>OZ014523.1:559450035-560650035 GCA_963966055.1 Lathyrus aphaca
ACCCTTCTTACTCCAACTGACAAACTTGAAGTTCTGGGTGTGTGAGCTTTTTTGTGGATATTTTAAACAGCTTGAAAGATTAATGGTTTTGACCTACTTCCGCCGTCCAAGCTCAAGGTTGGGAGAAGTATTTTGATCGTCTCATGGGACCAGTTTTCCCAAAATTGTTAAGGAGTTCTGGGTGTATGCAAGTGCTTCTAATACTCATGTTACGTCATATGTGCTGGGAAAAAGAATCATAATCTCTGAAGACCACATTGCTAGGCTCATTGAATCTGATGGCAATGGAATCAAGTGTAGTGAAATGGACAAACTGTCAGATACCAAACTTATAGCTAAAGAAATCTTCACTTCTGGCCAACCTTCTAACAAGATAAAGGATCTGAAGATTCCTCTTAGAATTTGGGCCAAGATCATTCTTGGAAGTATCTGCCACAGGAAAGCTACCAACTCCCCAGATTATATCAACATGGATCAGCAGTTCTTGCTTTACTTTATTGCTAAACAGAAGAAGGTTAACCTTGCACACTCTCTATTTCAACATCTGAAAAACAATGTGAAGGAAACAAGAGATGGAGAGAAAACCAAGAGGGATTGGATTCCTCTAGGGCGTTTAATATATGAAATTCTCAATGAGAATAAGTTGGTGGACTATCTGGCTGAAGTTAAGTAGATAGAGCTTCTAGAAACAGATGTTGGTAAGCCTCTAAATGCTAAGAATCTGAAGAAGATGAAGTTCATAACTTCTATCAAGAAAGATCTTGTTCTCTATTCCATAGAAGTCATAACCACTAGGAAGATTCCTCTGCAGAACTTCCCACTCTTTTCTTCTGACACACCTCTAGAGGTTGTGGTCAGATACTTGGATTCCTGCAAACAACATGGTGTGGATCCAATGTTCAAGGAAACAAAACTTACTCAACAAACTCCAGATGCTGCATCAACAAGGAGCAAGAAAAGAAAGGCTGGAGAAGTATCGTCTCAGAAGGCTCCTAAAACTACCATAAGAATAGGTAATACTTCTGCCTCTAACTCTGAATTCATTTCTGTAGTAGAAGCAGTTACAGTAGAAATGTCTGAAACCCCCTCTGACCCAACACCTTCTGATGAAATTCCTTCTGCACCAATTCCTTCTGCACCAACTCCTGCTGAACCTACCCCATCATCTGAACCAACCCCATCCTCTGAATCTAATCCTCCTTCTAACCCTATTACCTCTGTCATACCTGCAACCTCTGTTGTTTCTTCCATCTTATCTTCACTTTATCCACCAGAAAATGAACCCCATCAACCACAAACCCTATCAGACTTTGATATTCCCATTGACACAACCCCTCTATCTGATATAGATTGTTCACCATCAGCTGAAACACACACTGCCCTTCAACATGTTCTTTCTGACATTGATGATTTCCAACCCCCAGAATCTGAACAAATCCCATCTTATCAAACTTTTGAAACACACCACCATAGCAGTTTCCAACTACTAAATTCTGATGGCCTAGTTTTTAATCTTTCACCAATAAGAGAAAGATCTCTGTCTTCCTATGGGTCTACCCCTCCTAATTCACCAACTTTCATCACCATCCCGGACACACCACCAGAAGAAGTTGAACCTGAAAATCCCCTTAGAACCTCTGTCAATATTGAAGCTCTACAAAAATTATCCTCTGTCTCGAATAAAACTGCCATACCAGCACTAAAACCAAAACCCACAAAAACAGACATTTCTGCACTGCTTATTGCTTTTGAAACAAAAATGAAATTCAGGATAGAGGATCTGAAGGCTGCTTGCTCTGAGCTGCCTGATCCAGCTGCTTCTGACTTTCTGTGGGCCAAGTTCAGAAAATGGTTCAATTCTGAAACCAAAAAGCTAAAGGACATCTGCTATGACCTTGCTCATCAGAACTTCTGTGAGTATCTCAAGGCAGTTGTTTCAAACATTGAACAGAATAAACCATTTCTGCTGGACAACAAACCCTGGACAGAGTCAGAACCTCTGGATTCAAACTCTGGTCTTCAAATGGTTTTGGTACCTTCTGATGAAGGTCAGGATGTTGAATCTGCTCAATCACCAGCAACTGAAGAAGTTTCTGAGAATCAAGTTGCTCCAGAAGATGAAGAACCTCTGCCAACCAATCTTGTTCTGAAGACCTTGGAAGAATTGAAGAAGGAAAATGAGATGGTTAAACAAAGGCTGGATAAGCAAGATGAAACCAATGCTGAGTTGAAGACGATGATTGGAAAGCAAGTGGAATCATCCTCTGAGATCAAGTCTCTGCTGGAGGCCTTAGTTACTAATATGCATCCCTAATTTTATGTTTATCTTCTGCTTATCTTTTTCTGTTTTATCTTCTGTTTTTCATGACTTTTTAAGTTCTACTGGTTATGTTCTTGTTAGCTTTTAATTCTGTTTAATGAAAACTTATTTTGCTTCTATACTCTTGCATTCTTTCTGCATTTGTTCTTTTTGATTATGACAAAAAGGGGGAGAAACTTAGAAGATCCTGATTTATAGCAGTTTATCAAGATTTGCCTCTAACATATAAATTCTAATAAAACTATTCGAGTTGTGATTCTAAAATAGAAACATGTCAAGTAATCAACTCAAGGGGAGCTAAGGCTAATGAAACTTCTGAAGGATAAAACTTCTGAAGAAACCTCTAATAGAAATATCTGATTTAATAAAATCAAAGGGAGTTCTTCTAATCCTATTAAACTCTATTCTTAAAATCTAAATAAATGTTTTGTCATCATCAAAAAGGGGGAGATTGTTAGAACAATTATGGTTCTAAACCTCTAAGAGTTTTGATGATAACAAATATTATTATGCAAGAATAGAAGTTCTAATAACTCTCTTTATTATATGTGTAGAAGAGGAAGTTATTTAAAGGAGATATGCATTATTAGAAGATACATTGAGCCATATATAGAAGATACACTTAATGAAGAATCCATCATTTAATGACATGGTTTAATGGCTGCGCATCAAGACTTTATTATCTTTGATTTACGTCTAGAAGATGATGATATTCATAATGAAGGCATTAATTAAAGTATATATTAATTAATGGTAAAGACAAGTATCTCTTGTTATAAGGAATTTATGGTATTAACTAATATCCTAAATTAGCTCAAGATGTCTCCAACGGCTACAATTATTCAAGAAATATATAAAGGAATCAAATTGAAGATTTGAAATAATACACTCACGAGAAAAAGACTGATTCATTTGTGCTAAAATATTGTAACATTCACTTAGTGATCTTAGCTTTATTAGAAGTAAAATAGTTACTATATTATTATTATTGTAATAGTTAAGTAAAATCCCTTAAGTGACTAGTTTCAGTCAGAATACACAAGAGGACATTGACTGTAGGTCAGTGTGTGTATTCATTGATTGAATAATGGATTAAGACCTCAGTAATAGAGGCAAAATCACCTTGGCGGGTGGACTGGACGTAGTTTGAGTTCAAACGAACCAGGATAAATCAACTTGTCATTAGAAGTTATTTTTAGTTGTTAAAGAAAACCCAATTCCAACCCCCTTCCTTGTGTTTTACGCACCTTCAAAAACTGTCCAGGATTTAATATTATAGTTGAACGACACTAGTATAAACTAGTGTATAATATATTATGAATTTTTGATTGAAACATGCATTTAAGGAAGATTCATAGAATCTAATTTTCAAATGATTTTTTGCATGGACTTCCATCATAACCTTCCTGGTAACCTATATAAATGATCTATAAAGTTTTGGATCGTTTCAAACCATCCTCTATTTAATTTGATTTTTTGACCGAAACTACTGTATAATGTATTATGATTTTTTGACTGAAACTTGCATTTCGAAAAGTTTAAAAGAATATAATTTTCAGATGATTTTTTGCTTGGACTTCCATCATAAACTTCCCTACAAACATATATAATTGATCTAAAAAGTTTTGTATCATTTCAAACTGTCCACGATTTAATATCATATTTGACCGAAACTAGTATAAACTATTGTATAATATATTATGATTTTTTTACCAAAACATGCATTTCGAGAAGATTCATAGAATCTAATTTTTAGATGATTTTTTGCATGGACTTCCATCATAAGCTTCCCTCGTAACATATATGAATCATCTAAAAAATTTCATGTCGTTTTGATCAGTCCTCTGTTTAATTTGATTTTTTGACCGAAAGTTGTGTATAATAATACATTATGAATTTTTGACCGAAACTTGCATTTTGAAAAGATTCAGAGAATCTAATTTTCAGATAATTTTTTTTCATGGGCTTCCATCATAACCTACCCTTGTAACATATATAATTTTTTTGATAAGTTTCGAATTATTTCAAACAGTCCTTGATTTAATTTGCTTTTTTGACCAAAACTAGTATAAACTAGTGTATAATATATTATGATTTTTTGAGCGAAACATGCATTTTGAGAAGATTCATAAAATCTAATTTTCAGATGATTTTTGCATGGACTTCCATCATAACCTACCCTCCTAACATATATCAATGATCTGAAAAGTTTCGTATCATTTAAAACTGTCCAGGATTTAATATTATATTTGACTGAAACTAGTATAAACTAGTGTATAATATATTCTGAATTTTTGACCGAAACATGCATTTAAGGAAGATTCATAGAATCTAATTTTCAAATTATTTTTTGCATGGAATTCCATCATAACCTTCCTTGGTAACCTATTTAAATGATCTATAAAGTTTTGTATCGTTTTGAACCATCCTCTATTTAATTTGATTTTTTGACCGAAACTAGTGTATAATATATTATCATTTTTTGACTGAAACTTGCATTTCAAAAAGTTTCATAGAATCTAATTTTCAGATGATTTTTTTTGCATGGACTTCCATCATAAACTTCCCTCCAAACATATATAATTGATCTAAAAAGTTTCGTATCATTTAAAACTGTCCACGATTTAATATCATATTTGACCGAAACTAGTATAAACTAATGTATAATATATTATGATTTTTTGACCAAAACATGCATTTCGAGAAGATTCATAGAATCTAATTTTTAGATGATTTTTTGCATGGACTTCCATCATATCCTTCCCTCGTAACATATATGAATCATCTAAAAAATTTCATGTCGTTTTGATAAGTCCTCTGTTTAATTTGATTTTTTGACCGAAAGTTGTGTATAATAATACATTATGAATTTTTGACCGAAACTTGCATTTTGAAAAGATTCAGAGAATCTAATTTTCAGATAATTTTTTTTTCATGGGCTTCCATCATAACCTACCCTTGTAACATATATAATTTTTTTGATAAGTTTCGTATCATTTCGAACAGTCCTTGATTTAATTTGCCTTTTTATCCAAAACTAGTATAAACTAATTTTTAGATGATTTTTTGCATGGAATTCCATCTTAACCTTCCCTCCAAACATATATAAATGATATAAAAAATTTCGTATCATTTCAAACTGTCCACGATTTAATATCATATTTAACCAAAACTAGTATAAACTAGTGTATAATATATTATGATTTTTGAGCGAAACATGCATTTCGAGAAGATTCATAAAATCTAATTTTCATATGATTTTTTGCATGGACTTCCATCATAACCTACCCTCCTAACATATATCAATGGTCTGAAAAGTTTCGTATCATTTAAAACTGTCCAGGATTTAATATTATATTTGACCGAAACCAGTATAAACTAGTGTATAATATATTTTGAATATTTGACCGAAACATGCATTTAAGGAAGATTCATAGAATCTAATTTTCAAATGATTTTTTGCATGAAATTCCATCATAACCTTCCCTGGTAACCTATATAAATTATCTATCAAGTTTTGTATCATTTCGAACCATCCTCTATTTAATTTGATTTTTTGACCGAAACTAGTGTATAATATATTATGATTTTTGGACTGAAACATGCATTTCGAGAAGATTCATAGAATCCAATTTTTAGATGATTTTTTGCATGGACTTCCATCATAACCTTCTTTCGTAACATATATGAATTATCTAAAAAATTTCATGTCGTTTTGATAAGTCCTCTGTTTAATTTGATTTTTTGACCGAAATTTATGTATAATAATACATTATGAATTTTTGACCGAAACTTGCATTTCAAAAAGATTCAGAGAATCTAATTTTCAGATAATTTTTTTTCATGGACTTCCATCATAAACTTCCCTTGTAACATATATAATTTTTCTGATAAGTTTCGTATCATTTCGAACAATCCTTGATTTAATTTGCTTTTTTGACCAAAACTAGTATAAACTAGTGTATAATATATTATTAATTTTTGACCGAAACATGCATTTAAAGAAGATTCTTAGCATCTAATTTTCAAATGATTTTTTGCATGGAATTCTATCATAACCTTCCCTGGTAACCTATATAAATGATCTATAAAGTTTTGTATCGTTTTGAACCGTCCTCTATTTAATTTGATTTTTTGACCGAAACTAGTGTATAATATATTATCATTTTTTGACTGAAACTTGCATTTCAAAAAGTTTCATAGAATCTAATTTTCAGATGATTTTTTGCATGGACTTCCATAATAAATTTCCCTCCAAACATATATAATTGATCTAAAAAGTTTCGTATCATTTAAAATTGTCCACAATTTAATATCATATTTGACCGAAACTAGTATAAATTAGTGTATAATATATTATGATTTTTTGACCAAAACATGCATTTCGAGAAGATTCATAGAATCTAATTAGTAGATGATTTTTTGCATGGACTTCCATCATAACCTTCTTTCGTAACATATATGAATCATCTAAAAAATTTCATGTCGTTTTGATAAGTCCTTTGTTTAATTTGATTTTTTGACCGAAATTTGTGTATAATAATACATTATGAATTTTTGATCGAAACTTGCATTTTGAAAAGATTCAGAGAATCTAATTTTCTGATAATTTTTTTTTCATGGGCTTCCATCATAACCTACCCTTGTAACATATATAATGTTTTTGATAAGTTTCGTATCATTTCGAACAGTCCTTGATTTAATTTGCCTTTTTATCCAAAACTAGTATAAACTAGTGTATAATATATTATGATTTTTTGAATGAAACTTACAATTTGAATAGTTTTATGATTCTAATTTTTAGATGATTTTTTTGCATGGAATTCCATCTTAACTTTCCCTCCAAACATATATAAATGATATAAGAAATTCTGTATCATTTCAAACTGTCCACGATTTAATATCATATTTAACCAAAACTAGTATAAACTAGTGTATAATATATTATGATTTTTTGAGCGAAACATGCATTTCGAGAAGATTCATAAAATCTAATTTTCATATGATTTTTTACATGGACTTCCATCATAACCTACCCTCCAAACATATATCAATGATCTGAAAAGTTTCGTATCATTTAAAACTGTCCAGGATTTAATATTATATTTGACCGAAACTAGTATAAACTAGTGTATAATATATTTTGAATTTTTGACCGAAACATGCATTTAAGGAAGATTCATAGAATCTAATTTTCAAATGATTTTTTGCATGGAATTCCATCATAACCTTCCCTGGTAACATATATAAAAGATCTATCATGTTTTGTATCGTTTCGAACCATCCTCTATTTAATTTGATTTTTTGACCGAAACTAGTGTATAATATATTATGATTTTTTGACTGAAACTTGCATTTCGAAAAGTTTCATAGAATCTAATTTTCATATGATTTTTTGCTTGGACTTCCATCATAAACTTCCCTCCAAACATATATTATTGATCTAAAAAGTTTCGTATCATTCAAACTGTCCACGATTTAATATCATATTTGACCGAAACTAGTATAAACTAGTGTATAATATATTATGATTTTTTGACTTAAACATGCATTTCGAGAAGATTCATAGAATCCAATTTTTAGATGATTTTTTGCATGGACTTCCATCATAACCTTCCCTCGTAACATATATGAATCATCTAAAAAATTACATGTCGTTTGAACAGTCCACTATTTAATTTGATTTTTTGACTGAAAGAATTTTATAATAATACATTATGAATTTTTGACCGAAACTTGCATTTCGAAAAGATTCAGAGAATCTAATTTTCAGGTAATTTTTTTTCATGGACTACCATCATAACCTATGCTCCTAACATATATAAATGATCTGAAAAGTTTCGTATCATTTAAAACTTTCCAGGATTTAATATTATATTTGACCGAAACTAGTATAAACTCGTGTATAATATATTATGAAATTTTTGACCGAAACATGCATTTAAGGAAGATTCATAGAATCTAATTTTTAGATGACTTTTTGAATGGACTTCCATCATAACCTTCCCTGGTAACCTATATAAATGATTTATAAAGTTTTAAATTGTTTCGACCCATCCTCTATTTAATTTGTTTTTTGACCGAAACTAGTGTATAATATATTATGATTTTTTGATTGAAACTTGCATTTCGAAAAGTTTCATAGAATCTAATTTTCAATTGATTTTTTAGTTAATTTTTTTTCATGGGCTTCCATCATAACCAAGCCTTGTAACATATATAATTTTTCTGATACGTTTCGTATCATTTCGAACAGTCCTTGATTTAATTTGCTTTTTTGATCTAAACTAGTATAAACTAGTGTATAATATATTATGATTTTTTGACTGAAACTTGCATTTCGAAAAGTTTCATAGAATCTAATTTTCAGATGATTTTTTTGCATGGAATTCCATCTTAACCTTCCCTCCAAACATATATAAATGATATAAAATATTTTGTATCATTTCAAACTGTCCACGATTTAATATAATATTTGACTGAAACTAGTATAAAGTAGTGTATAATATATTATGATTTTTTGAGCGAAACATGCATTTAAAAAAGATTCTTAGAATCTAATTTTCAAATGATTTTTTGCATGGACTTCCATCATAACCTTCCATGGTAACCTATATAAGTGATCTATAAAGTTTTGTATCGTTTCGAACCATCCTCTATTTAATTTAATTTTTTGACCGAAACTAGTGTATAATATATTATGATTTTTTGACTGAAACTTGCATTTCGAAAAGTTTCATAGAATCTAATTTTCAATTGATTTTTTGCATGGACTTCCATCATAAACTTCCCTCCAAACATATATAATTGATCTAAAAAGTTTCGTATCATTTCAAACTGTCCACGACTTAATATTTTATTTGACCGAAACTATTAGAAACTAGTGTATAATATATTATGATTTTTAACCGAAACATGCATTTCGAGAAGATTCATAGAATCTAATTTTTAGATGATTTTTTTCATGGACTTCCATCATAACCTTCCCTCGTAACATATATGAATCATCTACAAACTTTCATGTCGTTTTGAACAGTCCTCTATTTAATTTGATTTTTTGACCGAAAGTTGTGTATAATAATACATTATAAATTTTTGACCGAAACTTGCATTTCGAAAAGATTCAGAGAATCTAATTTTCAGATAATATTTTTTCATGGGATTCCATCATAATCTACCCTTGTAACATATATAATTTTTCTGATAAGTTTCGTATCATTTCGAACAATCCTTGATTTAATTTTCTTTTTTGACCTAAACTAGTATAAACTGGTGTATAATATATTATGATTTTTTGACTGAAACTTGCATTTAGAAAAGTTTCATAGAATCTAATTTTCAGATGATTATTTGCATGGAATTCCATCTTACCCTTCCCTCCAAACATATATAAATGATATAAAAAATTTCGTATCATTTCAAACTGCCCACGATTTAATATCATATTTGACCGAAACTAGTATAAACTAGTGTATAATATATTATGATTTTTTGAGCGAAACATGTATTTCGAGAAGATTCATAAAATCTAATTTTCAGATGATTTTTTGCATGAACTTCCATCATAACCTACCCTCCTAACATATATAAATGATCTGAAAAGTTTCGTATCATTTAAAACTATCCAGGATTTAATATTATATTTGACCGAAACTAGTATAAACTATTGTATAATATATTATGAATTTTTGACCGAAACATGCATTTAAGGAAGATTCATAGAATCTAAGTTTCAAATGATTTTTTGCATGGACTTCCATCATAACCTTCCCTGGTAATCTATATAAATGATCTATAAAGTTTTGTATCGTTTTGAACCATCCTCTATTTAATTTGATTTTTTGACCGAAACTAGTGTATAATTTATTATGATTTTTTGACTGAAACTTGCATTTCGAAAAGTTTCATAGAATCTAATTTTCAGAAGATTTTTTGCATGGACTTCCATCATAAACTTCCCTCCAAACATATATAATTGATCTAAAAAGTTCTGTATCATTTCAAACTGTCCATGATTAAATATCTTATTTGACCGAAACTATTAGAAACTAGTGTATAATATATTATGATTTTTTGACCGAAACATGCATTTCGAGAAGATTCATAGAATCTAATTTTTAGATGCTTTTTTGCATGGACTTCCATCATAAGCTTCCCTCGTATAATATATAAATCATCTAAAAAAATTTCATATCATTTTGAACAGTCTTCTATTTAATTTGATTTTTTGACCGAAAGTTGTGTATAATAATACATTATGAATTTTTGACCGAAACTTGCATTTCAAAAAGATTCAGAGAATCTAATTTTCAGATAATTTTTTTTCAGGGGCTTCCATTATAAACTTCCTTGTAACATATATAATTTTTCTGATAAGTTTCATATCATTTCGAACAGTCCTTGATTTAATTTTCTTTTTTGACCAAAACTAGTATAAACTAGTGTATAATATATTATGATTTTTTGACTGAAACTTGCATTTCGAAAAGTTTCATAGAATCTAATTTTCAGATGATTTTTTGCATGGAATTCCATCTTAGCCTTCCCTCCAAACATATATATATATATATATGATATTAAAAATTTCGTAACATTTCAAACTGTCAACGATTTAATATCATATTTGACCAAAACAAGTATAAACTAGTGTATAATATATTATGATTTTTTGAGCAAAACATGCATTTCGAGAAGATTCATAAAATATAATTTTCATATGATTTTTGCATGTACTTCAATCATAACCTACCCTCCTAACATATATAAATGATCTGAAAAGTTTCGTAACATTTAAAACTGTACAAGATTTAATATTATATTTGACCGAAACTAGTGTATAATATATTATGAATTTTTGACCGAAACATGCATTTAAGGAAGATTCATAGAATCTAATTTTCAAATATTTTTTGCATGGACTTCCATCATAACCTTCCCTGGTAACCTATATAAATGATCTATAAAGTTTTCTATCGTTTCGAACCATCCTCTATTTAATTTAATTTTTTGAACGAAACTATTGTATAATATATTATGATTTTTTGACTGAAACTTGCATTTCTAAAAGTTTCATAGAATCTAATTTTCAGATGATTTTTTGCATGGACTTCCATCATAAACCTCCCTCCAAAAATATATAATTGATCTAAAAATTTCTGTATCATATCAAACTGTCCACGATTTAATATCAGATTTGACTGAAACTTGTATAAACTCGGGTATAATATATTATGATTTTTTGACCGAAACATGCATTTCGAGAAGATTCATAGAATCTAATTTTTAGATGATTTTTTGCATGGACTTCCATCATAAGCTTCCCTCGTATAATATATAAATCATCTAAAAAACATTCGTATCATTTTGAACAGTCTTCTATTTAATTTTATTTTTGGACCAAAAGTTGTGTATAATAATACATTTTGAATTTTTGACCGAAACTTGCATTTCGAAAAGATTCAGAGAATCTAATTTTCAGATAATTTTTTTTCAGGGGCTTCCATTATAAACTTCCCTTGTAACATATATAATTTTTCTGATAAGTTTCATATCATTTCGAACAGTCCTTGATTTAATTTTCTTTTTTGACCAAAACTAGTATAAACTAGTGTATAATATATTATGATTTTTTGACTGAAACTTGCATTTTGAAAAGTTTTATAGAATCTAATTTTCAGATGATTTTTTGCATGGAATTCCATCTTAGCCTTCCCTCCAAACACACACACACACACACACACACACACACACACACACACACACACATATATATATATATATATATATATATATATATATGTTATAAAAAATTTTGTATCATTTCGAACAATCCTTGATTTAATTTGCTTTTTTGACCTAAACTAGTATAAACTGGTGTATAATATATTATAATTTTTTGACTGAAACTTGCATTTCGAAAAGTTTCATAGAATCTAATTTTTAGATGATTTTTTGCATGAAATTCCAGCTTAACCTTCCCTCCAAACATATATAAATGATATAAAAAATTTCGTATCATTTCAAACTGTCCACGATTTAATATCATATTTGACCGAAACTAGTATAAACTAGTGTATAATATATTATGATTTTTTGAGCGAAACATGCATTTCGAGAAGATTCATAAAATCTAATTTTCAGATGATTTTTTGCATGAACTTCCATCATAACCTACCCTCCTAACATATATAAATGATCTGAAAAGTTTCGTATCATTTAAAACTGTCCAGGATTTAATATTATATTTGACCGAAATTAGTATAAACTAGTGTATAATATATTATGAATTTTTTACCGAAACATGCATTTAAGGAAGATTCATAGAATCTAATTTTCAAATGATTTTTTGCATGGACTTCCATCATAACCTTCCCTGGTAACCTATATAAATGATCTATAAAGTTTTGTATTGTTTTGAACCATCCTCTATTTAATTTGATTTTTTGACCGAAACTAGTGTATAATTTATTATGATTTTTTGACTGAAACTTGCATTTCGAAAAGTTTCATAGAATCTAATTTTTAGTTGATTTTTTGCATGGAAATCCATCTTAACCTTCCCTCCAAACATATATAATTGACATAAAAGTTTCGTATCATTTCAAACTGTGCATGATTTAATATCTTATATGACCGAAACTATTAGACACTAGTGTATAATATATTATGATTTTTTAACTGAAACATGCATTTCGAGAAGATTCATAGAATCTAATTTTTAGATGATTTTTTTCATGGACTTCCATCATAACCTTCCCTCGTAACATATATGAATCATCTACAAAATTTAATGTCGTTTTGAACAGTCCTCTATTTAATTTATTTTTTTGACCGAAAGTTGTGTATAATAATACATTATAAATTTTTGACAGAAACTTGCATTTCGAAAAGATTCAGAGAATCTAATTTTCAGATTTTTTTTTTCTTGGGATTCCATCATAATCTACCCTTGTAACATATATAATTTTTCTGATAAGTTTCGTTTCATTTCGAACAAAACTTGATTTAATTTTATTTTTTGACCTAAACTAGTATAAACTAGTGTATAATATATTATGATTTTTTGACTGAAACTTGCATTTCGAAAAGGTTCATAGAATCTAATTGTCAGATGATTTTTTGCATGGAATTCCATCTTAACCTTCCCTCCAAACACACACACACACACACACACACACACACACACACACACATATATATATATATATATATATATATATATATATATATATATATATATATATATATATATATATATATATGATATATAAAATTTCGTATCATTTCAAACTGTCAACGATTTAATATCATATTTGACCAAAACTAGTATAAACTAGTGTATAATATATTATGATTTTTTTAGCAAAACATGCATTTCGAGAAGATTCATAAAATCTAATTTTCATATGATTTTTGCATGGACTTCAATCATAACCTACCCTCCTAACATATATAAATGATCTGAAAAGTTTCGTATCATTTAAAACTTTACAGGATTTAATATTATATTTGACCGAAACTAGTATAAACTAGTGTATAATATATTATGAATTTTTGACCGAAACATGCATTTAAGGAAGATTCAAAGAATCTAATTTTCAAATGTTTTTTGCATGGACTTCCATCATAACCTTCCCTGTAACCTATATAAATGATCTATAAAGTTTTGTATCGTTTCAAACCATCTTCTATTTAATTTAATTTTTCGACCGAAACTAGTGTATAATATATTATGATTTTTTGACTGAAACTTGCATTTCGAAAAGTTTCATAGAATCTAATTTTCAGATGATTTTTTGCATGGACTTCCATCTTAAACTTCCCTCCAAACATATATAATTGATCTAAAAATTTTCGTATCATTTCAAACTGTCCACGATTTAATATCATATTTGACTGAAACTTGTATAAACTCGTGTATAATATATTATGATTTTTTGACCGAAACATGCATTTCGAGAAGATTCATAGAATCTAATTTTAGATGATTTTTTGCATGGACTTCCATCATAAGCTTCCCTCGTATAATATATAAATCATCTAAAAATCTTTCGTATCGTTTTGAACAGTCCTCTATTTAATTTGATTTTTTGACCAAAAATTGTGTATAATAATACATTTTGAATTTTTGACCGAAACTTGCATTTCGAAAAGATTCAGAGAATCTAATTTTCAGATAATTTTTTTTCATGGGCTTCCATTATAACCTTCCCTTGTAACATATATAATTTTTCTGATCAGTTTCGTATCATTTCGAACAGTCCTTGATTTAATTTTCTTTTTTGACCAAAACTAGTATAAACTAGTGTATAATATATTATGATTTTTTGACTGAAACTTGCATTTCGAAAAGTTTCATAGAATCTAATTTCCAGATGATTTTTTGCATGGAATTCCGTCTTAACCTTCCCTCCAAACATATATATATATATATATATATATATATGATAAAAAAAAATTCGTATCATTTCAAACTGTGCACGATTTAATATCATATTTGACCAAAACTAGTATAAACTAGTGTATAATATATTATGATTTTTTTATCAAAACATGCATTTCGAGAAGATTCATAAAATCTAATTTTCATATGATTTTTGCATGGACTTCAATCATAACCTACCCTCCTAACATATATAAATGATCTGAAATGTTTCGTATCATTTAAAACTTTACAGGATTTAATATTATATCTGACCGAAACTAGTATAAACTAGTGTATAATATATTATGAATTTTTGACTGAAACATGCATTTAAGGAAGATTCAAAGAATCTAATTTTCAAATGTTTTTTGCATGGACTTCCATCATAACCTTCCCTGGTAACCTATATAAATGATCTATAAAGTTTTGTATCGTTTCAAACCATCTTCTTTTTAATATAATTTTTTGACCGAAACTAGTGTATAATATATTATGATTTTTTGACTGAAACTTGCATTTCGAAAAGTTTCATAGAATCGAATTTTCAGATGATTTTTTGCATGGACTTCCATCATAAACTTCCCTCCAAACATATATAATTGATCTAAAAATTTTCGTATCATTTCAAACTGTCCACGATTTAATATCATATTTGACTGAAACTTGTATAAACTCGTGTATAATATATTATGATTTTTTGACCGAAACATGCATTTCGAGAAGATTCATAGAATCTAATTTTTAGATGATTTTTTGCATGGACTTCCATCATAAGCTTCCCTCGTATAATATATAAATCATCTAAAAAACTTTCGTAACGTTTTGAACAGTCCTCTATTTAATTTGATTTTTTGACCAAAAATTGTGTATAATAATACATTTTGAATTTTTGACCGAATCTTGCATTTCGAAAAGATTCAGAGAATCTAATTTTCAGATAATTTTTTTTCATGGGCTTCCATTATAACCTTCCCTTGTAACATATATAATTTTTTTGATAAGTTTCATATCATTTCGAACAGTCCTTGATTTAATTTTCTTTTTTGACCAAAACTAGTATAAACTAGTGTATAATATATTATGATTTTTTGACTGAATCTTGCATTTCGAAAAGTTTCATAGAATCTAATTTTTAGATGATTTTTTGCATGGAATTCCATCTTAACCTTCCCTCCAAACATATATATATATATATATATATATATATATATATATATATATATATAGATATATATATATATATATATATATATATATATATATATGATATAAAAAATTTCGTATCATTTCAAATTGTCCACGATTTAATACCATATTTGACCAAAATTAGTATAAACTAGTGTATAATATATTATGATTTATTGAGCAAAACATGCATTTCGAGAAGATTCATAAAATCTAATTTTCATATGATTTTTGCATGGACTTCAATCATAACCTACCCTCCTAACATATATAAATGATCTGAAAAGTTTCGTATCATTTAAAATTGTACAAGATTTAATATTATATTTGACTGAAACTAGTATAAACTAGTGTATAATATATTATGTATTTTTGACCGAAACATGCATTTAAGGAAGATTCATAGAATCTAATTTTCAAATGTTTTTTGCATGGACTTCCATCATAACCTTCCCTGGTAACCTATTTAAATGATCTATAAAGTATTGTATCGTTTTGAACCATCTTCTATTTAATTTAATTTTTTGACCGAAACTAGTGTATAATATATTATGATTTTTTGACTGAAACTTGCATTTCGAAAAGTTTCATAGAATCTAATTTTCAGGTGATTTTTTGCATGGACTTCCATCATAAACTTCCCTCCATACATATATAATTGATCTAAAAATTTCCGTATCATTTCAAACTGTCCACGATTTAATATCATATTTGACTGAAACTTGTATAAACTCGTGTATAATATATTATGATTTTTTGACCGAAACATGCATTTCGAGAAGATTCATAGAATCTAATTTTTAGATGATTTTTTGCATGGACTTCCATCATAAGCTTCCCTCATATAATAATTAAATCATCTAAAAAACTTTCGTATCGTTTTGAACAGTCCTCTATTTAGTTTGATTTTTTGACCGAAAGTTGTGTATAATAATACATTTTGAATTTTTGACCGAAACTTGCATTTCGAAAAGATTCAGAGAATCTAATTTTCAAATAATTTTTTTTCATGGGCTTGCATTATAACCATCCGTGTAACATATATAATTTTTCTGATAAGTTTCATATCATTTCGAACAGTCCTTGATTTAATATTTTGTGTGACCAAAACTAGTATAAACTAGTGTATAATATATTATGATTTTTTGACTGAAACTTGCATTTCGAAAAGTTTCATAGAATCTAATTTTTAGATGATTTTTTGCATGGAATTCCGTCTTAACCTTCCCTCCAAACATATATATATATATATGATAAAAAAAATTTGTATCATTTCAAACTGTGCACGATTTAATATCATATTTGACCTAAACTAGTATAAACTAGTGTATAATATATTATGATTTTTTGAGCAAAACATGCATTTCGAGAAGATTCATAAAATCTAATTTTCATATGATTTTTGCATGGACTTTAATCGTAACCTACCCTCCTAACATATATAAATGATCTGAAAAGTTTCGTATCATTTAAAAGTGTACAGAATTTAATATTATATTTGACTGAAACTAGTATAAACAAGTGTATAAATATATTATGAATATTTGACCGAAACATGCATTTAAGGAAGATTCATAGAATCTAATTTTCAAATGTTTTTTGCATGTACTTCCATCATAACCTTCCCTGGTAACCTATATAAATGATCTATAAAGTTTTGTATCATTTCGAACCATCATCTATTTAATTTGATTTTTTGACCGAAACTAGTGTATAATATATTATGATTTTTTGACTGAAACTTGCATTTCCAAAAGTTTCATAGAATCTAATTTTCAGATTATTTTTTGCATGGACTTCCATCAAAAACTTCCCTCCAAACATATATAATTGATCTAAAAAGTTTCGTATCATTTCAAACTGTCCACGATTTAATATCATATTTGACCGAAACTAGTATAACCTCTTGTATAATATATTATGATTTTTTGACCGAAACATGCATTTCGAGAAGATTCTTAGAATCTAATTTTTAGATGATTTTTTGCATGGACTTCCATCATAACCTTCCCTCATAACATATATGAATCGTCTAAAAAATTTCATGTCGTTTTGAACAGTACTCTATTTAATTTGATTTTTTGACCGAAAGTTGTGTATAATAATACATTATGAATTTTTGACCAAAACTTTCATTTCGAAAAGATTCAGAGAACCTAATTTTCAGATAATTTTTTTTCATGGCCTTCCATTATAACCTTCCCTTGTAACATATATAATTTTTCTGATAAGTTTCGTATCATTTCGAACATTCCTTGATTTAATTTTCTTTGTTGACCAAAACTAGTATAAACTAGTGTATAATATATTATGATTTTTTGACTGAAACTTGCATTTCGAAAAGTTTCTTAGAATCTAATTTTCAGATGATTTTTTGCATGGACTTCCATCAAAAACTTCCCTCCAAACATATATAATTGATCTAAAAAGTTTCGTATCATTTCAAACTGTCCACGATTTAATATCATATTTGACCGAAACTAGTATAAACTAGTGTATAATATATTATGATTTTTTGACCGAAACATGCATTTCGAGAAGATTCATAGAATCTAATTTTTAGATGATTTTTTGCATGGACTTCCATCATAACCTTCCCTCGTAACATATATGAATCATCAAAAAAATTTCATGTCGTTTTGAACAGTCCTCTAATTAATTTGATTTTTTAACCGAAAGTTGTGTAAAATAATACATTACGAATTTTTGACCGAAACTTTCATTTCGAAAAGATTCAGAGAACCTAATTTTCAGATAATTGTTTTTCATGGGCTTCCATTATAACCTTCCCTTGTAACATATATAATTTTTCTGATAAGTTTCCTATCATTTCGAACATTCCTTGATTTAATTTTCTTTGTTGACCAAAACTAGTATAAACTAGTGTATAATATATTATGATTTTTTGACTGAAACTTGCATTTCGAAAAGTTTCTTAGAATCTAATTTTCAGATAATTTTATGCATGGAATTCCATCTTAACCTTCCCTCCAAACATATATAAATGATATAAAAAATTTCGTATCATTTCAAACTTTCCACGATTTAATATCATATTTGACCGAAAACTAGTATTAACTAGTGTATAATATACTATGATTTTTTGAGCGAAACATTCATTTCGAGTAGATTCATAAAATCTAATTTTCAGATGATTTTTTGCATGGACTTCCATCATAACCTACCCTCTTAACATATATAAATGATATGAAAAGTTTCGTATCATTTAAAATTGTCCAGGATTTAATATTATATTTGACCGAAACTAGTATAAACTAGTGTATAAATATATTATGAATTTTTTACCGAATCATGCAATTAAGGAAGATTCATAGAATCTAATTTCAAATGATTTTTTGCATGGACTTCCATCATAACCTTCCCTGGTAACCTATATAAGTGATCTATAAAGTTTTGTATCGTTTCGAACCATCCACTATTTAATTTGATTTTTTGACTGAAACTAGTGTATAATATATTATGATTTTTTGACCGAAACTTGCATTTCGAAAAGTTTCATAGAATCTAATTTTCAGATGATTTTTTGCATAGACTTCCATCAAAAACTTCCCTCCAAACATATATAATTGATCTAAAAAGTTTCGTATCATTTCAAAGTGTCCTCGATTTAATATCATATTTGACCGAAACTAGTATAAACTAGTGTATAATATATTATGATTTTTTGACCGAAACATGCATTTCGAGAAGATTCATAGAATCTAATTTTTAGATGATTTTTTGCATGGACTTCCATCATAACCTTCCCTCGTAACATATATGAATCGTCTAAAAAATTTCATGTCGTTTTGAACAGTACTCTATTTAATTTGATATTTTGACCGAAAGTTGTGTATAATAATACATTATGAATTTTTGACCAAAACTTTCATTTCGAAAAGATTCAGAGAACCTAATTTTCAGATAATTTTTTTTCATGGGCTTCCATTATAACCTTATTTTGTAACATATATAATTTTTCTGATAAGTTTCGTATCATTTCGAACAGTCCTTGATTTAATTTTCTTTGTTGACCAAAACTAGTATAAACTAGTGTATAATATATTATGATTTTTTGACTGAAACTTGCATTTCGAAAAGTTTCATAGAATCTAATTTTCAGATAATTTTTTGCATGGAATTCCATCTTAACCTTCCCTCCAAACATATATAAATGATATAAAAAATTTCGTATCATTTCAAACTTTCCACAATTTAATATCATATTTGACCGAAAACTAGTATCAACTAGTGTATAATATACTATGATTTTTTTAGCGAAACATTTATTTCGAGTAGATTCATAAAATCTAATTTTCAGATTATTTTTTGCATGGACTTCAATCATAACCTACCCTCTTAACATATATAAATGATCTAAAAAGTTTCGTATCATTTAAAACTGTCCAGGATTTAATATTATATTTGACCGAAACTATTTTAAACTAGTGTATAATATATTATGAATTTTTTACTGAAACATAAATTTAAGGAAGATTCATAGAATCTAATTTCAAATGATTTTTTGCATGGACTTCCATCATAACCTTCCCTGGTAACCTATATAAATGATCTATAAAGTTTTGTATCTTTTCGAACCATCCTGTATTTAATTTGATTTTTTGACTGAAACTAGTGTATAATATATTATGATTTTTTGACTGAAACTTGCTTTTCGAAAAGTTTCATAGAATCTAATTTTCATATGATTTTTTGCATGGACTTCCATCATAAACTTCCCTCCAAACATATATAATTGATCTAAAAAGTTTCATATCATTTCAAAGTGTCCACGATTTAATATCATATTTGACTAAAACTAGTATAAACTAGTGTATAATATATTATGATTTTTTGACCGAAACATGCATTTCGAGAAGATTCATAGAATCTAATTTTTAGATGATTTTTTGCATGGACTTCCATCATAACCTTCCCTCGTAACATATATGAATCATCAAAAAAATTTCATGTATTTTTGAACAGTCCTCTAATTAATTTGATTTTTTAACCGAAAGTTGTGTAAAATAATACATTACGAATTTTTGACCGAAACTTTTATTTCGAAAAGATTCAGAGAATCTAATTTTCAAATAATTTTTTTCATGTGCTTCCATTATAACCTTCCCTTGTAACATATATAATTTTTCTGTTAAGTTTCGTATCATTTCGAACATTCCTTGATTTAATTTTCTTTGTTGACCAAAACTAGTATAAACTAGTGTATAATATATTATGATTTTTTGACTGAAACTTGCATTTCGAAAAGTTTCTTAGAATCTAATTTTCAGATAATTTTTTGCATGGAATTCCATCTTAACCTTCCCTCCAAACATATATAAATGATATAAAAAATTTCGTATCATTTCAAACTTTCCACGATTTAATATCATATTTGACCGAAAACTAGTATAAACTAGTGTATAATATACTATGATTTTATAGCGAAACATTCATTTCGAGTAGATTCATAAAATCTAATTTTCAGATGATTTTTTGCATGGACTTCCATCATAACCTACCCTCTTAACATATATAAATGATCTGAAAAGTTTCGTATCATTTAAAATTGTCCAGGATTTAATATTATATTTGACCGAAACTAGTATAAACTAGTGTATAAATATATTATGAATTTTTTACCGAATCATGCAATTAACGAAGATTCATAGAATCTAATTTCAAATGATTTTTTGCATGGACTTCCATCATAACCTTCCCTGGTAACCTATATAAGTGATCTATAAAGTTTTGTATCGTTTCGAACCATCCACTATTTAATTTGATTTTTTGACTGAAACTAGTGTATAATATATTATGATTTTTTGACCGAAACTTGCATTTCGAAAAGTTTCATAGAATCTAATTTTCAGATGATTTTTTGCATAGACTTCCATCATAAACTTCCCTCCAAACATATATAATTGATCTAAAAAGTTTCGTATCATTTCAAAGTGTCCTCGATTTAATATCATATTTGACCGAAACTAGTATAAACTAGTGTATAATATATTATGATTTTTTGACCGAAACATGCATTTCGAGAAGATTCATAGAATCTAATTTTTAGATGATTTTTTGCATGGACTTCCATCATAACCTTCCCTCGTAACATATATGAATCGTCTAAAAAATTTCATGTCGTTTTGAACAGTACTCTATTTAATTTGATTTTTTGACCGAAAGTTTTGTATAATAATACATTATGAATTTTTGACCAAAACTTTCATTTCGAAAAGATTCAGAGAACCTAATTTTCAGATAATTTTTTTTCATGGGCTTCCATTATATCCTTCTTTTGTAACATATATAATTTTTCTGATAAGTTTCGTATCATTTCGAACAGTCCTTGATTTAATTTTCTTTGTTGACCAAAACTAGTATAAACTAGTGTATAATATATTATGATTTTTTGACTGAAACTTGCATTTCGAAAAGTTTCATAGAATCTAATTTTCAGATAATTTTTTGCATGGAATTCCATCTTAACCTTCCCTCCAAACATATATAAATGATATAAAAAATTTCGTATCATTTCAAACTTTCCACAATTTAATATCATATTTGACCGAAAACTAGTATAAACTAGTGTATAATATACTATGATTTTTTTAGAGAAACATTCATTTCGAGTAGATTCATAAAATCTAATTTTCAGATTATTTTTTGCATGGACTTCAATCATAACCTACCCTCTTAACATATATAAATGATCTAAAAAGTTTCGTATCATTTAAAACTGTCCAGGATTTAATATTATATTTGACCGAAACTATTTTAAACTAGTGTATAATATATTATGAATTTTTTACTGAAACATAAATTTAAGGAAGATTCATAGAATCTAATTTCAAATGATTTTTTGCATGGACTTCCATCATAACCTTCCCTGGTAACCTATATAAATGATCTATAAAGTTTTGTATCTTTTCGAACCATCCTGTATTTAATTTGATTTTTTGACTGAAACTAGTGTATAATATATTATGATTTTTTGACTGAAACTTGCTTTTCGAAAAGTTTCATAGAATCTAATTTTCATATGATTTTTTGCATGGACTTCCATCATAAACTTCCCTCCAAACATATATAATTGATCTAAAAAGTTTCATATCATTTCAAAGTGTCCACGATTTAATATCATATTTGACTAAAACTAGTATAAACAAGTGTATAATATATTATGATTTTTTGACCGAAACATGCATTTCGAGAAGATTCATAGAATCTAATTTTTAGATGATTTTTTGCATGGACTTCCATCATAACCTTCCCTAGTAACATATATTAATCATCAAAAAAATTTCATGTATTTTTGAACAGTCCTCTAATTAATTTGATTTTTTAACCGAAAGTTGTGTAAAATAATACATTACGAATTTTTGACCGAAACTTTTATTTCGAAAAGATTCAGAGAATCTAATTTTCAAATAATTTTTTTCATGTGCTTCCATTATAACCTTCCCTTGTAACATATATAATTTTTCTGTTAAGTTTCGTATCATTTCGAACAGTCCTTGATTTAATTTTCTTTTTTGACCAAAACTAGTATAAACTAGTGTATAATATATTATGATTTTTTGACTGAAACTTGCATTTTGAAAAGTTTCATAGAATCTAATTTTCAGATAATTTTTAGCATGGAATTCCATCTTAACCTTCCCTCCAAACATATATAAATGATATAAAATATTTCGTATCATTTCAAACTTTCCACGATTTAATATTATATTTGACCGAAACTAGTGTATAATATATTATGATTTTTTTTACCGAAACATGCAATTAAGGAAGATTCATCGAAACTAATTTCAAATGCTTTTTTGCATGGACTTCCATCATAACCTTCCTTGGTAACCTATATAAATGATCTATAAAGTTTTGTATCATTTTAAACCATCCTCTTTTTAATTTGATTTTTTGACCGAAACTATTGTATAATATATTATGATTTTTTGACCGAAACTTGCTTTTCGAAAAGTTTCATAGAATCTAATTTTCAGATGATTTTTTGCATGGACTTCCATCATAAACTTCCCTCCAAACATATATAATTGATCTAAAATGTTTCGTATCATTTCAAACTGTCCTCGATTTAATATCATATTTGACCGAAACTAGTATAAACTAGTGTATAATATATTATGATTTTTTGACCGAAACATGCATTTCGAGAAGATTCATAGAATCTAGTTTTTAGATGATTTTTTGCATGGACTTCCATCATAACCTTCCCTCGTAACATATATGAATCGTCTAAAAAATTTCATGTCGTTTTGAACAGTACTCTATTTAATTTGATTTTTTGACCGAAATTTGTGTATAATAATACATTATGAATTTTTGACCGAAACTTTCATTTCGAAAAGATTTAGAGAACCAAATTTTCAGATAATTTTTTTCATGGGATTCCATTATAACCTTCTTTTGTAACATATATAATTTTTCTGATAAGTTTCGTATCAATTCGAACAGTCCTTGATTTAATTTTCTTTGTTGACCAAAACTAGTATAAACTAGTGTATAATATATTATGATTTTTTGACTGAAACTTGCATTTCGAAAAGTTTCATAGAATCTAATTTTCAGATAATTTTTTGCATGGAATTCCATCTTAACCTTCCCTCCAAACATATATAAATGATATAAAAAATTTCGTATCATTTCAAACTTTCCACGATTTAATATCATATTTGACCGAAAACTAGTATAAACTAGTGTATAATATACTATGATTTTTTTAGCGAAACATTCATTTCGAGTAGATTCATAAAATCTAATTTTCAGATTATTTTTTGCATTGACTTCAATCATAACCTACCCTCTTAACATATATAAATGATCTAAAAAGTTTCGTATCATTTAAAACTGTCCAGGATTTAATATTATATTTGACCGAAACTATTTTAAACTAGTGTATAATATATTATGAATTTTTTACTGAAACATAAATTTAAGGAAGATTCATAGAATCTAATTTCAAATGATTTTTTGCATGGACTTCCATCATAACCTTCCCTGGTAACCTATATAAATGATATATAAAGTTTTGTATCTTTCTGAACCATCCTGTATTTAATTTGATTTTTTGACTGAAACTAGTGTATAATATATTATGATTTTTTGACTGAAACTTGCTTTTCGAAAATTTTCATAGAATCTAATTTTCATATGATTTTTTGCATGGACTTCCATCATAAACTTCCCTCCAAACATATATAATTGATCTAAAAAGTTTCATATCATTTCAAAGTGTCCACGATTTAATATCATATTTGACCAAAACTAGTATAAACTAGTGTATAATATATTATGATTTTTTGACCGAAACATGCATATCGAGAAGATTCATAGAATCTAATTTTTAGATGATTTTTTGCATGGACTTCCATCATAACCTTCCCTCGTAACATATATGAATCATCTAAAAAATTTCATGTATTTTTGAACAGTCCTCTAATTAATTTGATTTTTTAACCGAAAGTTGTGTAAAATAATACATTATGAATTTTTTACCGAAACATTCATTTCGAAAAGATTCAGAGAATCTAATTTTCAAATAATTTTTTTCATGTGCTTCCATTATAACCTTCCCTTGTAACATATATAATTTTTCTGTTAAGTTTCGTATCATTTCGAACAGTCCTTGATTTAATTTTCTTTTTTGACCAAAACTTGTATAAACTAGTGTATAATATATTATGATTTTTTGACTGAAACTTGCATTTTGAAAAGTTTCATAGAATCTAATTTTCAGATAATTTTTAGCATGGAATTCCATCTTAACCTTCCTTCCAAACATATATAAATGATATAAAATATTTCGTATCATTTCAAACTTTCCACGATTTAATATTATATTTGACCGAAACTAGTGTATAATATATTATGATTTTTTTTACCGAAACATGCAATTAAGGAAGATTCATCGAAACTAATTTCAAATGCTTTTTTGCATGGACTTCCATCATAACCTTCCTTGGTAACCTATATAAATGATCTATAAAGTTTTGTATCATTTTAAACCATCCTCTTTTTAATTTGATTTTTTGACCGAAACTATTGTATAATATATTATGATTTTTTGACCGAAACTTGCTTTTCGAAAAGTTTCATAGAATCTAATTTTCAGATGATTTTTTGCATGGACTTCCATCATAAACTTCCCTCCAAACATATATAATTGATCTAAAATGTTTCGTATCATTTCAAACTGTCCTCGATTTAATATCATATTTGACCGAAACTAGTATAAACTAGTGTATAATATATTATGATTTTTTGACCGAAACATGCATTTCGAGAAGATTCATAGAATCTAGTTTTTAGATGATTTTTTGCATGGACATCCATCATAACCTTCCCTCGTAACATATATGAATCATCTAAAAAATTTCATGTCGTTTTGAACAGTACTCTATTTAATTTGATTTTTTGACCGAAAGTTGTGTATAATAATACATTATGAATTTTTGACCGAAACTTTCATTTCGAAAAGATTCAGAGAACCTAATTTTCAGATAATTTTTTTTCATGGGCTTCCATTATAACCTTCTTTTGTAACATATATAATTTTTCTGATAAGTTTCGTATCATTTCGAACAGTACTTGATTTAATTTTCTTTGTTGACCAAAACTAGTATAAACTAGTGTATAATATATTATGATTTTTTGACTGAAACTTGCATTTCGAAAAGTTTCATAGAATCTAATTTTCAGATAATTTTTTGCCTTGAATTCCATCTTAACCTTCCCTCCAAACATATATAAATGATATAAAAAATTTCGTATCATTTCAAACTTTCCACGATTTAATATCATATTTTACCGAAAACTAGTATAAACTAGTGTATAATATACTATGATTTTTTTAGCGAAACATTCATTTCGAGTAGATTCATAAAATCTAATTTTCAGATTATTTTTTGCATGGACTTCAATCATAACCTACCCTCTTAACATATATAAATGATCTAAAAAGTTTCGTATCATTTAAAACTGTCCAGGATTTAATATTATATTTGACCGAAACTATTTTAAACTAGTGTATAATATATTATGAATTTTTTACTGAAACATAAATTTAAGGAAGATTCATAGAATCTAATTTCAAATGATTTTTTGCATGGACTTCCATCATAACCTTCCCTGGTAACCTATATAAATGATCTATAAAGTTTTGTATCTTTTCGAACCATCTTGTATTTAATTTGATTTTTGTACTGAAACTAGTGTATAATATATTATGATTTTTTGACTGAAACTTGCTTTTCGAAAAGTTTCATAGAATCTAATTTTCATATGATTTTTTGCATGGACTTCCATCATAAACTTCCCTCCAAACATATATAATTGATCTAAAAAGTTTCATATCATTTCAAAGTGTCCACGATTTAATATCATATTTGACCAAAACTAGTATAAACTAGTGTATAATATATTATGATTTTTTGACCGAAACATGCATTTCGAGAAGATTCATAGAATCTAATTTTTAGATGATTTTTTGCATGGACTTCCATCATAACCTTCCCTCGTAACATATATGAATCATCTAAAAAATTTCGTGTATTTTTGAACAGTCCTCTAATTAATTTGATTTTTTAACCGAAAGTTGTGTAAAATAATACATTATGAATTTTTTACCGAAACTTTCATTTCGAAAAGATTCAGAGAATCTAATTTTCAAATAATTTTTTTCATGTGCTTCCATTATAACCTTCCCTTGTAACATATATAATTTTTCTGTTAAGTTTCGTATCATTTCGAACAGTCCTTGATTTAATTTTCTTTTTTGACCAAAACTAGTATAAACTAGTGTATAATATATTATGATTTTTTGACTGAAACTTGCATTTTGAAAAGTTTCATAGAATCTAATTTTCAGATAATTTTTAGCATGGAATTCCATCTTAACCTTCCCTCCAAATATATATAAATGATATAAAATATTTCGTATCATTTCAAACTTTCCACGATTTAATATTATATTTGACCGAAACTAGTGTATAATATATTATGATTTTTTTTACCGAAACATGCAATTAAGGAAGATTCATCGAAACTAATTTCAAATGATTTTTTGCATGGACTTCCATCATAACCTTCCTTGGTAACCTATATAAATGATCTATAAAGTTTTGTATCATTTTAAACCATCCTCTTTTTAATTTGATTTTTTGACCGAAACGAGTGTATAATATATTATGATTTTTTGACCGAAAATTGCTTTTCGAAAAGTTTCATAGAATATAATTTTCAGATGATTTTTTGCATGGACTTCCATCATAAACTTCCCTCCAAACATATATAATTGATCTAAAATGTTTCGTATCATTTCAAACTGTCCTTGATTTAATATCATATTTGACTGAAACTAGTATAAACTAGTGTATAATATATTATGATTTTTTGACCGAAACATGCATTTCGAGAAGATTCATAGAATCTAGTTTTTAGATGATTTTTTGCATGGACTTCCATCATAACCTTCCCTCGTAACATATATGAATCGTCTAAAAAATTTCATGTCGTTTTGAACAGTACTCTATTTAATTTGATTTTTTGACCGAAAGTTGTGTATAATAATACATTATGAATTTTTGACCGAAACTTTCATTTCGAAAAGATTTAGAGAACCTAATTTTTAGATAATTTTTTTTCATGGGCTTCCATTATAACCTTCTTTTGTAACATATATAATTTTTCTGATAAGTTTCGTATCATTTCGAACAGTCCTTGATTTAATTTTCTTTGTTGACCAAAACTAGTATAAACTAGTGTATAATATATTATGATTTTTTGACTGAAACTTGCATTTCGAAAAGTTTCATAGAATCTTATTTTCAGATAATGTTTTGCATGGAATTCCATCTTAACCTTCCCTCCAAACATATATAAATGATATAAAAAATTTCGTATCATTTCAAACTTTCCACGATTTAATATCATATTTTACCGAAAACTAGTATAAACTTGTGTATAATATACTATGATTTTTTTAGCGAAACATTCATTTCGAGTAGATTCATAAAATCTAATTTTCAGATTATTTTTTGCATGGACTTCAATCATAACCTACCCTCTTAACATATATAAATGATCTAAAAAGTTTCGTATCATTTAAAACTGTCCAGGATTTAATATTATATTTGACCGAAACTATTTTAAACTAGTGTATAATATATTATTAATTTTTTACTGAAACATAAATTTAAGGAAGATTCATAGAATCTAATTTCAAATGATTTTTTGCATGGACTTCGATCATAACCTTCCCTGGTAAGCTATATAAATGATCTATAAAGTTTTGTATCTTTTCGAACCATCCTGTATTTAATTTGATTTTTTGACTGAAACTAGTGTATAATATATTATGATTTTTTGACTGATACTTGCTTTTCGAAAAGTTTCATAGAATCTAATTTTCATATGATTTTTTGCATGGACTTCCATCATAAACTTCCCTCCAAACATATATAATTGATCTAAAAAGTTTCATATCATTTCAAAGTGTCCACGATTTAATATCATATTTGACCAAAACTAGTATAAACTAGTGTATAATATATTATGATTTTTTGACCGAAACATGCATTTCGAGAAGATTCATAGAATCTAATTTTTAGATGATTTTTTGCATGGACTTCCATCATAACCTTCCCTCGTAACATATATGAATCATCTAAAAAATTTCATGTATTTTTGAACAGTCCTCTAATTAATTTGATTTTTTAACCGAAAGTTGTGTAAAATAATACATTATGAATTTTTTACCGAAACTTTCATTTCGAAAAGATTCAGAGAATCTAATTTTCAAATAATTTTTTTCATGTGCTTCCATTATAACCTTCCCTTGTAACATATATAATTTTTCTGTTAAATTTCGTATCATTTCGAACAGTCCTTGATTTAATTTTCTTTTTTGACCAAAACTAGTATAAACTAGTGTATAATATATTATGATTTTTTGACTGAAACTTGCATTTTGAAAAGTTTCATAGAATCTAATTTTCAGATAATTTTTAGCATGGAATTCAATCTTAACCTTCCCTCCAAACATATATAAATGATATAAAATATTTCGTATCATTTCAAACTTTCCACGATTTAATATTATATTTGACCGAAACTAGTGTATAATATATTATGATTTTTTTTACCGAAACATGCAATTAAGGAAGATTCATTGAAACTAATTTCAAATGCTTTTTTGCATGGACTTCCATCATAACCTTCCTTGGTAACCTATATAAATGATCTATAAAGTTTTGTATCATTTTAAACCATCCTCTTTTTAATTTGATTTTTTGACCGAAACTAGTGTATAATATATTATGATTTTTTGACCGAAACTTGCTTTTCGAAAAGTTTCATAGAATCTAATTTTCAGATGATTTTTTGCATGGACTTCCATCATAAACTTCCCTCCAAACATATATAATTGATCTAAAATATTTCGTATCATTTCAAACTGTCCACGATTCAATATCATATTTGACCGAAACTAGTATAAACTAGTGTATAATATATTATGATTTTTTGACCGAAACATGCATTTCGAGAAGATTCATAGAATCTAATTTTCAGATGATTTTTTGCATGGACTTCCATCATAACCTTCCCTCGTAACATATATGAATCGTCTAAAAAATTTCATGTCGTTTTGAACAGTACTCTATTTAATTTGATTTTTTAACCGAAAGTTGTGTAAAATAATACATTACGAATTTTTGACCGAAACTTTCATTTCGAAAAGATTCAGAGAATCTAATTTTCAAATAATTTTTTTCATGTGCTTCCATTATAACCTTCCCTTGTAACATATATAATTTTTCTGTTAAGTTTCGTATCATTTCGAACAGTCCTTGATTTAATTTTCTTTGTTGACCAAAACTAGTATAAACTAGTGTATAATATATTATGATTTTTTGACTGAAACTTGCATTTCGAAAGGTTTCATAGAATCTTATTTTCAGATAATTTTTTGCATGGAATTCCATCTTAACCTTCCCTCCAAACATATATAAATGATATAAAAAATTTCGTATCATTTCAAACTTTCCACGATTTAATATCATATTTTACCGAAAACTAGTATAAACTAGTGTATAATATACTATGATTTTTTTAGCGAAACATTCATTTCGAGTAGATTCATAAAATCTAATTTTCAGATTATTTTTTGCATGGACTTCAATCATAACCTACCCTCTTAACATATATAAATGATCTAAAAAGTTTCGTATCATTTAAAACTGTCCAGGATTTAATATTATATTTGACCGAAACTATTTTAAACTAGTGTATAATATATTATGAATTTTTTACTGAAACATAAATTTAAGGAAGATTCATAGAATCTAATTTCAAATGATTTTTTGCATGGACTTCCATCATAACCTTCCTTGGTAACCTATATAAATGATCTATAAAATTTTGTATCATTTTAAACCATCCTCTTTTTAATTTGATTTTTTGACCGAAACGAGTGTATAATATATTATGATTTTTTGACCGAAAATTGCTTTTCGAAAAGTTTCATAGAATCTAATTTTCAGATGATTTTTTGCATGGACTTACATCATAAACTTCCCTCCAAACATATATAATTGATCTAAAATGTTTCGTATCATTTCAAACTGTCCTCGATTTAATATCATATTTGACCAAAACTAGTATAAACTAGTGTATAATATATTATGATTTTTTGACCGAAACATGCATTTCGAGAAGATTCATAGAATCTAATTTTTAGATGATTTTTTGCATGGACTTCCATCATAACCTTCCCTCGTAACATATATGAATCGTTTAAAAAATTTCATGTCGTTTTGAACAGTACTCTATTTAATTTGATTTTTTGACCAAAAGTTGTGTATAATAATGCATTATGAATTTTTGACCGAAACTTTCATTTCGATAAGATTCAGAGAACCTAATTTTCAGATAATTTTTTACATGGGCTTCCATTATAACCTTCTTTTGTAACATATATAATTTTTCTGATAAGTTTCGTATCATTTCGAACAGTCCTTGATTTAATTTTCTTTTTTGACCAAAACTAGTATAAATTAGTGTATAATATATTATGATTTTTTGACTGAAACTTGCATTTCGAAAAGTTTCATAGAATCTAATTTTTAGATGATTTTTTGCATGGAATTCCATCTTAACCTTCCCTCCAAACATATATAAATGATATAAAATATTTCGTATCATTTCAAACTTTCCACGATTTAATATTATATTTGACCGAAACTAGTGTATAATATATTATGATTTTTTTTACCGAAACATGCAATTAAGGAAGATTCATCGAAACTAATTTCAAATGCTTTTTTGCATGGACTTCCATCATAACCTTCCTTGGTAACCTATATAAATGATCTATAAAGTTTTGTATCATTTTAAACCATCCTCTTTTTAATTTGATTTTTTGACCGAAACGAGTGTATAATATATTATGATTTTTTGACCGAAAATTGCTTTTCGAAAAGTTTCATAGAATCTAATTTTCAGATGATTTTTTGCATGGACTTCCATCATAAACTTCCCTCCAAACATATATAATTGATCTAAAATGTTTCGTATCATTTCAAACTATCCTCGATTTAATATTATATTTGACCGAAACTAGTATAAACTAGTGTATAATATATTATGATTTTTTGACCGAAACATGCATTTTGAGAAGATTCATAGAATCTAGTTTTTAGATGATTTTTTGCATGGACTTCCATCATAACCTTCCCTCGTAACATATATGAATCGTCTAAAAAATTTCATGTCGTTTTGAACAGTACTCTATTTAATTTGATTTTTTGACCGAAAGTTGTGTATAATAATACATTATGAATTTTTGACCGAAACTTTCATTTCGAAAAGATTCAGAGAACCTAATTTTCAGATAATTTTTTTTCATGGGCTTCCATTATAACCTTCTTTTGTAACATATATAAATTTTCTGATAAGTTTCGTATCATTTCGAACAGTCCTTGATTTAATTTTCTTTGTTGACCAAAACTAGTATAAACTAGTGTATAATATATTATGATTTTTTGACTGAAACTTGCATTTCGAAAAGTTTCATAGAATCTTATTTTCAGATAATTTTTTGCATGGAATTCCATCTTAACCTTCCCTCCAAACATATATAAATGATATAAAAAATTTCGTATCATTTCAAACTTTCCACGATTTAATATCATATTTTACCGAAAACTAGTATAAACTAGTGTATAATATACTATGATTTTTTTAGCGAAACATTCATTTCGAGTAGATTCATAAAATCTAATTTTCAGATTATTTTTTGCATGGACTTCAATCATAACCTACCCTCTTAACATATATAAATGATCTAAAAAGTTTCGTATCATTTAAAACTGTCCAGGATTTAATATTATAATTGACCGAAACTATTTTAAACTAGTGTATAATATATTATGAATTTTTGACTGAAACATAAATTTAAGGAAGATTCATAGAATCTAATTTCAAATGATTTTTTGCATGGACTTCCATCATAACCTTCCCTGGTAACCTATATAAATGATCTATAAAGTTTTGTATCTTTTCGAACCATCCTGTATTTAATTTGATTTTTTGACTGAAACTAGTGTATAATATATTATGATTTTTTGAATGAAACTTGCTTTTCGAAAAGTTTCATAGAATCTAATTTTCATATGATTTTTTGCATGGACTTCCATCATAAACTTCCCTCCAAACATATATAATTGATCTAAAAAGTTTCATATCATTTCAAAGTGTCCACGATTTAATATCATATTTGACCAAAACTAGTATAAACTAGTGTATAATATATTATGATTTTTTGACCGAAACATGCATTTCGAGAAGATTCATAGAATCTAATTTTTAGATGATTTTTTGCATGATTTTTTTTCCAAAATTTGTGTATAATACATTATGAATTTTTGACTGAAACTTGCATTTCGAAAAGATTTATAGAAAACAATTTTCAAATGATTTATTTTCATGGGCTTCCATCATAACCTTCCCTTGTAACATATATAAATTTTCTGATAAGATTCGTATCATTTCGAACAATCTTTGATTTAATTTGATGATTTGACCAAAACTAGTATAAACTAGTGTATAATATATTATGATTGTTTTACTGAAACTTGCATTGAGAAAAGTTTCTTAGAATCTAATTTTCAGATTAATTTTTTGCATGGACTTCCATCATAACCTTCCCTCCTAACACATATAAACGATCTGTAAAGTTTCGGATCGTTTCGAATAGTCCCCGTTTTAATTTCATTTTTGACCGAAACTAGTTTAAAGTAGTGTATAATATATTATGAATTTTTTACCGAAACTTGAATTTCAAAGCGTTTCATAGAATTTAACTTTCAGATGATTTTTTGCATGTATATCTATCTTTACCTTCCCTTGTAACATCTAGAAAGTAGTTAAAAAGGTTGGTATCATTTTTAACAGTCCTTGATTTAATTTGATTTTTTGACCGAAACTAGTGTATAATATATTATGCTTTTTTACCGAAACTTGCAATTCGAAAAGATTCATAGAATCTAATTTTCAGATGATTTTATGCATGGAGTTCCATCATAACCTACCCTCCTAACATATATAAATGATCTGAAAAGTTTTGTATCATTTCAAACTGTCCAGGATTTAATATTATATTTGAAAGAAACTAGTATAAACTAGGGTATAATATTTTATGCTTTTTTGACCGAAACATGCATTTCAAGAAGATTCATAGAATCTAATTTTCAGATGATTTGTTGAATGTACTTCAATCATAACCTTCCCTCGTAACTTATATAAATTATCTAAAAAGTTTTGTATCATTTAGAACAATCCTCTATTAAATTTGATTTTTTGATTGAAACTAGTGTATAATATATTATGATTTTTTAGACTGAAATTTGCATTTCGTAAAGGTTCATAGAATCTAATTTTCAGATGATTTTTTGCATGGACTTCCATCATAAACTTCTATCCAAACATATATAAATGATCTAAAAAAATTTGTATCATTTCAAATTGTTCATGATTTAGTATCATATTTGACCAAAACTAGTATAAACTACTGTATTATATATGATGATTTTTTTACCGAAACATGCATTTCGAGAAGATTCATAGAATCTAATTTTTAGATGATTTTTTGCATGGACTTCCATCATAACCTTCCCCCATAACATATATAAATCATCTGAAATTTTTGTATCATTTTGAACAGTCCTCTATTAAATTTGATTTTTTTTCCAAAATTTGTGTATAATACATTATGAATTTTTGACTGAAACTTGCATTTCGAAAAGATTTATAGAAACCAATTTTCAGATGATTTTTTTTCATGGGCTTCCATCATAACCTTCCCTTGTAACATATATAAATTTTCTGATAAGATTCGTATCATTTCGAACAATCTTTGATTTAATTTGATGATTTGACCAAAACAAGTATAAACTAGTGTATAATATATTATGATTTTTTTACTATAAACTTGCATTGAGAAAAGTTTCTTAGAATCTAATTTTCAGATTATTTTTGGCATGGACTTCCATCATAACCTTCCCTCCTAACACATAAAAACGATCTGAAAAGTTTCGGATCGTTTCGAATAGTCCCCGATTTAATTTCATTTTTGACCGAAACTAGTATAAAGTAGTGTTTAATATATTATGAATTTTTTACCGAAACTTGAATTTCAAAGCTTTTCATAGAATTTAACTTTCAGATGATTTTTTGCATGTATATCTATCATTACCTTCCCTCGTAACATCTAGAAAGGAGTTAAAAAGGTTGGTATCGTTTTTAACAGTCCTTGATTTAATTTGATTTTTTGACCGAAACTAGTGTATAATATATTATGATTTTTTACCGAAACTTGCAATTCGAAAAGATTCATAGAATCTAATTTTCAGATGATTTTATGCATGGAGTTCCATCATAACCTACCCTCCTAACATATATAAATGATCTGAAAAGTTTTGTATCATTTCAAACTGTCGAGGATTTAATATTATATTTGACAGAAACTAGTATAAACTAGGGTATAATATTTTATGCTTTTTTGACCGAAACATGCATTTCAAGAAGATTCATTGAATCTAATTTTCAGATGATTTTTTGAATGGACTTCAATCATAACCTTCCCTCGTAACTTATATAAATTATCTAAAAAGTTTTGTATCATTTCGAACAATCTTCTATTTAATTTGATTTTTTGACTGAAACTAGTGTATAATATATTATGATTTTTTAGACTGACACTTGCATTTCGAAAAGTTTCATAGAATCTAATTTTCAGATGATTTTTTGCATGGACTTCCATCATAAACTTCTATCCAAACATATATAAATGATCTAAAAAATTTTGTATCATTTCAAATTGTTCATGATTTAGTATCATATTTGACCAAAAATAGTATAAACTACTTTATTATATATGATGATTTTTTTACCGAAACATGCATTTCGAGAAGATTCATAGAATCTAATTTTTAGATGATTTTTTACATGGACTTCCATCATAACCTTCCTCCGTAACATATATAAATCATCTGAAATTTTTGTATCATTTTGAACAGTCCTCTATTAAATTTGATTTTTTTTCCAAAATTTGTGTATAATACATTATGAATTTTTGACTGAAACTTGCATTTCGAAAAGATTTATAGAAACCAATTTTCAAATGATTTATTTTCATGGGCTTCCATCATAACCTTCCCTTGTAACATATATAAATTTTCTGATAAGATTCGTATCATTTCGAACAATCTTTGATTTAATTTGATGATTTGACCAAAACTAGTATAAACTAGTGTATAATATATTATGATTTTTTTACTATAAACTTGCATTGAGAAAAGTTTCTTAGAATCTAATTTTCAGATTATTTTTGGCATGGACTTCCATCATAACCTTCCCTCCTAACACATAAAAACGATCTGAAAAGTTTCGGATCGTTTCGAATAGTCCCCGATTTAATTTCATTTTTGACCGAAACTAGTATAAAGTAGTGTTTAATATATTATGAATTTTTTACCGAAACTTGAATTTCAAAGCTTTTCATAGAATTTAACTTTCAGATGATTTTTTGCATGTATATCTATCATTACCTTCCCTCGTAACATCTAGAAAGGAGTTAAAAAGGTTGGTATCGTTTTTAACAGTCCTTGATTTAATTTGATTTTTTGACCGAAACTAGTGTATAATATATTATGATTTTTTACCGAAACTTGCAATTCGAAAAGATTCATAGAATCTAATTTTCAGATGATTTTATGCATGGAGTTCCATCATAACCTACCCTCCTAACATATATAAATGATCTGAAAAGTTTTGTATCATTTCAAACTGTCGAGGATTTAATATTATATTTGACAGAAACTAGTATAAACTAGGGTATAATATTTTATGCTTTTTTGACCGAAACATGCATTTCAAGAAGATTCATTGAATCTAATTTTCAGATGATTTTTTGAATGGACTTCAATCATAACCTTCCCTCGTAACTTATATAAATTATCTAAAAAGTTTTGTATCATTTCGAACAATCTTCTATTTAATTTGATTTTTTGACTGAAACTAGTGTATAATATATTATGATTTTTTAGACTGACACTTGCATTTCGAAAAGTTTCATAGAATCTAATTTTCAGATGATTTTTTGCATGGACTTCCATCATAAACTTCTATCCAAACATATATAAATGATCTAAAAAAATTTGTATCATTTCAAATTGTTCAGGATTTAGTATCATATTTGACCAAAACTAGTATAAACTACTGTATTATATATGATGATTTTTTTACCGAAACATGCATTTCGAGAAGATTCATAGAATCTAATTTTTAGATGATTTTTTGCATGGACTTCCATCATAACCTTCCCCCATAACATATATAAATCATCTGAAATTTTTGTATCATTTTGAACAGTCCTCTATTAAATTTGATTTTTTTTCCAAAATTTGTGTATAATACATTATGAATTTTTGACTGAAACTTGCATTTCGAAAAGATTTATAGAAACCAATTTTCAGATGATTTTTTTTCATGGGCTTCCATCATAACCTTCCCTTGTAACATATATAAATTTTCTGATAAGATTCGTATCATTTCGAACAATCTTTGATTTAATTTGATGATTTGACCAAAACTAGTATAAACTAGTGTATAATATATTATGATTTTTTTACTATAAACTTGCATTGACAAAAGTTTCTTAGAATCTAATTTTCAGATTATTTTTGGCATGGACTTCCATCATAACCTTCCCTCCTAACACATATAAACGATCTGAAAAGTTTCGGATCGTTTCGAATAGTCCCCGTTTTAATTTCATTTTTAACCGAAACTAGTTTAAAGTAGTGTATAATATATTATGAATTTTTTACCGAAACTTGAATTTCAAAGCGTTTCATAGAATTTAACTTTCAGATGATTTTTTGCATGTATATCTATCATTACCTTCCCTTGTAACATCTAGAAAGTAGTTAAAAAGGTTGTTATCATTTTTAACAGTCCTTGATTTAATTTGATTTTTTGACCGAAACTAGTGTATAATATATTATGATTTTTTACCGAAACTTGCAATTCGAAAAGATTCATAGAATCTAATTTTCAGATGATTTTATGCATGGAGTTCCATCATAACCTACCCTCCTAACATATATAAATGATCTGAAAAGTTTTGTATCATTTCAAACTGTCCAGGATTTAATATTATATTTGACAGAAACTAGTATAAACTAGGGTATAATATTTTATGCTTTTTTGACCGAAACATGCATTTCAAGAAGATTCATAGAATCTAATTTTCAGATGATTTGTTGAATGGACTTCAATCATAACCTTCCCTCGTAACTTATATAAATTATCTAAAAAGTTTTGTATCATTTCGAACAATCCTCTATTAAATTTGATTTTTTGACTGAAACTAGTGTATAATATATTATGATTTTTTAGACTGAAATTTGCATTTCGAAAAGGTTCATAGAATCTAATTTTCAGATGATTTTTTGCATGGACTTCCATCATAAACTTCTATCCAAACATATATAAATCATCTAAAAAAATTTGTATCATTTCAAATTGTTCATGATTTAGTATCATATTTGACCAAAACTAGTATAAACTACTGTATTATATATAATGATTTTTTTACCGAAACATGCATTTCGAGAAGATTCATAGAATCTAATTTTTAGATGATTTTTTGCATGGACTTCCATCATAACCTTCCCCCATAACATATATAAATCATCTGAAATTTTTGTATCATTTTGAACAGTCCTCTTTTAAATTTGATTTTTTTTCCAAAATTTGTGTATAATACATTATGAATTTTTGACTGAAACTTGCATTTCGAAAAGATTTATAGAAACCAATTTTCAGATGATTTTTTTTCATGGGCTTCCATCATAACCTTCCCTTGTAACATATATAAATTTTCTGATAAGATTCGTATCATTTCGAACAATCTTTGATTTAATTTGATGATTTGACCAAAACTAGTATAAACTAGTGTATAATATATTATGATTTTTTTACTATAAACTTGCATTGAGAAAAGTTTCTTAGAATCTAATTTTCAGATTATTTTTGGCATGGACTTCCATCATAACCTTCCCTCCTAACACATATAAACGATCTGAAAAGTTTCGGATCGTTTCGAATAGTCCCCGTTTTAATTTCATTTTTGACCGAAACTAGTTTAAAGTAGTGTATAATATATTATGAATTTTTTACCGAAACTTGAATTTCAAAGCGTTTCATAGAATTTAACTTTCAGATGATTTTTTGCATGTATATCTATCATTACCTTCCCTTGTAACATCTAGAAAGTAGTTAAAAAGGTTTGTATCATTTTTAACAGTCCTTGATTTAATTTGATTTTTTGACCGAAACTAGTGTATAATATATTATGATTTTTTACCGAAACTTGCAATTCGAAAAGATTCATAGAATCTAATTTTCAGATGATTTTATGCATGGAGTTCCATCATAACCTACCCTCCTAACATATATAAATGATCTGAAAAGTTTTGTATCATTTCAAACTGTCCAGGATTTAATATTATATTTGACAGAAACTAGTATAAACTAGGGTATAATATTTTATGCTTTTTTGACCGAAACATGCATTTCAAGAAGATTCATAGAATCTAATTTTCAGATGATTTGTTGAATGGACTTCAATCATAACCTTCCCTCGTAACTTATATAAATTATCTAAAACGTTTTGTATCATTTCGAACAATCCTCTATTAAATTTGATTTTTTGACTGAAACTAGTGTATAATATATTATGATTTTTTAGACTGAAATTTGCATTTCGAAAAGGTTCATAGAATCTAATTTTCAGATGATTTTTTGCATGGACTTCCATCATAAACTTCTATCCAAACATATATAAATGATCTAAAAAAATTTGTATCATTTCAAATTGTTCATGATTTAGTATCATATTTGACCAAAACTAGTATAAACTACTGTATTATATATGATGATTTTTTTACCCAAACATGCATTTCGAGAAGATTCATAGAATCTAATTTTTAGATGATTTTTTGCATGGACTTCCATCATAACCTTCCCCCATAACATATATAAATCATCTGAAATTTTTGTATCGTTTTGAACAGTCCTCTATTTAATTTGATTTTTTTTCCAAAATTTGTGTATAATACATTATGAATTTTTGACTGAAACTTGCATTTCGAAAAGATTTATAGAAACCAATTTTCAGATGATTTTTTTTCATGGGCTTCCATCATAACCTTCCCTTGTAACATATATAAATTTTCTGATAAGATTCGTATCATTTCGAACAATCTTTGATTTAATTTGATGATTTGACCAAAACTAGTATAAACTAGTGTATAATATATTATGATTTTTTTACTGAAACTTGCATTGAGAAAAGTTTCTTAGAATCTAATTTTCAGATTATTTTTTGCATGGACTTCCATCATAACCTTCCCTCCTAACACATATAAATGATCTGAAAAGTTTCGGATCGTTTCGAATAGTCCCCGTTTTAATTTCATTTTTGACCGAAACTAGTTTAAAGTAGTGTATAACATATTATGAATTTTTTACCGAAACTTGAATTTCAAAGCGTTTCATAGAATTTAACTTTCAGATGATTTTTTGCATGTATATCTATCATTACCTTCCCTCGTAACATCTACAAAGGAGTTAAAAAGGTTGGTATCATTTTTAACAGTCCTTGATTTAATTTGATTTTTTGACCGAAACTAGTGTATAATATATTATGATTTTTTACCGAAACTTGCAATTCGAAAAGATTCATAGAATCTAATTTGCAGATGATTTTATGCATGGAGTTCCATCATAACCTACCCTCCTAACATATATAAATTATCTGAAAAGTTTGTATCATTTCAAACTGTCCAGGATTTAATATTATATTTGACATAAACTAGTATAAACTAGGGTATAATATTTTATGATTTTTTGACCGAAACATGCATTTCAAGAAGATTCATAGAATCTAATTTTCAGATGATTTTTTGAATGGACTTCAATCATAACTTTTCGTCGTAACATATATAAATTATCTAAAAAGTTTTGTATCATTTCGAACAATCCTCTATATAATTTGATTTTTTGACAGAAACTAGTGTATAATATATTATGATTTTTTAGACTGAAACTTGCATTTAGAAAAGTTTCATAGAATCTAATTTTCAGATGATTTTTTGCATGGACTTCCATCATAAACTTCTATCCAAACATATATAAATGATCTAAAAAGTTTCGTATCATTTCAAATTGTCCATGATTTAGTATCATATTTGACAAAAACTAGTATAAACTACTTTATTATATGTTATGATTTTTTTACCGAAACATGCATTTCGAGAAGATTCATAGAATCTAATTTTTAGATGATTTTTTACATGGACTTCCATCATAACCTTCCTCCGTAACATATATAAATCATCTGAAAATTTTTGTATCATTTTGAACAGTCCTCTATTTAATTTGATTTTTTTTTTGAAAGTTATGTATAATACATTATGAATTTTTGACTGAAACTTTAATTTTGAAAAGATTCATAGAATCCAATTTTCAGATGATTTTTTTTCATGGGCTTCCATCATAACCTTCCCTTGTAACATATATAAATTTTCTGATAAAATTCATATCATTTCGAACAATCCTTGATTTAATTTTATTTTTTGACCAAAACTAGTATAAACTAGTGTATAATATATTATGATTTTTTTACTGAAACTTTCATTTAGAAAAGTTTCTAAGGATCTAATTTTCAGATTATTTTTTGCATGATCTTCCATCATAACCTTCCCTCCTAACACATAAATTATCTGAAAAGTTTCGGATCGTTTCGAATAGTCGCCCATTTAATTTGATTTTTGACCGAAACTAGTATAAAGTAGTGTATAATATATTATGAATTTTTGACCGAAACTTGAATTTCAAAGCGTTTCATATAATTTAACTTTCAGATGATTTTTTGCATGTATATTTATCATTACCATCCCTCGTAACATCTAGAAAGGAGTTAAAAAGGTTGGTATCATTTTTAACAGTCCTCGATTTAATTTGATTTTTTGACCGAAACTAGTGTATAATATATTATGATTTTTTTACCGAAACATGATATTCGAAAAGATTCATAGATTCTAATTTTCATATGATTTTTTGCATGGACTTCCATCATAACCTACCCTCCTAACATATATAAATGATCTGAAAAGTTTTGTATCACTTCAAGTTGTCCAGGATTTAATATTATATTTGACCGAAACTAGTATAAACTAGTGTATAATATATTATGATTTTTTGACCGAAACATACATTTCGAGAAGATTCATAGAGTCTAATTTTCAGATGATATTTTGAAGGGACTTCCATCATAACCTTCCGTCGGAACATATATAAATTATCTAAAAAGTTTTGTATCGTTTCGAACCTAGCTCTATTTAATTTGATTTTTTGACCGAAACTAGTGTATAATATATTATTATTATTTTACTGAAACTTGAATTTCGAAAAGTTTCTTAGAATCTAATTTTCAGATGATTTTTTGCATGGACTTCCATCATAAACTTCCCTCTTAACATATATAAATGATTTAAAAAGTTTCGTATCATTTCAAACTGTCCACGATTTAATTTTATTTTTGACCGAAACTAGTATAAACTAGTGTATAATATATTATGATTTTTTGACCGAAACATGCATTTCGAGAAGATTCATAGAATCTAATTTTCAGATGATTTTTTGCATGGAATTCCATCATAACCTTCCCTCGTAACTTATGTAAATCATCAGAAAATTTTCGTATCATTTTGAACAGTCCTCTATTTAATTTTATTTTTTGACCAAAACTTGTGTATAAAACATTATGAGTTTTTGCCGAAACTTGCATTTCAAAAAGATTCGTAGAATCTAATTTTTAGATGATTTTTTTCAGGGGCTTCCATCATAACCTTCCCTTGTAACATATATAAATTTTCCGATAAGTTTCGTATCATTTAGAACTGTCCTTGATTTAATTTGATTTTTTGACCAAAACTAGTATAAACTAGTGTTTAATATATCATGATTTTTTAGACTGAAACTTGCATTTCGAAAAGTTTCATAGAATCTAATTTTCAGATGATTTTTTGCATGGACTTCCATCATAAACTTCTATCCAAACATATATAAATGATCTAAAAAGTTTCGTATCATTTCAAATTGTCCATGATTTAATATCATATTTGACCAAAACTAGTATAAACTAATGTATTATATGTTATGATTTTTTTACCGAAACATGCATTTCGAGAAGATTCATAGAATCTAATTTTTAGATGATTTTCTGCATGGACTTCCATCAAAAACTTCCTTGGTAACATATATAAATCATCTGGAAATTTTCATCTCGTTTTGAACAGTCCTCTATTTAATTTGATTATTTTTTTCGAAAGTTGTGTATAATACATTATGAATTTTTGACTGAAACTTTAATTTCGAAAAGATTCATAGAATCCAATTTTCTGAAGATTTTTTTTCTTGGGCTTCCATCATAACCTTCCCATGTAACATATATATATTTTCTGATAAGATTCGTATCATTACGAACACTCCTTGATTTAATTTGATTTTTTGAACAAAACAAGTATAAACTAGTGTATAATATATTATGATTTTTTTACTGAAACTTGCATTTAGAAAAGTTTCTTAGGATCTAATTTTTAGATTATTTTTTGCATGAACTTCCATCATAACCTTCCCTCCTAACACATATAAACGATCTGAAAAGTTTCGGATCGTTTCGAATAGTCCCCCATTTAATTTGATTTTTAACCGAAACTAGTATAAAGTCGTGTATAATATATTATGAATTTTTGACCGAAACTTGAATTTCAAAGCGTTTCATATAATTTAACTTTCAGATGATTTTTTGCATGTATATCTATCATTACCTTCCCTCGTAACATCTAGAAAGGAGTTAAAAAGGTTGGTATCATTTTTAACAGTCCTCGATTTAATTTGATTTTTTGACTGAAACATGCATTTCGAGAAGATTCATAGAATCTAATTTTCAGATGATTTTTTGAATGGACTTCCATCATAACCTTCCGTCGCAACATATATAAATTATCTAAAAAATTTGTATCGTTTCGAACCTTCCTCTATTTAATTTGATTTTTTGACCGAAACAAGTGTATAATATATTATTATTTATTTACTGAAACTTGCATTTTGAAAAGTTTCTTAGAATCTAATTTTCAGATGATTTTTTGCATGGACTTCCATCATAAACTTCCCTCTTAACATATATTAATGATATAAAAAGTTTTGTATCATTTCAAACTGTCCATGATTTAATTTGATTTTTGATCGAAACTAGTATAAACATGTGTATAATATATTGATTTTTTGACTGAAACATGCATTTCGAGAAGATTCATAGAATTTAATTTTCAGATTATTATTTGCATGGAATTCCATCATAACCTTCCCTCGTAACTTATGTAAATCATCAGAAAATTTTCGTATCATTTTGAACAGTCCTCTATTTAATTTTATTTTTGGACAAAAAGTTGTGTATAAAACATTATGAGTTTTTGCCGAAACTTGCATTTCGAAAAGATTCGCAGAATCTAATTTTTAGATGATTTTTTTCATGGGCTTCCATCATAACCTTCCCTTGTAACATATATAAATTTTCTGATAAGTTTCGTATCATTTCGAACAGTCCTTGATTTAATTTGATTTTTTGACCAAATCTAGTATAAACTAGTGTATAATATATTATGATTTTTTAGACTGAAACTTGCATTTCGAAAAGTTTCATAGAATCTAATTTTCAGATGATTTTTTGCATGGACTTCCATCATAAACTTCTATCCAAACATATATAAATGATCTAAAAAGTTTCGTATCATTTCAAATTGTCAAAGATTTAATATCATATTTGACCAAAACTAGTATAAACTATTGTATTATATGTTATGATTTTTTTACCGAAACATGCATTTCGAGAAGATTCATAGAATCTAATTTTTAGATGATTTTCTGCATGGACTTCCATCATAAACTTCCCTGGTAACATATATAAATCAGCTAGAAATTTTTGTCTCGTTTTGAACAGTCCTCTATTTAATTTGATTATTTTTTTTCGAAAGTTGTGTATAATACATTATGAATTTTTGACTGAAACTTTAATTTCGAAAAGATTCATAGAATCCAATTTTTTGAGGATTTTTTTTCTTGGCTTCTATCATAACCTTCCCATGTAACATATATATATTTTCTGATAAAATTCGTATCATTGCGAACACTCCTTGATTTAATTTGATTTTTTTAACAAAACTAGTATAAACTAGTGTATAATATATTATGATTTTTTTACTGAAACTTGCATTTAGAAAAGTTTCTTAGGATCTAATTTTCAGATTATTTTTTGCATGAACTCCCATCATAACTTTCCCTCCTAACACATATAAACAATCTGAAAAGTGTCGGATCGTTTCGAATAGTCCCCCATTTAATTTGATTTTTGGCTGAAACTAGTATAAAGTCGTGTATAATATATTATGAATTTTTTACCGAAACTTGAATTTCAAAGTGTTTCATATAATTTAACTTTCAGATGATTTTTTGCATGTATATCTATCATTACCTTCCCTCGTAACATCTAGAAAGGAGTTAAAAAGGTTGGTATCATTTTTAACAGTCCTCGATTTAATTTGATTTTTTGACCGAAACTCGTGTATAATATATTATGATTTTTTACCGAAACTTGCAATTCGAAAAGATTCATAGAATCTAATTTTCAGATGATTTTTTGCATGGACTTCCATCATAAGCTACCCTCCTAACATATATAAATGATCTGAAAAGTTTTGTATCATTTCAAACTGTTCAGGATTTAATATTACATTTGACCGAAACTAGTATAAACTAGTGCATAATATATTATGATTTTTTGACCGAAACATGCATTTCGAGAAGATTCATAGAATCTAATTTTCAGATGATTTTTTGAATGGACTTCCATAATAACCTTCCGTCGCAACATATATAAATTATCTAAAAAATTTGTATCGTTTCGAACCTTCCTCTATTTAATTTGATTTTTTGACCGAAACTAGTGTATAATATATTATTATTTTTTTACTGAAACTTGCATTTCGAAAAGTTTCTTAGAATCTAATTTTCAGATGATTTTTTGCATGGACTTCCATGATAAACTTCCATGTTAACATATATTAATGATATAAAAAGTTTTGTATCATTTCAAACTGTCCACGATTTAATTTGATTTTTGACTGAAACTAGTATAAACTAGTGTATAATATATTATGATTTTTTGACTGAAACATGCATTTCGAGAAGATTCATAGAATTTAATTTTCAGATGATTTTTTGCATGGAATTCCATCAAAACCTTTCCTCGTAACTTATGTAAATCGTCAGAAAATTTTCGTATCATTTTGAACAGTCCTCTATTTAATTTTATTTTTGGACCAAAAGTTGTGTATAAAACATTATGAGTTTTTTCCGAAACTTGCATTTCGAAAAGATTCGCAGAATCTAATTTTTAGATGATTTTTTTCATGGGCTTCCATCATAACCTTCCCTTGTAACATATATAAATTTTCTGATAAGTTTCGTATCATTTCGAACAATCCTTGATTTAATTGGATTTTTTGACCAAAACTAGTATAAACTAGTGTATAATATATTATGATTTTTTAGACTGAAACTTGCATTTCGAAAAGTTTCATAGAATCTAATTTTCAGATGATTTTTTGCATGGACTTCCATCATAAACTTCTATCCAAACATATATAAATGATCTAAAAAGTTTCGTATCATTTCAAATTGTCCATGATTTAATATCATATTTGACCAAAACTAGTATAAACTACTGTATTATATGTTATGATTTTTTTACCGAAACATGCATTTCGAGAAGATTCATAGAATCTAATTTTTAGATAATTTTCTGCATGGACTTCCATCATAAACTTCACTGGTAACATATATAAATCATCTGGAAATTTTCGTATCGTTTTGAACAGTCCTCTATTTAATTTGATTAATTTTTTTCGAAAGTTGTGTATAATACATTATAAATTTTTAACTGAAACTTTAATTTCGAAATGATTCATAGAATCCAATTTTATGAGGATTTTTTTTCTTGGGCTTCCATCATAACCTTCTTTTGTAACATATATAAATTTTCTGATAAGATTCGTATCATTTCGAACACTCCTTGATTTAGTTTGATTTTTTGACCAAAACTAGTATAAACTAGTGTAAACATATTATGATTTTTTTACTGAAACTTGCATTTAGAAAAGTTTCTTAGGATCTAATTTCAGATTATTTTTTGAATGAACTTCCATCATAACCTTCCCTCCTAACACATATAAACGATATGAAAAGTTTCAGATCGTTTCGAATAGTCCCCCGGTTAATTTGATTTTTGACCGAAACTAGTATAAAGTCGTGTATAATATATTATGAATTTTTGACCGAAACTTGAATTTCAAAGCGTTTCATATAATTTAACTTTCAGATGATTTTTTGCATTGTAGATGTTTAAGAATTGGCAGAATTTTTGACCAACAAGAAATGTTGAATTCAGTTCAGAATGTCCTATCAGATGTTGGGACATTATCAAACAGAGTATGTGAACTTATTTCAGGATGTCTCATCAGATGTTGGGACATTGTGTAAATAACTTCAGTTCAGTTTTTCAGGATGTCCCAACAGATGTTGAGACATCTCAGACCTGCTACCAGAATTAATTAATGATTAACTGATCAGAGATATTTAAGGAGAGTTATCTGGAATTAATTAATGATGGTTAAAAACAGAACAAGGAGCATCTGTAGGGAGTTTTATATTGAAGATTCAGATTAAAACAGAAGACCTAAATCACCTAGAATCTAGGAGGTAACAAACCCTAAATTCAAGGTGGAAGCTGCATGCGCATTAGGGCTGGATCCTCTGCAGAAAGCCCAAATTACAGATACCTATTTAAGCAACAGAAACTCATAGAATTGAGTACGAATTTCAGAAGACCAAATAGGGTGTCTAGTGTTTTAATAGCAGGTTGTTTAATTGTACCACTTTATAAGCTTTTAAGCAAAAGTGCATTTGTGACTTGATTGAAACTGTTAAGTAAGATCAAGCTGTATTGTTTGAAGGATGTCTTCAATTTTTGTAAACTTGTAAACTTGATCACTGTGTGATTGAGGGGGAGTGAGTAGGGTACTCTTATCTAAGGTGTGTCTTAGGTAGAAATTGCATTGGGTAGTTATTAAGTGATAGATTAAACAGGGTGGTTTAAGTCTAGAATTAATAATACTTATAGTGGATTTCCTCCTGGCTTGGTAGCCTCCAGATGTAGGTGTGGTTATACACTGAACTGGGTTAACAAACTTCTGTGTTGTTTACTTTTCTTGCTATTTAAGTTTTGGTTAAATTTGTCAAGTGTCCTATCAAGTGTTGGGACATCTCTTAGGACATCTCATACCTGATCACAGAACTTCAATTGGCATCAGAGCAGGCACCCTACCTGTTTATACTGGGTGAGATCTAGGGAATACAAATTCTGTAACATGGACAGAGATTTAGGGTCAGTAAATAGACCACCTATATTGGATGGATCTAATTATGACTACTGGAAGCCAAGAATGATTGCATTCTTAAGGTCACTTGACAACAGGGCATGGAGAGCAGTCAATGTTGGATGGGATCATCCTGTCCAAGACACCAAAGATGGATCAAAAGTGCTGAAACCTGAAGAAGAATGGAGTAAGGAGGAAGAAGACTCAGCACTAGGCAACTCAAAAGCCTTAAATGCTTTATTCAATGGAATTGATAGGAACATTTTCAGACTTGTGCATCATTGTGAGCTGGCCAAAGATGTTTGGGATACTCTCAAAACAACTCATGAAGGAACATCAAAAGTAAAAATGTCAAGACTTCAACTTCTCACCACCAAGTTTGAAAACTTGAGAATGAAGGAAGATGAATCAATTCATGAGTTCTATATGAACATCTTGGATATAGCTAATACTTCTGGAGCTTTGGGAGAAAAGATGACTGATGAAAAGCTTGTAAGAAAGATTCTCAGATCTTTGCCAAAAAGATTTGACATGAAAGTCACTACAATAGAAGAAGCTCAAGACATATGCTCCATGAAAGTTGAAGAACTCATTGGTTCCCTTCAAACTTTTGAGATGGGAATGAATGACACAAATGTCAAAAAGAACAAAAGCATAGCCTTGGTGTCAAATACAGATGAAGAAGAAGATGATGAATCAGCAAATGATAAAAGCTTATCAGAAAACCTTGCCTTGCTTGGAAGACAATTCAAACAGATTCTCAGAGGAATGGAAGGCAAATCCAAACCTAGTGGAAGAAACACAAACTCTGAGAACAGAAGACCTTATGATTCTAACAAAAGATTAAAGTATGCTGAAAAGACCAGTCAAGATAAAGGAGTCAAATGCCATGAATGTGAAGGATATGGACACATCAAGATTGAATGTCCTACCTACTTAAAGAGGCAAAAGAAAGGACTCTCTGTGACCTGGTCTGATGAAGACTCAGGAGATTCAGAAGAAGAATCAGCTAAGCATATTACTGCTTTAGCTGGACTGTGTGAATATGATAGTGATTCCAGTTGTGGAGAACTTACTTATGAAGAACTTGAGCAAGCATTCAAAGATCTATACAAAAGAAGCTCTGAAATATGCAGTGAAGTTATAAAGCTAAAGAAGCAGAATGAGGCATTAGAAGATGACAAAGCAAATGATCAGGAGATCATTGACACCTTAAAAAGTGAAGTAAGCCTTCTCAACTCTAAGTTGGAACATATGTCCAAATCTGTTAGAATGTTGAACAGCAGCTCAAACACACTGGATGTTATTCTCAGCAATAATAAACATTCAGGGGACAAAAGTGGACTGGGATATAACAGAGATGAAGCCAGCTCTAGCAAAACTACTTCAAAAACTACACAGTCAAACAAGATGTCCCAACAGATGCTCCAACATCAGAACACAAAGACAAACATAATGTTCCAACAGATGTCTCAACATTCTGGAAATAACAAAATGAAGAAGAAGTATCAAAGATGGAGATGCCATCACTGTGGAAGATTTGGGCATATCAAACCTCACTGTTATAAGCTACATGGATATCCAAATCAGATGTATCAGCAACCTTCCAAGCAGAAAGTAGAAGGTACCAAGAAAGTGCTGCATAGACATCAAAGAAATCAGCAACCTCCTAAGCAGAAGACAGAGGTCATCAAGAAGGTTTGGAGACCAAAAGCTGACATTCAGACTGATCAAAGCCACATACCCAAGAACCAGATCAACAATCAAGCTTGGAGATCAGCTGAACAACACACAGGGCAGAGGCATCAAAAGAAATCTCAACTTATCTGGTCAAAGAAAAGTACTGCATACATAGCACATACATCTCTGAGAGTATCAGCTAAAGAAGACTGGTACTTTGACAGTGGATGCTCAAGACACATGACTGGATTGAAGAATTTGCTAGTAAACTTAAAATCACATTCATCCAGGTATGTTACCTTTGGAGATGGAGCTAAAGGAGAAATCAAGGGAGTTGGAACCTTGGATTGTCAAGATGTTCCAAGACTAGATGATGTGCTGCTAGTTAAAGGTTTAACTGCTAACCTGATCAGCATAAGTCAACTATGTGATCAAGGATACAGTGTAAACTTTACCAAATCTGAATGTATAGTGACTAACAAAGAACAAGAGGTTGTCATGAAAGGAGTCAGATCTAAAGACAACTGTTACATGTGGGAATCCCAAAATCTCAGTCTCACTTCAACCTGCTCTCTAGCTAAAGAAGAAGAAGTGAAACTGTGGCATCAAAGACTAGGTCATCTTCATTTCAGAGGCATAAAGAAGATCATATCTATGGATGCTGTAAGAGGTATTCCTAAACTGAAGATTGATGATGGCAAAATATGTGGTGAATGTCAAATAGGCAAGCAAACCAAGATGTCCCATCCAAAGCTCCAACATCTGACAACTTCCAAAGTTTTGGAACTTCTACATATGGATCTTATGGGACCTATGCAGGTTGAAAGTCTTGGTGGTAAGAGGTATGCCTATGTTGTGGTTGATGATTTTTCAAGATATACATGGATAAACTTCATCAAAGAAAAGTCAGATGTATTTGATGTATTCAAAGAATTATGTCAAAGATTGCAAAGGGAAAAATCCAGCTGTGTGATCAGAATAAGAAGTGATCATGGAAAAGAATTTGAGAATCAAAAGTTCTTAGATTTCTGCTCTTCAGAAGGAATCAATCATGAGTATTCTTCACCTATCACTCCTCAACAGAATGGGATTGTTGAAAGGAAGAATAGAACCATTCAAGAATCAGCAAGAGCTATGATCCATGCTAAAAAGTTACCTCTATACTTTTGGGCTGAAGCTATGAACACTGCCTGTTACATCCATAACAGAGTTACTTTAAGGAAAGGAACTTTGTCCACAATATATGAAGTCTGGAAGGGCAGAAAACCCACAGTTAAGTACTTCCATGTTTTTGGAAGTATCTGTTATATTCTGGCAGATAGGGAGCAAAGAAGAAAAATGGATCCTAAAAGTGATGAAGGGATTTTCCTTGGATACTCCATAAATAGCAGAGCATATAGAGTATTTAATTCTAGAACCAAGGTTATCATGGAATCCATAAATGTGATAATTGATGATGCTCCTACAGATGTCCCAGAAGATGTTGGAACATCTGCTGATATCAAGATTGAAGCTGAAGAAAAGAATGATCAATATAACTTCACTCAAACTGATACAAGGACAGAAGAATCAAGCAAACCTCCTTCCATCAGAATACAAAAGGATCATCCCAAAGATTTGATAGTTGGTGATCCCAACAGAGGTGTGAGCACTAGATCAAGAGAAGTGATTTCAGGTTCTTGTTTTGTTTCCAAAATAGAACCTAAAAATATCAAGGAAGCTCTCACTGATGAATACTGGATTTGTGCTATGCAAGAGGAATTAGGTCAATTCACAAGGAATGAAGTGTGGAATCTTGTTCCTAGACCTGATGACATAAATGTGATTGGTACAAAATGGGTGTATAAGAACAAGTCAAATGAACAAGGAGTTGTTACAAAGAACAAAGCTAGACTTGTGGCTCAAGGATACACTCAAATTGAAGGGGTAGACTTTGATGAAACCTTTGCACCAGTAGCAAGGCTTGAATCAATAAGACTACTGTTGGGAATTTCTTGTATCTTGAAGTTCAAGCTATTTCAAATGGATGTGAAAAGTGCCTTTTTAAATGGCTACCTTAATGAAGAAGTATATGTAGAACAGCCTAAAGGATTTGTTGATCCAAACTGTCCAAATCATGTATACAAACTAAAGAAGGCACTTTATGGTTTGAAGCAAGCTCCAAGGGCATGGTATGAAAGACTGACCACATTTCTTATCAAGCAAGGATACAGAAAAGGTGGAATTGATAAAACCCTGTTTGTTAAAGATGAAGAAGGAAATGTCATGATTGCACAAATATATGTTGATGACATTGTCTTTGGTGGGATGTCTGACAGGATGGTCAAACATTTTGTCAAGCAGATGGAATCTGAATTTGAAATGAGCCTAGTAGGAGAATTAACCTACTTTCTTGGTCTGCAAATAAAGCAAATGGAAGACTCAATGTTCATCTCACAAAGAAAGTATTCCAAGAACATAGTCAAGAAATTTGGAATGGAAAATGCTGCTCACAAGAGAACTCCTGCCCCCACACATTTAAAGCTGACTAAAGATGAAAAGGGTGAGAATGTAGATCAAAGCTTATACAGAAGCATGATTGGAAGCTTGCTATACTTGACTGCTAGCAGACCAGACATTGCTTTTGCAGTAGGAGTTTGTGCAAGATATCAAGCTGATCCAAAAGTCAGTCATCTCAATCAAGTCAAGAGAATCCTTAAATATGTTAATGGTACTTGTGACTATGGCATAATGTACTTTCATGGTTGCAAACCAATTCTCACTGGCTTCTGTGATGCTGATTGGGCAGGAAGTGCTGATGACAGAAAAAGCACTTCAGGAGGATGCTTCTTTCTAGGAAACAATCTGATTTCTTGGTTCAGTAAGAAACAGAATTGTGTATCCTTATCTACAGCTGAAGCTGAGTATATAGCAACAGGTAGCAGTTGTTCTCAGTTGGTTTGGATGAAGCAGATGCTCACTGAGTACAATGTCCCACAGGATGTCATGACATTGTACTGTGACAACTTAAGTGCAATCAACATATCAAAGAATCCTATCCAACATAGCAGGACAAAGCATATTGATATCAGACATCATTTCATCAGAGATCTTGTAGAAGAAAAGGTGATTTCATTGGAGCATGTAGCTACAAATCTGCAGTTAGCTGATATCTTTACCAAAGCATTGGATGCTACACAATTTGAGAACTTAAGGGGCAAACTTGGAATCTGTTTATGTGATATCTAGCAGTTAATGAGATGTGCCAACATGTCATATGACATTGTATGGCATAAGGTCCAGATGGCAAAACTAATCTGGACAAGATCCTTGGGAATTCCAGCTCTAATCATTTGCACTGTAACGGCTACTTGTTTAGTAACTGCTTATAATCAGCTATCAAGATTCCCATCATACTATCACAAGCGAATCACATTAACCAGCTATTCTCCAGAAATTAAAAACCCTAAAGCTTTCTATCCATCTTCCTCAACAATGTCTCAAAACCCTAACTCAACTGAAGAAGTTCTCAATCAAGAAGACGTAGTTCATGCCACTCCCATTTCTATAGTACCAATGCAATCAACCCCATTGGACGAACTCAGGGGAAGCGTTTCTCACACTAAAAAGGCAAGAACTCCAAAGAGAGGTAAAGATCAAGTCAGAAGCAAAGCTAAAGGCACTCCCTCTCCAGCTAACATGCCCCCTAAATCTTCACAATATGTGGATGATTCAATCAAGGAGATTGTCACTCAAATTCTGTTTGAACAAAGAAAGGTGAGTGGAATCTCTGTTCCTCTGAACACAATGCCTGCACCTCAAGAAGAACCAGCTCAAACTGCAAAGGACACTCCTGCAGAACAAGATGTCCCAATAGATGTTGGAACATCTGCAGATGAGAAAGAAAATTCATCTGATGCTGATACTGAACAGACTGAGGACCAGAAAAAGGCCTCAAGTGAAAGTGATAAAGAAAACTCTGAGGATCAGATCAAAGCCTCAAATGAAGATCAAATCCCTGCTGATCAAACAGCTGAAGAGGAGACTGCTCAATCTCCTCCAGTGGTCAACATGGAGCAGGACTCTGATGCAGAAATCATAGCATCTGTTAAACCCAGCATAGCCAAAAGGCTAAGGTCCAGGAAAGGCAAGATGCAAGCTGAAGCAGCAATCCCTGAGAAGAAGAAGGCTAGTCCAAAGAAAGGCAAGGCTAAAGCTACCTTTGGTCCAACAAAACCATGGAGCAAAGTCCAAACCCAGAAGAGAAAAGCTGCCACACCATCAGATTCAGATGTTGGATCAGATGTCCCAACATCTCCTCCCAAGAAGAGACCAGCATCATCCAGAGCTTTAACTACTGTTCCAGAAGCTCCCTTGGACAACATATCGTTCCATCATGTCTCCAGTGTCAACAGATGGAAATATGTGTACCAAAGAAGGGTTGCTCTAGAAAGAGAACTGAGCAGCAATGCACTTGAGTGCACAGAACTGATTGACCTCATCTCTGCTGCAGGACTATTCAAGACAGTCTCAGAGTTCTCTCCCTGCTATGAACTTCTTGTCAAAGAGTTCATTGTGAATCTTCAGGAGGATTGCTCAAATGGTAAGTCATCTGAGTTCAGAAAAGTGTTTGTGAGAGGTAAGTGTGTTGAGTTCTCTCCTCAAATCATAAATCAATACCTAGGAAGAGAAACAGATGGACCAAATGAGCTAGGAAAAACAGATAATCAAATCTGTAAGGTGATCACTGCAAATCAGGTCAAGGCTTGGCCTGTGAAGGGAAAGCTCTCTGTGAGCATGCTTACCAGAAAGTATGCCATGCTGAACAGGATTGGAACTGCTAACTGGGTGCCTACCAACCACACTTCTTCAATCTCAACTGGTCTGGCCAGATTCATCTATGCTGTGGGAACTCAAACCAAGATGGATTATGGAGCTTATATTTTTGATCAGACTATGAAGCATGCCATCTCTTCTGCCACAAAGCTGCCAATAGCTTTTCCATCTTTGCTGTGTGGTATTGTGCTCAATCAATACCCTGGAATTCTCACTGACAAGGATACAGCCTGCAAAAGAGAAAGCCCCTTGGCTTTTCACTACAAGTTATTCCTCAGTCATCATGCAGCAGATGTTGAAGCACCTTCTGGGACATCTGCAGGCCCTTCAACTACTAGGAATCCAATCTCCAAGAAGGCTTTAATTGCTGAACTCAAAAGCACCTGCAAAGAGCTTGAAGCTAGAAAGCAGAAGCTTGAGGAAATCATTAAAAGGTTGGAAAGTGAAGAAGATCAGAATGCTGCATCTGATGAAGAAAGTGAAGCTGATAAAGAAACTGAAGTGGAGGAAGAAACTGAGAGTGATGAATCTGAGTGATCAATGTATGTGAGGCAAATGTAATGACAGCAATGTATTTGGAATAGTGTCTTTGGCCCCTAATTTTGTGTCTACCAAGGGGGAGAACAACATCAAATTATTGTAATTGCTGTTTAAGTATGAATGAAAAAATCTGTTTGTTTGCTTCTGAACTGAATAAGTGTTTTTCTGTTGCAACAAGATTGGATACATATATGTTTGAGGGGGAGTAATCTCAAATAAGAATCAACAGAAAAGTAATGCTATACTCTGATAAAAAGAACTTCTGCTGCACTCTGAAAACCAGAAAAGATGTTAGCCAAAAATTAGCCAAAGGGGGAGTTTGTAGATGTTTAAGAATTGGCAGAATTTTTGACCAACAAGAAATGTTGAATTCAGTTCAGAATGTCCTATCAGATGTTGGGACATTATCAAACAGAGTATGTGAACTTATTTCAGGATGTCTCATCAGATGTTGGGACATTGTGTAAATAACTTCAGTTCAGTTTTTCAGGATGTCCCAACAGATGTTGAGACATCTCAGACCTGCTACCAGAATTAATTAATGATTAACTGATCAGAGATATTTAAGGAGAGTTATCTGGAATTAATTAATGATGGTTAAAAACAGAACAAGGTGCATCTGTAGGGAGTTTTATATTGAAGATTCAGATTAAAACAGAAGACCTAAATCACCTAGAATCTAGGAGGTAACAAACCCTAAATTCAAGGTGGAAGCTGCATGCGCATTAGGGCTGGATCCTCTGCAGAAAGCCCAAATTACAGATACCTATTTAAGCAACAGAAACTCATAGAATTGAGTACGAATTTCAGAAGACCAAATAGGGTGTCTAGTGTTTTAATAGCAGGTTGTTTAATTGTACCACTTTATAAGCTTTTAAGCAAAAGTGCATTTGTGACTTGATTGAAACTGTTAAGTAAGATCAAGTTGTATTGTTTGAAGGATGTCTTCAATTTTTGTAAACTTGTAAACTTGATCACTGTGTGATTGAGGGGGAGTAAGTAGGGTACTCTTATCTAAGGTGTGTCTTAGGTAGAAATTGCATTGGGTAATTATTAAGTGATAGATTAAACAGGGTGGTTTAAGTCTAGAATTAATAATACTTATAGTGGATTTCCTCCTGGCTTGGTAGCCTCCAGATGTAGGTGTGGTTATACACTGAACTGGGTTAACAAACTTCTGTGTTGTTTACTTTTCTTGCTATTTAAGTTTTGGTTAAATTTGTCAAGTGTCCTATCAAGTGTTGGGACATCTCTTAGGACATCTCATACCTGATCACAGAATTTCATGCATGTATATCTATCATTACCTTCCCTCGTAACATCTAGAAAGGAGTTAAAAAGGTTGGTATCATTTTTAAAATTCCTCGATTGAATTTGATTTTTTGACCGAAACTAGTGTATAATATATTATGATTTTTTTTACTGAAACTTGCTATTCGAAAAGATTCATAGATTCTAATTTTCAGATGATTTTTTGCATGGAATTCCATCATAACCTACCCTCCTAACATATATAAATGATCTGAAAAGTTTCGTATCACTTCAAGTTGTCCAGGATTTAATATTATATTTGACCGAAACTAGTATAAACTAGTGTATAATATATTATGATTTTTTGACCGAAACATACATTTCGAGAAGATTCATAGAGTCTAATTTTCAGATGATTTTTTGCATGGACTTCTATCATAACCTTCCCTCGTAACATATATAAATTATCTAAAAAGATTTGTATCGTTTCGAACAATCCTCTATATAATTTTATTTTTAGACCGAAACTAATGTATAATATATTATGATTTTTTGACTGAAACTTGCATTTCGAAAAGTTTCTTAGAATCTAATTTTCAGATGATTTTTTGCATGGACTTCCATCATAACCTTCCCTCCTAACATCTATAAACGATGTGAAAATTTTCGGATCGTTTCGAATAGTCCCTAATTTAATTTGATTTTTAACCGAAACTAGTATAAAGTAGTGTATAATATATTATGAATTTTTAACCGAAACTTGCATTTCATAGCGTTTCACAGAATTTAATTTTCAGATGATTTTTTGCATGTATTTCTATCATAACCTTCCCTCATGACATATTTAAAGAGTCTTAAAGGTTGGTATCATTTTTAACAGTCCTCAATTTAATTTTATTTTTTGACCGAAACTAGTGTATAATATATTATGATTTTTTACCGAAACTTGCAATTCGAAAAGATTCATAGAATCTAATTTTCAGATGATTTTTTACATGGACTTCCATCATAACCTACCCTCCTAACATATATAAATGATCTGAAGAATTTGGTATCATTTCAAACTGTTCAGGATTTAATATTATATTTGACCGAAACTAGTATAAACTAGTGCATAATATATTATGATTTTTTGACCGAAACATGCATTTCAAGAATATTCATAGAATCTAATTTTCAGATGATTTTTTGAAAGGACTTCCATCATAACATTCCGTCGCAACATATATAAATTATCTAAAAAGTTTTGTATCGTTTTGAACCTTCCTCTATTTAATTTGATTTTTTGACCGAAACTAGTGTATAATATATTATTATTTTTTTACTGAAACTTTCATTTCGAAAAGTATCTTAGAATCTAATTTTAAGATGATTTTTTGCATGGACTTCCATCATAAACTTCCCTCTTAACATATATTAATGATATAAAAAGTTTCGTATCATTTCAAACTATCCACGATTTAATTTGATTTTTGACCGAAACTAGTATAAACTAGTGTATAATATATTATGATTTTTTGACCGAAACATGCATTTTGAGAAGATTCATAGAATCTAATTTTCAGATGATTTTTCGCATGGAATTCCATCATAACCTTCCCTCGTAACTTATGTAAATCATCTGAAAATTTTCGTATCATTTTGAACAACCATCTATTTAATTTTTTTTGTGGACCAAAAGTTATGTATAAAACATTATGAGTTTTTGCCGAAACTTGCATTTCGAAAAGATTCGTTGAATCTAATTTTTAGATGATTTTTTTCATGGGATTCCATCATAACCTTCCCTTGTAACATATTTAAATTTTCTGATAAGTTTCGTATCATTTCGAACAGTCCTTGTTTTAATTTGATTTTTTGACCAAAACTAGTATAAACTAGTGTATATAATATTATGATATTTTAGACTGAAACTTGCATTTCGAAAAGTTTCATAGAATCTAATTTTCAGATAATTTTTTGCATGGACTTCCATCATAAACTTCTATCCAAACATATATAAATGATCTAAAAAGTTTCGTATCATTTCAAATTGTACATGATTTAATATCATATTTGACCAAAACTAGTATAAACTATTGTATTATATGTTATGATTTTTTTACCGAAACATGCATTTCGAGAAGATTCATAGAATATAATTTTTAGATAATTTTTTGCATGGACTTCCATCATAAACTTCCCTGGTAATATATATAAATCATCTGGAAATTTTCGTATCGTTTTGAACAGTCCTCTATTTAATTTGATTATTTTTTTTCGAAAGTTGTGTATAATACATTATGAATTTTTGACTGAAACTTTAATTTCGAAAAGATTCATAGAATCATATTTTCAGAGGATTTTTTTCATGGGCTTCCATCATAACCTTCCCTTGTAACATATATAAATTTTCTGATAAGATTCGTATCATTTCGAACACTCCTTCATCTAATTTGATTTTTTGACCAAAACTAGTATAAACTAGTGTATAATATAATATGATTTTTTCACTGAAACTTGCATTTAGAAAAGTTTCTTAGAATCTAATTTTCAGATTATTTTTTGCATGAACTTCCATCATAACCTTCCCTCCTAACACATATAAACGATCTGAAAAGTTTCGGATTGTTTCGAATAGTCCCCCATTTAATTTGATTTTTGACCGAAACTAGTATAAAGTCGTGTATAATATATTATGAATTTTTGACCGAAACTTGAATTTCAAAGCGTTTCATATAATTTAACTTTCAGATGATTTTTTTCATGTATATCTATCATTACCTTCCCTCGTAACATCTAGAAAGGAGTTAAAAAGGTTGGTATCATTTTTAACAGTCCTCGATTTAATTTGATATTTTGACCGAAACTCGTGTATAATATATTATGATTTTTTTACCGAAACTTGCTATTCTGAAAGATTCATAGATTCTAATTTTCAGATGATTTTTTGCATGGACTTCCATCATAACCTACCCTCCTAACATATATAAATGATCTGAAAAGTTTTGTATCACTTCAAGTTTTCCAGGATTTAATATTATATTTGACCGAAACTAGTATAAACTAGTGTATAATATATTATGATTTTTTGACCGAAACATACATTTCGAGAAGATTCATAGAGTCTAATTTTCAGATGATTTTTTGCATGGACTTCTATCATAACCTTCCCTCGTAACATTTATAAATGATCTAAAAAAATTTGTATCGTTTCGAACAATCCTCTATATAATTTGATTTTTAGACCGAAACTAGTGTATAATATATTATGATTTTTTGACTGAAACTTGCATTTCGAAAAGTTTATTAGAATCTAATTTTCAGTTGATTTTTTGTATGGACTTCCATCATAACCTTCCCTCCTAACATCTATAAACGATGTGAAAATTTTCGGATCGTTTCGAATAGTCCCTAATTTAATTTGATTTTTATCCGAAACTAGTATAAAGTAGTGTATAATATATTATGAATTTTTGACCGAAATTTGCATTTCAGAGCGTTTCATAGAATTTAATTTTGAGATGATTTTTTGCATGTATTTCTATCATAACCTTCCCTCGTGACATATTGAAATAATCTTAAAGGTTGGTATCATTTTTAACAGTCCTCGATTTAATTTTATTTTTTGACCGAAACTAGTGTATAATATATTATGATTTTTTACCGAAACTTGCAATTCGAAAAGATTCATAGAATCTAATTTTCAGATGATTTTTTACATGGACTTCCATCATAACCTACCCTCCTAACATATATAAATGATCTGAAGCATTTTGTATCATTTCAAACTGTTCAGGATTTAATATTATATTTGACTGAAACTAGTATAAACTAGTGCATAAAATATTATGATTTTTTGATCGAAACATGCATTTCAAGAAGATTCATAGAATCTAATTTTCAGATGATTTTTTGAATAGAGTTACATCATAAAATTCCTTCGCAACATATATAAATTATCTAAAAAGTTTTATATCGTTTCGAACCTTCCTCTATTTAATTTGATTTTTTGACCGAAACTAGTGTATAATATATTATTATTTTTTTACTAAAACTTGCATTTCGAAAAGTTTCTCAGAATCTAATTTTCAGATGATTTTTTGCATGGACTTCCATCATAAACTTCCCTCTTAACATATATAAATGATTTAAAAACTTTCGTATCATTTCAATCTGTCTAAGATTTAATTTTATTTTTGACCGAAACTAGTATAAACTAGTGTAAAATATATTATGATTTTATGACCGAAACATGCATTTCGAGAAGATTCATAGAATCTAATTTTCAGATGATTTTTTGCATGGAATTCCATCATAACCTTCCCTCATAACTTATATAAATCATCTGAAAATTTTCGTATCATTTTGAAAAGTCCTCTATTTAATTTTATTTTTGGACCAAAAGTTATGTATAAAACATTATGAGTTTTTGCCGAAACTTGCATTTCGAAAAGATTCGTAGAATCTAATTTTTAGATGATTTTTTTCTTTGGCTTCCATCATAACCTTCCCTTGTAACATATATAAATTTTCCGATAATTTCGTATCATTTCGAACAGTCCTTGATTTAATTTGATTTTTTGACCAAAACTAGTATAAACTAGTGTATAATATATTATGATTTTTTAGACTGAAACTTGCATTTCGAAAAGTTTCATAGAATCTAATTTTCAGATGATTTTTTGCATGGAATTCCATCATAAACTTATATCCAAACATATATAAATGATCTAAAAAGTTTCGTATCATTTCAAATTGTCCATGATTTAATAGCATATTTGACAAAAACTAGTATAAACTACTGTATTATATGTTATGATTTTTTTACCGAAACATGCATTTCGAGAAGATTCATAGAATCTAAATTTTAGATGATTTTTTGCATGGACTTCCATCATAAACTTCCCTTGTAACATATATAAATCATCTGGAAATTTTCGTATCGTTTTGAACAGTCCTCCATTTAATTTGATTATTTTTTTTTGAAAGTTGTGTATAATATATTATGAATTTTTGACTGAAACTTTAATTTTGAAAAGATTCATTGAATCCAATTTTCAGAGGATTTTTTTTCATGGGCTTCCATCATAACCTTCCCTTGTAACATATATAAATTTTCTGATAAGATTTGTATCATTTTGAACACTCCTTGATTTAATTTGATTTTTTGACCAAAACTAGTATAAACTAGTGTATAATATAAAATGATTTGTTTACTAAAACTTGCATTTAGAAAAGTTTCTTAGGATCTAATTTTCAGATTATTTTTTGCATGAACATCCATCATAACCTTCCCTCCTAACACATAAACGATCTGAAAAGTTTCGGATATTTCGAATAGTCCCCGGTTTAATTTGATTTTTGACCGAAACTAGTATAAAGTCGTGTATAATATATTATGAATTTTTAACCGAAACTTGAATTTCAAAGTGTTTCATATAATTTAACTTTCAGATGATTTTTTGCATGTATATCTATCATTACCTTCCCTCGTAACATCTAGAAAGGAGTTAAAAAGGTTTGTATCATTTTTAATAGTCCTCGATTTAATTTGATTTTTTGACCGAAACTAGTGTATAATATATTATGATTCTTTTACCGAAACTTGCTATTCGAAAAGATTCATAGATTCTAATTTTCAGATGATTTTTTGCATGGAGTTCCATCATAACCTACCCTCCTAACATATATAAATGATATGAAAAGTTTCGTATCACTTCAAGTTGTCCAGGATTTAATATTATATTTGACCGAAACTAGTATAAACTAGTGTATAATATATTATGATTTTTTGACCGAAACATACATTTCGAGAAGATTCATAGAGTCTAATTTTCAGATGTTTTTTTGCATGGACTTCTATCATAACCTTCCCTCGTAACATATATAAATGATCTAAAAAAATTTGTATCGTTTCGAACAATCCTCTATATAATTTGATTTTTAGACCGAAACTAGTGTATAATATATTATGATTTTTTGACTGAAACTTGCATTTCGAAAAGTTTCTTAGAATCTAATTTTCAGTTGATTTTTTGCATGGACTTCCATCATAACCTTCCCTCCTAACATCTATAAACGATGTGAAAATTTTCGGATCATTTCGAATAGTCCCTAATTTAATTTGATTTTTATCCGAAACTAGTATAAAGTAGTGTATAATATATTATGAATTTTTGACCGAAATTTGCATTTCAGAGCATTTCATTGAATTTAATTTTCAGATGATTTTTTGCATGTATTTCTATCATAACCTTCCCTGGTGACATATTGAAATAATCTTAAAGGTTGGTATTATTTTTAACAGTCCTCGATTTAATTTGATTTTTTGACCGAAACTAGTGTATAATATATTATGATTTTTTACCGAAACTTGCAATTCGAAAAGATTCATAGAATCTAATTTTCAGATGATTTATTGCATGGACTTCCATCATAACCTACCCTCCTAACATATATAAATGATCTGAAGAGTTTTGTATCATTTCAAACTGTTCAGGATTTAATATTATATTTGACCGAAACTAGTATAAACTAGTGCATAAAATATTATGATTTTTTGACCGAAACATGCATTTCAAGAAGATTCATAGAATCTAATTTTCAGATGATTTTTTGAATAGAGTTACATCATAACATTCCTTCGCAACATATATAAATTATCTAAAAAAAATTGTATCGTTTCGAACCTTCCTCTATTTAATTTGATTTTTTGACCGAAACTAGTGTATAATATATTATTATTTTTTGACTGAAACTTTCATTTCGAAAAGTTTCTTAGAATCTAATTTTCAGATGATTTTTTGCATGGACTTCCATCATAAAATTCCCTCTTAACATATATAAATGATTTAAAAAGTTTCGTATCATTTCAATTTGTCCACGATTTAATTTGATTTTTGACCGAAACTAGTATAAACTAGTGGATAGTATATTATGATTTTTTGACCGAAACATGCATTTCGAGAAGATTCATAGAATCTAATTTTCAGATGTTTTTTGCATGGAATTCCATCATAACCTTCCCTCATAACTTATATAAATCATCTGAAAATTTTCGTATCATTTTGAACAGTCCTCTATTTAATTTTATTTTTGGACCAAAAGTTATGTATAAAACATTATGAGTTTTTGCCGAAATTTGCATTTCGAAAAGATTCGTAGAATCTAATTTTTAGATGATTTTTTTCTTTGGCTTCCATCATAACCTTCCCTTGTAACTTATATAAATTTTCTGATAAGTTTCGTATCATTTCGAACAGTCCATGATTTAATTTGATTTTTTGACCAAAACAAGTATAAACTAGTGTATAATATATTATGATTTTTTAGACTGAAACTTGCATTTCGAAAAGTTTCATAGAATCTAATTTTCAGATGATTTTTTGCATGGACTTCCATCATAAACTTCTATCCAAAAATGTATAAAAGATCTAAAAAGTTTCGTATCATTTTAACTTGTCCATGATTTAATATCATATTTGACCAAAACTAGTATAAAGTACTGTATTATATGTTATGATTTTTTTACCGAAACATGCATTTTGAGAAGATTCATAGAATCTAATTTTTAGATGATTTTTTGCATGGACTTCCATCATAAACTTCCCTTGAAACATATATAAATCATCTGGAAATTTTCGTATCGTTTTGAACAGTCCTCTATTTAATTTGATTATTTTTTTTCGAATGTTTTGTATAATACATTATGAATTTTTGACTGAAACTTTAATTTCGAAAAGATTCATAGAATCCAATTTTCAGAGGATTTTTTTTCATGGGCTTCCATCATAACCTTCCCTTGTAACATATATAAATTTTCTGATAAGATTCGTATCATTTTGAACACTCCTTGATTTAATTTGATTTTTTGACCTAAACTAGTATAAACTAGTGTATAATATAAAATGATTTTTTTACTGAAACTTGCATTTAGAAAAGTTTCTTAGGATCTAATTTTCAGATTAATTTTTGCATGAACTTCCATCATAACCTTCCCTCCTAACACATATAAACGATCTGAAAAGTTTCGGATCGTTTCGAATAGTCCCCCGTTTAATTTGATTTTTGACCGAAACTAGTATAAAGTCGTGTATAATATATTATGAATTTTTGACCGAAACATGAATTTCAAAGTGTTTCATATAATTTAACTTTCAGATGATTTTTTGCATCTATATCTATCATTACCTTCCCTCGTAACATCTAGAAAGGAGTTAAAAAGGTTGGTATCATTTTTAACAGTCCTCGATTTAATTTGATTTTTTTTACCGAAACTAGTGTATAATATATTATGATTTTTTTACCGAAACTTGCTATTCGAAAAGATTCATAGATTCTAATTTTCAGATGATTTTTTGCATGGACTTCCATCATAACCTACCCTCCTAACATATATAAATGATCTGAAAAGTTTCGTATCACTTCAAGTTGTCCAGGATTTAATATTATATTTGACCGAAACTAGTTTAAACTAGTGTATAATATATTATGATTTTTTGACCGAAACATACATTTCGAGAAGATTCATAGAGTCTAATTTTCAGATGATTTTTTTCATGGACTTCTATCATAACCTTCCCTCGTAACATATATAAATGATCTATAAAATTTTGTTTCGTTTCGAACAATCCTCTATATAATTTGATTTTTAGACCGAAACTAGTGTATAATATATTATGATTTTTTGACTGAAACTTGCATTTCGAAAAGTTTCTTAGAATCTAATTTTCAGATGATTTTTTGCATGGACTTCCATCATAACTTCCCTCCTAACATCTATAAACGATGTGAAAATTTTCGGATCGTTTCGAATAGTCCCTAATTTAATTTTATTTTTATCCGAAACTAGTATAAAGTAGTGTATAATATATTATGAATTTTTGACCGAAATTTGCATTTCAGAGCGTTTCATAGAATTTAATTTTCAGATGATTTTTTGCACATATTTCTATCATAACCTTCCCTTGTGACATATTGAAATAATCGTAAAGGTTGGTATCATTTTTAACAGTCCTAGATTTAATTTGATTTTTTGACCGAAACTAGTGTATAATATATTATGATTTTTTACCGAAACTTGCAATTCGAAAAGATTCATAGAATCTAATTTTCAGATGATTTTGTGCATGGACTTCCATCATAACCTACCCTCCTAACATATATAAATGATCTGAAAAGTTTTGTATCATTTCAAACTGTTCAGGATTTAATATTATATTTGACCGAAACTAGTATATACTAGTGCATAATATATTATGATTTTTTGACCGAAACATGCATTTCAAGAATATTCATAGAATCTATTTTTCAGATGATTTTTTGTAAGGACTTCCATCATAACATTCCGTCGCAACATATATAAATTATCTAAAAAGTTTTGTATCGTTTCGAACCTTCCTCTATTTAATTTAATTTTTTGACCGAAACTAGTGTATAATATATTATTATTTTTTTACTGAAACTTTCATTTCGAAAAGTTTCTTAGAATCTAATTTTCAGATGATTTTTTGCATGGACTTCCATCATAAACTTCCCTCTTAACATATATAAATGATTTAAAAAGTTTCGTATCATTTCAATCTGTCCACGATTTAATTTGATTTTTGACCGAAACTAGTATAAACTAGTGTATAGTATATTATGATTTTTTGACCGAAACATGCATTTCGAGAAGATTCATAGAATCTAATTTTTAGATGATTTTTTGCATGGAATTCCATCATAACCTTCCCTCATAACTTATATAAATCATCTGAAAATTTTCGTATCATTTTGAACAGTCCTCTATTTAATTTAATTTTTGGACCAAAAGTTATGTATAAAACATTATGAGTTTTTACCGAAACTTGCATTTCGAAAAGATTCGTAGAATCTAATTTTTAGATGATTTTTTTCTTTGGCTTCCATCATAACCTTCCCTTGTAACATATATAAATTTTCTGATAAGTTTCGTATCATTTCGAACAGTCCATGATTTAATTTGTTTTTTTGACCAAAACAAGTATAAACTAGTGTATAATATATTATGTTTTTTTAGACTGAAACTTGCATTTCGAAAAGTTTCATAGAATCTAATTTTCAGATGATTTTTTGCATGGACTTCCATCATAAACTTCTATCCAAACATATATAAAAGATCTAAAAAGTTTCGTATCATTTCAACTTGTCCATGATTTAATATCATATTTGACCAAAACTAGTATAAAGTACTGTATTATATGTTATGATTTTTTTACCGAAACAAGCATTTTGAGAAGATTCATAGAATCTAATTTTTAGATGATTTTTTGCATGGACTTCCATCATAAACTTCCCTTGTAACATATATAAATCATCTGGAAATTTTCGTATCGTTTTGAACAGTCCTCTATTTAATTTGATTATTTTTTTTCGAAAGTTTTGTATAATACATTATGAATTTTTGACTGAAACTTTAATTTCGAAAAGATTCATAGAATCCAATTTTCAGAGGATTTTTTTTCATGGGCTTCCATCATAACCTTCCCTTGTAACATATATAAATTTTCTGATAAGATTCGTATCATTTTGAACACTCCTTGATTTAATTTGATTTTTTGACCTAAACTAGTATAAACTAGTGTATAATATAAAATGATTTTTTTACTGAAACTTGCATTAAGAAAAGTTTCTTAGGATCTAATTTTCAGATTATTTTTTTCATGAACTTCCATCATAACCTTCCCTCCTAACACATATAAACGATCTGAAAAGTTTCGGATCGTTTCGAATAGTCCCCCGTTTAATTTGATTTTTGACCGAAACTAGTATAAAGTCGTGTATAATATATTATGAATTTTTGACCGAAACTTGAATTTCAAAGTGTTTCATATAATTTAACTTTCAGATGATTTTTTGCATGTATATCTATCATTACCTTCCCTCGTAACATCTAGAAAGGAGTTAAAAAGGTTGGTATCATTTTTAACAGTCCTCGATTTAATTTGATTTTTTTACCGAAACTAGTGTATAATATATTATGATTTTTTTAACGAAACTTGCTATTCGAAAAGATTCATAGATTCTAATTTTCAGATGATTTTTTGCATGGACTTCCATCATAACCTACCCTCCTAACATATATTAATGATCTGAAAAGTTTCGTATCACTTCAAGTTGTCCAGGATTTAATATTATATTTGACCGAAACTAGTATAAACTAGTGTATAATATATTATGATATTTTGACCGAAACATACATTTCGAGAAGATTCATAGAGTCTAATTTTCAGATGATTTTTTGCATGGACTTCTATCATAACCTTCCCTCGTAACATATATAAATTATATATAAAATTTTGTTTCGTTTCGAACAATCCTCTATATAATTTGATTTTTAGACCGAAACTAGTGTATAATATATTATGATTTTTTGACTGAAACTTGCATTTCGAAAAGTTTATTAGAATCTAATTTTCAGATGATTTTTTGCATGGACTTCCATCATAACCTTCCCTCCTAACATCTATAAACGATGTGAAAATTTTCGGATCGTTTCGAATAGTCCCTAATTTAATTTTATTTTTATCTGAAACTAGTATAAAGTAGTGTATAATATATTATGAATTTTTAACCGAAATTTGCATTTCAGAGCGTTTCATAGAATTTAATTTTCAGATGATTTTTTGCATGTATTTCTATCATAACCTTCCCTTGTGACATATTGAAATAATCTTAAAGGTTGGTATCACTTTTAACAGTCCTCGATTTAATTTGATTTTTTGACCGAAACTAGTGTATAATATATTATGATTTTTTACCGAAACTTGCAATTCGAAAAGATTCATAGAATCTAATTTTCAGATGATATTGTGCATGGACTTCCATCATAACCTACCCTCCTAACATATATAAATGATCTGAAAGTTTTGTATCATTTCAAACTGTTCAGGATTTAATATTATATTTGACCGAAACTAGTATAAACTAGTGCATAATATATTATGATTTTTTGACCGAAACATGCATTTCAAGAATATTCATAGAATCTAATTTTCAGATGATTTTTTGTAAGGACTTCCATCATAACATTCTGTCGCAACATATATAAATTATCTAAAAAGTTTTGTATCGTTTCGAACCTTCCTCTATTTAATTTGATTTTTTGACCGAAACTAGTGTATAATATATTATTATTTTTTTACTGAAACTTTCATTTCGAAAAGTTTCTTAGAATCTAATTTTCAGATGATTTTTTGCATGGACTTCCATCATAAACTTCCCTCTTAATATATATAAATGATTTAAAAAGTTTCGTATCATTTCAATCTGTCCACGATTTAATTTGATTTTTGACCGAAACTAGTATAAACTAGTGTATAGTATATTATGATTTTTTGACCGAAACATGCATTTCGAGAAGATTCATAGAATCTAATTTTCAGATGATTTTTTGCATGGAAATCCATCATAACCTTCCCTCATAACTTATATAAATCATCTGAAAATTTTCGTATCATTTTGAACAGTCCTCTATTTAATTTTATTTTTGGACCAAAAGTTATGTATAAAACATTATGAGTTTTTACCGAAACTTGCATTTCGAAAAGATTCGTAGAATCTAATTTTTAGATGATTTTTTTCTTTGGCTTCCATCATAACCTTCCCTTGTAACATATATAAATTTTCTGATAAGTTTCGTATCATTTCGAACAGTCCATGATTTAATTTGATTTTTTGACAACAACAAGTATAAACTAGTGTATAATATATAATGATTTTTTAGACTGAAACTTGCATTTCGAAAAAGTTTCATAGAGTCTAATTTTCAGATGATTTTTTGCATGGACTTCAATCATAAACTTCTATCCAAACATATATAAAAGATCTAAAAAGTTTCGTATCATTTCAACTTGTCCATGATTTAATATCATATTTGACCAAAACTAGTATAAACTACTGTATTATATGTTATGATTTTTTTACCGAAACATGCATTTCGAGAAGATTCATAGAATCTAATTTTTAGATGATTTTTTGCATGGACTTCCATCATAAACTTCCCTTGTAACATATATAAATCATCCGGAAATTTTCGTATCGTTTTGAACAGTCCTCTATTTAATTTGATTATTTTTTTTCGAAAGTTTTGTATAATACATTATGAATTTTTGACTGGAACTTTAATTTCGAAAAGATTCATAGAATCCAATTTTCAGAGGATTTTTTTTCATGGGCTTCCATCATAACCTTCCCTTGTAACATATATAAATTTTCTGATAAGATTCGTATCATTTTGAACACTCCTTGATTTAATTTGATTTTTTGACCTAAACTAGTATAAACTAGTGTATAATATAAAATGATTTTTTTACTGAAACTTGCATTTAGAAAAGTTTCTTAGGATCTAATTTTCAGATTATTTTTTACATGAACTTCCATCATAACCTTCCCTCCTAACACATATAAACGATCTGAAAAGTTTCGGATCGTTTCGAATAGTCCCCCGTTTAATTTGATTTTTGACCGAAACTAGTATAAAGTCGTGTATAATATATTATGAATTTTTGACCGAAACTTGAATTTCAAAGTGTTTCATATAATTTAACTTTCAGATGATTTTTTGCATGTATATCTATCATTACCTTCCCTCGTAACATCTAGAAAGGAGTTAAAAAGGTTGGTATCATTTTTAAATGTCCTCGATTTAATTTGATTTTTTGACCGAAACTAGTGTATAATATATTATGATTTTTTTACCGAAACTTGCTATTCGAAAAGATTCATAGATTCTAATTTTCAGATGATTTTTTGCATGGACTTCCATCATAACCTACCCTCCTAACATATATAAATGATCTGAAAAGTTTCGTATCACTTCAAGTTGTCCAGGATTTAATATTATATTTGACTGAAACTAGTATAAACTAGTGTATAATATATTATGATTTTTTGACCGAAACATACATTTCGAGAAGATTCATAGAGTCTAATTTTCAGATGATTTTTTGCATGGACTTCTATCATAACCTTCCCACGTAACATATATAAATGATCTATAAAATTTTGTTTCGTTTCGAACAATCCTCTATATAATTTGATTTTTAGACCGAAACTAGTGTATAATATATTATGATTTTTTTACTGAAACTTGCATTTCGAAAAGTTTCTTAGAATCTAATTTTCAGATGATTTTTTGCATGGACTTCCATCATAACATTCCCTCCTAACATCTATAAACGATGTGAAAATTTTCGGATCGTTTCGAATAGTCCCTAATTTAATTTGATTTTTATCCGAAACTAGTATAAAGTAGTGTATAATATATTATGAATTTTTGACCGAAATTTGCATTTCAGAGCGTTTCATAGAATTTAATTTTCAGATGATTTTTTGCATGTATTTCTATCATAACCTTCCCTCGTGACATATTGACATAATCTTAAAGGTTGGTATCATTTTTAACAGTCCTCGATTTAATTTTATTTTTTGACCGAAACTAGTGTATATTATATTATGATTTTTTACCGAAACTTGCAATTCGAAAAGATTCATAGAATTTAATTTTCAGATGATTTTTTGCATGGACTTCCATCATAACCTACCCTCTTAACATATATAATTGATCTGAAAAGTTTTGTATCATTTCAAACTGTTCAGGATTTAAATTTATATTTGACCGAATCTAGTTTAAACTAGTGCATAATATATTATGATTTTTTGACCGAAACATGCATTTCAAGAAGATTCATAGAATCTAATTTTCAGATGATTTTTTGAATGGACTTCCATCATAACCTTCCATCGCAACATATATAAATTATCTAAAAAGTTTTTTGTCGTTTCGAACCATCCTTTATTTAATTTGATTTTTTGACCGAAACTTGTGTATAATATATTATTATTTTTTTACTGAAACTTGAATTTCGAAAAGTTTCTCAGAATCTAATTTTCAGATGATTTTTTGCATGGACTTCCATCATAACCTTCCCTTCTAACACATATAAATGATCTGAAAAGTTTCAGATCATTTCGAATAGTCTCCCGTTTAATTTTATTTTTGACCGAAACTAGTATAAAGTCGTGTATAATATATTATGAATTTTTGACCGAAACTTGAATTTCAAAGTGTTTCATATAATTTAACTTTCAGATGATTTTTTGCATGTATATCTATCATTACCTTCCCTCGTAAAATCTAGAAAGGAGTTAAAAAGGTTGGTATCATTTTTAACAGTCCTCGATTTAATTTGATTTTTTGACCGAAACTAGTGTATAATATATTATGATTTTTTTACCGAAACTTGCTATTCGAAAAGATTCATAGATTCTAATTTTCAGATGATTTTTTCCATGGACTTCCATCATAACCTACCCTCCTAACTTATATAAATGATCTGAAAAGTTTCATATCACTTCAAGTTGTCCAGGATTTAATATTATATTTGACCGAAACTAGTATAAACTAGTGTATAATATATTATGATTTTTTGACCGAAACATACATTTCGAGAAGATTCATAGAGTCTAATTTTCAGATGATTTTTTGCATGGACTTCTATCATAACCTTCCCTCGTAACATATAAATTATATATAAAATTTTGTTTCGTTTCGAACAATCCTCTATATAATTTGATTTTTAGACCGAAACTAGTGTATAATATATTATGATTTTTTGACTGAAACTTGCATTTCGAAAAGTTTCTTAGAATCTAATTTTCAGATGATTTTTTGCATGGACTTCCATCATAACCTTCCCTCCTAACATCTATAAACGATGTGAAAATTTTCGGATCGTTTCGAATAGTCCCTAATTTAATTTTATTTTTATCCGAAACTAGTATAAAGTAGTGTATAATATATTATGAATTTTTAACCGAAATTTGCATTTCAGAGCGTTTCATAGAATTTAATTTTCAGATGATTTTTTTCATGTATTTCTATCATAACCTTCCCTTGTGACATATTGAATTAATCTTAAAGGTTGGTATCATTTTTAACAGTCCTCGATTTAATTTTATTTTTTGACCGAAACTAGTGTATAATATATTATGATTTTTTACCGAAACTTGCAATTCGAAAAGATTCATAGAATCTAATTTTCAGATGATTTTTTGCATGGACTTCCATCATAACCTACCCTCCTAACATATATAAATGATCTGAAAAGTTTTGTATCATTTCAAACTGTTCAGGATTTAATATTATATTTGACCGAAACTAGTATAAACTAGTTTATAATATATTATGATTTTTTGACCGAAACATGCATTTCAAGAATATTCATACAATCTAATTTTCAGAGTATTTTTTGTAAGGACTTCCATATTAACATTCCGTCGTAACATATATAAATTATCTAAAAAGTTTTGTATCGTTTCGAACCTTCCTCTATTTAATTTGATTTTTTGACCGAAACTAGTGTATAATATATTATTATTTTTTTACTGAAACTTTCATTTCGAAAAGTTTCTTAGAATCTAATTTTCAGATGATTTTTTGCATGGACTTCCATCATAAACTTCCCTCTTAACATATATAAATGATTTAAAAAGTTTCGTATCATTTCAATCTGTCCACGATTTAATTTGATTTTTGACCGAAACTAGTATAAACTAGTGTATAGTATATTATGATATTTTGACCGAAACATGCATTTCGAGAAGATTCATAGAATCTAATTTTCAGATGATTTTTTGCATGGAATTCCATCATAACCTTCCCTCATAACTTATATAAATCATCTGAAAATTTTCGTATCATTTTGAACAGTCCTCTATTTAATTTTATTTTTGGACCAAAAGTTATGTATAAAACATTATGAGTTTTTACCGAAACTTGCATTTCGAAAAGATTCGTAGAATCTAATTTTTAGATGATTTTTTTCTTTGGCTTCCATCATAACCTTCCCTTGTAACATATATAAATTTTCTGATAAGTTTCGTATCATTTCGAACAGTCCATGATTTAATTTGATTTTTTGACCAAAACAAGTATAAACTAGTGTATAATATATTATGATTTTTTAGACTGAAACTTGCATTTCGAAAAGTTTCATAGAGTCTAATTTTCAGATGATTTTTTGCATGGACTTCCATCATAAACTTCTATCCAAACATATATAAAAGATCTAAAAAGTTTCGTATCATTTCAACTTGTCCATGATTTAATATCATATTTGACCAAAACTAGTATAAACTACTGTATTATATGTTATGATTTTTTTACCGAAACATGCATTTCGAGCAGATTCATAGAATCTAATTTTTAGATGATTTTTTGCATGGACTTCCATCATAAACTTCCCTTGTAACATATATAAATCATCCGGAAATTTTCATATCGTTTTGAACAGTCCTCTATTTAATTTGATTATTTTTTTTCGAAAGTTTTGTATAATACATTATGAATTTTTGACTGGAACTTTAATTTCGAAAAGATTCATAGAATCCAATTTTCAGAGGATTTTTTTTCATGGGCTTCCATCATAACCTTCCCTTGTAACATATATAAATTTTCTGATAAGATTCGTATCATTTTGAACACTCCTTGATTTAATTTGATTTTTTGACCTAAACTAGTATAAACTAGTGTATAATATAAAATGATTTTTTCACTGAAACTTGCATTTAGAAAAGTTTCTTAGGATCTAATTTTCAGATTATTTTTTACATGAACTTCCATCATAACCTTCCCTCCTAACACATATAAACGATCTGAAAAGTTTCGGATCGTTTCGAATAGTCCCCCGTTTAATTTGATTTTTGACCGAAACTAGTATAAAGTCGTGTATAATATATTATGAATTTTTGACCGAAACTTGAATTTCAAAGTGTTTCATATAATTTAACTTTCAGATGATTTTTTGCATGTATATCTATCATTACCTTCCCTCGTAACATCTAGAAAGGAGTTAAAAAGGTTGGTATCATTTTTAAATGTCCTCGATTTAATTTGATTTTTTGACCGAAACTAGTGTATAATATATTATGATTTTTTACCGAAACTTGCTATTCGAAAAGATTCATAGATTCTAATTTTCAGATGATTTTTTGCATGGACTTCCATCATAACCTACCCTCCTAACATATATAAATGATCTGAAAAGTTTCGTATCACTTCAAGTTGTCCAGGATTTAATATTATATTTGACTGAAACTAGTATAAACTAGTGTATAATATATTATGATTTTTTGACCGAAACATACATTTCGAGAAGATTCATAGAGTCTAATTTTCAGATGATTTTTTGCATGGACTTCTATCATAACCTTCCCCCGTAACATATATAAATGATCTATAAAATTTTGTTTCGTTTCGAACAATCCTCTATATAATTTGATTTTTAGACCGAAACTAGTGTATAATATATTATGATTTTTTGACTGAAACTTGCATTTCGAAAAGTTTCTTAGAATCTAATTTTCAGATGATTTTTTGCATGGACTTCCATCATAACATTCCCTCCTAACATCTATAAACGATGTGAAAATTTTCGGATCATTTCGAATAGTCCCTAATTTAATTTGATTTTTATCCGAAACTAGTATAAAGTAGTGTATAATATATTATGAATTTTTGACCGAAATTTGCATTTCAGAGCGTTTCATAGAATTTAGTTTTCAGATGATTTTTTGCATGTATTTCTATCATAACCTTCCCTCGTGACATATTGACATAATCTTAAAGGTTGGTATCATTTTTAACAGTCCTCGATTTAATTTTATTTTTTGACCGAAACTAGTGTATAATATATTATGATTTTTTACCGAAACTTGCAATTCGAAAAGATTCATAGAATCTAATATTCAGACGATTTTTTGCATGGACTTCCATCATAACCTTCCCTCCTAACATATATAATTGATCTGAAAAGTTTTGTATCATTTCAAACTGTTCAGGATTTAATATTATATTTGACCGAATCTAGTATAAACTAGTGCATAATATATTATGATTTTTTGACCGAAACATGCATTTCAAGAAGATTCATAGAATCTAATTTTCAGATGATTTATTGAATGGACTTCCATCATAACCTTCCGTCGCAACATATATAAATTATCTAAAAAGTTTTCTGTCGTTTCGAACCATCCTTTATTTAATTTGATTTTTTGACCGAAACTTGTGTATAATATATTATTATTTCTTTACTGAAACTTGAATTTCGAAAAGTTTCTCAGAATCTAATTTTCAGATGATTTTTTGCATGGACTTCCATCATAACCTTCCCTTCTAACACATATAAATGATCTGAAAAGTTTTAGATCATTTCGAATAGTCCCTCGTTTAATTTGATTTTTGACCGAAACTAGTATAAAGTCGTGTATAATATATTATGAATTTTTGACCGAAACTTGAATTTCAAAGTGTTTCATATAATTTAACTTTCAGATGATTTTTTGCATGTATATCTATCATTACCTTCCCTCGTAACATCTAGAAAGGAGTTAAAAAGGTTGGTATCATTTTTAACAGTCCTCGATTTAATTTGATTTTTTGACCGAAACTAGTGTGTAATATATTATGATTTTTTTACCGAAACTTGCAATTCGAAAAGATTCATAGATTCTAATTTTCAGATGATTTTTTGCATGGACTTCCATCATAACCTTCCCTCCTAACATATATAAATGATCTGAAAAGTTTCGTATCACTTCAAGTTGTCCAGGATTTAATATTATATTTGACACAAACTAGTATAAACTAGTGTATAATATATTATGATTTTTTGACCGAAACATACATTTCGAGAAGATTCATAGAGTCTAATTTTCAGATGATTTTTTGCATGGACTTCTATCATAACCTTCCCCCGTAACATATATAAATGATCTATAAAATTTTGTTTCGTTTCGAACAATCCTCTATATAATTTGATTTTTAGCCCGAAACTAGTGTATAATATATTATGATTTTTTGACTGAAACTTGCATTTCGAAAAGTTTCTTAGAATCTAATTTTCAGATGATTTTTTGCATGGACTTCCATCATAACCTTAACTCCTAACATCTATAAACGATGTGAAAATTTTCGGATCGTTTCGAATAGTCCCTAATTTAATTTGATTTTTATCCGAAACTAGTATAAAGTAGTGTATAATATATTATGAATTTTTGACCGAAATTTGCATTTCAGAGCGTTTCATAGAATTAAGTTTTCAGATGATTTTTTGCATGTATTTCTATCATAACCTTCCTTCGTGACATATTGAAATAATCTTAAAGGTTGGTATCATTTTTAACAGTCCTCAATTTAATTTAATTTTTTGACCGAAACTAGTGTATAATATATTATGATTTTTTACCGAAACTTGCAATACGAAAAGATTCATAGAATCTAATTTTCAGATGATTTTTTGCATGGACTTCCATCATAACATTTCGTCGCAACATATATAAATTATCTAAAAAGTTCGGTATCGTTTCGAACCTTCATCTATTTAATTTGATTTTTTGACCGAAACTAGTGTATAATATATTATTATTTTTTTACTGAAACTTTCATTTCGAAAAGTTTCTTAGAATCTAATTTTCAGATGATTTTTTGCATGGACTTCCATCATAACCTTCCCTCCTAACATCTATAAACGATGTGAAAATTTTCGGATTGTTTTGAATAGTCCCTAATTTAATTTGATTTTTATCCGAAACTAGTATAAAGTAGTGTATAATATATTATGAATTTTTGACCGAAATTTGCATTTCAGAGCGTTTCATAGAATTTAGTTTTCAGATGATTTTTTGCATATATTTCTATCATAACCTTCCTTCGTGTCATATTGAAATAATCTTAAAGGTTGGTATCATTTTTAACAGTCCTCGATTTAATTTAATTTTTTGACCGAAACTAGTGTATAATATATTATGATTTTTTACCGAAACTTGCAATACGAAAAGATTCATAGAATCTAATTTTCAGATGATTTTTTGCATGGACTTCCATCATAACATTTCTTCGCAACATATATAAATTATCTAAAAAGTTCGGTATCGTTTCGAACCTTCATCTATTTAATTTGATTTTTTGACCGAAACTAGTGTATAATATATTATTATTTTTTTACTGAAACTTTCATTTCGAAAAGTTTCTTAGAATCTAATTTTCAGATGATTTTTTGCATGGACTTCCATCATAACCTTCCCTCCTAACATCTATAAACAATGTGATAATTTTCGGATCGTTTCGAATAGTCCCTAATTTAATTTGATTTTTATCCGAAACTAGTATAAAGTAGTGTATAATATATTATGATTTTTTGACCGAAACTTGCATTTCAGAGCGTTTCATAGAATTTAATTTTTAGATGATTTTTTGCATGTATTTCTATCATAACCTTCCCTCGTGACATATTGAAATAATCTTAAAGGTTGGTATCATTATTAACAGTCCTCGATTTAATTTGATTTTTTGACCGAAACTAGTGTATAATATATTATGATTTTTTACAAAAACTTGCAATTCGAAAAGATTCATAGAATATAATTTTCAAATGAGTTTTTGCATGGACTTCCATCATAACCTACCCTCCTAACATATATAAATGATCTGAAAAGTTTTGTATCATTTCAAACTGTTCAGGATTTAATATTATATTTGACCGAATCTAGTATAAACTAGTGCATAATATATTATGATTTTTTGACCGAAACATGCATTTCAAGAAGATTCATAGAATCTAATTTTCAGATTATTTTTTGAATGGACTACCATCATAACCTTCCGTCGCAACATATATAAATTATCTAAAAAGTTTTTTATCGTTTCGAACCATCCTTTATTTAATTTGATTTTTTGACCGAAACTAGTGTATAATATATTATTATTTTTTTACTGAAACTTGAATTTCGAAAAGTTTCTCAGAATCTAATTTTCATATGATTTTTTGCATGGACTTCCATCATAACCTTCCCTTCTAACACATATAAATGATCTGAAAAGTTTCAGATCATTTCGAATAGTCCCCCGTTTAATTTGATTTTTGACCGAAACTAGTATAAAGTCGTGTATAATATATTATGAATTTTTGAACGAAACTTGAATTTCAAAGTGTTTCATATAATTTAACTTTCAGATGATTTTTTGCATGTATATCTATCATTACCTTCCCTCGTAACATCTAGAAAGGAGTCAAAAAGGTTGGTATCATTTTTAACAGTCCTCGATTTAATTTGATTTTTTGACCGAAACTAGTATATAATATATTATGATTTTTTTACCGAAACTTGCTATTCGAAAAGATTCATAGATTCTAATTTTCAGATGATTTTCTGCATGGACTTCCATCATAACCTACCCTCCTAACATATATAAATGATCTGAAAAGTTTCGTATCACTTCAAGTTGTCCAGGATTTAATATTATATTTGACCGAAACTAGTATAAACTAGTGTATAATATATTATGATTTTTTGACCGAAACATACATTTCGAGAAGATTCATAGAGTCTAATTTTCAGATGATTTTTTGCATGGACTTCTATCATAACATTCCCTCGTAACATATATAAATTATATATAAAATTTTGTTTCGTTTCGAACAATCCTCTATATAATTTGTTTTTTAGACCGATACTAGTGTATAATATATTATGATTTTTTGACTGAAACTTGCATTTCGAAAAGTTTCTTAGAATCTAATTTTCAGATGATTTTTTGCATGGACTTCCATCATAACCTTCCCTCCTAACATCTATAAACGATGTGAAAATTTTCGGATCGTTTCGAATAGTCCCTAATTTAATTTGATTTTTATCCGAAACTAGTATAAAGTAGTGTATAATATATTATGAATTTTTAACCGAAATTTGCATTTCAGAGCGTTTCATAGAATTTAATTTTCAGATGATTTTTTGCATGTATTTCTATCATAACCTTCCCTTGTGACATATTGAATTAATCTTAAAGGTTGGTATCATTTTTAACAGTCCTCGATTTAATTTGATTTTTTGACCGAAACTAGTGTATAATATATTATGATTTTTTACCGAAACTTGCAATTCGAAAAGATTCATAGAATCTAATTTTCAGATGATTTTTTGCATGGACTTCCATCATAACCTACCCTCCTAACATATATAAATGATCTGAAAAGTTTTGTATCATTTCAAACTGTTCAGGATTTAATATTATATTTGACCGAAACTAGTATAAACTAGTGCATAATATATTATGATTTTTTGACCGAAACAAGCATTTCAAGAATATTCATAGAATCTAATTTTCAGAGTATTTTTTGTAAGGACTTCCATCATAACATTCCGTCGCAACATATATAAATTATCTAAAAAGTTTTGTATCGTTTCGAACCTTCCTCTATTTGATTTGATTTTTTGACCGAAACTAGTGTATAATATATTATTATTTTTTTACTGAAACTTTCATTTCGAAAAGTTTCTTAGAATCTAATTTTCAGATGATTTTTTGCATGGACTTCCATCATAAACTTCCCTCTTAACATATATAAATGATTTAAAAAGTTTCGTATCATTTCAATCTGTCCACGATTTAATTTGATTTTTGACCGAAACTAGATTAAACTAGTGTAGAGTATATTATGATTTTTTGACCGAAACATGCATTTCGAGAAGATTCATAGAATCTAATTTTCAGATGATTTTTTGCATGGAATTCCATCATAACCTTCCCTCATAACTTATATAAATCATCTGAAAATTTTCAAATCATTTTGAACAGTCCTCTATTTAATTTTATTTTTGGACCAAAAGTTATGTATAAAACATTATGAGTTTTTACCGAAACTTGCATTTCGAAAAGATTCGTAGAATCTAATTTTTAGATGATTTTTTTCTTTGGCTTCCATCATAACCTTCCCTTGTAACATATATAAATTTTCTGATAAGTTTCGTATCATTTCGAACAGTCCATGATTTAATTTTATTTTTTGACCAAAACAAGTATAAACTAGTGTATAATATATTATGATTTTTTAGACTGAAACTTGCATTTCGAAAAGTTTCATAGAGTCTAATTTTCAGATGAATTTTTGCATGGACTTCCATCATAAACTTCTATCCAAACATATATAAAAGATCTAAAAAGTTTCGTATCATTTCAACTTGTCCATGATTTAATATCATATTTGACCAAAACTAGTATAAACTACTATATTATATGTTATGATTTTTTTACCGAAACATGCATTTCGAGAAGATTCATAGAATCTAATTTTTAGATGATTTTTCGCATGGACTTCCATCATAAACTTCCCTTGTAACATATATAAATCATCCGGAAATTTTCGTATCGTTTTGAACAGTCCTCTATTTAATTTGATTATTTTTCTTCGAAAGTTTTGTATAATACATTATGAATTTTTGACTGGAACTTTAATTTCGAAAAGATTCATAGAATCCAATTTTCAGAGGATTTTTTTTCATGGGCTTCCATCATAACCTTCCCTTGTAACATATATAAATTTTCTGATAAGATTCGTATCATTTTGAACACTCCTTGATTTAATTTGATTTTTTGACCTAAACTAGTATAAAGTAGTGTATAATATAAAATGATTTTTTTACTGAAACTTGCATTTAGAAAAGTTTCTTAGGATCTAATTTTCAGATTATTTTTTGCATGAACTTCCATCATAACCTTCCCTCCTAACACATATAAACGATCTGAAAAGTTTCGGATCGTTTCGAATAGTCCCCCGTTTAATTTGATTTTTGACCGAAACTAGTATAAAGTCGTGTATAATATATTATGAATTTTTGACCGAAACTTGAATTTCAAAGTGTTTCATATAATTTAACTTTCAGATGATTTTTTGCATGTATATCTATCATTACCTTCCCTCGTAACATCTAGAAAGGAGTTAAAAAGGTTGGTATCATTTTTAACAGTCCTCGATTTAATTTGATTTTTTGACCGAAACTAGTGTATAATATATTATGATTTTTTTACCGAAACTTGCTATTCGAAAAGATTCATAGATTCTAATTTTCAGATGATTTTTTGCATGGACTTCCATCATAACCTACCCTCCTAACATATATAAATGATCTGAAAAGTTTCGTATCGCTTCAAGTTGTCCAGGATTTAATATTATATTTGACTGAAACTAGTATAAACTAGTGTATAATATATTATGGTTTTTTGACCAAAACATACATTTCGAGAAGATTCATAGAGTCTAATTTTCAGATGATTTTTTGCATGGACTTCTATCATAAACTTCCCCCGTAACATATATAAATGATCTATAAAATTTTGTTTCGTTTCGAACAATCCTCTATATAATTTGATTTTTAGACCGAAACTAGTGTATAATATATTATGATTTTTTGACTGAAACTTGCATTTCGAAAAGTTTCTTAGAATCTAATTTTCAGATGATTTTTTGCATGGACTTCCATCATAACCTTCCCTCCTAACATCTATAAACGATGTGAAAATTTTCGGATCGTTTCGAATAGTCCCTAATTTAATTTGATTTTTATCTGAAACTAGTATAAAGTAGTGTATAATATATTATGAATTTTTAACCGAAATTTGCATTTCAGAGCGTTTCCTAGAATTTAATTTTCAGATGATTTTTTGCATGTATTTCTATCATAACCTTCCCTTGTGACATATTGAATTAATCTTAAAGGTTGGTATCATTTTTAACAGTCCTCGATTTAATTTGATTTTTTGACCGAAACTAGTGTATAATATATTATGATTTTTTACTGAAACTTGCAATTCGAAAAGATTCATAGAATCTAATTTTCAGATGATTTTTTGCATGGACTTCCACATAACCTACCCTCCTAACATATATAAATGATCTGAAAAGTTTTGTATCATTTCAAACTGTTCAGGATTTAATATTATATTTGACCGAAACTAGTATAAACTAGTGCATAATATATTATGATTTTTTGACCGAAACATGCATTTCAAGAATATTCATAGAATCAAATTTTCAGAGTATTTTTTGTAAGGACTTCCATCATAACATTCCGTCGCAACATATATAAATTATCTAAAAAGTTTTGTATCGTTTCGAACCTTCCTCTATTTAATTTGATTTTTTGACCGAAACTAGTGTATAATATATTATTGTTTTTTACTGAAAATTTCATTTCGAAAAGTTTCTTAGAATCTAATTTTCAGATGATTTTTTGCATGGACTTCCATCATAAACTTCCCTCTTAACATATATAAATGATTTAAAAAGTTTCGTATCATTTCAATCTGTCCACGATTTAATTTGATTTTTGACCGAAACTAGTATAAACTAGTGTATAGTATATTATGATTTTTTGACCGAAACATGCATTTCGAGAAGATTCATAGAATCTAATTTTCAGATGATTTTTTGCATGGAATTCCATCATAACCTTCCCTCATAACTTATATAAATCATCTGAAAATTTTCAAATCATTTTGAACAGTCCTCTATTTAATTTTATTTTTGGACCAAAAGTTATGTATAAAACATTATGAGTTTTTACCGAAACTTGCATTTCGAAAAGATTCGTAGAATCTAATTTTTAGATGATTTTTTTCTTTGGCTTCCATCATAACCTTCCCTTGTAACATATATAAATTTTCTGATAAGTTTCGTATCATTTCGAACAGTCCATGATTTAATTTGATTTTTTGACCAAAACAAGTATAAACTAGTGTATAATATATTATGATTTTTTATACTGAAACTTGCATTTCGAAAAGTTTCATAGAGTCTAATTTTCAGATGAATTTTTGCATGGACTTCCATCATAAACTTCTATCCAAACATATATAAAAGATCTAAAAAGTTTCGTATCATTTCAACTTGTCCATGATTTAATATCATATTTGACCAAAACTAGTATAAACTACTATATTATATGTTATGATTTTTTTACCGAAACATGCATTTCGAGAAGATTCATAGAATCTAATTTTTAGATGATTTTTTGCATGGACTTCCATCATAAACTTCCCTTGTAACATATATAAATCATCCGGAAATTTTCGTATCGTTTTGAACAGTCCTCTATTTAATTTGATTATTTTTTTTCGAAAGTTTTGTATAATACATTATGAATTTTTGACTGGAACTTTAATTTCGAAAAGATTCATAGAATCCAATTTTCAGAGGATTTTTTTTCATGGGCTTCCATCATAACCTTCCCTTGTAACATATATAAATTTTCTGATAAGATTCGTATCATTTTGAACACTCCTTGATTTAATTTGATTTTTTGACCTAAACTAGTATAAACTAGTGTATAATATAAAATGATTTTTTTACTGAAACTTGCATTTAGAAAAGTTTCTTAGGATCTAATTTTCAGATTATTTTTTGCATGAACTTCCATCATAACCTTCCCTCCTAACACATATAAACGATCTGAAAAGTTTCGGATCGTTTCGAATAGTCCCCCATTTAATTTGATTTTTGACCGAAACTAGTATAAAGTCGTGTATAATATATTATGAATTTTTGACCGAAACTTGAATTTCAAAGTGTTTCATATAATTTAACTTTCAGATGATTTTTTGCATGTATATCTATCATTACCTTCCCTCGTAACATCTAGAAAGGAGTTAAAAAGGTTGGTATCATTTTTAACAGTCCTCGATTTAATTTGATTTTTTGACCGAAACTAGTGTATAATATATTATGATTTTTTTACCGAAACTTGCTATTCGAAAAGATTCATAGATTCTAATTTTCAGATGATTTTTTGCATGGACTTCCATCATAACCTACCCTCCTAACATATATAAATGATCTGAAAAGTTTCGTATCGCTTCAAGTTGTCCAGGATTTAATATTATATTTGACTGAAACTAGTATAAACTAGTGTATAATATATTATGATATTTTGACCGAAACATACATTTCGAGAAGATTCATAGAGTCTAATTTTCAGATGATTTTTTGCATGGACTTCTATCATAACCTTCCCCCGTAACATATATAAATGATCTATAAAATTTTGTATCGTTTCGAACAATCCTCTATATAATTTGATTTTTAGACATAAACTAGTGTATAATATATTATGATTTTTTGACTGAAACTTGCATTTCGAAAAGTTTCTTAGAATCTAATTTTCAGATGATTTTTTGCATGGACTTCCATCATAACCTTCCCTCCTAACATCTATAAACGATGTGAAAATTTTCGGATCGTTTCGAATAGTCCCTAATTTAATTTGATTTTTATCCGAAACTAGTATAAAGTAGTGTATAATATATTATGAATTTTTGACCGAAATTTGCATTTCAGAGCGTTTCATAGAATTTAATTTTCAGATGATTTTTTGCATGTATTTCTATCATAACCTTCCCTTGTGACATATTGAAATAATCTTAAAGGTTGGTATCATTTTTAACAGTCCTCGATTTAATTTGATTTTTTGACCGAAACTAGTGTATAATATATTATGATTTTTTACCGAAACTTGCAATTCGAAAAGATTCATAGAATCTAATTTTCAGATGATTTTTTGCATGGACTTCCATCATAACCTACCCTCCTAACATATATAAATGATCTGAAAAGTTTTGTATCATTTCAAACTGATCAAGATTTAATATTATATTTGACCGAAACTAGTATAAACTAGTGCATAATATATTATGATTTTTTGACCGAAACATGCATTTCAAGAATATTCATAGAATCTAATTTTCAGATGATTTTTTGTAAGGACTTCCATCATAACATTCCGTCGCAACATATATAAATTATCTAAAAAGTTTTGTATCGTTTCGAATCTTCCTCTATTTAATTTGATTTTTTGACCGAAACTAGTGTATAATATATTATTATTTTTTTACTGAAACTTTCATTTCGAAAAGTTTCTTAGAATCTAATTTTCAGATGATTTTTTGCATGGACTTCCATCGTAAACTTCCCTCTTAACATATATAAATGATTTAAAAAGTTTCGTATCATTTCAATCTGTCCACGATTTAATTTGATTTTTGACCGAAACTAGTATAAACTAGTGTATAGTATATTATGATTTTTTGACCGAAACATGCATTTCGAGAAGATTCATAGAATCTAATTTTCAGATGATTTTTTGCATGGAATTCCATCATAACCTTCCCTCATAACTTATATAAATCATCTGAAAATTTTCAAATCATTTTGAACAGTCCTCTATTTAATTTTATTTTTGGACCAAAAGTTATGTATAAAACATTATGAGTTTTTACCGAAACTTGCATTTCGAAAAGATTCGTAGAATCTAATTTTTAGATGATTTTTTTCTTTGGCTTCCATCATAACCTTCCCTTGTAACATATATAAATTTTCTGATAAGTTTCGTATCATTTCGAACAGTCCATGATTTAATTTGATTTTTTGACCAAAACAAGTATAAACTAGTGTATAATATATTATGATTTTTTATACTGAAACTTGCATTTCGAAAAGTTTCATAGAGTCTAATTTTCAGATGAATTTTTGCATGGACTTCCATCATAAACTTCTATCCAAACATATATAAAAGATCTAAAAAGTTTCGTATCATTTCAACTTGTCCATGATTTAATATCATATTTGACCAAAACTAGTATAAACTACTATATTATATGTTATGATTTTTTTACCGAAACATGCATTTCGAGAAGATTCATAGAATCTAATTTTTAGATGATTTTTTGCATGGACTTCCATCATAAACTTCCCTTGTAACATATATAAATCATCCGGAAATTTTCGTATCGTTTTGAACAGTCCTCTATTTAATTTGATTATTTTTTTTCGAAAGTTTTGTATAATACATTATGAATTTTTGACTGGAACTTTAATTTCGAAAAGATTCATAGAATCCAATTTTCAGAGGATTTTTTTTCATGGGCTTCCATCATAACCTTCCCTTGTAACATATATAAATTTTCTGATAAGATTCGTATCATTTTGAACACTCCTTGATTTAATTTGATTTTTTGACCTAAACTAGTATAAACTAGTGTATAATATAAAATGATTTTTTTACTGAAACTTGCATTTAGAAAAGTTTCTTAGGATCTAATTTTCAGATTATTTTTTGCATGAACTTCCATCATAACCTTCCCTCCTAACACATATAAACGATCTGAAAAGTTTCGGATCGTTTCGAATAGTCCCCCATTTAATTTGATTTTTGACCGAAACTAGTATAAAGTCGTGTATAATATATTATGAATTTTTGACCGAAACTTGAATTTCAAAGTGTTTCATATAATTTAACTTTCAGATGATTTTTTGCATGTATATCTATCATTACCTTCCCTCGTAACATCTAGAAAGGAGTTAAAAAGGTTGGTATCATTTTTAACAGTCCTCGATTTAATTTGATTTTTTGACCGAAACTAGTGTATAATATATTATGATTTTTTTACCGAAACTTGCTATTCGAAAAGATTCATAGATTCTAATTTTCAGATGATTTTTTGCATGGACTTCCATCATAACCTACCCTCCTAACATATATAAATGATCTGAAAAGTTTCGTATCACTTCAAGTTGTCCAGGATTTAATATTATATTTGACTGAAACTAGTATAAACTAGTGTATAATATATTATGATTTTTTGACCGAAACATACATTTCGAGAAGATTCATAGAGTCTAATTTTCAGATGATTTTTTGCATGGACTTCTATCATAACCTTCCCCCGTAACATATATAAATGATCTATAAAATTTTGTTTCGTTTCGAACAATCCTCTATATAATTTGATTTTTAGACCGAAACTAGTGTATAATATATTATGATTTTTTGAGTGAAAATTGCATTTCGAAAAGTTTCTTAGAATCTAATTTTCAGATGATTTTTTGCATGGACTTCCATCATAACCTTCCCTCCAAACATCTATAAACGATGTGAAAATTTTCGGATCGTTTCGAATAGTCCCTAATTTAATTTGATTTTTATCCGAAACTAGTATAAAGTAGTGTATAATATATTATGAATTTTTGACCGAAATTTGCATTTCAGAGCGTTTCATAGAATTTAGTTTTCAGATGATTTTTTGCATGTATTTCTATCATAACCTTCCCTCGTGACATATTGAAATAATCTTAAAGGTTGGTATCATTTTTAACAGTCCTCGATTTAATTTGATTTTTTAACCGAAACTAGTGTATAATATATTATGATTTTTTACCGAAACTTGCAATTCGAAAAGATTCATAGAATCTAATTTTCAGATGAGTTTTTTGCATGGACTTCCATCATAACATACCCTCCTAACATATATAATTGATCTGAAAAGTTTTGTATCATTTCAAACTGTTCAGGATTTAATATTATATTTGACTGAAACTAGTATAAACTAGTGCATGATATATTATGATTTTTTGACCGAAACATGCATTTCAAGAAGATTCATAGAATCTAATTTTCAGATGATTTTTTGAAAGGACTCCCATCATAACATTCCGTCGCAACATATATAAATTATCTAAAAAGTTCGGTATCGTTTCGAACCTTCCTCTATTTAATTTGATTTTTTGACCGAAACTAGTGTATAATATATTATTATTTTTTTACTGAAACTTTCATTTCAAAAAGTTTCTTAGAATCTAATTTTCAGATGATTTTTTGCATGGACTTCCATCATAACCTTCCCTCCTAACATCTATAAACAATGTGATAATTTTCGGATCGTTTCGAATAGTCCTTAATTTAATTTGATTTTTATCCGAACCTAGTAGAAAGTAGTTTATAATATATTATGAATTTTTGACCGAAACTTGCATTTCAAAGCATTTCATAGAATTTAATTTTTAGATGATTTTTTGCATGTATTTCTATCATAACCTTCCCTCGTGACATATTGAAATAATCTTAAAGGTTGGTATCATTTTTAACAGTCCTCGATTTAATTTGATTTTTTTACCGAAACTAGTGTATAATATATTATGATTTTTTACAGAAACTTGCAATTTGAAAAGATTCATAGAATATAATTTTCAAATGAGTTTTTGCATGGACTTCCATCATAACCTACCCTCCTAACATATATAAATGATCTGAAAAGTTTTGCATCATTTCAAACTGTTCAGGATTTAATATTATATTTGACCGAATCTAGTATAAACTAGTGCATAATATATTATGATTTTTTGACCGAAACATGCATTTCAAGAAGATTCATAGAATCTAATTTTCAGATGATTTTTTGAATGGACTTCCATCAAAACCTTACGTCGCAACATATATAAATTATCTAAAAAGTTTTTTAACGTTTCGAACCATCCTCTATTTAATTTGATTTTTTGACCGAAACTAGTGTATAATATATTATTATTTTTTTACTGAAACATGAATTTCGAAAAGTTTCTCAGAATCTAATTTTCAGATGATTTTTTGCATGGACTTCCATCATAACCTACCCTCCTAACATATATAAATGATCTGAAAAGTTTTGTATCATTTCAAACTGTTCAGGATTTAATATTATATTTGACCGAAACTAGTATAAACTAGTGCATAATATATTATGATTTTTTGACCGAAACATGCATTTCAAGAATATTCATAGAATCTAATTTTCAGAGTATTTTTTGTAAGGACTTCCATCATAACATTCCGTCGCAACATATATAAATTATCTAAAAAGTTTTGTATCGTTTCGAACCTTCCTCTATTTAATTTGATTTTTTGACCGAAACTAGTGTATAATATATTATTATTTTTTACTGAAACTTTCATTTCGAAAAGTTTCTTAGAATCTAATTTTCAGATGATTTTTTGCATGGACTTCCATCATAAACTTCCCTCTTAACATATATAAATGATTTAAAAAGTTTCGTATCATTTCAATCTGTCCACGATTTAATTTGATTTTTGACCGAAACTAGTATAAACTAGTGTATAGTATATTATGATTTTTTGACCGAAACATGCATTTCGAGAAGATTCATAGAATCTAATTTTCAGATGATTTTTTGCATGGAATTCCATCATAACCTTCCCTCATAACTTATATAAATCATCTGAAAATTTTCAAATCATTTTGAACAGTCCTCTATTTAATTTTATTTTTGGACCAAAAGTTATGTATAAAACATTATGAGTTTTTACCGAAACTTGCATTTCGAAAAGATTCGTAGAATCTAATTTTTAGATGATTTTTTTCTTTGGCTTCCATCATAACCTTCCCTTGTAACATATATAAATTTTCTGATAAGTTTCGTATCATTTCGAACAGTCCATGATTTAATTTTATTTTTTGACCAAAACAAGTATAAACTAGTGTATAATATATTATGATTTTTTAGACTGAAACTTGCATTTCGAAAAGTTTCATAGAGTCTAATTTTCAGATGAATTTTTGCATGGACTTCCATCATAAACTTCTATCCAAACATATATAAAAGATCTAAAAAGTTTCGTATCATTTCAACTTGTCCATGATTTAATATCATATTTGACCAAAACTAGTATAAACTACTATATTATATGTTATGATTTTTTTACCGAAACATGCATTTCGAGAAGATTCATAGAATCTAATTTTTAGATGATTTTTTGCATGGACTTCCATCATAAACTTCCCTTGTAACATATATAAATCATCCGGAAATTTTCGTATCGTTTTGAACAGTCCTCTATTTAATATGATTATTTTTTTTCGAAAGTTTTGTATAATACATTATGAATTTTTTACTGGAACTTTAATTTCGAAAAGATTCATAGAATCCAATTTTAAGAGGATTTTTTTTCATGGGCTTCCATCATAACCTTTCCTTGTAACATATATAAATTTTCTGATAAGATTCGTATCATTTTGAACACTCCTTGATTTAATTTGATTTTTTGACCTAAACTAGTATAAACTAGTGTATAATATAAAATGATTTTTTTACTGAAACTTGCATTTAGAAAAGTTTCTTAGGATCTAATTTTCAGATTATTTTTTGCATGAACTTCCATCATAACCTTCCCTCCTAACACATATAAACGATCTGAAAAGTTTCGGATCGTTTCGAATAGTCCCCCGTTTAATTTGATTTTTGACCGAAACTAGTATAAAGTCGTGTATAATATATTATGAATTTTTGACCGAAACTTGAATTTCAAAGTGTTTCATATAATTTAACTTTCAGATGATTTTTTGCATGTATATCTATCATTACCTTCCCTCGTAACATCTAGAAAGGAGTTAAAAAGGTTGGTATCATTTTTAACAGTCCTCGATTTAATTTGATTTTTTGACCGAAACTAGTGTATAATATATTATGATTTTTTTACCGAAACTTGCTATTCGAAAAGATTCATAGATTCTAATTTTCAGATGATTTTTTGCATGGACTTCCATCATAACCTACCCTCCTAACATATATAAATGATCTGAAAAGTTTCGTATCGCTTCAAGTTGTCCAGGATTTAATATTATATTTGACTGAAACTAGTATAAACTAGTGTATAATATATTACGATTTTTTGACCGAAACATACATTTCGAGAAGATTCATAGAGTCTAATTTTCAGATGATTTTTTGCATGGACTTCTATCATAACCTTCCCCCGTAACATATATAAATGATCTATAAAATTTTGTTTCGTTTCGAACAATCCTCTATATAATTTGATTTTTAGACCGAAACTAGTGTATAATATATTATGATTTTTTGACTGAAAATTGCATTTCGAAAAGTTTCTTAGAATCTAATTTTCAGATGATTTTTTGCATGGACTTCCATCATAACCTTCCCTCCAAACATCTATAAACGATGTGAAAATTTTCGGATCGTTTCGAATAGTCCCTAATTTAATTTGATTTTTATCCGAAACTAGTATAAAGTAGTGTATAATATATTATGAATTTTTGACCGAAATTTGCATTTCAGAGCGTTTCATAGAATTTAGTTTTCAGATGATTTTTTGCATGTATTTCTATCATAACCTTCCCTCGTGACATATTGAAATAATCTTAAAGGTTGGTATCATTTTTAACAGTCCTCGATTTAATTTGATTTTTTGACCGAAACTAGTGTATAATATATTATGATTTTTTACCGAAACTTGCAATTCGAAAAGATTCATAGAATCTAATTTTCAGATGAGTTTTTTGCATGGACTTCCATCATAACATACCCTCCTAACATATATAATTGATCTGAAAAGTTTTGTATCATTTCAAACTGTTCAGGATTTAATATTATATTTGACTGAAACTAGTATAAACTAGTGCATGATATATTATGATTTTTTGACCGAAACATGCATTTCAAGAAGATTCATAGAATCTAATTTTCAGATGATTTTTTGAAAGGACTCCCATCATAACATTCCGTCGCAACATATATAAATTATCTAAAAAGTTCGGTATCGTTTCGAACCTTCCTCTATTTAATTTGATTTTTTGACCGAAACTAGTGTATAATATATTATTATTATTTTACTGAAACTTTCATTTCAAAAAGTTTCTTAGAATCTAATTTTCAGATGATTTTTTGCATGGACTTCCATCATAACCTTCCCTCCTAACATCTATAAACAATGTGATAATTTTCGGATCGTTTCGAATAGTCCTTAATTTAATTTGATTTTTATCCGAACCTAGTAGAAAGTAGTGTATAATATATTATGAATTTTTGACCGAAACTTACATTTCAGAGCATTTCATAGAATTTAATTTTTAGATGATTTTTTGCATGTATTTCTATCATAACCTTCCCTCGTGACATATTGAAATAATCTTAAAGGTTGGTATCATTTTTAACAGTCCTCGATTTAATTTGATTTTTTTACCGAAACTAGTGTATAATATATTATGATTTTTTACAGAAACTTGCAATTTGAAAAGATTCATAGAATATAATTTTCAAATGAGTTTTTGCATGGACTTCCATCATAACCTACCCTCCTAACATATATAAATGATCTGAAAAGTTTTGCATCATTTCAAACTGTTCAGGATTTAATATTATATTTGACCGAATCTAGTATAAACTAGTGCATAATATATTATGATTTTTTGACCGAAACATGCATTTCAAGAAGATTCATAGAATCTAATTTTCAGATGATTTTTTGAATGGACTTCCACCAAAACCTTCCGTCGCAACATATATAAATTATCTAAAAAGTTTTTTATCGTTTCGAACCATCCTCTATTTAATTTGATTTTTTGACCGAAACTAGTGTATAATATATTATTATTTTTTTACTGAAACATGAATTTCGAAAAGTTTCTCAGAATCTAATTTTCAGATGATTTTTTGCATGGACTTCCATCATAACCTACCCTCCTAACATATATAAATGATCTGAAAAGTTTTGTATCATTTCAAACTGTTCAGGATTTAATATTATATTTGACCGAAACTAGTATAAACTAGTGCATAATATATTATGATTTTTTGACCGAAACATGCATTTCAAGAATATTCATAGAATCTAATTTTCAGAGTATTTTTTGTAAGGACTTCCATCATAACATTCCGTCGCAACATATATAAATTATCTAAAAAGTTTTGTATCGTTTCGAACCTTCCTCTATTTAATTTGATTTTTTGACCGAAACTAGTGTATAATATATTATTATTTTTTACTGAAACTTTCATTTCGAAAAGTTTCTTAGAATCTAATTTTCAGATGATTTTTTGCATGGACTTCCATCATAAACTTCCCTCTTAACATATATAAATAATTTAAAAAGTTTCGTATCATTTCAATCTGTCCACGATTTAATTTGATTTTTGACCGAAACTAGTATAAACTAGTGTATAGTATATTATGATTTTTTGACCGAAACATGCATTTCGAGAAGATTCATAGAATCTAATTTTCAGATGATTTTTTGCATGGAATTCCATCATAACCTTCCCTCATAACTTATATAAATCATCTGAAAATTTTCAAATCATTTTGAACAGTCCTCTATTTAATTTTATTTTTGGACCAAAAGTTATGTATAAAACATTATGAGTTTTTACCGAAACTTGCATTTCGAAAAGATTCGTAGAATCTAATTTTTAGATGATTTTTTTCTTTGGCTTCCATCATAACCTTCCCTTGTAACATATATAAATTTTCTGATAAGTTTCGTATCATTTCGAACAGTCCATGATTTAATTTTATTTTTTGACCAAAACAAGTATAAACTAGTGTATAATATATTATGATTTTTTAGACTGAAACTTGCATTTCGAAAAGTTTCATAGAGTCTAATTTTCAGATGAATTTTTGCATGGACTTCCATCATAAACTTCTATCCAAACATATATAAAAGATCTAAAAAGTTTCGTATCATTTCAACTTGTCCATGATTTAATATCATATTTGACCAAAACTAGTATAAACTACTATATTATATGTTATGATTTTTTTACCGAAACATGCATTTCGAGAAGATTCATAGAATCTAATTTTTAGATGATTTTTTGCATGGACTTCCATCATAAACTTCCCTTGTAACATATATAAATCATCCGGAAATTTTCGTATCGTTTTGAACAGTCCTCTATTTAATATGATTATTTTTTTTCGAAAGTTTTGTATAATACATTATGAATTTTTGACTGGAACTTTAATTTCGAAAAGATTCATAGAATCCAATTTTCAGAGGATTTTTTTTCATGGGCTTCCATCATAACCTTCCCTTGTAACATATATAAATTTTCTGATAAGATTCGTATCATTTTGAACACTCCTTGATTTAATTTGATTTTTTGACCTAAACTAGTATAAACTAGTGTATAATATAAAATGATTTTTTTACTGAAACTTGCATTTAGAAAAGTTTCTTAGGATCTAATTTTCAGATTATTTTTTGCATGAACTTCCATCATAACCTTCCCTCCTAACACATATAAACGATCTGAAAAGTTTCGGATCGTTTGGAATAGTCCCCCGTTTAATTTGATTTTTGACCGAAACTAGTATAAAGTCGTGTATAATATATTATGAATTTTTGACCGAAACTTGAATTTCAAAGTGTTTCATATAATTTAACTTTCAGATGATTTTTTGCATGTATATCTATCATTACCTTCCCTCGTAACATCTAGAAAGGAGTTAAAAAGGTTGGTATCATTTTTAACAGTCCTCGATTTAATTTGATTTTTTGACCGAAACTAGTGTATAATATATTATGATTTTTTTACCGAAACTTGCTATTCGAAAAGATTCATAGATTCTAATTTTCAGATGATTTTTTGCATGGACTTCCATCATAACCTACCCTCCTAACATATATAAATGATCTGAAAAGTTTCGTATCGCTTCAAGTTGTCCAGGATTTAATATTATATTTGACTGAAACTAGTATAAACTAGTGTATAATATATTATGATTTTTTGACCGAAACATACATTTCGAGAAGATTCATAGAGTCTAATTTTCAGATGATTTTTTGCATGGACTTCTATCATAACCTTCCCCCGTAACATATATAAATGATCTATAAAATTTTGTTTCGTTTCGAACAATCCTCTATATAATTTGATTTTTAGACCGAAACTAGTGTATAATATATTATGATTTTTTGACTGAAAATTGCATTTCGAAAAGTTTCTTAGAATCTAATTTTCAGATGATTTTTTGCATGGACTTCCATCATAACCTTCCCTCCAAACATCTATAAACGATGTGAAAATTTTCGGATCGTTTCGAATAGTCCCTAATTTAATTTGATTTTTATCCGAAACTAGTATAAAGTAGTGTATAATATATAATGAATTTTTGACCGAAATTTGCATTTCAGAGCGTTTCATAGAATTTAATTTTCAGATGATTTTTTGCATGTATTTCTATCATAAACTTCCCTTGTGACATATTGAAATAATCTTAAAGGTTGATATCATTTTTAACAGTCCTCGATTTAATTTGATTTTTTGACCAAAACTAGTGTATAATATATTATGATTTTTTACCGAAACTTGCAATTCGAAAAGATTCATAGAATCTAATTTTCAGATGATTTTTTGCATGGACTTCCATCATAACCTACCCTCCTAACATATATAAATGATCTGAAAAGTTTTGTATCATTTCAAACTGATCAAGATTTAATATTATATTTGACCGAAACTAGTATAAACTAGTGCATAATATATTATGATTTTTTGACCGAAACATGCATTTCAAGAATATTCATAGAATCTAATTTTCAGATGATTTTTTGTAAGGACTTCCATCATAACATCCCGTCGCAACATATATAAATTATCTAAAAATTTTGTATCGTTTCGAATCTTCCTCTATTTAATTTGATTTTTTGACCGAAACTAGTGTATAATATATTATTATTTTTTTACTGAAACATTCATTTCGAAAAGTTTCTTAGAATCTAATTTTCAGATGATTTTTTGCATGGACTTCCATCGTAAACTTCCCTCTTAACATATATAAATGATTTAAAAAGTTTCGTATCATTTCAATCTGTCCACGATTTAATTTGATTTTTGACCGAAACTAGTATAAACTAGTGTATAGTATATTATGATTTTTTGACCGAAACATGCATTTCGAGAAGATTCATAGAATCTAATTTTCAGATGATTTTTTGCATGGAATTCCATCATAACCTTCCCTCATAACTTATATAAATCATCTGAAAATTTTCGTATCATTTTGAACAGTCCTCTATTTAATTTGATTTTTGGACCAAAAGTTATGTATAAAACATTAAGAGTTTTTACCGAAACTTGCATTTCGAAAAGATTCGTAGAATCTAATTTTTAGATGATTTTTTTCTTTGGCTTCCATCATAACCTTCCCTTGTAACATATATAAATTTTCTGATAAGTTTCGTATCATTTCGAACAGTCCATGATTTAATTTGATTTTTTGACCAAAACAAGTATAAACTAGTGTATAATATATTATGATTTTTTAGACTGAAACTTGCATTTCGAAAAGTTTCATAGAATCTAATTTTTAGATGATTTTTCGCATGGACTTCCATCATAAACTTCTATCCAAACATATATAAAAGATCTAAAAAGTTTCGTATCATTTCAACTTGTCCATGATTTAATATCATATTAGACCAAAACTAGTATAAACTACTGTATTATATGTTATGATTTTTTTACCGAAACATGCATTTCGAGAAGATTCATAGAATCTAATTTTTAGATGATTTTTTGCATGGACTTCCATCATAAACTTCCCTTGTAACATATATAAATCATCCGGAAATTTTCGTATCGATTTGAACAGTCCTCTATTTAATTTGATTATTTTTTTTCGAAAGTTTTGTATAATACATTATGAATTTTTGACTGGAACTTTAATTTCGAAAAGATTCATAGAATCCAATTTTCAGAGGATTTTTTTTCATGGGCTTCCATCATAACCTTCCCTTGTAACATATATAAATTTTCTGATAAGATTCGTATCATTTTGAACACTCCTTGATTTAATTTGATTTTTTGACCTAAACTAGTATAAACTAGTGTATAATATAAAATGATTTTTTTACTGAAACTTGCATTTAGAAAAGTTTCTTAGGATCTAATTTTCAGATTATTTTTTGCATGAACTTCCATCATAACCTTCCCTCCTAACACATATAAACAATCTGAAAAATTTCGGATCGTTTCGAATAGTCCCCCGTTTAATTTGATTTTTGACCGAAACTAGTATAAAGTCGTGTATAATATATTATGAATTTTTGACCGAAACTTGAATTTCAAAGTGTTTCATATAATTTAACTTTCAGATGATTTTTTGCATGTATATCTATCATTACCTTCCCTCGTAACATCTAGAAAGGAGTTAAAAAGGTTGGTATCATTTTTAACAGTCCTCGATTTAATTTGTTTTTTTGACCGAAACTAGTGTATAATATATTATGATTTTTTTTACCGAAACTTGCTATTCGAAAAGATTCATAGATTCTAATTTTCAGATGATTTTTTGCATGGACTTCCATCATAACCTACCCTCCTAACATATATAAATGATCTGAAAAGTTTCGTATCACTTCAAGTTGTCCAGGAATTAATATTATATTTGACTGAAAATAGTATAAACTAGTGTATAATATATTATGATTTTTTGACCGAAACATACATTTCGAGAAGATTCATAGAGTCTAATTTTCAGATGATTTTTTGCATGGACTTCTATCATAACCTTCCCCCGTAACATATATAAATGATCTATAAAATTTTGTTTCGTTTCGAACAATCCTCTATATAATTTAATTTTTAGACCGAAACTAGTGTATAATATATTATGATTTTTTGACTGAAAATTGCATTTCGAAAAGTTTCTTAGAATCTAATTTTCAGATGATTTTTTGCATGGACTTCCATCATAACCTTCCCTCCAAACATCTATAAACGATGTGAAAATTTTCGGATCGTTTCGAATAGTCCCTAATTTAATTTGATTTTTATCCGAAACTAGTATAAAGTAGTGTATAATATATTAAGAATTTTTGACCGAAATTTGCATTTCAGAGCGTTTCATAGAATTTAGTTTTCAGATGATTTTTTGCATGTATTTCTATCATAACCTTCCCTCGTGACATATTGAAATAATCTTAAAGGTTGGTATCATTTTTAACAGTCCTCGATTTAATTTGATTTTTTGACCGAAACTAGTGTATAATATATTATGATTTTTTACCGAAACTTGCAATTCGAAAAGATTCATAGAATCTAATTTTCAGATGAGTTTTTTGCATGGACTTCCATCATAACATACCCTCCTAACATATATAATTGATCTGAAAAGTTTTGTATCATTTCAAACTGTTCAGGATTTAATATTATATTTGACTGAAACTAGTATAAACTAGTGCATGATATATTATGATTTTTTGACCGAAACATGCATTTCAAGAAGATTCATAGAATCTAATTTTCAGATGATTTTTTGAAAGGACTCCCATCATAACATTCCGTCGCAACATATATAAATTATCTAAAAAGTTCGGTATCGTTTCGAACCTTCCTCTATTTAATTTGATTTTTTGACCGAAACTAGTGTATAATATATTATTATTTTTTTACTGAAACTTTCATTTCAAAAAGTTTCTTAGAATCTAATTTTCAGATGATTTTTTGCATGGACTTCCATCATAACCTTCCCTCCTAACATCTATAAACAATGTGATAATTTTCGGATCGTTTCGAATAGTCCTTAATTTAATTTGATTTTTATCCGAACCTAGTAGAAAGTAGTGTATAATATATTATGAATTTTTGACCGAAACTTGCATTTCAGAGCATTTCATAGAATTTAATTTTTAGATGATTTTTTGCATGTATTTCTATCATAACCTTCCCTCGTGACATATTGAAATAATCTTAAAGGTTGGTATCATTTTTAACAGTCCTCGATTTAATTTGATTTTTTTACCGAAACTAGTGTATAATATATTATGATTTTTTACAGAAACTTGCAATTTGAAAAGATTCATAGAATATAATTTTCAAATGAGTTTTTGCATGGACTTCCATCATAACCTACCCTCCTAACATATATAAATGATCTGAAAAGTTTTGCATCATTTCAAACTGTTCAGGATTTAATATTATATTTGACCGAATCTAGTATAAACTAGTGCATAATATATTATGATTTTTTGACCGAAACATGCATTTCAAGAAGATTCATAGAATCTAATTTTCAGATGATTTTTTGAATGGACTTCCACCAAAACCTTCCGTCGCAACATATATAAATTATCTAAAAAGTTTTTTATCGTTTCGAACCATCCTCTATTTAATTTGATTTTTTGACCGAAACTAGTGTATAATATATTATTATTTTTTTACTGAAACATGAATTTCGAAAAGATTCTCAGAATCTAATTTTCAGATGATTTTTTGCATGGACTTCCATCATAACCTACCCTCCTAACATATATAAATGATCTGAAAAGTTTTGTATCATTTCAAACTGTTCAGGATTTAATATTATATTTGACCGAAACTAGTATAAACTAGTGCATAATATATTATGATTTTTTGACCGAAACATGCATTTCAAGAATATTCATAGAATCTAATTTTCAGAGTATTTTTTGTAAGGACTTCCATCATAACATTCCGTCGCAACATATATAAATTATCTAAAAAGTTTTGTATCGTTTCGAACCTTCCTCTATTTAATTTGATTTTTTGACCGAAACTAGTGTATAATATATTATTATTTTTTACTGAAACTTTCATTTCGAAAAGTTTCTTAGAATCTAATTTTCAGATGATTTTTTGCATGGACTTCCATCATAAACTTCCCTCTTAACATATATAAATGATTTAAAAAGTTTCGTATCATTTCAATCTGTCCACGATTTAATTTGATTTTTGACCGAAACTAGTATAAACTAGTGTATAGTATATTATGATTTTTTGACCGAAACATGCATTTCGAGAAGATTCATAGAATCTAATTTTCAGATGATTTTTTGCATGGAATTCCATCATAACCTTCCCTCATAACTTATATAAATCATCTGAAAATTTTCAAATCATTTTGAACAGTCCTCTATTTAATTTTATTTTTGGACCAAAAGTTATGTATAAAACATTATGAGTTTTTACCGAAACTTGCATTTCGAAAAGATTCGTAGAATCTAATTTTTAGATGATTTTTTTCTTTGGCTTCCATCATAACCTTCCCTTGTAACATATATAAATTTTCTGATAAGTTTCGTATCATTTCGAACAGTCCATGATTTAATTTTATTTTTTGACCAAAACAAGTATAAACTAGTGTATAATATATTATGATTTTTTAGACTGAAACTTGCATTTCGAAAAGTTTCATAGAGTCTAATTTTCAGATGAATTTTTGCATGGACTTCCATCATAAACTTCTATCCAAACATATATAAAAGATCTAAAAAGTTTCGTATCATTTCAACTTGTCCATGATTTAATATCATATTTGACCAAAACTAGTATAAACTACTATATTATATGTTATGATTTTTTTACCGAAACATGCATTTCGAGAAGATTCATAGAATCTAATTTTTAGATGATTTTTTGCATGGACTTCCATCATAAACTTCCCTTGTAACATATATAAATCATCCGGAAATTATCGTATCGTTTTGAACAGTCCTCTATTTAATATGATTATTTTTTTTCGAAAGTTTTGTATAATACATTATGAATTTTTTACTGGAACTTTAATTTCGAAAAGATTCATAGAATCCAATTTTCAGAGGATTTTTTTTCATGGGCTTCCATCATAACCTTCCCTTGTAACATATATAAATTTTCTGATAAGATTCGTATCATTTTGAACACTCCTTGATTTAATTTGATTTTTTGACCTAAACTAGTATAAACTAGTGTATAATATAAAATGATTTTTTTACTGAAACTTGCATTTAGAAAAGTTTCTTAGGATCTAATTTTCAGATTATTTTTTGCATGAACTTCCATCATAACCTTCCCTCCTAACACATATAAACGATCTGAAAAGTTTCGGATCGTTTCGAATAGTCCCCCGTTTAATTTGATTTTTGACCGAAACTAGTATAAAGTCGTGTATAATATATTATGAATTTTTGACCGAAACTTGAATTTCAAAGTGTTTCATATAATTTAACTTTCAGATGATTTTTTGCATGTATATCTATCATTACCTTCCCTCGTAACATCTAGAAAGGAGTTAAAAAGGTTGGTATCATTTTTAACAGTCCTCGATTTAATTTGATTTTTTGACCGAAACTAGTGTATAATATATTATGATTTTTTTACCGAAACTTGCTATTCGAAAAGATTCATAGATTCTAATTTTCAGATGATTTTTTGCATGGACTTCCATCATAACCTACCCTCCTAACATATATAAATGATCTGAAAAGTTTCGTATCGCTTCAAGTTGTCCAGGATTTAATATTATATTTGACTGAAACTAGTATAAACTAGTGTATAATATATTATGATTTTTTGACCGAAACATACATTTCGAGAAGATTCATAGAGTCTAATTTTCAGATGATTTTTTGCATGGACTTCTATCATAACCTTCCCCCGTAACATATATAAATGATCTATAAAATTTTGTTTCGTTTCGAACAATCCTCTATATAATTTGATTTTTAGACCGAAACTAGTGTATAATATATTATGATTTTTTGACTGAAAATTGCATTTCGAAAAGTTTCTTAGAATCTAATTTTCAGATGATTTTTTGCATGGACTTCCATCATAACCTTCCCTCCAAACATCTATAAACGATGTGAAAATTTTCGGATCGTTTCGAATAGTCCCTAATTTAATTTGATTTTTATCCGAAACTAGTATAAAGTAGTGTATAATATATTATGAATTTTTGATCGAAATTTGCATTTCAGAGCGTTTCATAGAATTTAGTTTTCAGATGATTTTTTGCATGTATTTCTATCATAACCTTCCCTCGTGACATATTGAAATAATCTTAAAGGTTGGTATCATTTTTAACAGTCCTCGATTTAATTTGATTTTTAGACCGAAACTAGTGTATAATATATTATGATTTTTTACAGAAACTTGCAATGTGAAAAGATTCATAGATTATAATTTTAAAATGAGTTTTTGCATGGACTTCCATCATAACCTACCCTCCTAACATATATAAATTATCTGAAAAGTTTTGTATCATTTCAAACTGTTCAGGATTTAATATTATATTTGACCGAATCTAGTATAAACTAGTGCACAATATATTATAATTTTTTGACCGAAACATGCATTTCAAGAAGATTCATAGAATCTAATTTTCAGATGATTTTTTGAATGGACTTCCATCAAAACCTTCCGTCGCAACATATATAAATTATCTAAAAAGTTTTTTATCGTTTCGAACCATCCTCTATTTAATTTGATTTTTTGACCGAAACTAGTGTATAATATATTATTATTTTTTTACTGAAACATGAATTTCGAAAAGTTTCTCAGAATCTAATTTTCAGATGATTTTTTGCATGTACTTTCATCATAACCTTCCCTTCTAACACATATGAATGATCTGAAAAGTTTCAGATCATTTCGAATAGTCCCTCGTTTAATTTGATTTTTGACCGAAACTAGTATAAAGTCGTGTATAATATATTATGAATTTTTGACCGAAACTTGAATTTCAAAGTGTTTCATATAATTTAACTTTCAGATGATTTTTTGCATGTATATCTATCATTACCTTCCCTCGTAACATCTAGAAAGGAGTTAAAAAGGTTGGTATCATTTTTAACAGTCCTCGATTTAATTTGATTTTTTGACCGAAACTAGTGTATAATATATTATGATTTTTTTACCGAAACTTGCTATTCGAAAAGATTCATAGATTCTAATTTTCAGATGATTTTTTGCATGGACTTCCATCATAACCTACCCTCCTAACATATATAAATGATCTGAAAAGTTTCGTATCACTTCAAGTTGTCCAGGATTTAATATTATATTTGACCGAAACTAGTATAAACTAGTGTATAATATATTATGATTTTTTGACCGAAACATACATTTCGAGAAGATTCATAGAGTCTAATTTTCAGATGATTTTTTGCATGGACTTCTATCATAACCTTCCCTCGTAACATATATAAATTATATATAAAATTTTGTTTCGTTTCGAACAATCCTCTATATAATTTAATTTTTAGACCGAAACTAGTGTATAATATATTATGATTTTTTGACTGAAACTTGCATTTCGAAAAGTTTCTTAGAATCTAATTTTCAGATGATATTTTGCATGGACTTCCATCATAACCTTCCCTCCTAACATCTATAAACGATGTGAAAATTTTCGGATCGTTTCGAATAGTCCCTAATTTAATTTGATTTTTATCCGAAACTAGTATAAAGTAGTGTATAATATATTATGAATTTTTAACCGAAATTTGCATTTCAGAGCGTTTCATAGAATTTAATTTTCAGATGATTTTTTGCATGTATTTCTATCATAACCTTCCCTTGTGACATATTGAAATAATCTTAAAGGTTGGTATCATTTTTAACAGTCCTCGATTTAATTTTATTTTTTGACCGAAACTAGTGTATTATATATTATGATTTTTTACCGAAACTTGCAATTCGAAAAGATTCATAGAATCTAATTTTCAGATGATTTTTTGCATGGACTTCCATCATAACCTACCCTCCTAACATATATAAATGATCTGAAAAGTTTTGTATCATTTCAAACTGTTCAGGATTTAATATTATATTTGACCGAAACTAGTATAAACTAGTGCATAATATATTATGATTTTTTGACCGAAACATGCATTTCAAGAATATTCATAGAATCTAATTTTCAGATGATTTTTTGTAAGGACTTCCATCATAACATTCCGTCGCAACATATATAAATTATCCAAAAAGTTTTGTATCGTTTCGAACCTTCCTCTATTTAATTTGATTTTTTGACCGAAACTAGTGTATAATATATTATTATTTTTTTACTGAAACTTTCATTTCGAAAAGTTTCTTAGAATCTAATTTTCAGATGATTTTTTGCATGGACTTCCATCATAAACTTCCCTCTTAACATATATAAATGATTTAAAAAGTTTCGTATCATTTCAATCTGTCCACGATTTAATTTTATTTTTGACCGAAACTAGTATAAACTAGTGTATAGTATATTATGATTTTTTGACCGAAACATGCATTTCGAGAAGATTCATAAAATCTAATTTTCAGATGATTTTTTGCATGGAATTCCATCATAACCTTCCCTCATAACTTATATAAATCATCTGAAAATTTTCGTATCATTTTGAACAGTCCTCTATTTAATTTTATTTTTGGACCAAAAGTTATGTATAAAACATTATGAGTTTTTACCGAAACTTGCATTTCGAAAAGATTCGTAGAATCTAATTTTTAGATGATTTTTTTCTTTGGCTTCCATCATAACCTTCCCTTGTAACATATATAAATTTTCTGATAAGTTTCGTATCATTTCGAACAGTCCATGATTTAATTTGATTTTTTGACCAAAACATGTATAAACTAGTGTATAATATATTATGATTTTTTAGACTGAAACTTGCATTTCGAAAAGTTTCATAGAATCTAATTTTCAGATGATTTTTTGCATGGACTTCCATCTTAAACTTCTATCCAAACATATATAAAAGATCTAAAAAGTTTCGTATCATTTCAACTTGTCCAAGATTTAATATCATATTTGACCAAAACTATTATAAACTACTGTATTATATGTTATGATTTTTTTACCGAAACATGCATTTCGAGAAGATTCATAGAATCTAATTTTTAGATGATTTTTTGCATGGACTACCATCATAAACTTCCCTTGTAACATATATAAATCATCTGGAAATTTTCGTATCGTTTTGAACAGTACTCTATTTAATTTGATTATTTTTTTCGAAAGTTTTGTATAATACATTATGAATTTTTGACTGGAACTTTAATTTCGAAAAGATTCATAGAATCCAATTTTCAGAGGATTTTTTTTCATGGGCTTCCATCATAACCTTCCCTTGTAACATATATAAATTTTCTGATAAGATTCGTATCATTTTGAACACTCCTTGATTTAATTTGATTTTTTGACCTAAACTAGTATAAACTAGTGTATAATATAAAATGATTTTTTTACTGAAACTTGCATTTAGAAAAGTTTCTTAGGATCTAATTTTCAGATTATTTTTTGCATGAACTTCCATCATAACCTTCCCTCCTAACACATATAAACGATCTGAAAAGTTTCGGATCGTTTCGAATAGTCCCCCGTTTAATTTGATTTTTGACCGAAACTAGTATAAAGTCGTGTATAATATATTATGAATTTTTGACCGAAACTTGAATTTCAAAGTGTTTCATATAATTTAACTTTCAGATGATTTTTTGCATGTATATCTATCATTACCTTCCCTCGTAACATCTAGAAAGGAGTTAAAAAGGTTGGTATCATTTTTAACAGTCCTCGATTTAATTTGATTTTTTGACCGAAACTAGTGTATAATATATTATGATTTTTTTACCGAAACTTGCTATTCAAAAAGATTCATAGATTCTAATTTTCAGATGATTTTTTGCATGGACTTCCATCATAACCTACCCTCCTAACATATATAAATGATCTGAAAAGTTTCGTATCGCTTCAAGTTGTCCAGGATTTAATATTATATTTGACTGAAACTAGTATAAACTAGTGTATAATATATTATGATTTTTTGACCGAAACATACATTTCGAGAAGATTCATAGAGTCTAATTTTCAGATGATTTTTTGCATGGACTTCTATCATAACCTTCCCCCGTAACATATATAAATGATCTATAAAATTTTGTTTCGTTTCGAACAATCCTCTATATAATTTGATTTTTAGACCGAAACTAGTGTATAATATATTATGATTTTTTGACTGAAACTTGCATTTCGAAAAGTTTCTTAGAATCTAATTTTCAGATGATTTTTTGCATGGACTTCCATCATAACCTTCCCTCCTAACATCTATAAACGATGTGAAAATTTTCGGATCGTTTCGAATAGTCCCTAATTTAATTTGATTTTTATCCGAAACTAGTATAAAGTAGTGTATAATATATTATGAATTTTTTACCGAAATTTGCATTTCAGAGCGTTTCATAGAATTTAATTTTCAGATGATTTTTTGCATGTATTTCTATCATAACCTTCCCTTGTGACATATTGAAATAATCTTAAAGGTTGGTATCATTTTTAACAGTCCTCGATTTAATTTGATTTTTTGACCGAAACTAGTGTATAATATATTATGATTTTTTACCGAAACTTTCAATTCGAAAAGATTCATAGAATCTAATTTTCAGATAATTTTTTGCATGGACTTCCATCATAACCTACCCTCCTAACATATATAAATGATCTGAAAAGTTTTGTATCATTTCAAACTGTTCAAGATTTAATATTATATTTGACCGAAACTAGTATAAACTAGTGCATAATATATTATGATTTTTTGACCGAAACATGCATTTCAAGAATATTCATAGAATCTAATTTTCAGATGATTTTTTGTAAGGACTTCCATCATACCATTCTGTCGCAACATATATAAATTATCTAAAAAGTTTTGTATCGTTTCGAACCTTCCTCTATTTAATTTGATTTTTTGACTGAAACTAGTGTATAATATATTATTATTTTTTTACTGAAACTTTCATTTCGAAAAGTTTCTTAGAATCTAATTTTCAGATGATTTTTTGCATGGACTTCCATCGTAAACTTCCCTCTTAACATATATAAATGATTTAAAAAGTTTCGTATCATTTCAATCTGTCCACGATTTAATTTGATTTTTGACCGAAACTAGTATAAACTAGTGTATAGTATATTATGATTTTTTGACCGAAACATGCATTTCGAGAAGATTCATAGAATCTAATTTTCAGATGATTTTTTGCATGGAATTCCATCATAACCTTCCCTCATAACTTATATAAATGATCTGAAAATTTTCGTATCATTTTGAACAGTCCTCTATTTAATTTTATTTTTGGACCAAAAGTTATGTATAAAACATTATGAGTTTTTACCGAAACTTGCATTTCGAAAAGATTCGTAGAATCTAATTTTTAGATGATTTTTTTCTTTGGCTTCCATCATAACCTTCCCTTGTAACATATATAAATTTTCTGATAAGTTTCGTATCATTTCGAACAGACCATGATTTAATTTGATTTTTTAACCAAAACAAGTATAAACTAGTTTATAATATTTATGATTTTTTAGACTGAAACTTGCATTTCGAAAAGTTTCATAGAATCTAATTTTTAGATGATTTTTCGCATGGACTTCCATCATAAACTTCTATCCAAACATATATAAAAGATCTAAAAAGTTTCGTATCATTTCAACTTATCCATGATTTAATATCATATTAGACCAAAACTAGTATAAACTACTGTATTATATGTTATGATTTTTTTACCGAAACATGCATTTCGAGAAGATTCATAGAATCTAATTTTTAGATGATTTTTTGCATGGACTTCCATCATAAACTTCCCTTGTAACATATATAAATCATCCAGAAATTTTCGTATCGATTTGAACAGTCCTCTATTTAATTTGATTTTTTTTTTCGAAAGTTTTGTATAATACATTATGAATTTTTGACTGGAACTTTAATTTCGAAAAGATTCATAGAATCCAATTTTCAGAGGATTTTTTTTCATGGGCTTCCATCATAACCTTCCCTTGTAACATATATAAATTTTCTGATAAGATTCGTATCATTTTGAACACTCCTTGATTTAATTTGATTTTTTGACCTAAACTAGTATAAACTAGTGTATAATATAAAATGATTTTTTTACTGAAACTTGCATTTAGAAAAGTTTCTTAGGATCTAATTTTCAGATTATTTTTTGCATGAACCTCCATCATAACCTTCCCTCCTAACACATATAATCGATCTGAAAAGTTTCTGATCGTTTCGAATAGTCCCCCGTTTAATTTGATTTTTGATCGAAACTAGTATAAAGTCGTGTATAATATATTATGAATTTTTGACCGAAACTAGTGTATAATATATTATGATTTTTTGACTGAAACTTGCATTTTGAAAGGTTTCTAAGAATCTAATTTTCAGATGATTTTTTGCATGGACTTCCATCATAACCTTCCCTCCTAACAACTATAAACGTTGTGAAAATTTTCGGATCGTTTCGAATAGTCCCTAATTTAATTTGATTTTTATCCGAAACTAGTATAAAGTAGTGTATAATATATTATGAATTTTTGACAGAAATTTGCATTTCAGAGCGTTTCATAGAATTTAATTTTCAGATGATTTTTTGCATGTATTTCTATCATAACCTTCCCTCGTGACATATTGAAATAATCTTAAAGGTTGGTATCATTTTTAACAGTCCTCGATTTAATTTGATTTTTTGACCGAAACTAGTGTATAATATATTATGATTTTTTACCGAAACTTGCAATTCGAAAAGATTCATAGAATCTAATTTTCAGATGATTTTTTGCATGGACTTCCATCATAACCTACCCTCCTAACATATATAATTGATCTGAAAAGTTTTGTATCATTTCAAATTGTTCAGGATTTAAAATTATATTTGACCGAAACTAGTATAAACTAGTGCATGATATATTATGATTTTTTGACCGAAACATGCATTTCAAGAAGATCCATAGAATCTAATTTTCAGATGATTTTTTGAAAGGACTTCCATCATAACATTCCGTCGCAACATATATAAATTATCTAAAAAGTTCGGTTTCGTTTCGAACCTTCCTCTATTTAATTTGATTTTATGACCGAAACTAGTGTATAATATATTATTATTTTTTTACTGAAACTATTATTTCGAAAAGTTTCTTAGAATCTAATTTTCAGATGATTTTTTGCATGGACTTCCATCATAACCTTCCCTCCTAACATCTATAAACAATGTGATAATTTTCGGATCGTTTCGAATAGTCCCTAATTTAATTTGATTTTTATCCGAAACTAGTATAAAGTAGTGTATAATATATTATGAATTTTTGACCGAAACTTGCATTTCAGAGCGTTTCATAGAATTTAATTTTTAGATGATTTTTTGCATGTATTTCTATCATAACCTTCCCTCGTGACATATTGAAATAATCTTAAAGGTTGGTATCATTTTTAACAGTCCTCGATTTAATTTGATTTTTTGACCGAAACTAGTGTATAATATATTATGATTTTTTACATAAACTTGCAATTCGAAAAGATTCATAGAATATAATTTTCAAATGAGTTTTTGCATGGACTTCCATCATAACCTACCCTCCTAACATATATAAATGATCTGAAAAGTTTTGTATCATTTCAAACTGTTCAGGATTTAATATTATATTTGACCGAATCTAGTATAAACTAGTGCATAATATATTATGATTTTTTGACCGAAACATGCATTTCAAGAAGATTCATAGAATCTAATTTTCAGATGATTTTTTGAATGGACTTCCATCATAACCTTCCGTCGCAACATATATAAATTATCTAAAAAAAAAATTATCGTTTCGAACCAACCTCTATTTAATTTGATTTTTTGACCGAAACTAGTGTATAATATATTATTATTTTTTTACTGAAACTTGAATTTCGAAAAGTTTCTCAGAATCTAATTTTCAGATGATTTTTTGCATGGACTTCCATCATAACCTTCCCTTCTAACACATATAAATGATCTGAAAAGTTTCAGATCATTTCGAATAGTCCCCGGTTTAATTTGATTTTTGACCGAAACTAGTATAAAGTAGTGTATAATATATTATAAATTTTTTACCGAAACTTGAATTTCAATGCGTTTCATAGAATTTAACTTTCAGATGATTTTTTGCATGGACTTGCATCATAAACTTCCCTCCTAACATATATCAATGATATAAAAAGTTTCGTATCATTTCAAACTGTCCACGATTTAATATTATATTTGACCGAAACTAATATAAACTAGTGTTTAATATATAATGATTTTTTTACCGAAACATGCATTTCGAGATGATTCATAGAACCTAATTTTCAGATGATTTTTTGCATGGACTTCCATCATAACATTCCCTCGTAACATATATAAATCATATGGAAATTTTTGAATCATTTTGAACAGTCCTCTATTTAATATTATTTTTTGATCGGAAGTTGTGTATAAAACATTATGATTTTTTGCCGAAAATTTCATTTAGAGAAGATTCATAGAATATAATTTTCATATGATTTTTTTCATGGGCTTCCATCATAACCTTCCCTTGTAACATATATATTTTCTGATAAGATTCGTTTCATTTCGATTAGTCCTTGATTTAATTTTATTTTTTGACCAAAACTAGTATAAACTAGTGTATAATATATTATGACTTTTTTACTGAAACTTTGCTTTTCGAAATGTTTCTCAGAATCTAATTTTCAGATGATTTTTTGCATGGACTTCCATCATAACCTTCCCTCCTAACACATATAAACAATCTGAAAAGTTTCATATCATTTCGAATAGTCCCCGGTTTAATTTGATTTTTGACTGAAACTAGTATAAAGTATTCTATAATATATTCTGAATTTTTGACCGAAATAAGAATTTCAAAGCTTTTCATGGAATTTAACTTTCAGATGATTTTTTGCATGTATTTTTATCATAACCTTCCCCCGTAACATATAGAAAGGATCTAAAAAGGTTGGTATCATTTTTTGCAAGGACTTCCATCATAACCTTCCCTCGTAACATATATAAATTACCTAAAAAGTTTTGTATCATTTCGAACAATCCTCTATTTAAATTGAATTTTTGAGCGAAACTAGTGTATAATATATTATGATTTTTTGACTAAAAACTTGCATTTCGAAAAGTTTCTTAGAATATAATTTTCAGATGATTTTATGCATGGACTTCCATCATAAACTTCCCTCCTATCATATATAAATGATATAAATAGTTTCGTATCAATTCACACTATCCATGATTTAATATTATATTTGACCAAAACTAGTATAAACTAGTGTATAATATATTATGATTTTTTGACCAAAACATGCATTTCGAGAAGATTCATAGAATCTAATTTTCAGATGGTTTTTTGCATGGACTTCCATCATAACCTTCCCTCGTAACATATATAAACCATCTGAAAATTTCCGTATCATTTTGAACAGTCCTCTATTTAATTTGATTTTTTGACCGAAAGTTGTGTATAAAACATTATGAATCTTTGCCGAAACATGCATTTCGAAAAGATTAATAGAATCTAATTTTCAGATGATTTTTTTTCATGAGCTTCCATTATAACCTTCCCTTGTAACATATATAAATTTTCTGATAAGTTTCGTATCATTTTGAAAAGTCTTTGATTTAATTTGATTTTTTGACCAAAAATAGTATTAACTAGTGTATAATATATTATGATATTTTTACTGAAACTTGCATTTCGAAAACTTTCATAGAATCTAATTTTCAGATGATTTTTTTCATGGACTTCCATCATAAACTTCTATCCAAACATATATAAATGATCTTAAAAGTTTCGTATCTTTTCAAATTGTCCACGATTTAATTTCATATTTGATCGAAACTAGTATAAACTAGTGTATAATATATTATGATTTTTTGACCAAAACATGCATTTCGAGAAGATTTAAAGAATCTAATTTTTAGATGATTTTTTGCATGGACTTCCATCATAACCTTCCCTCATAACATATATAAATCATTTGAAAATTTTGGTATCATTTTGAAAAGTCCTATATTTAATTTGATTTTTTTCCCGAAAATTGTGTATAATATTATGAATTTTTGACCGAAACGTAAATTACGAACAGATTCATAGAATCTGATTTTCAGATGATTTTTTTCATGGGCTTCCATCATAACCTTCCCTTGTAACATATATAAATTTTCTGATAAGTTTCATATCATTTTGAACAGTCCTTTATTTAATTGGTTTTTATGACCAAAACTAGTATAATCTAGTGTATAATATATTATGATTTTTTTACTGAAACTTGCATTTTAAAAAGTTTCTTAGAATCTAATTTTCAGATGATTTTTTGCATGAACTTCCATCATAACCTTCCCTTCTAACATATATAAACGATCTGAAAAGTTTCGGGTCGTTTCTAACAGTCCACCGTTTAATTTGATTTTTGGACGAAACTAGTATAAAGTAATGTATAATATATTATGAATTTTTGAACGAAACATGATTTTCAAAGCTTTTCATAGAATTTAACTTTTAGATTATTTTTTGTATGTATTTCAAATCATAACATCACCTCGTAACTTATTGAAAGGATCTAAAAAGGTGTGTATCATTTTTAATAGTCATTGATTTAATTTGATTTTTTTACTGAAACTAGTGTATAATATATTCTGATTTTTTTACCGAAACATGCATTTCGTAAAGATTCATAGAATCTAATTTTCAGATGATTTTTTGCATTGACTTCCATCATAACCTTCCCTCGTATCATATATAAATGATCTAAAAAGTTTTGTATCGTTTCGAACTATTTAATATGATTTTTTGATAGAAACTAGTGTATAATATATTATGATTTTTTGACTGAAACTTCCATTTCTAAAAGTTTCTGAGAATCTAATTTTCAGATGATTTTTTGACATGACTTCCATCATAACCTTCCCTCCTAACATATATAAACAATTTGAAAAGTTTCGGATCGTTTCGAATAGTCCCCAATTTAATTTAATATTTTGAGCAAACTATCATGATTTTTTGCATGGACTTCCATCATAACCTACCCTCGTAACATTTGTAACTGATTTGAAAAGTTTCGTATCATTTCAAACTGTCCAGGATTTAATATTATATTTGACCGAAACTAGTATAAACTAATGTATAATATATTATGATTTTTTGACCGAAACATGCGTTTCGAGAAGATCATAGAATCTAATTTTCAGAATATTTTTTGCATGGACTTCCATCATAACCTTCCCTCGTAACATATATAAATCATCTGAAAATTTTCGTATTGTTTTGAACAGACCTCTATTTAATTTGAGTTTTTGACCGAAAGTTGTGTATAATACATTATGATTTTTTTACCGAAACATGCATTTCGAGAAGATTCATAGAATCTAATTTTTATATGATTTTTTGTATGGACTTCCATCATAACCTTCCCTCGTAACATATATAAATCATCTGAAAATTTTCGTATCGTTTTGAACAGTCCTCTATTTAATTTGATTTTTTTTCCGAAAGTTGTGTATAATACATTATGAATTTTTTACTGAAACATGCATTTCGAAAAAATTCATAGAATCTAATTTTCAGATGATTTTTTGCATGGACTTCCATCATAACCTACCCTCGTAACATTTGTAAATGATTTGAAAAGTTTCGTATCATTTCAAACTGTCCAGGATTTAATATTATATTTGACCGAAACTAGTATAAACTAATGTATAATATATTATGATTTTTTGACCGAAACATGTGTTTCGAGAAGATCATAGAATCTAATTTTCATATGATTGTTTGCATGTATTTCTATCATAACCTTCCCTTGTAACATATAGAAAGAATCTTAAAAGGTTGGTATCATTTTTAACAGTCATCGATTTTATTTGATTTTTTGACCGAAACTAGTGTATAGTATATTATGATTTTTTACCGAAACTTGCAATTCGAAAAGATTCATAGAATCTAATTTTCAGATGAATTTTTGCATGGAATTCCATCATAACCTACCCTCCTAACATATATAAATGATCTGAAAATTTTTGTATCATTTCAAACTGTTCAGGATTTAATATTATATTTGACCGAAACTAGTATAAACTAGTGTATAATATATTTTGATTTTTTGACCGAAACATACATTTCAAGAAGATTCATAGAATCTAATTTTCAGATGATTTTTTGAATGAACTTTCATCATAACCTTCCCTCGTAACATATATAAATTATCTAAAAAGTTTTGTATCGTTTCGAACAACCCTCTATTTAATTTGATTTTATGACCGAAACTAGTGTATAATATATAATGATTTTTTGACTGAAATTTGCATTTCAAAAAGTTTCTCAGAATCTAATTTTCAGATGATTTTTGCATGGACTTCCATCATAACCTTCCTTTCTAACACATATAAACGATCTGAAAAGTTTCAGATCATTTCGAATTGTCCCCAGTTTAATTTGATTTTTGACCAAAACTAGTATAAAGTAGTGTATAATATAATATGAATTTTTGACCGAAACTTGAATTTCAAAGCGTTTCATAGAATTTAACTTTTAGATGATTTTTTGCATGGACTTGCATCATAAACTTCCCTCCTAACATATATCAATGATATAAAAACTTTCGTATCATTTCAAACTGTCCACGATTTAATATTATATTTGACCGAAATTATTATAAACTAATGTATAATATATTATGATTTTTTGACCGAAACATGCATTGACTTCCATCATAACCTTCCCTCATATCATATATAAATGATCTAAAAAGTTTTGTATCATTTCGAACTATTTAATTTGATTTTTTTACCGAAACTAGTGTATAATATATTATGATTTTTTGACTGAAACTTCCATTTCAAAAATTTTCATAGAATCTAATTTTCAGATGATTTTTTGCCATGACTTCCATCATAACCTTCCCTCCTAACATATATATAAACAATTTGAAAAGTTTCGGATCGTTTCGAATAGTCCCCAATTTAATTTAATTTTTTACCAAATAGTATAAAGTATTGTATAATATATTATGACTTTTTGACAAAAACTTGCATTTCAAAGCGTTTCATAGAATTTAATTTTCAGATGATTTTTTGCATATATTTCTATCATAACCTTCCCTCATAACATATAGAAAGGATATGAAAAGGTTGGTATCATTCTTAACAGACCTCGATTTAATTTTATTTTTTGACTAAAACTAGTGTATAATATATTATGATTTTTTTAACGAAACATGCATTCCGAGAAGATTCATAGAATCTAATTTTCAGATGATCTTTTGCATTTAATTCCGTCATAAACTTTCCTCCTAACATATATAAATGATATAAAAAGTTTCGTATCATTTCAAAATATCCATGATTTAATATTATATTTGACCGAAACTAGTATAAACTACTGTATAATATATTATTATTTTTTGACCGAAACATGCATTCCGAGAAGATTCATAAAATCTAATTTTCAGATGATTTTTTGCATAGACTTCAATCATAACCTTCCCTCGTAACATATATAAATCATCTAAAAAAATTTATATCATTTTGAACAGTTCTCTATTTAATTTGATTTTTTTGAATGCAAGTTGTGTATAATACATTATAAATTTTTGACCGAAACTTGAATTTCAAAAAGATTCGTAGAATCAAATTTTCAGATGATTTTTTTTCATGGGATTCCATCATAACCTTCCCTTGTAACATATATAAATTTTCTGATAAGTTTCGTATCATTTCGAATTGTCCTTGATTTAATTTGATTTTTTGACCAAAACTAGTATAAACTAGTGTATAAATATATTATGATTTTTTTGACGGAAACTTGCATTGTGAAAAGTTTCTTAGAATTTAATTTTCAGATGATTTTTAGCATGGACTTCCATCATAACCTTCCCTCCTAACAGATATAAACTATCTGAAAAGTTTCGAATCGTTTCGAATAGTCCTCGGTTTAATATGATTTTTGACTGAAACTAGTATAAAGTAGTGTATAATATATTAAGAATTTTTTACTGACACTTGAATTTCAAAGCGTTTCATAGAATTTAATTTTTAGATGATTTTTTGCATGTATTTCTATCATAACCTTCCCTCGTAACATATAAAAAGGTTGGTATCATTTTTAACAGTCCACAATTTAATTTGATTTTTTGACCAAAACTAGTGTATAATATATTATGATTTTTTTACCAAAACTTGCATTTCGAAAATATTCATAGAATCTAATTTTCAGATGATTTTTTGCATGGACTTCCATCATAAACTTCCCTCTTAATATATATTAATGATATAAAAAGTTTCGTATCATTTCAGGTTGTCCACGATTTAATACTATATTTGACCGAAACTAGTATAAACTAGTGTATAATATATTATTATTTTTTGACCGAAACATGCAGTTCGAGAAGATTCATAGAATCTAATTTTCAGATGATTTTTTGCATGGACTTCCATCAAAACCTTCACTCCTAACATTTATAAACGATCTGAAAAGTTCCGGATCGTTTCAAATAGTCCCCGGTTTAATTTGATTTTTGACCCAAACTAATATATAGTAGTGTATAATATATTATGAATTTTTGACCGAAACTTGCATTTCAAAGCGTTTAATAGAATTTAATTTTCAGATGATTTTTTGCATGTATTTCTATCATAACCTTCCGTCGTAACATATAGAAAAGATCTATATAGGGTGGTATCTTTTTTAATAGTCCTCGATTTAACTTGATTTTTTGACGGAAACTAGTGTATAATATATTACAATTTTTTTACCGAAACTTGCATTTCGAAAAGATTCATAAAATCTAATTTTCAAATGATTTTTTGCATGGACTTCCATCATAACCTACCCTCGTAACATTTAATAATTAATTGAAAAGTTTCGTATCATTTCAAACTGTCCAGGATTTAATATTATATTTGACCGAAACTAGTATAAACTAATGTATAATATATTATGATTTTTTGACCGAAACATGCGTTTCGAGAAGATCATAGAATCTAATTTTCAGATATTTTTTGCATGGACTTCCATCATAACCTTCCCTCGTAACATATTTAAATCATCTGAAAATTTTCGTATTGTTTTGAATAGACCTCTATTTAATTTGATTTTTTGACTGAAAGTTGTGTATAATACATTATGATTTTTTTACCGAAACATGCATTTCGAGAAGATTCATAGAATCTAATTTTTAGATGATTTTTTGTATGGAATTCCATCATAACCTTCCCTCGTAACATATATAAATCATTTGAAAATTTTCGTATCGTTTTGAATAGTCCTCTATTTAATTTGATTTTTTTTCCGAAAGTTGTGTATAATACATTATGAATTTTTTACGTAAACTTGCATTTCGATCAGATTCATAGAATCCAATTTTCAGATGAGTTTTTTTCATGGGCTTCCATCATAACCTTCCCTTGTAACATATATAAATTTTCTGATAAGATTCGTATCATTTCGAACACTCCTAGATTTAATTTGATTTTTTGAACAAAACTAGTATAAACTAGTGTATAATATATTATGATTTTTTGACTGAAACTTGTATTTAGAAAAGTTTCTTCGAATCTAATTTTCAGATTATTTTTTGCATGGACTTCCATCATAAACTTCCCTCCTAACACATATAAACAATCTGAAAAGTTTCGGATCGTTTCGAATAGTCCCCGGTTTAATTTGATTTTTGAGCGAAACTAGTATAAAGTAGTGTATATATTATGAATTTTTGACCGAAACTTTAATTTCGAAGCGTTTCATAGAATTTAACTTTAAGATGATTTTTTGCATGAATATCTATCATTACCTTCCCTCGTAACATCTAAAAAGGAGTTAAAAAGGTTGGTATCATTTTTAACAATCCTCGATTTAATTTGATTTCTTGACCGAAACTAGTGTATAATATATTATGGTATTTTACTGAAACTTGCAATTCGAAAAGATTCATAGAATCTAAATTTCAGATGATTTTTTGCATGGACTTCCATCATAACCTTCCCTCCTAACATATATTAACGATGAGAAAATTTTCGGATCGTTTTGAATAGTCCCTAATTTAATTTGATTTTTATCCGAAACTAGTATAAAGTAGTGTATAATATATTATGAATTTTTGACCGAAACTTGCATTTTAGAGCGTTTCATAGAATTTAATTTTCAGATGTTTTTTTGCGTGTATTTCTATAATAACCTTCCCTCGTAACATATAGAAAGAATCTTAAAAGGTTGGTATCATTTTTAACAGTCCTCGATTTAATTTGATTTTTTGACCGAAACTAGTGTATAGTAGATTATGATTTTTTAACGAAACTTGCAATTCGAAAAGATTCATAGAATCTAATTTTCAGATGATTTTTTGCATGGACTTCCATCATAACCTACCCTCCTAACATATATAAATGATCTGAAAAATTTTGTATCATTTCATACTGTTCAGGATTTAATACTATATTTGACCGAAACTAGTATAAACTAGTGTATAATATATTTTGATTTTTTGATCGAAACATACATTTCAAGAAGATTCATAGAATCTAATTTTCAGATGATTTTTTGAATGGACTTCCATCATAACCTTCCCTCGTAACATATATAAATTATCTAAAAAGTTTTGTATCGTTTCGAACAATCCTCTATTTAATTTAATTTTTTGACCGAAACTAGTGTATAATATATAATGATTTTTTGACTGAAACTTGCATTTCGAAAAGTTTCTCAGAATCTAATTTTCAGATGATTTTTTGCATGGACTTCCATCATAACCTTGCCTTCTAACACATATAAACGATCTGAAAAGTTTCAAATCATTTCTAATAGTCCCCGGTTTAATTTGATTTTTGACTGAAACTAGTATAAAGTAGTGTATAATATATTATGAATTTTTTACCGAAACTTGAATTTCAAAGCGTTTCATAGAATTTAACTTTCAGATGATTTTTTGCATGGACTTGCATCATAAACTTCCCTCCTAACATATATCAATGATATAAAACGTTTCGTATCATTTCAAACTGTCCACGATTTAATATTATATTTGACCGAAACTAGTATAAACTAGTGTATTATATATTATGATTTTTTGACCGAAACATGCATTTCGAGAAGATTCATAGAACCTAATTTTCAGATGATTTTTTGCATGGACTTCCATCATAACCTTCCCTCGTAACATATATAAATCATCTGAAAAATTTTCGAATCATTTTGAGCAGTCCTCTATTTAATTTAATATTTTGACCGAAAGTTGTGTATAAAACATTATGATTTTTTGCCGAAAATTTCATTTAGAGAAGATTCATAGAATTTAATTTTCAGATGATTTTTTTCATGGACTTCCATCATAACCTTCCCTTGTAACCTATATAAATTTTCTGATAAGTTTCGTATCATTTCGAACAGTCATTGATATAATTTGATTTTTTGAACAAAACTAGTATAAACTAGTGTATAATATATTATGATATTTTGACTGAAACTTGCATTTCTAAAATTTTCATAGAATCTAATTTTCAGATGATTTTTTGCATGGACTTCCATCATAAACTTCTATCCAAACATATATAAATGATCTAAAAAGTTTCGTATCATTTCAAATTGTCCATGATTTAATATCATATTTAACCAAAACTAGTATAAACTACTGTATAATATATTATGTTTTTTTGACCGAAACATGCATTTTGAGAAGATTCATATAATCTAATTTTTAGATGATTTTTTGCATGGACTTCCATCATTACCTTCCCTCGTAACATAAATAAATCATCTGAAAATTTTCGTATCGTTTTGAACAGTCCTCTATTTAATTTGATTTTTTGACCGAAAGTTGTGTATAAATCATTATGAAATTTTGCCGAAACTTGCATTTCGAAAAGAATCATAGAGTCTAATTTTCAGATGATTTTTTTTCATGGGCTTCCATTATAACCTTCATTTGTAACATATATAAATTTTCTGATAAGTTTCGTATCATTTTGAACAGTCCTTGATTTAATTTGATTTTTTGACCAAAACTAGTATAAACTAGTGTATAATATATTATGACTTTTTGACTGAAATTATTTGATGGCATATTTGGATAAATTGGAGAGAAATGTTTTATGAGAATAATAATAATATAATAATGTATACTATTATAATATCGTTATTATTTAAATAAAATAAAATAAAAAGGGTTAGTTAGAGGTTTAAGGGGCAAAGGTGGAATTATTGTTTTATGTAAGTTGAATAAGGGATTCAGTTTTCATTCATCGTGTTTTTGACAAAGAACAGTAAGGTCTGGAGAAAGAGGAGAAGAGAGGCAAGGTCAAGGATCGTAGATCATCAAGACCAAGATTTCGAAGAACTCATCTCTATTTCGAGGTAGGGGGAGAATGGGTTTTATAATTGGTGAATTAACACAATAAGGTTAATTGGGAGATCCTTCCTCCCTTAGGGTTCATATATGTGAAGATTTGGAATTGATGAAATTGTGATATGTATATGATAAATTATGAATCCTTGAATTGTGTTTATGATTTGATGATGATTATTATGAGAATAATTTGTTATGAGGTAATCTTGGATGAACCGTTCTTGAATGTGTGCTATGTGAATTGAGGAATAGTTGTTTTGGAGAAGAGGAATAATTGATGTTATGAGTGTGTGGTGGTATAAAGTATTGAAATTTGACTTTTATGGATGCTAATATCAAGTTAAAATGAACTGGCTTTGGTTTGGAGTGAGAGGGGAAAGAAAAGGAAGATTTTTGGAAAAAGTTGGAGAATTCACGTAGCCACCTGACACGGGCCATGTCACAGGACACAGGTGGTCGTGTCAGGCCACTGGAAGAGGATGAGGGGAAGAATTTTGGAGAATGGGCATCAGTAAGTGTGACACGGGCCGTGTCACACGACACGGGCACCCATGTCAGCCCCCTGGTCTTGATTGATTCTGTTGTTTGAGAGGTGCGTGTTCAGAGCACCTGACACGGGAGGCCGTGTCAGGCCTCTGTATCTTGGAATTTTGTGAAATTTTAATATGTTTTATTATCCAATAGTTTAGTATAAGTTCCTATGAGTATTCTAATACGATAACTTGAGGTTTAGTGCTAATTATAGGACTTGATAACCAAACTTTAATGAATGTAATAGTGAGGGTTGTATAAGTAGCATAAGTTTGTTAATAATGTAATGAATTATCGAATTATGCGATTATGGTATATGCTTAACATGAATGATATAATGATGTGATTAATATTGGTGGGATCATGTGGATCGTGAAGGCATGAATGTTTTCATGCGTAATTGTATTATGGTGTACGTGTTTGAGTCTGCATATGCATACACATTTGGTGGAATGATCATGTCTCGATGGAGCGTAAGTGATCATTCGGATTCATTGTGAATCGTTGGTGCAGGGATGATCGTGTCTTGGTGGAGCGTAAGCGATACATCCGGGTTCGAATTAATGAACCATTGTTGGAAGTCGGTACCGCATTGTTGCATTGTGTCAGTGAGTCACATTGCATCTGTTTGTTGGATTGATTGTGTTAAGTGATATGTATGGATTTATGATTATCCTTTGAGGTGTTATTTGCACCGCTATGTTATGAAACTATTTCTCACCCCCTTTTGTTTGTTTTGTTGCGTCTGTGCTTCTTCGGAAGTACAGATAATTCAGGTACTTGAGGAGTGCTTGATGTTGATGTTAGTGTCCTAGGAGCTCTGATATGTAACGGGAACGGGGATTTTTATTACATTCTTTTGATTTTTAGCAAACTTCCTTATGATTAAGTATTGAGTTAATAAACCGTATTTTGATTGAACTGTAAGGCCTTTGGGCAATTTGTTTTTAAAACAATTATTTCCGCTGCTTGTTTTAGAATAAATGAAAAGATATTTGGTTGTTGATGTAGCAGCTCACTTTAGTTGATTAAACTCTGATTTTATGAATAGTTTATATAATTTTGAAATGGGAAAAGTGGGTGTTACAATTAGTATCAGAGCAGGTCGGTCCAACTGGCCAGATTGAGTCAGTCCTTAGAATAGGAGTCGTTGAGAGTCCTAACCTGTATTTGTTGTTGTATCAGAATGGCTGGAAGGAATGATGTTGCTCTTGCTGCGGCTTTGCAAGCCATGGCGCAAACTGTTGAGAACGTCGTTCAGGGAGGAGGTAATGATCAGTCTCGTGCATTGGATCAGTTCAGGAGTAACAGGCCGCCTAAGTATGAAGGTGGAATTCTAGATCCAGAAGCTGCGCAGAAATGGTTGAAGGTTGTGGAGAAGATTTTCAGAACAATGGGATGCTCTGATGATCAGAAGGTGAGGTTTGGTACTCATATGCTGAAAGGCGAAGCTGAGGTATGGTGGGACAACAGTCGCCAACGGTTAGAAGCTGCGGATATTGCAATCACCTGGGCGGTATTTCGCAGAGAATTTTTGGAGAAGTACTTCCCGGAAGATGTTCGTAGTTCTAAGGAAGTGGAGTTCTTGGAACTCAAGCAAGGTAATATGACGGTGGCGGAGTATGCTGCCAAGTTTGAGGAATTGGTGCAATATTGTGCACACTATAATACTGAAGAGGCTATGACTTCCAAATGCCTGAAGTATGAGAATGGACTGCGTCCTGAAATTAAGTTGGGTATTGCTTGCCAGAAGATCAGGAACTATCCAGAATTGGTAAGAAGAAGTCGGATTTATGATAATGACAACAGGGCTCGAATTACACACTATAAGGCAGCGAATGAAAAGAAAGGAAAGCAGAGATTTGGTGGTACTCCTTATAGTGCTCCAGCTGACAAAGGAAAGCAAAAGGCTAATGTTGAGAAGAAGCCAAGTGGGGGAGGAGGTACTCCCGGCGTGCTCAAATGTTACAGATGCCACGGTACGGGTCATCGTGCCAATGATTGTCCTAATGAAGAGAAGAAGTGCTTCAAGTGTGGGAAGTCGGGTCACCTAGCGGCTAATTGTAAGGTGAATGCTCCTACTTTCTATAATTGTGGAGAGCAGGGCCATATCAGCACCAATTGCCAGAAACCCAAGAAGCAGCAATCTGGTGGAAAAGTGTTTGCATTAGTGGGAACTCAACCTACTGGTGAAGATCGATTGGTCAAAGGTACTTGCTATATCGATAATACTTATTTCTTTGTAATTATTGATACAGGTGCAACACACTCGTTTATTTCCTTGGAATGTGTGAAGAGGATAGTATTGGAGCCTTGTCAATTGAGTCGAGGGATGGTAATTGATACTCCATCTATAGGTTTTGTGACTACTACCTTAGTATGTCGTGATTGTGTTTTGACAATATCTGATAAAAAGTTTAGAGTGGATCTTATATGCCTGCCACTCAGTAATCTTGATGTGATTTTGGGTATGAACTAGTTGGAGTCCAACCGAGTTTATATCGATTGCTTTAGGAAAAAATTGTTATTCCTAGCTCCTGAGGAAGAAAGTTTGGCCAGTTCAGTTTCGGCTAAAGAACTGAGAACCTTGTTGGAAGACGAAACGAAGATGTTTGTTGTGTTTGCTTCGTTATCGGTTGAAGAGAAAGCTGTTGTTGAGGAGCTGCCAGTGGTGAATGAATTTCTTGAAGTATTCCCAAGTGATATTTCAGAACTGCCTCCAACGCGTGAGGTGGAGTTTACTATTGATTTGATTCCTAGTACTAAGCCTATTTCTATGGCACCGTACAGGATATCTGCTGCTGAGTTAGCTGAATTGAAATCGCAGATTGGTGATTTGCTTGACAAGAAGTTCATTCGACCCAGTGTATCGCCGTGGGGTGCACCAGTGTTATTGGTCAAGAAGAAAGATGGTAGTATGTGTCTGTGTATTGACTACCGGCAACTGAATAAAGTTACTATTAAGAACAAGTATCCACTCCCAAGGATTGATGACTTGATGGATCAACTTGTGGGAGCTTGTGTTTTTAGTAAAATTGACTTGAGGTCGGGATATCATCAAATAAGAGTAAAGGAGGGAGATATCCAGAAGACAGCATTTAGAACTCGATATGGCCATTACGAATATGCAGTGATGCCTTTCGGAGTGTCTAACGCGCCAGGAGTGTTCATGGAGTATATGAACTGAATATTTAATTCTTATTTGGATCAGTTTATCGTAGTATTTATTGATGATATACTGATATATTCGAAGTCTGAAGAAGACCATGCGAAACATTTGAGAATTGCATTGCAGGTGCTGAAGGATAACAAATTATTTGCCAAGTTCTCCAAATGTGAATTTTAGTTAAAGACGGTAAGCTTTTTGGGACATGTGATATCTGGTGATGGTATAGTAGTGGACCCTTCTAAGGTCAGTGTTGTGCTTGAGTGGGAGCCTCCGAAGACGGTAACGGAAATTAGAAGTTTTCTTGGCCTAGCTGGTTATTACCGAAGGTTCATTGAAAGATTTTCTAGTTTGGTGTTACCTTTGACTCAACTGACCCGGAAGAATCAAGCTTTTATTTGGGATGCAGCTTGTGAGAGAAGTTTTGAGGAATTGAAGAATAAGCTAACTTCGGAACCAGTATTAGTTTTGCCGGACCCGAGTGAAGCTTTTGTTGTTTATTGCGACACGTCTAAAATGGGTTTAGGTGGTGTGCTAATGCAAGTGGGTAAAGTTGTAGCTTATGCTTCGAGGCAATTGAAGGTACATGAGAGGAATTATCCTACTCATGATTTGGAATTGGCCACAGTGGTATTCGTGTTGAAAATTTGGAGGCATTATTTGTATGGTTCGCAGTTTGAAGTTTTTAGTGATCATAAGAGTTTAAAGTACTTGTTTGATCAAAAAGAGCTTAATATGAGACAAAGAAGATGGTTAGAGTTTTTGAAGGATTATAATTTTAATCTGAATTACCACCCGGGAAAAGCGAATGTGGTAGCAGATGCGTTGAGCCGGAAGACAATTCATATGTCACCTATGATGGTGAAGGAAATGGATTTAATTGAGAAATTTAGAGACTTGAGTATGGTATGTGAAATAACGTTGGAAAGTGTTAAGCTGGGTATGTTGAGAATTAATAATGAATTTCTGGATGTGATAAGAGAAAATCAAAGGCAAGATGTAAAATTAGTAGATTTGATGCCTAATGAAGGAAATGACGAAGGAGGCGATTATGTTTTGAATAATGATGGTGTTTTGAGATTCAGAGGTAGAATTTGCGTACCTGACAACGTTGAATTAAAGAAAGCAATATTGGACAAAAGTTGTGTATAAAACATTATGATTTTTTGCCGAAAATTTCATTTAGAGAAAATTCATAGAATTTAATTTTCAGATGATTTTTTTCATGGACTTCCATCATAACCTTCCCTTGTAACCTATATAAATTTTCTGATAAGTTTCATATCATTTAGAACAGTCATTGATATAATTTGATTTTTTGACCAAAACTAGTATAAACTAGTGTATAATATATTATGATATTTTGACTGAAACTTGCATTTCTAAAATTTTCATAGAATCTAATTTTCAGATGATTTTTTGCATGGACTTCCATCATAAACTTCTATCCAAACATATATAAATGATCTAAAAAGTTTCGTATCATTTCAAATTGTCCATGATTTAATATCATATTTGACCAAAACTAGTATAAACTACTGTATAATATATTCTTTTTTTTTTACCGAAACATGCATTTTGAGAAGATTCATAGAATCTAATTTTTAGATGATTTTTTGCATGGACTTCCATCATCACCTTCCCTCGTAACATAAATAAATCATCTGAAAATTTTCGTATCGTTTTGAACAGTCCTCTAATTAATTTGATTTTTTTCCGAAAGTTGTGTATAATACATTATGAATTTTTGACTGAAACTTGCATTTCGAAAAGATTCATAGAATATAATTTTCAGATGATTTTTTCATGGAATTCCATCATAACCTTCCCTTGTAACATATATATATTTTCTGATAAGATTCGCATCATTTCGATCAGTCCTTGATTTAATTTGATTTTTTGACCAAAACTAGTATAAACTAATGTATAATATATTATGACTTTTTGACTGAAACTTGCATTTCGAAAAGTTTCTCAGAATCTAATTTTCAGATGATTTTTTGCATGGACTTCCATCATAACCTTTCCTCCTAACACATATAAACAATCTGAAAAGTTTCGGATCATTTCGAATTGTCCCGGGTTTAATTTGATTTTTGACTGAAACTAGTATAAAGTAGTGTATAATATATTATGAATTTTTGACCAAAACAAGAATTTCAAAGCTTTTCATAGAATTTAACTTTCAGATTATTTTTTGCATGTATTTCTATCATAACCTTCCCTCGTAACATATAGAAAGGATCTAAAAAGGTTGGTATCATTTTTAACAGTCCTCGATTTAATTTGATTTTTTGACCGGAACTAGTGTATAATATATTATGATTTTTTTACCGAAACTTTCAATTCGAAAAGATTCCTAGAATCTAATTTTCAGATGATTTTTTGCATGGACTTCCTTCATAACCTACCCTCCTAACATATATAAATGATCTGAAAAGTTTTGTATCATTTCAAACTGTCTAGAATTTAATATTATATTTGAACGAAACTAATATAAACTAGTATATAATATATTATGATTTTTTGACCGAAACATGCATTTCAAGAAGATTCATAGAATCTAACTTTCAGATGATTTTGTTAATGGACTTCCATCATAACCTTCCCTCGTAACATATATAAATTACCTAAAAAGTTTTTTATAGTTTCGAACAATCCTCTATTTAATTTGATTTTTTGACCGAAACAAGTGTATAATATATTATGATTTTTTGACTAAAAACTTGCATTTCGAAAAGTTTCTTAGAATATAATTTTCAGATGATTTTATGCATGGACTTCCATCATAAACTTCCCTCCTAACATATATAAATGATATAAAAAGTTTCGTATCAATTCACACTGTCCACGATTTAATATTATATTTGACCGAAACTAATATAAACTAGTGTAATATATATTATGATTTTTTTACCAAAACATGCATTTCGAGAAGATTCTTAGAATCCAATTTTCAGATGGTTTTTTGCATGGACTTCTATCATAACCTTCCCTCGTAACATATATAAACCATCTGAAAATTTTTGTATTGTTTTGAACAGTCCTCCATTTAATTTGATTTTTTGATCGAAAGTTGTGTATAAATCATTATGAATTTTTGCCGAAACTTGCATTTCGAAAAGAATCATAGAGTCTAATTTTCAGATGATTTTTTCATGGGCTTCCATTATAACCTTCATTTGTAACATATATAAATTTTCTGATAAGTTTCGTAATATTTTGAACAGTCCTTGATTTAATTTGATTTTTTGACCAAAACTAGTATAAACTAGTGTATAATATATTATGATATTTTTACTGAAACTTGCATTTCGAAAACTTTCATAGAATCTAATTTTCAGATTATTTTTTGCATGGACTTCTATCATAAACTTCTATCCAAACATATATAAATGATCTAAAAAGTTTCGTATCTTTTCAAATTGTCCATGATTTAATATCATATTTGACCGAAACTAATATAAACTAGTATATAATATATTATGATTTTTTGACCAAAACATGCATTTCGAGAAGATTTATAGAATCTAATTTTTAGATGATTTTTTGCAAGGACTTCCATCATAACCTTCCCTCATAACATATATAAATAATTTGAAAATTTTCGTATCATTTTGACCAGTCCTATATTTAATTTGATTTTTTTTCCCGAAAATTGTGTATAATATTATGAATTTTTGACCGAAACATGCATTTCGAACAAATTTATAGAATCTAATTTTCAGATGATATTTTTTCATGGGCTTCCATCATAACCTTCCCGTGTAACATATATAAATTTTCTGATAAGTTTAATATCATTTCGAACAGTCCTTGATTTAATTTGATTTTATGACCAAAACTAGTATAAACTAGTATATAATATATTATGATTTTTTGACTGAAACTTGCATTTTAAAACGTTTCTTAGAATCTAATTTTAAGATGATTTTTGGCATGAACTTCCATCATAACCTTCCCTCATAACATATATAAATGATCTGAAAAGTTTCGGAACGTTTCGAATAGTCCACGGTTTAATTTGATTTTTGACCGAAACTAGTATAAAGTAGTGTATAATATATTCTGAATTTTTGACCAAAACATTAATTTCAAAGCTTTTCATTGAATTTAACTTTCAGATTATTTTTTGTATGTATTTCTATCATTACCTTCCCTCGTAACTTATTAAAAGGATCTAAAAAGGTTGGTATCATTTTTAACAGCCCTTGATTTAATTTGATTTTTTTACTGAAACTAGTGTATAATATATTATGATTTTTTTACCGAAACATGCATTTCGAAAAGATTCATAGAATCTGATTTTCAGATGATTTTTTGCATCGACTTCCATCATAACCTTCCCTCGTATCATATATAAATGATCTAAAAAGTTTTGTATCGTTTCGAACTATTTAATTTGATTTTTTGACTGAAACTAGTGTATAATATATTATGATATTTTGACTGAAACTTCCATTTCAAAAAGTTTCTTAGAATCTAATTTTCAGATGATTTTTTAGATGGACTTCCATCAAAACCTTCCCTCCTAACATATATAAACAATCTGAAAAGTTTCGGATCGTTTTGAATAGTCCCCAATTTAATTTAATTTTTGACCAAACTAGTATATAGTATTGTATAATATATTATGACTTTTTGACCAAAATTTGCATTTCAAAGCGTTTCATAGAATTTAATTTACAGATGATTTTTTGCATGTATTTCTATCATAACCTTCCCTCATAACATATAGAAAGGATCTGAAAAGGTTGGTATCATTTTGAACAGACCTCGATTTAATTTGATTTTTTGACTAAAACTAGTGTATAATATATTATGATTTTTTTAACGAAACATGCATTTCAAAAAGATTCATAGAATCTAATTTTCAGATGATCTTTTGCATTTAATTTCATAATAAACTTCCCTCCTAACATATATAAATGATATAAAAAGTTTCGTATCATTTCAAATTATCCACGATTTAATATTATATTTGACCAAAACTAGTATAAACTACTGTATAATATATTATGATTTTTTGACCGAAACATGCATTCCGAGAAGATTCATAGAATCTAATTTTCAGATGATTTTTTGCATGGACTTCCATCATAACCTTCCCTCGTAACATATATAAATCATCTAAAAAAATTTGTATCGTTTAGAAAAGTTCTCTATTTAATTTGATTTTTTTTAATGAAAGTTGTGTATAATACATTCTGAATTATTTACCGAAACATGAATTTCGAAAAGATTCGTAGAATCAAATATTCAGATGAATTTTTTTCATGGGGTTCCATCATAACCTTCCCATGTAACATATATAAATTTTCTGATAAGTTTCGTATCATTTCGAATAGTCCTTGATTTAATTTAATTTTTTGACCAAAACTAGTATAAACTAGTGTATAATATATAATGATTTTTTTGACGCAAACTTGCATTGCGAAAAGTTTCTGAGAATTTAATTTTCAGATGATTTTTTGCATGGACTTCCATCATAACCTTCCCTCCTAACATATATAAACAATCAGAAAAGTTTCGAATCGTTTCGAATAGTCCCCGGTTTAATATGATTTTTAACAGAAACTAGTATAAAGTAATGTATAATATATTAAGAATTTTTTACTGAAACTTGAATTTCAAAGCGTTTCATTGAATTTAAATTTCAAATGATTTTTTGCATGTATTTCTTTCATAACCTTCCCTCGTAACATATAAAAAGGATCTAAAAAGGTTGGTATCATTTTTAATAGTCCTCAATTTAATTTGATTTTTTGACCAAAACTAGTGTATAATATATTATGATTTTTTTACCGAAACTTGCATTTCGAAAAGATTCATAGAATCTAATTTTCAGATGATTTTTTGTATGGACTTCCATCATAAACTTCCCTCCTAACATATATTAATGATATAAAAAGTTTTGTATCATTTCTGGTTGTCCACGATTTAATATTATATTTGACCGAAAATAGTATAAACTAGTGTATAATATATTATTATTTTTTGACCGAAACATGCATTTCGAGAAGATTCGTAGAATCTAATTTTCAGATGATTATTTGCATGGACTTCCATCATAACCTTCCCTCCTAACATATATAAACGATCTGAAAAGTTTCGGATCGTTTCAAATAGTCCCCGGTTTAATTTGATTTTTGACCGAAACTAGTATATAGTAGTGTATAATATATTATGAATTTTTGACCGAAACTTGCATTTCAGAGCGTTTCATAGAATTTAATTTTCAGATGATTTTTTGCATGTATTTCTATCATAACCTTTTGTCCTAACATATAAAAAGGATCTAAATAGGTTGGTATCATTTTTAATAGTCCTCGATTTAACTTGTTTTTTAGACGGAAACTAGTGTATAATATATTACGAGTTTTTTACCGAAACTTGCATTTCGAAAAGATTCATAAAATCTAATTTTCAAATGATTTTTTGCATGGACTACCATCATAACCTACCCTCGTAACATATATAAATGATTTGAAAAGTTTTGTATCATTTCAATTTGTCCAGGATTTAATATTATATTTGACTGAAACTAGTATAAACTAGTGTATAATATATTATGATTTTTTGACCGAAACATGCGTTTCGAGAAGATCATAGAATCTAATATTCAGATGATTTTTTGCATGGACTTCCATCATAACCTTCCCTCGTAACATATATAAATCATCTGAAAATTTTCGTATTGTTTTGAACAGTCCTCTATTTAATTTGATTTTTTGACCGAAAGTTGTGTATAATACATTATGAATTTTTTACCAAAACTTCCATTTCGAAAAGATTCATAGAATCTAATTTTCAGATGATTTTTTTCATGGGCTTCCATCATAACCTTCCCTTGTAACATATATAAATTTTATGATATGTTTCGTATCATTTAAAACAGTACTTGATTTAATTTGATTTTTCTACCAAAACTAGAATAAACTAGTGTATAATATATTATGATTTTTTGACAGAAACTTGCATTGCGAAAATTTTCTTACAATCTAATTTTCAGATGATTTTTTGCATGGACTTCCATCATTACCTTCCCTCCTAACATATATAAACGATCTGAAAAGTTTCGAATCGTTTCGAATAGTCCCTGGTTTAATTTGATTTTTGAACGAAACTAGTATAAGTAGTGTATAATATATTATGAATTTATGACCGAAACTTGAATTTCAAAGTGTTTCATAGAATTTAATTTTCAGATGATTTTTTGCATGTATTTCTATCATAACCTTTCCTCGTAACATATAGAAAGGATCTAAAAAGTTTGGTATCATTTTTAACAGTCCTCGATTTAATTTGATTTTTTTACTGAAACTAGTGTATAATGTATTATGATTTTTTTAACGAAACTTGCATTTCGAAAAGTTTCATAGATTCTAATTTTCAGATGATTTTTTGCATGGACTTCCATTATAACCTACCCTCCTAACATATGTAAATGATATGAAAAGTTTCGTTTCATTTCAAACTGTCCAGGATTTAATATTATATTTGACCGAAACTAGTATAAACGAGTGTATAATATATTATGATTTTTTGACCAAAACATGCATTTCAAGAAGATTCATAGAATCTAATTTTCAGATGATTTTTTGCATGGACTTCAATCATAACCTTCCCTCGTTACATATATAAATGATTTAAAAAGTTTCCTATCGTTTCAAACAATCATCTATTTAATTTGATTTTTTGACCGAAACTAGTGTATAATATATTATGATTTTTTTACTGAAACTTGCATTTCGAAAAGTTTCTTAGAATCTAATTTTCAGATGATTTTTTGCATGGACTTCCATCATAACCTTCCCTTCTAACATATATAAACGATCTGAAAAGTTTCGGATCGTTTTGAATAGTCCCTGGTTTAATTTGATTTTTGACCGAAACTAGTATAAAGTAGTGTATAATATATTATGAATTTTTGACCGAAACTTGAATTTCTAATCGTTTCATAGAATTTAATTTTCAGATGATTTTTTGCATGTATTTCTATCATAACCTTCCCTCGTAACATATAGAAAGGATCTAAAAAGGTTGGAATCATTTTTAACTGTCTTCGATTTAATTTGATTTTTTGACTGAAACTAGTGTATAATATATTATGATTTTTTTACCGAAACTTGCATTTCGAAAAGAATCATAGAGTCTAATTTTCAGATGATTTTTTGCATGGACTTCCATTATAAACTTACCTCCTAACATATATAAATGATATAAAAAGTTTCGTATCATTTCAAACTGTCCACGATTTAATATTATATTGGACCGAATCTAGTATAAACTAGTGTATGATATATTATATTTTTTGACCGAAACACGCATTTTGAGAAGATTCATAAAATCTAATTTTCAGATGTTTTTTTGCATGGACTTCAATCATTACCTTCCCTCGTAACATATATAAATGATCTTGTGTTCATTATAAACCAGCCTCTTGAAGGAAATCAGTAGATAGTTACCTTTTGGTATATAATAGACCATGTGTTAAATTCATCAAATATGTGATATTTAACTTCACTGCTATGAGTATCTGCAAATATGGAAACTAATTGTTTGGGAGGGTTGACCACACTCTCTGCGACTGATATATTGTATTATAGAAGCCTGTAATAAAATAAGGCCCTATCATGAACATCCTGCAATCAATAAAAGCACTTGTAACACAATCTTGTTGAGACAAACAAATATATAAATTGCATTGCATTGACAATTCAAATAGTAAGCAGTAACAACCCAAACCTGGTTAAAGTCGGCGAGACCAGCGGCCAGTGCTGCTTCTAATGGTTTCTGAGTCTCAGTAGGTCTCTTAAAGAAACACTTAATTACTGTAATAAGAAGATGTAAGCGAACCTGCATCAAGACACAAGTTACTCAGCTTCAAATAAGTGATAAAGACATGAAATATCTTCTTTTATTTATGGGATTATAAAAATATTTAATGATTAACATGAAACCGCAAGTAGGTGTCAATGATGTATGCATATTTTCTATTAAATACAACCATATAAACATAGGACAATAAAGTTATATTCTCGTCCAGTATAGGTTATCCCATGAGTGAGTTGAATCTTGGATTCTTTGAGGAGACTGCATGAAAGGCGTTGTTTGTTGGAGTAGACCCGAACGTAGATGCTCCAACCCCTAATAAAAGGACGAGGAGGCTTAATAAGGAAACTAAAAAACTGAAGTGCATTCACAACAATTAAGGAAATGCATGTAAAAGACTTCATATGCACCCTTCAAAAGTTATGTTTATAAAAAACTATTTGGGGGAGCAGAAATAATAATAATCAAAAAAATAATCAAGATAAGAAGTTGTGAAATTCATCAAGAGCAAAGATAGAAAAACAATACCCAGTGGATTTAAGTAACAACATTATATAGTCTTTCCACATTTCATGTGTTGGCTTGAAAATATCAAACTTGTATTCAAAATGAATGGTGATTAGAGAATAAAAAGAATACCACTAAAGAAAAATTTATAATACTTTATTACTTGTTTATAGCTTGAATCTAAGAGTTCCCCAACAAAAGAGGAAATGAAAATTACTCAGAACAATACACTGCGACAAACTGCAGGGCAATAGCAATAATGGTAAGGATCAACAGATATCAATATACTACAGGAAAAGATATATTATCAATCAAAAGAATCACCTTGTTCTTCTTGTATTTGTCACCAAAAGACTCTAGCTGAAAGCTTGTTTTATACAAAAAGTAATGAAAACCAAACATTAATTCAGTCTATCCTCAGGGTTACCACAATAATAGTACTGAGTGTTTTGCTCAGTAGCCATTCCTAGTCAAAACCAAAATGCAAAGTCACATACATCTTTTATGGTTGAATCAATGAAATGATTCACTCACATTTTCCATTTTGGTTGGAAGCAATATAATTGCGGACAACTTCCATGTACAACTGATGAGCATTCTTGTTTTGAAGCTTAGCTAACCCATCCATTGCTTCGTATGTCTCTTTATTGGTAAAAAGCTTCAAGTTGTGGCACATTGTTATAACTGGACCCTCTCATTTCTCAATAAATTCTTTAAGATTCTCAAATCCCTATAAATAGACAATGGTGTCATTTTGGCCAAACACACCAATCACTTTAACACTCATAATAATATTTTAAGAAAGGATCCAAGATACAACAAAAAACATAAAGGTCAAAATGTACCAGTCGAATTGTGAAGTCACCAAATGATCCTTTGATTGACGCTTTTGCTTCCAATGATAAAACAATGGCTCAAAAACATTTTCAAGGTCTTGAAGCTTCACCTTGTCCATGAAACTCCGTGCTACTGACGTTTGGTTACTGCTGCCTCCAAGCCAAACCTGTATCAGGATCCGGGAAGAAAGAAGGAGAGATGTGATCAAGGTGGACTTCTAGAAATTTTAACTAACCGTAATTGGGTTGAACCACTGATTAACAAACCTGATAGGTATTTGGGCCATCACCAACCAGACTTAGTTCAGCCATATATGGTCTAGCATAACCATTAGGGCAACCATTTATCCTTACAACCACAGATTCATTATACTTCAGACCAACCTGAATTGGAATGAGATCATCAGAAAGTTTCGTAATTAGTGAATTCCATCAAATCAATAATGTGATATACATAAGAATTAAACATTTATCTGGGATCAAAACCTTCTCAAACATGTCACGAAACCGCTTAAGAATACTTGGTATTCTACGTCCAGCTTCAGTAATTGCCAAGGGACATAAGGGGAAAGCAGGGCATGCCATAGCCGTTATATTAAGGGGGTCTACATATTTAGATTTCTATTCATAGCAAAATAGAGTTATTATAGGTCTAACAATGACAAATGAAATAAGAATAATATAAACTAAAAAACAGGAATAATATAGAAAATGGAAAGAAAAGCAATAGGAATAATATAGAAAGTGGAAAGTAGTTAGCTCAGGGATGTTATATAAAGAAAATGGAATTGAATTCTAATGATGGCCCTGTGAACAATCAAAATGAGCAGTATATAGTGGAAACAAAAGGAACCTTAAAAAGCTGGAATTAATCAAGCAATCAAGAGTTGGAACGGTTCAAGCAGTCCCTGGTGGAAATGGAAATGTCTTGTGCTGGAATAGCTTTAGCAATGCTCTACGTTCGCAATCCTGCATAAGTATTTATCAACCATAAATCATACATAAAGAAACTTTCCAAATTAAGAATCAATGAGTACATGTGCAACAATATTGAGCAAACATCTAATGACAGTAGATAACAATTAATGGTGTGGATTGCATTGGTATCTTCAAACATTTCTACACTATTGTACTGATAATTGCAATGTTTGAATAAAAATTACAAATACTTATAACTGAAATAAATATCCCAACTACAAATGATTCAGAAATTCACTGAAAAATTCATCAATATTGCCTCCACATTCATAAAAAGACATGACAACCTAATGAAATGTAAATGAGACACACCTTGAATGTCATCATGTTAAACATTGAATGTCATAATGTTAAACATAAGAATAAATCCTTACCCCATAGTCGAATATCTAATTCGAAGACAGTGCATCATATTTGATCATAAATGCAACTAACCTAAACTGAAATACCAAGATACAGCCTCATCTTTCAGTATTAACAAAATTAGAGTTAAATTTCAAACCAAGATGAAAGCAAAAAACATAACACAGTTGGAAAAAAAAGTATATAAGAGTCGTGTCTACTAAAGTAAATGTTAAAGAATGTGGGGCCAACAATAATATCATGTGAACAGCATGTTAAAGAGTTTTAAAGATTCTTCATCCAAACCCATAAAACCAAAAATTATAAACTGGACCCTAAATATAAAAAGCAAGATTCAGAATCTATCAATTCAAAAAGCACGATTATTCATCGAAACTCATAAAATTAAAACACATAAATTAAACTCTAAACGCTCCATAGAATGATTACATATCATTTGAACAACATGTTGAAGAATGTGGGGCCAACAATAATATCATGTGAACAACATGTTGAAGAGTTTTAAAGATTCTTCATCCAAACCCATAAAACCAAAAATTATAAACTGGACCCTAAATATAAAAAGCAAGATTCAGAATCTATCAATTCAAAAAGCACGATTATTCATCGAAACTCATAAAATTAAAACACATAAATTAAACTCTAAACGCTCCATAGAATGATTACATATCATTTGAAGTAACACATTGATTCCATTTTCATCATTAATTCTTGTTGAATGTGGATCTGGACATATTTTTGAAATTGATGCTGCACAAAGACTATGATATCAGCCGGAAATAATCTCGTCAATGCAGAAACACTCTGAAATTGATGATGCACATCAATCCTACATCTCTAACAAAAACTGAGAAATAATCAAACATGTTAATCAGAAAAGAAGAACAAAACTGAAAAATCATCATGAAGATTCTGATATTATTAATGAAGAGGGACGAGAAAACATGAACACGAAAGAGACAATTTTGAATCTTGCATTTGAAATCGAAGAAAAGGAAACAGAAGGGGAGAGAGACGATGAAGGATTGGATCAAGACAATGCACCACTACCAATGTACTTTCTCAGCAAAAGGAGGAATGATATTTGTTCCATATAATCAAGCTTTTTTACACGAGTAGTTGAAATTGGACCCACCCGATACCGTATAGCATTTGTTAGGTACAAAAGTGGTGATTAATTGCAATCAATGTAGTTAGGATTCAATTAACTCTTCATTTGGTTTAAAATAACTGATATTAGACACAAAATACCCCCAATTTAGTGATATGACAGATTAATTGCAAAGGGTAAAATGTGATTTTCCACAACCAATGATCTTCCTATATTATAGATGAAATTTTAGTACATAATCTTCAGAATTGTGGTATATGGGTAAATAAATAATTTCTTTTCTTTCTGTTTTACGTCATCATCCAAACAATATAAAAAAATAAGAGGTAAAAAAAGCCGATTTTTTTAGACTCTCGCCAACGTACTGTATAGTAAAAAAAGATTGGTCTGTCCCAATCATATTTCTCATCCACAAACAAAACAAAGCACGATCGACGAAGCTCTCGTAAAACCTCCGAAGCAGTTTCCCTTTCCCCCTCGATCCTCTCCGATTCGATTCCCCAATCTCCGTCAACATGAACGACGCAGATGTCTCCAAGCAAATCCAGCAGATGGTGAGGTTTATCCGCCAAGAAGCCGAGGAGAAAGCCAACGAGATCTCTGTTTCCGCTGAAGAAGTACACATCACTTCACTCTTCCGATCCATTTCTTAATTTTAACATCACATCACTGTTTTACTTTAGATCGTTTATTTGTTACCTATTGATCCGTGTTTTGCACATTTTTGATTGAATCGCTTTGAACTTGATTGAATCGCTTTGAAATTGATTGAATCGCTTTGAACTTGATTGAATCAATTACTCAGTTCAGTTACACTGTTTTGTTGTAGGAATTCAACATCGAGAAGTTGCAGTTGGTTGAGGCTGATAAGAAGAAGATCCGTCAAGAGTACGAACGCAAAGAGAAGCAAGTCGATGTTCGGAAGAAAATGTAACCTACTCTACTCTGCTTTGTACTTGATTTTATTTTTCGCATCTCTAAAATCATATAATACATATGCCTATTTTATCAGTTGTCGTATATGCATGCAAATTACATATGCAAATAGTTTATGGTGATGAATTCTCACTAGAATTCTCAATTTTATAAAATTCAAAAGGTTTTCATATAGTTCTTGATCCTTATGTATGGTAGTGACACATATATATTATAATGACTGTGATCTATACTCATAGACCATTGTCAAGGCTCAGTAGATCGCACAGTACTATTCATATAATGCACAATGCACCGGATTGTGTAAATATTTGTTTGTGTCTGCATATTGCTAATTAATTGAATTTGATATTTTGCCAAGTATGATGGATGGAGAAATTCCTTTCTTATAAGTATGTGAGATTTAGAGTTTAATTTTGTTGAGGTTTAGTTTTTTTCTTATTCAAATGTTTTGTATTTGTTTTTCTGACTTGAAAAGTGGTGGTAGTTGAGATGATTTAAATTGTGTACACATTTGTTTGTTGCAGTGAGTACTCTATGCAGCTGAATGCTTCACGGTTAAAAGTTCTTCAAGCTCAAGATGATGTGGTTAATAAAATGAAAGAGGCTGCAGCGAAGGAACTCTTGAATGTGAGTGGTGATCCTGAAGTGTACGGAAAGCTCTTGAAAGAACTCATTATTCAGGTTGGTTAAAATTTATCATTTCACCTTGTAGTTGTGTACCCATGATTTTTCCAAGTATATTTTCAATAGGAACCTATAATTTTATAAGAATATGTAATAAAGAGTTCACCTAATTACAAAATAGATTGCAGAACATTCAGGGTCTACATCTCCCTATACTCAAATGCCACAATCCTTTCTCAAACAATGAGATAGGCTCATTCTCATCCTTTCTTATTATTTATATCTTTTACTATTCCTAACTAACTATAATCCCCTCAAGTGACACACCTATCCCTTTATAAAGAATATGCCTCTCTTTTTTGAAGTATGTAACTAACCAATGCTAGTGTTAGCATTTTTTTCGGGTCTAATTCTGTTGTATCTGTGGTGTTACTGTACATATACCTTATATATGTTTGAAGACAAACTTTTGCAATTATCTGCTGACACAGATGAACCAATGGTAGTGCTTCAAACATAGAACCTAGCACAGTCCTAATCTCTGATGTGTTAAATGTCATGGGTTCTGCCCCTACCATCCTGTTTCTCTTCCCATTTTTACTGGTCTTACAAGGCCTTCTTAAGTTTCTTGAAATATAATTTTAGGTTGCATCTGACAGGCCCCCACCCCCATAGGTCACAGTTCACACACTCCCCCTTCCCCTCTAAGAAACATAACAAATCTTATGCTATTTTATCTACTTCTTACTTTGTGTATGTAAACTTGGAATTAAATTTAAGGATTGTATTTTACAGAGTTTGCTGAGGCTGAAAGAACCTTCTGTTCTATTGAGGTGTCGGGAAGTGGACCTGCCTTTGGTAGAGGATGTCTTGGAGTCAGCTGCTCAAGAGTATGCTGAAAAGGCAAATGTTCATGTACCAGAGGTCGTTGTTGATAAGGATGTCTATCTTCCACCTGCCCCTAGCCATCACAATCCCCATGATCTCCACTGGTAATGTTGCAGTTAAAATTAAAGCCTGTATCTTCCATGATTAAAACTATCCATTATGCGGGATTTCTGGGTGGGGAATTATTATGGAAGTGTCTAGCTCTGTTGGTCAAGGGCTTGCATCTGGTTCTCACCGGTCTAACTTGTTTTCCGTTATTAGTTGTGATATTAATCTTAAGCCTAACTAGGTTTTACCATATCTATAGTTGATTAAAGATGTTTCTTGATATCGTATTATTTGTTATTCTTCAGCTCTGGAGGTGTGGTATTGGCTTCTCATGATGGAAAGATTGTGTTTGAAAATACACTTGATGCACGTTTGGATGTATTGTTCCGTAACAAACTCCCAGCAGTAAGTTTTTCGCTATAAAATAGATTTTTTGCTTATTTAGCATTTCTCGTATAGATCGTCTTGTTCTTTGTTGTAGGGTGGTATCATTTATATTAAAGTTTTTGCTTCTTAATTGTCTGTATCATTGAGATTCAACTAGAAAGCTAGTTATTGTCAAGAAGATCATTGTTCTTCTATAATCCTCACTGTTAAAAACTTTAAATTTAAATATTGAAATTAAATACTTAAGGTCAATTATGCACTGTGAGGGACAACTTGCTTGGACATATAACAGGAATAAGGGATTGTATAAAGGGTCAAAAGGGATTTAAGGATTAAGGTTTGGTGTTGAATAGAGTATAGGGACGAAATTCTTCAAACAAAAGTTTGCAAACTAATCTGTGTTTCTTTCTCTATTTTTTCTTCGAAAATATCGCGCGCTTCATTTCTTAATATTATTCAATCTCAATATTTGCGATATTAGTTAGAATTTTACAGTGTTTGTGATAGAAATATCTGACTTTATTGATGATAGAATATGACTACACAAAAACAGTATAGTAAACTCACCAGAGAATGAGAAAAAAGAAAAGCATTTTAATTACAATGGGGTTCCAAGAAATTTGAGAGTCTTGGGTCTCTCCCTTGCAATGACTTTTGCTTGGTTTATCTATTTATTCAATAACTATCTAATAACACAACGGCTGCTTAATAATATACACAACGGCGACTAGTAACATAATAACTGTCTAACAATATTTACTCATAAGAGGTCTAACACGTTGATCATAACGTGTACTTCATTTCATCTTCCTAAATAGAGACACCCCACCTTAGCATTACTTCCCAACTTCCTTTCCCTCAAAAATTATTCTGCCTCCCTTAAAATGTGATTTTTAGTAAAAGACTATGTGGTTGTTTGATTAGAAGTCATAAAATGTTCACACACGGAAAAAATGAAGATTAGAAGTCATAAAAAGCCAGGCATAAATTAGTTCATTCTAAATCTAATTTTACTAAATCATATTCGTTTAAAATTTACATTTTTCAAATCCTGTACTTGGATAAACCCACAAATAATTAGTAATTTCTGATTAATTTTATGTCTTGAGAAAATAATCATCACATAACTTAGATGAGTACTGATACAATATACAGGTTTATTTAAAGTTTGTTATTTGTTTCTTTCTTCAGATCCGCAAGGAGCTCTTTGGACAAGTTGCTGTTTGAAGATCGTGGTTGTATTATTTTGTTTCACCTACAATAATATTTATAATTTACTGCAGAGATTGTGTGAGCGGAAGATATGTTGTGCCATTGCTCTTGTAAACAGAGTACTATTGTTCTTTAGTTACTTCATTTTTTGTGTCGCCCTTGAAGTTATAGCGATAAATGTTGTCTTCCAAATAAAGATTGCTTTAGCTTATTGATGCTGTTAGCCTCTCTGTTGATGAAGTAGCAAATCTATTAGACATTGCTGTCATGATGTGATAGAATAGCAACTATTATGATGTTTATCATGCAAATCAATAAAGTGCATGTAAAATTAGCGAAGGCTTTTTTCTGAATTCACAATCCAGCCCAATATGATTTATTGTTCACTTTCTCCTGCTACTAGCTTCTTTGACTATTCCTAACTCCTAAGCATGTTTCTATTCAGAGCAGTATCATTCTATGCCTTAATCCCTATGTTTGGGACAACAGTAGTATGAGGTGCTGTGGGAGGTGAGTGAGTGAACGTGGAAACCAACACTCACATATTATGTTTTACTCTGATCTCTTACGCACCAAATCACATCATTGATGAAAATATGTCAAAAGTTTAAACCCTGTATATGTCCTTTGTGCAATCTGAATTTCAAATTTCGGATGCGCCTATTACGCACCAAATCACATCATTGATGAAAATATGTCAAAAGTTTAAACCCTGTATACAATCTTAATATTGAAATTAGAAAAAATTAAACAGGAAATTGAATATAACATCACCTTGCACATATTCCTATTTTCATGATTATATCACCGTGTACTTGTAAAATCTATCAAAATCTCCATTCATTTTCAATCAAATTTTGTACTTTAAAAAACATTCTGTTTTTTTTTTTTTGTTTTTTTTTGTTTTTTTTTAAATATTAGGAGCAAAAGGAGCCGAATTTTAAGGTTTAGTTCTATATTTTTGTTTGTCATAATATAGAACAATTGGGATTTTGATATCCAAACTAACCATTTAGCATTATGAAATATTAAATTTTAGAATAAATTGAATTTGAGTGAATTCGGATTTTGAAATCCGAATTTGTCTTTATCTTTGATTTAACAAAAATATAAGAGAGCTTGACATTTTTTAATGCGTCTGAATATTAAAATCATGAATTTAAGACTATTATTGAATTTTCACAGTTGTGAATGAACAACACATAATTTTGGATCCGTTTGTTTTAACTTTTAAAAAAAACATAATTTTTATAGGGTAATATAATTTTGTGCAAAAAAATATACAAATTTTTTTCTACAAAAGCTTCAAATTAAAATTTAGTTTGAATAGTTGTTATTGAAATCCAATTTTAGATTTTTCATCATTTTATTGAATTTTTTTTTGTATCAAAATTTAAAAAAATTATTTAATTTTAAAGTTATTTTAAATAGATTGTAATAAAAATCATTTTTAAAATATAATTTTAATAAAAAATTGTAATTTCGACTATTTTTTTATCTTTAATAATGTATATTTATGTTATAGAATATGAACATTAATCTTTTAATTTAAAAAAAATTATTAAAAAAACATATAATATTTTAAAAAACTATTTTATAAAATCTATTTTAAAAAATACAAAGAAAAATTCATTTTCTTAAACTGAAACAAGACATTTAAGATGAGAAGAACAAACCCCTTTTTATAAGATGAGAAGAATGTTAGAATCTGAGATTCACCATGCGCAAGGAGAAAAAGGCATGAGCAACTTCACTCAATGAGTTGAAAGTAATAGAAGTAGTTAGCATGAAAAAGTGGAGCTGAATGTGTATTAGCTCTGTAATTGTAACAATACACGATATGAGTTTATATACAGCCAATCTAATACAAGGAAATGAAATCAATAGACTAAGTTAAGTTTAACATACTTAAACTTACTTAACTAAAAGTAATGACTCATATTAACATATCTCTAACACTCCCCCTCAAACTAAAGTGTGGGATGTATCACAAAACACTTTTAGTTTGCTCCTGAGATCTTAAAAAGTTGTTGTACCTAGCGGTTTCGTAAGCGTATCCGCAATTTGATACGAAGCCGGAACATGTTGAATATGTAGTTTTCCAGCAACAACCCTCTCACGCACAAAATGTATGTCTAGCTCAATGTGTTTCGTACGAGCATGCAACACCGGGTTGTGAGACAGTAAAACAGCACTGAGATTATCACATAGCAGAAGAGGCGGATGTGTTGGAATTTTCAGCTCTGCAAGTAATGATTCCAGCCATAGCAACTCAGAAGTAGTGTGCGCCAAAGCCCGATATTCGGCTTCTGTGCTAGACCTAGCAACCAGGGACTGTTTCTTCGAACTCCATGACACCAGATTAGGTCCAAAATAGATACATGAACCAGAGGTAGATCTTCTGTCATCTGGATCACTAGCCCAGTCAGAATCACTATAGGCTCGCAAAGAGAATTTAGTAACTGTCTTGGAAGGAGAAAGGAGAAGTCCATGTTTATGAGTACCACTTAGATACCTGAGCAATCTTCTAACTGCAGCCCAGTGAGTATCCAGTGGGGCAGCCATGAACTGACACAACTTGTTGACTAAAAAGGCAATATCTGGTCTTGTGAGGGTTACATACTGAAGTGCACCAACAAGTGATTTGTACAGGTGTGGATCAACAATAGGATTTGACCCATGTTTACTCAACTTGCAAGTACTCAACGTTGGTGTTGGAGTGCCATTTGATTGATCCATCTTTGCCTTATTAAGTAGATCCTTGATGTATTTTGACTGAGATAAAAACATAGCACCACTACTGCAATTTTGCACTTCGATGCCAAGAAAATACCTAGGTTTATCAAGCCTTTTTAAAGCAAATTCAAGATGTAACTTATTGATAATATCCTTTATAAGCTCTTTGCTAGAACCAGTAATCAGAATGTCATCAACATATACGAGAGCATACAGTGAAGCATCAAGCCTAGAATATACAAACAAAGAATTATCACATTTTGAAGCAGTAAACCCAAAAAGAAGCAGAGCTTGGGTTAGCTTCTCATACCAAGCCCTTGGGACTTGTTTGAGACCATATATAGCCTTGTGTGACTTACATACCAAGGTCGTGTCACTGTTCACAAAAACAGTAGGCTGAACCATGTAAACTTCATCATGTAACACACCATTCAGAAAAGCATTATTAATATCAATTTGTTGTATCTCCCATTTGTATGTAATAGCAAGTGTAAGAATCACTTTAATTGTTGTAGGCTTAACCACTGGAGAAAATGTTTCTGTGTAGTCAAAACCTTGTTCCTGATGGAACTCTTTAGCCACAAGCCTAGCTTTATATTTGTTGATTGAACCATCTGCATTTTCTTTGATTTTGAACACCCATTTGCAACCCACTGCTTGTTTATCAGGAGGCAAAGTAGTTAAAGACCAGGTTTTGTTAGCCAAGAGAGCATTATACTCTTCAGTCATGGCTTGAACCCACTCAGGCTTGGTTAGAGCTTGTTTGACACTAGATGGTTCAGATTCAGAATGAGCTAAAAACACCTTAGGTTTAGATTTTCCACTTTTAGCTCTAGTCACCATGGGATGGTTATTCACAAGCAAATTACTACTAGGTGGAATTGTTCCTATAGATATTGACTGTGAAGAATCAGATATAGGAATGTGAGATGATACGGTTAGTTCATTAGAATTATGAGGGATGTTTGGAACTGACAAGGATGGATCCACTCTATGTGAACTAACACTACCACAAGACATAGAAGTAGTATTGGGAGTTTCCTCTGTTTCACTAGCAGTAGCACTACTCTCATTATTAACTAAAGGACAAAGTTGTTTTTGACTAGCAGACTTTGTTCTATTAGCAGGATGATTGTTTGCAGTATGAGAGGGACTAGACATATCAGTATTATTAGGACTACCAACATTAGGAGTATGGCTATCACAAGTAGGAATGATGTCTAGAGTGACCCTAGGTACAGACTCCTCTTGTCTAGTTTCAGACACAAGTTGTATTGTGCCAGAATTTTCAGAACTGATATTATCCACAAGCTGAACTTCAGCAGTCCTTGGACCACTGGACATAGCCAGCCTGTCTGAACTCTGAGAAATATTTTGTATTAATATAGCTTGTTCTGAATTAGGACCAGATGGAATGACACCATACATGCTATGGCCAGCTGGAATAGTGGGAGTAATATGAGGACTTAATCGATTAGCTGAAAGAATTATGTCCTGGTGACTATGCTTAGCATTTGACAACTCTTGCTTGTTATGCTACCAACTAGAGTAAGGAAATTGCTCTTCATTAAATCTAACATCTTTTGACACATAAATCTTTCTTTCTTTATTAAGACATATAAAACCCTTATGTTGAGGTGATGGACCAAGATATATACACTCTTGACTTCTTGGTTGCAATTTATGTTTATTGAAAGGCCTTAAATGAGGGAAACACAAACAGCCAAAAACCTTCAAATTAGAATAATCAGGTTGTTTATTATACAAGGCATGAAAGGGAGAATTGTGATTCTTAAGAGATGAGGAAGGAAGCCTATTCATAACATGAACAGAAGTAGTGAAACTGTAGTCCCAATAGGTCATAGGTAAGGAAGCATGAATGAGAAGAGTGATTCCCATTTCCCCAATTTATTTGTGTTTTTTCTCAACTGTCCCATTTTGATGGGAGGTATGAGGACATGTTAACCTATGGGATATACCTAACTCAGTTAGATATTTGCTAAACTATCTAAACTCTCCACCAAAGTCAGATTGTAGAGCCTTAATAGTCCTTCCAAATTGTGTATGAACAAATACATGAAACAGTTTGAAAGCATGTATAGCATCATATTTTTGTTTCAACAAGTACATCCATGTAAATCTAGTTTTAGCATCTACAAATGTAATCTAATACCTAAAACCTGAGCTAGAGGGATGAGGAGAAGGATCCCACAAATCAGTGTACACCATATCAAAAGGTTCAGCATATGAAGTATTAGTAGAGTGTGCATATAATCTATGAGCTTTACCAATATTACAGGAAGAGCAAAAGAAAGAATTACTGCCTTTATTAATAGAATGAACATTACACAACTTGAGAATAGCAGAAACAAATTGCAAGTTTGTGTGGCCTAGTCTATGATGCCATAACCTGGTCACATTACATTTTTCTAAAGAATGAGAGAAAGAACTAGAATGGGAGGCAACAAAGCTTTGAATACCAGTTGGAATGAGCAAGCTGTTATTATGACTAGAGGATTGTTTGAGCTCTAAAGGCAGCTGAGGAAAGCAGTATAATCCACAATCATCTAGGACACCTTCAACAATGATTTTCTTAGAACCCTGTGATTTGATGTAACACTTGTTAGGAAGGAATTCAAACATAACATGATTATCACGAGAAAAATTGGAAACAGATAAGAGATTCCTAGTTATAGAAGGAACATGAAGTATGTTAGCTAGAATCAAGGTTTGTGTAGGATCACTTTTGGAACAAAACCGTGTAGTGCCTACTGATTCTATAGTAAGAGTGTGACCATTGCCTACAAACACTTTGTTATGCCCTACATATGGTTTACTATCTTGTAATAGGAAAGCATGAGGTGTTAAGTGATGAGAGGCACCTGAGTCAGCAAACCAAGCATGAGTTCCAAGTTCTGATGGGAGATTGTATTCTTGAGTGTAAGCCAATCCCTTCCCAATTGTAGCCATCATAGCAACTATTTGTGAATTCTTGGAGGACTCAGCAGCAGAATCTTGATTCGATGACTCACCAGTAGCATTCTTTGTGTTGAAAGGCACAAAGTTTTCATCAAATCAATGCCAACAGTTAGCTACTTCATGACCATATTTGCCACAAAGTTGACAGGTTGGGCGGTTGCCAGTCGTGTAGCGACCTCTCCCACGGTTCCGACCATGCGTAAACCGGTCTCGTGCTCTATGATTAGGATACGTTCCTCTGGAACTAGTACCTTCTTGATTAGAATGAGCAACATTTGCTGCAATAGTTGTAGTTGCAGCTAGTTCTTCACGAAATTTATCAAATTGTGCTTCTTGCACATAGAGTAATGCTTCCACCTCACACAACGATGGAGGTGACGAGTAACCATACATCTGCATCGCAAAGGGATTATATTCCTCAGGAAGCCCTTGTAATATTGAATCCACTTGATCTTGTTCAGTTATGGAGTCTCCAACAGCCAGCGGAGAGTTTGCAATGGCCTTGATCCGCAACACATACTCAGTAATAGATTTGGAACCTTTCTTGGTAGATTTTAGCTCGACACATAATTGTCGAACACGCGCTTTCATCTGAGCATTGAAGAACTGATGAATGGTATCCCAAATTTCGAACGAATGCTTACACGCAAGAACCCTAGGTAGCACGGATTCAGAGATCGTAGACAACAGCCAGGTGAATAGATCTTGATATTGGCTTATCCAATTCTCATAGTCATCAGAAATTATACCTGAAAGTCGATCTTGATCGGTCTTGAATTTCATCGGGATCTTCGGATTCACTACCAGTTTGCGCAATTTCTGAGATAAAATCACACCTTCCACTTGTTGATTCCATAGCAGATAATTGTTTGCTTGAAGCTTGATAGAGAGCTTTGGACCAAACGTATTTGCAGATTTGGCCATGGCAAACCCTTGCGAAGCTTCTTGAGAGAAACCCTGATTGCGCACAAACGATTCTTGATTTTCTTCCGACGCCATTGATGCGGAGCACAGACGCAGACGAACTTGGAGACGATAACGGACAAAGCGAAACACACACAGGAGACGGATCAGGGAAGCGAGGATGAACGATCCGCGAATGATACCATGTTAGAATCTGAGATTCACCATGCTAGCAAGGAGAAGAAGGCATGAGCAACTTCACTCAGTGAGTTGAAAGTAATAAAAGTAGTTAGCATGAAAAAGTGGAGTTGAATGTATATTAGCTTTGTAGTTGTAACAGTACATGATATGAGTTTATATACAGCCAATCTAATACAAGAAAATGTAATTAATAGACTAAACTAAATTTAACATACTTAAACTTACTTAACTAAAAATAATGACTCATATTAACATATCTCTAAAAAAGAACAATCCCCTTTCTCTAATAGAATATTGGTTGTGGTGGTACTTACTAATTTATTAATGTGCAATAGCAAAAGCATGTCTACTTAGGGAATTTTCTGCCCCCCACATATCCCCAAATTTGGCCATAATATCCTGATAGTTAAAAATACAATTTCCACTATTTATAATATTATTTTTTAGAGTTTTTTTTAAAGCTTAGCTTTCAACGGTAGATTTTGCGGTTTATACGAGATATTTACAAGTATGTGTCGTTTTTCATTAAATTTACTTATTTTTTGTGAAAATCATAATTTTTTTACAAATTTTTTGAAATTGCCAATAGGAAAAATTATGAATTTATACCGTCAATCAATTTAGAAATTTGGTAAAATCCAAGATTTTGTATTCATTTTTATTGAAAATTTAGAAAATGTGATATGTCTATATGTTTATACCAAAATTTTAGAAATTGGTGGTAAAAATGCATATATATATATATATATATATATATATATATATATATATATATATATATATATATGCATAAGATCGATAATTTCTAAAATGTCGGTATAAACATATACAAATCTACCACATATTTCTAAATGGCTGGTATATCCAGGGTATGACGAATGTTTTAAAAAATTCGACAAGTCAACTTTTTTAGGACTTTTTTTAGTGAGGATAAGAGAAAAAGACAACAAGATTATTCCTCGTTTGAGTGAGATAGTAGAGAGAACAGCTCTAAAGAGCTTTGATGGAGGCGACAAAGATGACAAAGAGCAGTTGCATATTAGGGCGAGTAGAGTAGTCCCCACAGATTTTCACTGCAGGAGGATTGAGCAGTCTCGCGAACCCCATACTCTCTAGCATAGAAGAGATAGAGTTTGAAGAACCATAAATCATGATGTCAAGTCAGATGTTGTTGTTGTTAATGATGTTGAGTCAGCAACTCAGGATGATATTGAGGTTCTTCCTTAGATTGATATAAAAGTTCATGTTTTACCTGATATAGAGATGTCAACTCACGCTGATACGCAACCGTTTATTCACACATATGAAGGGTTCCCTAAAGGGCCCAATGACCCTACCTTTCTCACTAGGTATGTCGATCACGTGACATTTAGATTATTTTAGTTTATTATTATTTATTATGGGTTAGTTGAATATAACAAATTATTTATGCTTTATTTGTTATAGAACTGAAATTCTGGTATCAGACATCTGATGTCGAAGACGATGTCACAACATTACTATCTGAACATTAACAAGGTAAGAACAATATAAAGAATAGCAGTACCAACACAAAAAATCGTTAATCCAGTTTGGTGCAAACTCATGTACTCTGGGGGCTACCAAGCCAGGAAGGAAATTCACTATTAGTAGTATCAATTTGAAGTTAAGCAATCCCAGTTTACACTTCTCACTTAATCATTACCCAAAGCAATTTCTACCTATAGATCATCATCTAGATATGAGAAATCACCATCTTACTCCCCCTCAATCACACACTGTTATAATTAACCTTACAAAGAAATAGAAGAACACTCTTCCAAAACAAACAACTTGATCTTGCTTAAAAGCTTCAATCAAGAACAAACACTCAATGCTTAAAAGCTTAGAATGGACATAATTACAACTCAAAAACCATTCCAATTCAAATATCTAGGTAATGTATGAATGACTCACGAATAACACACACACACACAAGGAAAACCCTAAAACTCAAAAGCACTCACCTTTACAAAATACACAATATTTCGTATAAAGCAATTAGGTTAAACATCCAGTAATATCGAGCATTCTAAATGGGTCTGGATCTGATCAAAAAATTCCTCAAATAAGATCATATGATTTACTCCAAATCAAGCATGAAAAGATCTTCAAAATCTCCAAAAACTAACGTATAACAGCTTATGTATTTTACAACAAATCTCCCTTGATTTTCGCACATTCTGGAGAAAATCAAATAACTAAACACCTTCTAAAAATATACAAAAATTCAAACAAAACTTTATGTATTAGGAAGTTCCAGAACTGTCAAGACAAATGTTATGATATATGATCTGACATCACAAAAATTTGCACAATAAATATTCTTCAAGCATGTCAGGGACATCTTTCAAGACATCAAGACAAATGATAATGTTTTTCTACATATGTAGCCAAACTAAGAACCTTCAATCTCCCTCTTTGGCAAATTCTAGCTAAAATATTATCAAAACCAGTCAACCAGAAGGAACCAAACAACAGAGGTCAAAGCAGCAGAAAAATTAAGAAACAATATTCTGGTTCCACAAAATAAAACAACTGGTAACATAACACCCAATTAGAACAACATCAGAACAATCAAGGCAAATTTAGCTAACTCTCCCCCTTTTTAGCCATAATATGACAACCATACCAACAATTGCTCCCCCGTAACACATGATTAGTACTCAAAAGAGAGAGAGAGAGAGAGAGAGAGAGAGAGAGAGAGAGAGAGAGAGAGAGAGAGGAGGGAGGGAGAGAAAGAAATACCATACCAGCTCCCATATTAGTAGTGGAAGTATCATCACTTTCAAACTTAACAATAATCTTCTTTGTAGTAGCTTTATTTCCAGGGATAATGTTCTGAACATCATCTTCAACATTACAGTCTAAGACATTATCAGACACAACAACATTTTTCATGGCAACAATAGATTTGCCTTTCCTTGTCTTTGTTCTCATGGCAACACTAAAATTCACATTCTTGATCAAATCATCTTCAATAAGTACATGATAATGTGGGAGACAACAAAATTGAAACACTTGAACAACTTGCAGTTGGAGAACAGAGATGACTTGACTAGTCTTCCCACATAACATTAATTGCAATAGATCCTCATTGATGCAAATCCCTAACTTTCCCCTTAAGATCTCAAACTGATTAGCATCCAAGGCTTTAGTGAAAATGTCCGCCAATTGTAACTCAGTGGCTATATGCTCTAAAGTAACAATCTTTTCTTCAACCAGCTCTCTAATAAAATGATGACGAATATCAATATGCTTGGTTCTTCTATGTTGAATAGGATTCTTTGAGATGTTGATAGCACTCAGATTGTCATAGTATAATGTCATAACATCTTGTGCGACATTGTATTATGCCAGCATTTGCTTCATCCAAACCAACTGAGAACAATTGCTTCCAACTGCTATGTATTCATCCTCAGTTGTGGATAAAGAAACACATTTTTGCTTCTTACTGAACCAAGATATCAGATTGTTTCCCAAAAGAAGCATCCTCTATATGTGTTTTTTCATCATCAGCACATCCTGCCTAATTAGCATCACAATAACCACTTAACACAAAATTGGAACCATGAGAGTATAACATACCATAATCACATGTACCATTAACATACTTCAATATTATTTTCACTTGGTTGATTTGACTTATCTTGGGATCAGATTTATATCTAACACAAACACCTACAGTAAAAGCAATGTTCGACCTGCTTGCTGTGAGATATAATAAGCTCATATCCATACTTCTTTAAAGACTTTGATCCACATTCACACCCTTTTTCATCTTTAGACAACTTCAAATGAGTAGGAGCAGGTGTCCTCTTGTGGCTAGCATTCTCCATTCCAAACTTCTTAACTATATTCTTGACATATTTACTATGAGATATGAATATAGAGTCTTCTATTTGTTTGACTTGAAGACCAAGAAAATACGTTAATTCACTTACAAGGCTAAGCTCAAATTCATCATGCACCCGTTTGACAAAATGTTGAACCATCTTATCAGACATACCACCAAACACAATATCATCAACATAGATTTGAGCAATCATGAGCTTCTTTCCTTCTTCTTTAACAAAGAGAGTTTTGTCTATGATGCCTTTTCTATAGCCATGTTTAACAAGAAATTTTGTAAGTCTCACATACAAAACTCTTGGAGTTTGTTTTAATCCATATATGGCTTTCCTTAGCTTATAGACATAATTAGGTAAATTAGGATCAATGAATCCTTTGGGTTGTTCAATATAGACTTCCTCATTTAAGTAACCATTCGAGAAAGCACTCTTGACATCCATTTGATATAGTTTGAACTTCAAGATGCAAGCAACTCCAAGAAGTAATCTAATAGATTCAAGTCTAGCAACAGGGGAAAAGGTCTCATCAAAATCAATTCCATCAACTTGAAGTGTATCCTTAAGAAACCAGTCTTTCTTTATTCCTGGTAACAACTCCATGTTCATCAGATTTGTTCTTGTACACCCACTTGGTACCTATCACATTTGATCCTTCAGGTCTTGGGACAAGATACCAAACTTCATTCCTCTTGAATTGAGCTAACTCCTCTTGCATAGCATTGATCTAGAACTCATCAGTTAATTATTCTTTGACATTCTTTGGCTCTATCTTTGATACAAAACAATAGTTAGAGATTAGTTCATATTATCTGGTAGTAACTCCTTTGTCCAGCTCTCCTATGATGATATCTTTAGGATAATCTTTCTGAATCCTAATAGAGGGGCCCTGGTTGGTTTAAATAGCTTCAGGCTCAGAACCAAATGGTTGTTCATCCATACTTCTGTCTTCAGTTTCTGCTGGAGTTGCATTCTGGAATGTTTCAACATCGTCCAAGACATCAACTTCTTTGTTCATGTTTTGACCATCAATAACAACATTTATAGACTCCATCATTACTTTAGTTCTAGAGTTGTAGACTCTATAGGATATGTTGTTGGTAGAATATCCTAGAAATATTCCTTCATCACTCTTTGGATCTAAGTTTCTTCTTTGTTCACGATCTCCCATGATGTAGCATTTACTTCCAAAGACATGGAAGTATTTTGCAGTAGGTTTTCTTCCTTTCCATAATTCATATAGAGTAGTTGAAGTACCTTTCCTCAAGGTGACTCTATTGTGAATGTAGCATGCAGTATTCATGGCTTCAGCCCAAAAATGATAAGGGAATTGTTTTGCATGTATCATTGCTCTAGCAGATTTCTGAATAGTCATGTTCTTGCATTCCATAATTCTATTTTGCTGAGGAGTAATAGGAGATGAAAATTCATGATTAATACCTTTAGAGGAGTAAAATTCAGCAAACTTGGCATTCTCAAATTCCTTCCCATGATCACTTCTGATTTTAATATCATTGCTTTCCTTTTCTCTTTGAAGTTTTTGTCAGATATCTCTGAAAACTTCAAAAGCTTATGACTTTTATTTGATGAAATTTATCCAAGTGTATCTTGAATAGTCATCCAAGTGAACATAAGCATATTTCTTTCCACCAAGACTTTCTACCTGCATAGGTCCCATCAAATCCATGTGAAAAAGGTCTAAGTCTCTTGAGGTGGTAAGATGTTGAATCTTTTGATGTGACATCTTAGTTTACTTTCCAACTTGACATTCTCCATATACTTTTCTTTTTTCAATTTTGAGCTTAGGAATCCCTCTGACAGCCTCAACGGATATGATTCTCTTCATGCCTTTCAGATGCAAGTGTCCAAGTTTCTGATGCCAAAGTTTAACCTCATCTTCTTTGGCAAGCAAGCAATAGGAGACATAACTTGAATCTTAAGATGCCCATAGATAACAGTTGTCCTTAGATCTGACTCCCTTCATGATTAATTATCCTTTCTCATTTGTAACAAGACATTCAGATTTGGAGAAATTAACTTTCAGTCCTTAATCACATAGTTGACTGATGCTAATTAGATTGGGATCCAACCCTTTTACAAGTAGCACATTGTCAAGTCTAGGATCTCATGAGCAGTCCAACTGTCCAATTCCCTTAATTTAACATTTGGCTACATCACTAAACGTAACAAAAATAGTAGCATGGGGTCTCATATTCACCAGCAGATTTGTGACTCCTGTCATATGTCTTGAACATTCACTGTCAAAATACCAATCATTTTTTGTTGAAACTCTGAGAGAGGTATGAGCTATCAAGCTGTTGGTACCAATCTTAGGAATCCATTGCTTTCTGACCTTAGGTATGTTCTGCATTAGAACACACTGAGGGACAGACTTAGGATATCCACAGAGTTTGAAACGGTAAGGCTTCAAGTGACCAAACTTTCCACAATAGTGACACCTCCATCTATGGGAATTTCCTCTTATGTAATTTGCATGTCTTCTGTTATGATGTTGATAAATATTATTCAACATATTTGGTGTAAGCTTAGAATGAGAAATATCTGAGACAAGTTCTTTTCTTTTGTCAAACCCTAAGCCAGTCACATCTCCAGCTATCTTTCCAATTTTCAGAATCTCATCTAAAGTTTCTGAACTGCTGTTCAGCATCCTAACAGACTTGGTCATTTGATCAAGTTTAGATTTTATCAATGTTACCTCATTCTCCAGCTTGGAAATGCTTTCCAAATGCTCTTCTTTCTCAGTCTCCAATTGAAATATGACTTTCTTCTGTTCCTCTTCTTGTTGGCACACTTCTTGATTTTTTAGACATATTTCTCTATAGAAAGTAGCTAATTCATCAAATGTGACTTCATCATTACTAAAATCAGAATAGTATCTCCCAGTTAGAGCAATATCATTCTTAGAAGATTCTTCTTCAGCTTCACTTCCAGTGTCTTCATCTAACCAAGCCACAATAAGACCCTTTTTCTGATTCTTGAGGTGTGTGGGACATTCATATCTGATGTGCCCAAAACCTTCACATCTATAGCACTAAACTCCTTTTCCTTAAGAAGAGTTGTCTTCATACCTTGTCTTCTACCAGTGTCATTTGACCTACTGATGTCAGATGAGTTGTTCTTGACATTTGGTCTTGACTTCCTGTCCATCTTTTTCATTACTTTGTTAAACTGTCTCACAAGAAGAACCATATAATTAGATAGACCTTCCTCGGTATTCAAATCACATTCTTCTACTCTATCTTCAGTGTTGGAAGAAAAATATTTTTATTTTTCTTGCCAGATTTGTTACTTATGCCAATCTCAAAAGTTTGAAGAGATCGTATAAGATCATCAAATCTCATATTGCTAATGTCATAAGCTTCTTCTATGGCAGTGACCTTTATATCAAATCTCTTAGGTAGAGATCTGAGAGTTTTTCTTACCAACTTTTATTCAGACATTGTTTCTCCAAGTGCACTGGATGCATTAGCTATCTCAAGGATGTTCATATGAAAATCATAAATACTTTCATCTTCTTTCATCCTTAAGTTTTCAAATTTTGTGATGAGCAGCTGAATTCTAGACATCTTAACTTTAGAGGTACCTTCATGAGTAGTTTTGAGAATATCCCAAGCATCTTTGGCAACAATATAAGTAGTAATCAATCTGAAGGTGTTTTTGTCAATTCCATTGAATATGACATTCAAGGCTTTAGAGTTTCCCAGAGCAAACTCATTTTCTTCCTTAGACCAATCCTCTTCAGACTTCAATTTTGCAGTATTCTTCCCATCTTTGTCCTTTACAATAGGATGTTCCTATCCTGTTAGAACAATTTTCCAAGCATTGTTATCCAAGGACTTTAAGAAAGAAACCATCATTGGCTTCCAGTAATCATAATTAGTTCCACAAAGAATGGGTTATCTATTCACAAATCCCACTTCCTTGTCCATTATACCAGAAAGTAACTTCCTTAGATCTCACACAGATACAAAGCATGATGTCTTCTCTGATACCAATTGAAATTATGGTATTAGATATGTGATGTCAAAGGAGATGTCACAACATTACTATCTGAACATTAACAAGGTAAAAACAATATAAAGAATAGCAGTAACAACACAAGAAATTGTTAACTCAGTTCAGTGCAAACTCACCTACTTTGGGGGCTACCAAGCCAGAAAGGAAATCCACTATTAGTAGTATCAAGGAAAAGCCTAAAACTCAAAGACACTCAACTTTACAAAATACACAATATTCCGTACAAAGAAATTAGGTTAAACATCCAGTAATATAGAGAATTTTGAATGGGTCTGGATCTGATCATAAACTTCCTCAAATAAGATCATATGATTTACTCCAAATCAAGCATGAAAAGATCTTCAAAATCTCCAAAAACTAACGCATAAAAGCTTTTGTATTTGACAGCAAATCTCTCTTGATTTTCATACATTCTGGAGCAAATCAAATAACTAAACACTTGCTAAAAAGATACAAAAATTCAATCAAAACTTTATGTATCAAGAAGTTCCATAACTGTTAAGACAGATGTTACGGCATCTAATCTGACATCACAAAAACCTACACAACAGATGTTCTTCAAGCATGTCAAGGACATCTTTCAAGACATCAAAACAAATGATAATGTTTTTCTACATATCCATCCAAACTAAGGACGTTCAAGTACCACACTTATTTGAAGGTGTCCCCACCCATGAGTCAAAGTTGACGGAATTCTCTTAAGTGTGGATGCTAGATAAGTCAAGGCGATTGTTGTTGATGCTGGCCTGTTACGGTTGGTGGATTTTTTTCTCACCATGATCAATGCTCTATTTTTGTCCAAGTTTTATGAGAAATGACATAAGAAGACACCCTAATTTCATCTTCTATTTGGTGAGATGAAGATTATCTTAGATGATGTCTTCAACCTATTCCATTTCCTCGTAGCATGTAGCTTTTTCACCACTCTGTTGATGAACTAGGAGATCGCTTGTATGATTGTGAAGACATACTTGGGTGTTATGGGGGATTGATCTTGAATATTGAGTTTAGAGTTAATAGGGGTGTTCACTTTTATCTCTCTTGTCTTTAGAATATGTATCAGTCATTGGTGTAACACTCTATATATGAGGCGTCGCTAGGGTATACATGTTGTATATTGTAAGATGTACTATATTATGGGATAAGTCTCATATATACATCGATTCCATATACATATCACTAGTTGATGACTTTGTGCATCTTAATTGAGCACAAGCTTATTCAGCTTTGACGATATTACATACTTCCATGGGAGAGGCAATGTCCTTAAGACGATACAACTTGCCAATTATGAGTATTTTCAGGTATGAATATTTATTATGTTTTATTTATTTAGTTCTTATTTATCTCAGACATTTCATATATGTAATTTGTGTTTATTATGCAATGCTAGATATACGAGAATTTTTCGTCCATTTGTGACAGACTTGATCATGGTCTTATCATTGATTGCTCATCACAAGTTACTAGATGGAGGTCCAGAAATTCTCATTCATGCGGTCTTCTAAAGTACATAATGAGGAATGTTGCTTTGATTGTCGACAATGTCATATGGAGAGCATGTTAAGCAATAATCCGTTAATATAACTTGTCTATTGTGTGTACATGATGTGCTATGGCGTGTCAAAAGAGGTAAAAAGTGATATTGTGATGTATTTCTATAACATCATAAATGTAACACCCCCTTTCTATACCCCCAAATAATAAATTAAATCATTTAGGCATAGATAAAATTTCGTCAGAGTATAATTTAAATAAAGCATAAAAAGGAGCATGCCACATTACGTGAAATTAAAACATACAACACCTGCTCAAATAGATATGCAACAATGGGGTAGCTATCCACAAAGGAATTTCAATCCTTACACCCATATCTCAATTATAAATTGCACAACAGAAAACTTAAATCATCAACAACTTCAACTTATATATTTATCAAAATATATCTACAAGTTAGAAGCGTACAAATATATCATGTTATACAAAACATGTCCACAACGAATACATATACAAATGTATCCCCAAAAAGGCACAAGGCCACCTAACTACCCGGTGCTACATATCAGAGCCGACCGACCAAAAGATATGAAGACAAGCTTCACAAAAACGACTCCGGCACACCTAATCTGCAATGCCTCATAGAGCATCATAAAACAGCAGAAGGGTGAGAAACATTATCATAATAATATTGCATATAATTATATATCTCAACATATAACATATACATCAACATATTTTCACCACAACATATCATTCATACACAACATAAAGCATACTTATACGCATACTTATCACCATTTCATTCACATAACACAAATCATATTCAATCATGTTCACATAACTCACATACATCGCAATGTATCTTCATTTACCAATCAACATGTACAATCATTCACAAATTACCAATACACATAAATCTTATATTATTTATGTCTATTCTTCATTTACATTCATTCTGCATAAACATACGACAAGCTATGTTTAAATCACACATATACATTCAATGTATAAATCACATACATATATACATATCAAACATGCATATATATATATATATATATATATATATATATATATATATATATATATATATATATATCTGCAAGTATGTCCTTCACACATACCACATCATTTCACAACATTCCAAATAAACATATGCACAATCATGTTTATTTCAGCATATACATACAATGTATAAAATGCAACTCATAGAGACCGACATACGAATCTATGCAGGTGCAATGCGGTACCGACTCAACATTCAGCAAGTTCACTCAGGAACCAAATAAAATCATCGCTCGTTACCTCAAGTAACTCCCCGTCGGGCATACGATGTTACCCATTGCTCACACCCCACATGGGCACACAATGTTTCAGGATTGCCCACACCCCACACGGGCACACAATCCGATTGCTCACACCCCCACACGGGCACACAATCAATGTGAATAAATCACCCATCGCTCACAACCCACACGGGCACACGATGTTTCTGGATTACCCACACCCCACATGGGCACACGATCTTGTTGTAGTCATCGCTCACACTGCACATGAGCACACGATGCTACAACGGATTCACAAAGAATCCCACAACACAAGAATGCATACATTATGCTTACATGCAAAATGACACACAACATTCTTGAAAATGCATACATATTCACAATATAATTATGCTTTCATCTCATACAATTAGAATACATTCGCATTTAATTCAAGCAATGTATCTATTTACCAAATGGCCACAACACAACAATCAAACCCACAATTCCATAATTAACATAATTACGTTTTATCGGAAAAGTCGGGTAAAAGTCGGCTAAAAATTACTCTTCTTAGCATCAATGGATTCTACATGCTTTTAGCTTCGAATCGATATAAGGATCTCTAAAAACGAATACCCGAAACTCAAGCTACGGATTAAAACACATAATCCCTCAAAAACCTACAGGCTCGCTGAGCGCCCTCTTGCTCGCTGAGCGAAAATCACCCTGGAACTTTCGCTGAGCGAGGGGTAGCTCGCTGAGCGACCACTGCGATTTCAGCAACATACTAGTTGCGAACAGTCCAACCTAATCACTCCAAAACTTCTCTAAACTCATACAAACATGATCAATAGCATGTATCTAACATCATACTTCGATTATATCAAGTTATAACCAATTAATCCACCAATTTCTCACATTTTCTCTCAAACCCTAACTATTCATCTTCTCTAACTCTCATCAAAACCAAAACTCAAACAATCAAACACATACATAATCATACACTATATTAAGATAACAATGTTTATCACCCTTACCCGATTATTCCTATTTCTTGGAGCAATCTTGAAGCTTTCCCAACTTTTCTCTCTTTTCTCTTCTTTCCTCTTTCTCTCCTCTTTCTTTCTTCTCTTTTTCTTTCTATCTTTTCTTTTCTTTCCCTTTCTCACAACTTATACTATTTTCTTTTTATTTCTATTCTTACTCTATTAATTCTATTTCCTTCCAACCAAATATCATTTTCTCGCAAAATACCAATTCTACTAATTCTAACTTATCACTAATTAACAAAAGTCTAATATACCCTTTTATCCAATTTTACCCGGAAATTCACAAAACGGTAAAATCTCACAACACAATATATCACATTAATTCATCAACATATCTTATCATCATATTAATTTCACAAACAAAATTATAATTACTCAATTAAAATAAAAGACTCCAACACAATGGGAATTATCGAATCGGGGCGTTACAATAAACATATATAGTAAAGCAATAGGGAAAATATATATGCCTCACTTGTAATTTGAGTGCATGCCAGGTTTCATTCCAAATGTCCTATATGATTGTAACTATTTATATCTAAATTATCTAATACAGTGAATATCTCTATTCTACTATTTTCAATCACTTTTATCATGAAATCCACTTATTGTTGGATCTCTCACAATGATAAGCTTGTATCTTTTCCTAAGTTGATAATTCAATGAAGTAGATTTATCAAATTTTAACATATGATAAAATAAAGTATTAACAACACATCATTTAACACAAACAACCATTTCATATTAACTTCACATTGCTCACATAAAAAGGGTTTAACTCATGGTGAGCTTAGTACATACATCAATACTGGATCCTAGGCTAAACATTCTTAAACACATAATGAAAAAGAAATGAAAACCTAAAAGTAACTTCTTCATCTTCTTGCAATTTTCAATCAACAAGAGACAATCTCTATCACGTAAGATACTGCTAGCATGCACTTGAGAAGATGAGAAGAAAAAATTCTCTATTTTGTTCAGCTCACTATCTTCACTAATTTTCACTAAGTGTTTCTTTCTCTAAATTGATGAACTCTTTTGCATTTCCTCCAAGAGGTCATTTTATAGTCACTTCCATATAGGGTTCTTGTGTTGTCTTAGATCATGGGATTTTGTATATTTGTAATTATATCCCAAAGTGTCTTGTGGAAAGCTAGTGGTGTAGGTACTCAGAATACGTTATCTTGCAGTTGTCCTTTGCAGAAGGTACACAAGTTGGGCATTGTGGTGGGTTTACTATCGTGCAAATTTTAGTCCTATAGCCCTTTGTTCTTATCTTTTTGCTATTTGATTCAAATACACTCCATTCTGCAAATTAGTACCACATAAGTCCTAAAACTATGAATGTATACTCTTTGTGACTTCCATTGAATCCAACTTTCCACTTTTAATTAGGGTTAAAACGTTGTTCCAATAATGTTGTGCCAAGACTCATCATAAGTCATCTCCACACAAGTAACAAATGCATAAAAACTAACAAACGAGAACACCTATTATACTATTTTCAATCCACTCAAAAATAACAAAATGCATTAAATAAAACTAGTAAATAATTGAATTAAAAAGATAAATTCAAGTGACAAGTTTTATAATAACTCATAAAAAGTGAGTTATAACTTTTCTAGTGTTCATATACAATGACATATAAACTTTTACTGCATAAATTTCATTCATTTGGGAACAATTTTCATGAACCATTGAGCACTTAATATTTATATAATCTTGAGTTGTTCATTTGGAAAGAGAAAATTATATTTTCAGAATATTGGAAAAGCATACAAATCTGTATGTAATCATTTGTATTTATTTGTTGTATTTCATTCACCAAGTGTGCAATGATTTTGTTTGTAAGGAAAGTGGTTGACCTTTCTACAGGAGTTTACAAATATGAAGTGGTTTTCTTTTTGTTTGTTGGAAAAAGTTATTTGAATCAGGACAATTCAAAGTATACCATATGTTTGATGTTTATGTTAGAAGATTGAAAGATAGGTCTTGGTGTGAGACTTGTATAAAGATTATAACATAGTGAAATCCTTCATGGGGTGTGGAGGGATTGAACTACCTTTTTTTGGAAATGGAAACCAGGATATAACTTTTTGTTCATATACTTTACTACATTTTATTTTTCTGCGTTATTGTTCACGAGTTCTTCATTATAATGCCGAAAATATAAAAGAATAACAACATCTGAAAAATAAACAGAAAAGTATTAAAACCTAATTCATCCCATCTTAGGTTCACTATATACTTACATTTCCTCGCTGAGGCCCATTGGGGAGGCTTTCTTCAAGGAGAAGCAATATTTCTTCTACCACTTGTGATTTTTGCTTCTAAAGGATGTTGTACATACCATTCAGCAACTCGTTAGCGCATTGCAGTCTAATGTTAGCCCACAATAGCTGAAATCCAGGTAAGGCTTCATGTTGCGAGATTAGAGGTGGAATCGAAGGCAAAATCAGAGGAACTTGGATAGGTACAGCTATCTGAGGATTCTGGACCTAATTTGGATTTAACGAAGTTTCTTCTCCTGAATTCACAATGCCTCGCGTAGGAGGTGGATGTGGTTGATTGATCGTTGCTTGAACTACGACAATAGCGGTAGCGACTTCTCGTGTAACGAAAAATTGAGTTTCTTTGGATCCATCAATTACTTAAAAGTGTAGAGATCAAAGATCGTGAACTTTTGGAAATTGAAGCTGAAATGATGCTTAATTGGATCAAACACAATGGATCTTCATGTTCAATTTTAAATGCTCTCGATTTGGTGACTTGACAAGGTTAAGAATTTGAGAATTTAAGAGCGGACGTGAAATCATGGAAAATGAAGGAATCATAACTTGATTCCAATAGACACAATTTCACTGTTCCGTAATGGAACTAGAAATGGATAGAGGATCGAAGATAATAGCGAATCTGAGCTTCCAATGAGGCAAACAGGAAATGACCTGCAATGTGAGCACTTCAACGCTCAAGTCAGTATGTGAGAAAGAATAATGAAATAAAATTGAATTTGACGCCTTATATATATATATATATATATATATATATATATATATATATATATATATATATATATATATATATATATATCGTAGAGATGAAATAACTAACTTGCTATTAATTAGGAGTGAGTTACGGAGATTCGTTGGATGTACATTTGGGTATAGATAAAGACATTTAAATGAAGAATAAACATGGGTATATATTTATCAATTAACAACAAATTATCTTGACAATGAAACGATAGAGGATGGAAGAGATTTGACCTGGAAAAAGGAAAAGTAGATGTTGATGGAGAAAGTTGGAAGGTGTACAAAAATGTTAGAGAAATATGAAAGAACTGAAAACCAATGGTTTGAAATGATGGTGTGTATATTTTTAATGGTTAATAAGGTTTTTGAAAATTGAAAGACACTTCTCAAATCCATGACCATGAGCCATTTGACAATATAGGACAATCCTATTGATCAATGAATAAATTGCCATAAAGGGTCTTTGTTAGTGCAAAGTAAATTATGATTTAAGGGTATATTATAAATTAATATTTAAAAAATTATTTGTTTTTAATATCAACAATTTATTTACACTAATACATAAATAGAAATAAATTTTGCAAACTCTACACTAACACTAATATTATTAATAAGTGTTAATTTTCATAATTTTATTTTATGCTTTGTATTTTCTTTTAATCAAGAATTAAAATAAATATAATAAAATGCACATTCAATACCAAATAAATCAATATTAATAAAAAAATATTATAATATAAAAAACATAAAGAAAGAATTGTATTTAATGTAAAATCTGATTTAAAATTTTATCAATTTATTACATCTCATTCAAAGAAAATATTATTTATTACCGAAACTTCTTACAGAATTAATTTCTTTACGGTTATTGCGGAAACGGTTTATACCATATGGAATTATATGAATTTCACTTGCTTTGGGGTCAATGTTGATAGAATATAATAGTGGTTAATATTGTGGATATAATTGAATGAAGTATCATCTTAGAAAACATATTAGTGTGTTTATGATGCCTTAACGGGAATTGTTTTTTTTTGTGTCATTATAGTTAGATCGGTTATTTGCATTATTTGTATCGTTTATGGTTTAGTAATATATATATATATATATATATATATATATATATATATATATATATATATATATATTCCAAGAAAAAAATATATCATAATATTTATTTGTTTTTAATTAATTATCCATACATGTTTATTTACTGAAATAGATATATGGTAATATAAATTTGTTAATGTGTTTATTACTGAAATAGACATATGGTAGTGTAAATTGCAAATTTGAAAAAGAGTAGTTTAGGGAGTTTGGTAGCATCTTTCTTTAATGGGTTGGTAGTTGATTAACTCCTAACTAGTTTGGAGACTAATGCAAAATAAACTCTCTACACATGAGAATTTTAGCAGTAGAGGATGCAAACTAGAGCTGTCAATTTTAGTAGTAGAGTATGCAACTAGAGTTTTCAATTTTGGGGGTTGGAACCTAAAAAGTTGGACCCTTAAAATATATGGAGCCTATAATTTTTAAATAAAATAAACCTTAAAAAATGTAGGGTTTTTAGAGTGAAGACACCTAAAATTCAAGAAGGACCTAAAGACTTCGGACATTTTTAAAAATTGACTTTTTTGAAGAATCAAATTTGATTTAATTATTTTTTAAATTAAAATTTTTTATTTTTCAAGAAAACTCGATTTTTTTTTTAATTTCAAGACAAATTGTTTTTTAAATTTTTGAAAAAAGTCGGTTTTTTTTATTTTCGATAAAAATAGATCTTTTTTCGAAAAAATGGAAAATTTTTAAAAACTTAATTCTTAAAAAGAAAAACTAATATTTTCTCGAAAAATCGAGTTTTTTTCGAAAAATCAAATTTTTTTTCGAAAAATCGAGTTTACTTTTGAAGAATCGGATATTTTTCGAAAAATCAATATTTTTCTCAAAAAATCAAATATTTTTCAAAAAATCGAGTTTTTTTATTGAGAAATCGAGTTTTTTTTTCGAGAAATCGAATATTTTTCGAAAAATCAATTTTTTATTGAAAAATCGAGTTTTTTCAGAAAAAACAATAATTTTTCGAAAAATCAAGTTTTTTTTTCTTTCGAAAAATCGAGTTTTTTCTCTCGTAAAATCTAGTTTTTTTCTTTCGAAAAATCGATATATTTTTTTGTAAAATCGAGTTTTTTTCAAAAAACAAATATTTTTCAAAAAATTGAATTTTTTTTCCAGAAAAATCAAATTTTTTATTTTCGAAAAAAAAATGATTTTTTTTTAATTTTTGGAAGAAATCGATTTTTTTATTTACGAAAAAAATTGCCTTTTGAAAAAAATCGGGTTTTTTGTTTGAAAAAATCGATTTTTTATTTTATTTTTGTAAGAAGGTAATATATTTGATTTATTAGATTTTGAACCCCTCACTTAAGTCCTATAAAAAACAAAAATACGAAGGGACTTAAGGACTAAAAATATCCTGTTTGTAAGGGTCAAATTAGGGGTTTTTATATATATATATATATATATATATATATATATATATATATATATATATATATATATATATATATATATATATATATATATATATATATATATATATATATATATATTACAACTTACTTTTTATTTGCTTAAAAAAGTAGTAAAATAAAATAAGTGCAAACTAATTTATTAATTATTTTAGATCAAAAATATTTCTATTTAAATTAAGAAATATAGCATCCAAATCACTGGTCATGTATTCCTTTTCTTTTAGTTAGAGCACCAAGCTTATTTTATTTTAAAAATATTCAAGTTCGAGACTCTGTCAAGATGCAGAAAAGTAATTGGCAGTACAAGAATGTATAGATTAAAATGTTGTAGGGGCAAGAAGAATATGAATAACTTGATTTTCATTAAAAAAAAACGATAAATTTCTTTTTGCCTTCAAGTATTTAATTATTTTTCTAAATGTAGCTATTCATATTTTTGGCATGTAATGAAGCAATATTCAATAGTTTAATTAACCATCTAGTACATGATGCTCCAAGAGGTTCCTATAAAAAGGGCTTTAGTGATAGTTCTTTCTATGCAACTATGAGTTATAGCTATTTGTTCATCACGTTTATAGGTTTATTTGAATAAGGTTATTATAGAGAGCTTTCTTTAGTCCAAACATGGGGGTGACAGTGAGATTCAATTAGCTTCTGACTCATTGATCCAAATGGTGAGTGAATATATGGATAGATAAATATATACTCATCAAATGAGTGAATGATGTGGGAGACAAATTGAATCTTAAGTTTCCTATACTTGGACTGAAGGGAGCTCCCTTTTCTCTCTTCTTCTTTCTCTATCATTTATTATATTCTCCAATATTTTTAACTTGTTCATGTAGGTTAATATTTGCAGGCAGTTTCAACTTTTTGCAGTCTTGAATGGAGATTATGAATTTGAAACATTGATCTCTGGTTGTTTTCGATGCTTTCAAGTCAACATTTCAACACATGCACTTCTACTATGAGTTAGCAATGTCGGTGTGCTGCTTATTATGATGTTCAAGATTGATTACCTATATTCATGTAATTAGTTTCTAGTTCTTTTTAGGTATTTTACTTTGCCTTTGCAGTACCACTTATATCTTTGAATAAATGTGCAATATTTTATATACACCAACATATAAAATATCAGAATCTTTGTATAAATATGGATGAGGGTTTTATAAAAAAAAATAAAAAAAATTCATAAGAATCTGATATTCATTAAGGCCAAGATTATCGAGTATAACTCATAATCACATGAAAAGGACAAAAGGTGGAGAAGTTCAGATTCAAGGATATAATTTTAAGCTTTCACTTGAAACACTGAAATCAGAGTAGGTTTTAAGCTCCATGTATTAAACCAACCAAGACATATGTCATAATTAAATATATAAATGGTCACTTATATGATATTTATATTAAGTTTTTATAATAACATATAACATATTATTATAATTTAATTTATTATTAATTTTTTATACAGATATATTGTTAAATTTTATTTTATAATGATATATTCAAAATTTAACAAGATTAATATTATTATTAATAAGTTATTTTAATTAAATAGATATACTATTATTTAGAAATGAACTTTTTATTGTATTTAGAAATGCATGGTCTGCCGCAAGGTTGGGCATTTGTTTGTAGGCTCTGACTACGGAAGATGGGAAATTATGACACATCGGAAAGAGGAGGCAATTGGTTGTTTGTGTTCTGCTTTTTCAACTCCATCAACTCAACAAGTCTCTATTGCTAGATTTAGTGGTCTCTTTTCCACTTATAAAGGAATCTAACATCACTTTCTTCATGCTATCATTATATACATCACTGCTCCATCTTTAACCAACCACAAGAATCAATTTTTCCTCTGCAACTCATTTGATATATATATATATATATATATATATATATATATATATATATATATATATATATATATATATATATATATATATATATATATATATATATATATATATATAATCATAAAAGTGTGGATTAGCAACATACACTTTAGTGTATTTTTGTATGGGATCCATCATTTTTAAGTGGATCCACATTAGAAAAATGAAGAAAAAAATAAAAAGAAAATATACTTAGTGTATTTTTGTGTGGAACCCATTAATTTTGGATTTGTGTTAGCATTTCATATATATATATATATATATATATATATATATATATATATATATATATATATATATATATATATATATATATATATATTTCCATTGGCTTGATAAAATTTATATAAAAAATTAAAAAAGAAAATTGTTTTGGACTAGGTTCTCTTGGTAAACAAAAGGAATATATTAAAGAAAAGAGATATTACAAAAGTGTTTTTCTATTCTATTTATAAGCAAACTAAATTTAGTCTACAAGTTTAAAAGACAAAGATAAAATATTAAAATACCCTTAAACAAACTTAGTCACGAAGTTTGTCAAAATATAAATTATTATTTATAATATTATCCCTTAATTTATATTTTCTTCAAAGCTAACAATACCAATTTCATCCCTTAAACGGAGAAATTGATCAGTCTTGATGGTCTTCGTCAGAACATCTGCCAGCTGCTTCTGGGTGCTACAGTGCACGACTTCCAGCATTCCATTATGAACACGGCTTCTCAGAAAATGATACTTGGTCTCAATATGCTCGCTTCTCCCATGCAGCATTGGGTTTATGGAAAGATTAATTGCAGACTTGTTATCAATCATCAGCTTCAGGGGCTTGTCAACTTTGATCTTCAGATCATGCAGCAAATTCTGAATCCATACAACTTGACATGCAGTGACAGCGCGTGCAATATATTTTGCCTCACAGGTTGTTTCTTGGAACACCAAGAAATAAGACTTCCCATAAATTTGAAAAGTACCCAGAAGTACTTCTTCTGTCAACTCTGTCTCCACACCAATCAGAATCCGAGTAACTCAGAAGTTCGGATTCTATCTTTCTTCCAGAAGGGAATAGCACTCCATACTTCAGAGTTCCCTTGATATACCTCAGAATCCTGACAGCAGCTTGGTAATGAGACCACTTGGGTTTACTCATTAATCTGCTAATAATTTCAACTGAATAGCAAATGTCATGTCAGGTATTACACAAATACCTCAGAGAACCAACCAACTGTTTGAAGGTTGTAGAGTCCACATCCTCACCATCAGAATCAGAAACTAGTTTTCGATTTGTGTCAGCATGTGTGATAGCAGTCTTACAATTCTTCTCCTTAAATCTCTTCGGAAGATCAAGTTCATACTTCAGCTAATGCAAAATGATACCTTTCTAAGAATATGTGAACTTCATCCCTAGAAAATATGTCATTTTGCCGAGATCAGTAATCTCAAACTCATTCATCAGTGCATTCCTGAACTTGACTATCTCTTGTTTAAAACTTCATGTCAGTAGTATGTTATCAACATACAATCACACCAGAATCATATTGCCTCCAGAAGTATGATGAACATAAACACCGTACTCCATCTCACATTTCTGAAAACCCTGTTCCTTGAAAAATGAATCAATCTTCTGATTCCAAGCTTTGGGCGCTTGTTTCAATTCATACAGAGCTTTATGTAATCTGTACAACATCTTTTCCTGATTCTTTTTAATAAATCCTGGAGGTTGTGACACGTACACCTATTCATGTAATGGACCATTCAGAAATGCAGATTTTACATCTAAATGCATCAGAGGCCAATTCATGTTATTAGTTATTGCAATCACCAATCTGATTATTTCATGTCTTGCTACATGTGCAAACACTTCAGAATAATCAAGCCCAGGTTTCTGCAGATATCCTCTTGCTACTAACCTCGCTTTGTGTTTGCCATTTGATTCATCTAAATTTAGCTTCTGCTTAAAAACCCATCTGATGCTGATGGCTTTCTTGTCATTTAGAAGTTTTGTCAGCTTCTAAGTCTTGTTTCTCTTTATAGCATCAAATTCTTCTTTCATGGCCTTCAACCATACTTTCAGCTTAAGAGCCTCTTTCGTACTCACGGGTTCAGAGTTTACTAACATGTCACACTGAATAACTTCTCCTTCAGAATCAACTTCAGTGTCTTGCAGCATGTCAAACTCTACAAACCTTCTCGGAATTCTTCTGATTCTTTGTGGCCTCTGACCTTGTTCAGAATCTCCTTCAGATGTTTGAACCTCAAAAGTTTCTCCTTCATAAGTTCTAGCTTCAGAAGTTTTACTTCCTCCAGAGCCTGGACCATCTTTAGAGTCTGGCATATTCCCAAAGTCTGAATTACCACCAAAATATGGGTCATCAGAATCACCTTCATCTTTTGAGTCTTCTTCAGAATCAGAATCACCATTGGAGTTAGAATCATTATCACAATTCACTTCTGCTTCAGAAATCCTTTGTTTTGAGCTTTCTTCAGAAGTTCTCACATCAGAGTCCGATTGAGACTTATCCCAATTCCAAACTTCTGATTCATTCACAATTGCGTCTCTGCTGAATTCAACTTTATTAGTTTCTGGACAATAAAGCTTGTATGCACTTGTACTATGGTACCCCACTAGTAACATCACTTTTCTTCTATCATCCAGTTTCTGTCTTCTAACTTCTGGAACATGTTTGTAACATACAGAACCAAAATCCTTCAGATGACTTACACTCTACTTATCTCCAGTCCACTTCTGAATAGGAATTATTTCTTTCAGCTTCTCCGTTGGACATCTATTGAGTATATATGTTGCGGTGGCAACAGCTTCTCCCCACAAGTTCTGAGCGAGCTTCTTTTCCTTCAGCATGCTTCTCGTCATATCAAGCAAAGTACGATTTCTTCTTTCAGTAAGACCATTGTGTTGAGGAGTATAGGGAGCATTAACCTCATGCTCAATTCCATTCTCTTCATAGAACTTCTGGAACTCTTTGAAATTATACTCACCTCCACCATCGGTTCTGAGAATCTTTAGAGTCTGACCACTCTGATTCTGGACCTTCAATTTGAACTTCTTGAATTCAGCAAACACCTCGTGTTTAAACTTAATGAGGGATAGCCACGTCATTCTGGTGAACTCATCAACAAATGACACAAAGTATTTGTTCCCTCCAATCGATGCTACTGGAAATGGACCACACACATCAGAATGTACTACTCCTAAGGCATGTTTGGATCTTGGAGCTACTTTTGACGCAAATGGCAATCTTGGTTGATTTCCTTCCATGCACACTTTGCATGACATTTCAGGCTTCTTGATTGTAGGAATTTTATATACCAGCTTCTTTGAATTCAGATGCCCTAAACTTCTGAAATTCAAATGACCAAATCTTCTAGGCCACAACTCACTTTCCTCCACAACACTTGTTACACTAAGACATTCTGAGTCCACAGTTCTAACATTCACTTTGAATGTTCTATTTCTTCCCTGTTATGACTCCATACTCAACTTCTGATTACAGTCATACAAATTCAGAAGATTGTCCTTCATGGTAACTGAAAAACCTTTCTCAATTAGTTGCCTCACACTCATCAGATTGCTTCTTATGTCAGGTACATACCACACTTTATGAATCAATGTTGTTTTCCTATTATTTAGAATAACTCTGACATTTCCCATTCCTTTAGCATTAATATATTTGTCATCAGCACATCTGATCTTTGTCCACTTTTCAGATTCAAAATCAATTAGCAATTTCTTATTTCCAGTAACATGATTTGAGAAGCCAGTGTCCATATACCACCAGTTTGTCAAATTCGTATCATCAAATTCAGAAGCCATCAGTGGCACAGATTCATCATCAGAACTTCTAGATATATTCGCTTCTTCTGATTTCTTTTCTTTGTTTGACCAACAATCTTTAGCAAAGTGACCAAACTTCTTGCAACAATAACATTGAATCTTCTTCTTGTCATACTTCTCTTTTCCCTTATGAGAATTTGTTTTTCCTATTAGAGGTTGAGGTTTCTAACTTCTGATCACCATCAGATCTTCTCCTAGCTTTTGACCAAGACTGTTTCTGATGCCTCTTATCAGAAACTTCTTTCAGAGCCTGCTGCTCTACTTCCCTTTTAGAAGTTCTTTCAGTTAGACACAATTCTTGCACTTCTAAACTGCTTTGCATCTCTTCAACCCTCATGATGCTCAGATCTTTAGAATGTTATATTGCTACCACAATGTAATCGAACTAAGGGGTAAGAGATCACAATACTTTCTCAATGATTACTTGTTCAGAAATAGTTTCTCCACAAACCTTCATCTCATTAGTGATCAAAATCACTCTAGAGATGTACTCAGAAACATTCACATTGTTCTTCATTTTGAGATTCTCATATTGCTTTCTCAAGGACTGAAGCTTCAACTTCTTCACTGATGCATCACCACCGTAACATCTGACCAGCGTATCCCATGCAACCTTTGTTGTCGTTGAATCTACAATCTTCTCAAACACATTTGCATCCACACACTGATAGATGTAGAACAAAGCTTTCTGATCTTTCTTCCTCATATCCTTTTGCGTATTCTTTTGTTCCTCTGTTGCATTTGCTGCTACTGGAACATAACCTTCAGTGACAAGATCCAGGACATCTTGAGCATCAAACAGAACACGCATCTAGATACCAATTGTTGGTGCACAAGGTGAAATAAAATGATGAACAAAAGGAATATATTAGAGAGAGATATTACAAAAGTGTTTTTCTACTCTATTTATAAGCAAACTAAACTTTACCTACAAGTTTAAAAGACAATAAGATAAAGTACTAAAATACCCGTAAACAAACTTAGTCACCAAATTTATCAAAATATAAAATTATTATTTCTAATAGGTTCATACCAAATTCACAAATAAATAAATAAAGGGTTAAATGTTGTTTACCCCCTGCCATATGAGTGAGATTTGGTTTACCACCCTTAAGAAAAAAACTTGAGATTTCCCCTCACCAAACCAAGATTCTAATTGCACACTATTTACCCCCAAAATTGGTAAACAACGACTGGTCCTCTGAAGATACCAAAAATACTCTTAGTTACTCGCAGGATCGACCAGATTGATCCTAGGACATGTGCTAACTAAAAAGGATTGTGATTTTGGTATATCACGTTTTTGGGAAAAATGTCGTGAATCTCTTAACAAGATTCATAATTTGTTTTTAAAAAGAAAATAAAGTAAAAGACAAAGACTTTCAAAATAAATCAAAGAAAAAACAAAACTTGGAATTTTAAAAGAAAGTAAAGGCAAGACTTGAAATTAAATGAAATTTAAAGGCAAGGCGAGAATGTTAAATTTCTGGAAATGTAAAGGGGCTTGAATTGTAAAAGAAAACGCAGTAAATTGCTAAAAAGATAAATGACTTTGAATTGTAAATTGCTTTAAAATAAAGGCTTGTAGATGATAAATGATTTAAAAAGTAAATAACTTGAAGATAAATTTGACATTGAAGATAAACTGGTGGTGTTTCAATCACGTACATTCTCACTGCACTCGTTTCTCTACACGCGGATACTTTGAGTATACGGAGTTACTAGTACATATGATTTCCACACACTTATTCTAACATTAGACTAAGTTATTTATATACATTACAAAGTAACCGCTCTCGACGGTTTCTCCTACAAATATCCTAAGATGGTGACACTTGTCCCACTATATGCTGAAGAAGCTTCATCTTGCGTCACTTGTAACACCCCATTTCTACCATATATGCTGAAGAAGCTTCATCTTGCGTCACTTGTAAAACCCCATTTCTACCCAGCGATTATAAAGAAAATCAGAGTGTTAAAAGTCAATCAACAAGTACACAATATAGGATGCTACATTTTTCGACTTATAAAACTTCATTTAATTTCATGAAAATTGATACATAACAATTTCGGTTCGTAATAAACTAACGACAACAACTTTTATTCATTTATGAAACCAAACTCAACTTTTACAACAACGCATCGAATTTCAATTATTCAACTAAACATGGTATAACATGTTATTCAACTTGAAACAACTTAGTAACAACATAATCATACTGAAACAACTTAAAAAAATAACAACTAAAACAGCTAAGCGTCCACTCCCCGAGTGTTACGTATCAGAGCATCGACACCGACTCGAACTAATAAAGATAACCATCTTCCTGCAAGCTACCTGCACGTTACCAACATAGGGGCAATATTCAAACATAAGGGGTGAGATATCGATAATTATAAACGATATATGATAAACAATACTTAGATAAGGATCATAAACAATTCACCATTTCACAACATCAACAACAAAACAACGACTTATCAACCATCCACCTTTTATCAACTTATTTTACTACTATTATATCCATCAAATTTTCTACATAAACCACATAATCATATATTTAATACGAACCACTTAATCATCCTAATCAACACATCTCACTTAATCAACTTGAAATTAACATAACAACTTATCAACTTGAACGACATATACAACTTATCAACTTGAGCAACATAAAAACCTTACCAACTTGAACAACATAAACAACTTATCAACTTAAACGACATAACACACACAACCAACATAATTAATGCAACACAATGTGATTCGACTATGCATATGCATGTGGTACCATTGGAGTAAAACTCCCAACTTAAAATATACCAGATTATCGAGGCATCAAGGCATAAGCCTTCAACTTTCAACTTAATTGTCAACCCAGGCCAACGTGGTGTGAGCAAAGGCTCCGACATAATATGCAAATGTCATATATGTCATACACGACTTTATAACACAAACAACATAACAACACCAAACAACACAACCAGCTTATACAACTTGAACAACGTAAATCAATGTTGGCTATTAAGCCTCCAACTTGAACAACATAACAACTTTGACAACGCATAACAACTTATTCGACATAGGCAACTTAAAAATCAACTTTGCCTTATAAGGCCTTCAACATAACCACTTAGATATTTTCCGTAAACCTGAATCATTTACCAGCTCAACTGTACCTGCAACTCGACTTTACAACATCTTTTCAACAAATAAACGCAAAAAAATCAATTATTAATCTACCCGACTTATCCCGACGATTTCGTTAAATTCTGGGCAACTACGTTTTTCGTCTAATTCGCCTAATTCGGCTAAACCGACTAATCGACAATGTTTACAATATTCTGCAGTTAACACAACTAATTAAGAATTTTCTGTCAAAAATCAGTTTTCTGATACATTCTACTGTCATAGACTAAAGGCTTCAAAAATGTTTTCTGTCAAATTCAAAAGAACCATTTTTCTGTCAAAAGCTTCATCACAGTCTTAACACAAAAACTGATTTAGTCGCTACTGATAATTTTGCTTATACTGATCATTTCTACTGATTCTAAATCTTCAATACAAATTATTTACAATTCATAAAATTACACTTAATATTAATTAATTTAATGAAACATGTTTTATTATATTAATTTATAAAATAAGAGGTATTAAACAAAACTAAGTATCCCTCCATTAACAGGGTGGCTTGCGCCACCCTTCAAGCTTGATCAATGTGGTTGCGCCACATTTTACCTTGCCTGCCACCAAAAGAATGTGGCACCCGCCACTAGGGCATGTAGCTTGCGCCACATGTGCCTTTAGGGAGCATGGCTCCCACCACTAAGATGTGATCCTTCTAGTACCAGTCTCTGTGTTATCGTCCCCAATCAACATTTTTCAGGATTTCACGCAACACAGTAAAATCAACACAACCAGAATAATTTATAATCAACATATAATTAACAATTATAAACGACTTATAATCAACAATCGAACAACAATTTCACACAACACAATCATCGAAATAACAAGTTACCGATTTTCATACACATCATCAACGTCAACAAAAACACAATATAAAGATCGAACCCCACCCTTACCATGGATTAACGGATGCTCTAATAATTTTTCGGTTAGTCTCCAAAGTTCTCCGATCGAATTTCCAACCCTTTGCCTCTATGACTCTTTTCATCTCCTTTTTCATCCATGGAGATTAGAAATAGAATCATGTTGCCATTGAATTCCTATCTTGACCAAAATTCAGCCTCCATCATCATCAATCTCGTAACTACTATTTGACCAATTTCCAGCATGAACTTCCAAACTATAAATCTCTTATTCTTCTCTAAGACTTTTTCCTCCGACCTAACGACTTAATTCTTCGCAACTAAAAAATTCGCTGCGACCAAGGATCAAACTTGGTACCTCATGGTTGAGGAGTGCACTCCAAACCACTGGGGCCACAACGCGACTAGTGTTTTATATTTGAAACATACTTATATAAACCAATTTGATCCAACTATTTTAATTTAATCTAACTATGCAATATTATTTAGTATTTAATTATTTATTAAAATCATTGGACTATATTTATTAAAACTATATTACTTTTAAATAATTTTTAATAACATATATTAATAATTTAATAAAGTATATTAATAATATTTTTTAATTAATAACGTTTTTAATAATTTAAATAGTATTTTATATTATATTTAAATAATTTAAGAAAATATATTAATAATGTTTTTATTAATATTTTTTAATAATTTTTTAAGGGAGTATATTAAAAATGTAACAATTTAACTAATAATTATGTAACTATTTAATCATATATTAAAATTAGTATCTAAATTAAAGTTTTATAAAAGAGTTTTATATTTTAATTTAAAACTACTTTGTATAAATGTTAATATCACATATAAAGGACATGGTTTTTCTATAAATTTAATAGTTTAGCATGTTATATATATATATATATATATATATATATATATATATATATATATATATATATATATATATATATATATATATATATATATATATATATATATATATATATATATATATATATATAAATCAAATATTGATTTATAAGTGGTATATTATAATAACGTTAGAAATCATTGAATAGTAAATTTAAATAGTGACATATATTCACTCAAATGACATATATTTACTAAATCAACATGTAGAAAATCATTTTGACATTAGCTTGAAGTAAATTTAAATAGTGAGGTTTTAGGCTTGTCACATGACTTTAATTAAGGTAGAAAAATTTTAACATTAAATATATTTTAGGTCTGTATAAATATCTCAATTTTGATTTTTAATCCTTATAAAAAATACGTCAAATTTTAGTTCCTATAAAATTAGTTTTACATACAGTTTTAGACACTCACATGGACTAAATTTACATGCAAAAGTAATTTTATACGAACTAAAACTCGATTTTTTTTATAAAAAGTTAAAAATCAAAATTAAGATATTTACGGAGACTAAAAACATATTTAATTCGATATATTATGAAATTTTTTGAGATAACAACAAAAACACCGTCAGCCACATAGGCTACCGAGAAGAAGAGTAATGTCAAAAATGTTATGTTCCACTAGTTAAGAACATTTTATCTGAAGCCATCTCCCAAGTCGATAAAATATATGCATAGACTGATATCATATTTTCAATTTCACTTATTGAAGTTTACAATGACAAATTTTTAGCCAAAAAATATTTCAGAGATGATTTGACAATATTTATTCACACTACGTGTTTGCAATTGCAAAATTGAATTTTGCATTGCCTTTTTGTGCAATATATTTAAACTTTTGTCTTTATTCTTGGGGGCCTAGTGTTTCCAATTCATGTGGAAAGTGGTAAGAGTTTGTGATTGAATTTGTTCTTCATTAACATCTACATATAAAATTGTATATATATCGCATCTTAGTACACATTATAAACTATGCCAACAATGTGTTAGGGGCTAGTCAAAATCAATACATATAAAGAGTACCAAAAATGCAACAAGAGTTTATCTTATTTGTTCTTGTGACAATAATAACATTATCATTGTTTTTCTCTTTATTAGTGGAGAACATATGGAAATAATATTTGAAATACATGTTCTCCTTATTTGCTAGTATTTGTTTGCTAAATGTCTGCTTTACTTTGTTGAATATCATTGGTTATCTTCATGTCAATCAAGATGCCTCCAACACTCACCCTTTTTTCAAAGAGGAAAACACCACTTTGTTCCATTCTGATTTATCACATGTCAGATATTTATTATTACAGCCGTTGGTAGGTCCTTCATTCTTTAAAATATTGACAATCAACAATTCAAAATTATGTGGTTAGTGCATTATCTTAAAATGTTTAATCTTAAAAAATCAATATACATATTAGATATCTCAAGTAGAGTTTTATTACACATCAAAAACCTAAATTACATATATAACATTGTACCTATAATTGATAATTGTGATTTTTAATTTTTAAATTGATAATTGTATTATTTATTTTATATTTAATAAGGGATGTTCGCGGGTCGGTTTGATTCTGTTTCGAGAGAATCCGATACCCGAACCAATGAGAAATAAATAGATTGATTTAGACTGAATTTCTATATTTTTCAAATAAAACTCAAACCAAACCGATCCGAAAAATAATAAATTGATTTGAATTGGATTGATTGGATATATTAAAAATAAATATACAAAAACATATTTTTTAAATTATTTATTTACACGCTAAAATATGAAAAATAAATATTGAACACATGACACACACATATTTTTTAAATATGTTATGATTATTGTAACATCCTTCTACCTCATCATAAGTATAATACATTTTAACCACATTAATCATAACTTTTCCCATATAAAAAGGGCATCACATTCTTCTTATAACTCAAAAAATCATAAACCATCACATTTGAGTCATTTTCCATAACAAGAGTTAATAAAATCATAAAACATATTTGAAATTCTTTTTGAACAAATACGGAACGGAAAAACAAAACATCATTTTTCTCTTCAATAAGATAAAACTTCATAATTTAATCCAAACATCATTCAAAACAAAAATACTCAAAATAAATAACATCTTAAATGAATAAGATCACAACATTATGTTTCATTTCTCTATATTTCATCATTGATTGATATGTTTGTGATAATTTAAAAGATATTATTTCGTTTTTCATTGAAAATGTCTAGAGACTATATTTCTTTATTTCTTTCATTATAGTTTATACTTGATAATTGTTATAACAATTATTCTCTTCATTCAAATAAATAAGTAATAATTCAATTAAAATTAAAAATTTATTATATTAATTAAATTATGTTGATCATTGCTTTGATTTGGGTTTATGTCACTTCTTTGTCTTACTTTACCTTCTCAGCATCAATTATTATTCAAACTAGAGTAATTTAAGTAAGTACTATAATCACTTGTTGCATTGAAACTTTTCTACAAAAGCTGCCCAAAAAATTAAAAGAGATTTCCTGTCACTTCTAAGAGATATCACCTATTTTCAGTCTTTATTCATTGATTCATTTTGCCCTATTCCAAGGCAAGTTGCTTCAAAGACACCTAATGTTCGACTCTTATTATGAACCATTATCAATTATTGCATATCACAATAAAATAAACATTTCACATGAACTAATTATAACTCTTACAAATTCAATAATAGAAAAGAAAGACTATTATTGATAGTGGATCTTAAAGAGGTTCATAGAGGCCTAAGACATGTCCATCAATGCACCTCAGAGCTGCAACCTGATTGATCACATCAAACCTTATCTTATTATTATCAATGCTATCAGGAAAATATTCAATCTAAACTTAATAGCATAGCATGATAGCAGGATTTGATTCAAGTATACGCCTACAAACTATTTTGAAAAAATATATGTCCAAAAACAACTATGATACCGATAATAATTTAATAAAAAAAATTAATAGTAATTATAGATATTGGCGCATGTATTCAACACGATAGAGGATTGTTTTTTAGAAGTGTTGGTGCTATATACAGATCGACACTTTATAATTATATTTTATTTTTAAAATTATTACTATATGTTTTAGTATGTGTTTCAGGTGTTAGTGTTTCGAAATTACCTTTTCATGAATTTCATATTTGATAGGTCCATCAAGTTTAGCTCCTAATGGCATAAGTTTAGTTACAGTACTATTGATATTTGTCACTGTAAATGATAGCAGTGAAGTGTATTCCTTCTGTGTGCTTTGGTCATTGTCAATTTCAATTCAATCACAAACAAACAAACTCGTGAGAGCTTTAATTAAACATTCAAAATTGGAATTAATAGAGCATTAGTTCATAATAGCAAATTATCAAACAGATGGAGTGCATTATGGTGAAAAGAGAATTACATGGGGGAATGCATGAGAGTAAGCTTAAGAGGATCGGATTGAAGTTCCGTCCAACGGAAAGTGCAAACGTTAACGGTGAAATCCAAGCCTTCAGAGTAGAAACGAGCGGCTTTTGGAACGTCTTTATGGTTGGAACTGACTCACTTCGCTACTTTTCAATTGGGTTGGACCGAAGTTTGAATTTGGGTTTTTCAATTTTATGAAGAAAATTTTACACCTTGTAGTTATATCTATATCACTAAGATGATTTTTTTGGACTAAATTACCCTTCATATAAATAGTTATAACTTTACAAATTTTATTTTCCATTTCATTCCGTAAAAAAGTCTTTCGAGAGTGCCAAAACCAGATGCAACAAACCGGAACACTTATAACAACTCTTCCAATTTGGATTATACATATCGAAACACACAAAGTAAGTCTTCCAGAACACATCTCTATGTGTTTGTTCACCAGAAAAGTAAGTGAATGTCTTCCGGTTTGATGACAAAGTTTAATAGAAATGAATATGACTATGTATTACTTGATTAAATTTATTCATAGAATTGAGGTGTGACTCAAAATTGAATGATTTGTATGTATACGATATGCTTCCGGAAATGAAATAGGCTTTTTTTTTGGATTTTTTCATATCGTGTTTTTCCACCACTTATGGCGGAATTAGTAATATCTCTATTCATGAATAAAGAGGGCTGAAGCCCAAAAACTAGACACCCATTGATCTTGTGTATGGGTTACCCCTCATATCAGCTACATAAGAGTTCAAAGCTTCCATGGGACACACTAGATCCTAAACTATGTGTGGCGTCTAGCTTGGCTAAGTCATCGACACATTTGTTCTCTTCCTGATAGACTTATCTTATGCGATATCTTTCTATTTTGCTCAACTCGATCTTGATGAGCTTAAGGGAGTTATTTCCTCTCCCCATATTGTTACTTTCTTTGGTGATTGCTTCAAAAACTTCTTTGGAATCCATCTGTATAATTAGTTGTTGAATGCATTTGCTTGTAGCAAGTTTCATTCCTTCCAGAATTGCTCACGTCTCAATTATGAATGGTTTGCATCTTCCAATTGACTTTTTAAAACCAATAATCCAACTTCCTTTGTCATCTCTAACGAGTCCTCCACTGGTAGCTTTTCGAGTCCCTATAACAACACCATTTGGATTGAGTGTCTTCTAGTGGATGTCTGATTGCTTTCATCTAAAAAGAATTATGGCTATATTCGTGACTGTAGCTTTCCTCGACCATTACACACTTTCCTTATACTGCATTACTCGTGCCTTAATGTCTTCTTCCAGCTTCTGCAGCATGATGTAGTCATCAACTAAACATTTTTTGTTTCTTCAGTGTATATTACATGGTAATGGCCCATGTTTCTGGCTAGTTGGTTACCTTCGACGAGCTCCTATTGCGGTTTATATTCCAAGTCAACCACTTATCCTTGTTAGGGTTGACAAAAAGGTTCAACTAGTTAGGATGCACAAGTTCTTTCCAAATATTATGCACACTTTTGCAGTCGTGGATTAAGGTTTCCTACACACCAATACAATCATCTGATTCTGGGCTACACACTTTTTGGTTAAACGACGCCTACGTTTGAGGGTTTGAGTCCACAACCCAAGAAAAGAAATTCAATATTAATAGTTTAGTACAATTATACTTACATACAACAACAAACATATTGTGAATAGGATACCTTAGAAACAAAGTATAATAGATTTCTTTATGATCAAGAAACCCACAAGGGTTAGGGTTTAGGGTTACCAAAGATAACACCTAGGATTGGTTATAAACAGTTATTCTTTCATTTCTCTTAAAACAAGATTACAAGTATACAAGAATAACAAATAACCTCTCTCCCTTTTGAATTAGGGTTTTATCTTCCTATTTTCCCTTATACAAATATGAGAGACTAGTATACTATTTGTAATAAAACTAACATACTAACCTAATGGACTTTTTAACAATTATTCATTACAAGCTAACTTAGGGTACAAGCTAACTTAAACAATTGGATCCATAACACAAGGCCCAATTAAACAATAACATGCGAGAAGACTTCGACGACATGATATTCGTACAAGGGTTTGTTCCAATATTCCACAAATCTCCACCTTGGAACACACCCTATACCAACAAGAAACAAACTAGCTTTCTTCATAGAGATTTATCAACGACATACAGTGGAAAAACTTGCAACTAGACAACGTCTTGGTGATCATATCAGCAACATTATGATTTGTCGAAACCTTCAGCACTTGGACTTCTCCGTGCTCGATTACCCCTCTGACGAAATGCAACCTCACATCAATGTGCTTGGTTCGCTCATGATAGGTTGAGTTCTTCGACAGGTGTATTTCATTTTGACTATCACATTTAACAGTGATACTTAGACCTTGAAGTTTCGGCTCATTTGCAAAACCTACCAGCCACAATGCTTCCTTTACAGCTTTAGTTAGAGCGATATATTCTGCTTCAGTGGTTGATAAGGCAACAACCTTATGAAGTGTTTCTTTCCAACTAATTGTTCTGCCAAACATTGTGAAAACATATCCAAAAATAGATTTTCTGGAATCCATACAACCTGCATAATTAGAGTCGACATATCCTTCGATTGTTGCTTTACTATCTTCACCCAAGGCTCCACCATAAATTAGGACTCTATTCAGAGACCCATTTATATACCTTAGAATTCACTTTAATGCTTGTCAATGAGCCTTTCCAAGATTCGACATGTACCCGCTTACAAGACTTACTGCATATGTTATGTCGGGTCTAGTACAAACCATAACATACATCAAAGAACCTACTATATTATCATGTGGAATGTTATTCATATAAGCTCTTTTGACATCAGTACTGGGACACTGATCTATAATCAGCTTGAATTGAGGGTTTGTTGGAGTCACAACAAGCTTTGAATTCGACATACCAAACTTATCAAAAACCTTCTTCAAGTATGCCTCTTGAGATAAGCATAATCTCGATTGCTTTCTATCTCTCCGGATGTCAATCCCAAGAATTATGGACACAACTCCAAGATCCTTCATATTGAACTCCTTATTGAGTTCAACCTTCACCCTCATTACATCTTTGACATTGTTGCTTGCTATTATAATATCATCCACATAAAGCAACAAAATAACAAGTGAATTATCAGGTCAAAATCTGAAGTAAACACAATGGTCGAACTGACTTCTAATGAAACTTATGTGTGCCATGATCTTGTCGAATCTCCTATTCCACTGTCGAGGATATTGTTTCAGTCCATATAAAGATCTCTTCAGTTTGCATACATATTTTTCTTTCTCCTCTTTGACATACCCTTCAGGTTGTCTCATCAGGATTGTTTCATCAAGATCACCATACAAGAACGTAGTCTTCACATCCATCTGTTCCAATTCAAGGTCGAACTATGCCACCATGGCAAACAACATTCGAATGGACCTGTGCTTCACAATAGGAGAGAACACATCATTGAAGTCGACACCTTCTTTCTGAGTGAACCCCATTGCAACCAACCTTGCATTGTATCTCTTCGATGCCACTCCTTCGATTCCTTCCTTAACTTTGAAAATCCATTTACATATGACTAACCTGGCTCCAACATGTTTCTTGATCAGTTCCCAAGTATTGCTATCATGAAGTCATTTCATCTCATCATCCATGACCTTCATCCATTCAGTCTTATTTCGAATCCTCAATACTTCCTTATAGTCTCTAGGTTCTTTGTCTAGAACCTCACTTGCAATAATTAAGGCATAAGCTATAAGATCTGCATACCTTGGTCTCTGAGGTGGCTTGATGACTCTTCTTGACCTGTCTCTTGCCATCAGGTAGTCATTATCAGTCTCCTCATCTTCGACAACAGCTTATGTTTCTTCTTCGACTTCATCTGGGTCATGCAATTCAGCATCACTATGCTTCACCTCAATAGGAATTTCTCCCTGTTCCAGCTCTTCAACAACATCAACAGTTTTATTGAAAGTCATCTCAGCTTCATTGAAAACTATATCTCGACTGGTGATACACCTCTTGTGACCTGGTGTAACACCCCAAAATTTGCCCTCTCATTTTCATATTTAGCATATCACTTTGCATTTTGCATAGCATTTTGCATTCATAAGCTTCATGAAATAATCAAAAACATTGCATCATAACCATCACAGCAGGGGCATAGGTTTGTGATCAATGAACAAAGCAACTAAAGGTTATACAAAGGCAATCAAAGGGCCATATAGCTTCTCAACCTTGTGCAAATGGTCCACAACATCCCACAAGTATTCACTTGAAGCCACAAGTCCTATACAGAGGTGCTTTGATCAAGGGAGGCAAGCAGTGCAACATTTCCCAACAAAAAGGAGTCGGATGCGGGTTTCTAAGGAACTGGGCTTATCAATGAGACTTTGGTCCAAGCATGGTTTCATGGTTCTCTACATGATGTCAAGTACCTATGGTTCAAATTTCACCGTTGGACTCATTTTGGAAGGCCCTCGATTGTCAGTTGATTGAAAATCAGAAAGTTGGAGAAAAGTCAACCAGGATGAGTAAAAAGTCAACTCTTGAATTTTTGGGATCAAAATCATGAAATTATGGTCACAAGGCTCTTAGGGATCAATTTGGATCAAGAAAGAATGGAAAAAATCAAGAAAACTAAAACTTACCATTTTTTGGAAAGTTTGGGTTTCCAAAAATGGCAAGTTTTGGTCATCTTTGTAGCCACTTCAAGAGAGGTTTTTTCCCAAAATAAGAGTCCTATGAAAAGTATACCTTGAGAAAATGAAAGAGGACATCCTAAGCTTCAAAACCATATGTGGAACTCCTTCATAGGATCAAAATTGAGAAAGATATGGCCATTCAAAGTTTGAAAAAAAAACAAGGCAATGCAGCAGGATGAATCGATTCATCGTGTTATGAATCGATTCATAATAGTTAAAAAAACTGTTATGAATCGATACATCCATGTATGAATCGATTCATAATGCGTTTTTTTGCTAAAATTAGTTTTCTCTTCAGTATGTATCGATGCATGACCTTATGAATCGATTCATGATGCTGTTTTTTGCCATTTTGCTGCTGTTTTTTATGCAAAACAAGGGGGAATGCTATGCTATCTTTGGGGTCGAAAGTGGAAATGATTGGTACACATTTTATAGCTCATTTAGCTTCACTTTGGCCTCAATTCAAGCTTCACCATTGCTGCTACATCAAAGTGGTCTTCACCACAAATGTTCATGAGCTAGAGTACACTAGATTCATTGGTTTCAAGCTGAATTGTGCCATTGATCCTTGTTACATCAGCAAGTTATCATTGAATGTATGCATGTCCATTCTAATTGTTGTGCATCCCACAAACTAGAGAGCAAACTCAAGCTGAAATCCTTGAACTACTAAGCTTGTGTTCCACTTCACTAATCTCCATCATAAGCTTCATGGTGTTGGATGCATTAGATTGGTTCTAATTGAAGAAAGTTCTAGAAATCCAGCTGGCATAACTGTCCCAACTAACTTCACTCACTTAACTCACTTCACTCAGTTAACCAAGGCTTGTTAACTCTGGTTCTAACTGTTAACTAGAGGTTCAAGGCTCTATATAAGGATGAGTGGTGCTAGAGTGCAAGGTTCAACTTCATTCTTCACTAAAATCACACCAAATTCTCCAAGTTTTCTCTGCATTTTCTCTGCAAAATCACTGCATTTGGAAGGATCAAGCCTCCATAACCATAGCATTGATCTTCTCCTTCATTGTGCTTCATCTAACACCATTCATAGAGCATTTTTCATGGAGTTTTGAAGCTGAAATTTTAGAATTACTTCTTCTGAATTTTCTGCATTTTTGCTTCCATACTCCTTGGTCTTCATCTACAACACTTCAATCTTCATCAAGTCATCATCAACATCAAGATTTGAAGCTTATTCATGGAGTTTATGGCTTGAATCCTCCAAAATTTACTTCTGAATTTTTCTGCATATTCATTAATTCCTCAAGATTCTTCACCAACAAAGTGTTTATTTCACTTCACAAAGAATCAATCTCAATCAAGGAAGCCATAGGAACCTCCTCTCTGGTTTTCTTCAACAAAATTCAGCACTACATTTCAGGTTTCATATTTAATTCTTCTGACATGAATTCTTATTTTTCTCGTTGTTTTATGTTGATTAAAGCTCAATAGGAGCAATGCTTGTGCTGACTAGTTGATATGCACCCTAGGTGCTTAGATTCAATTGTTAGGTTGATTCTTGTGAGCTTCGATTTGCATTGTTTGTGAACCTTAGGAGAAAACTAAGCCTAGGTTAGTGATGTGCTTGAGGAGACGAATCTATCCATGGTCTCATTTTTCAATTTGGTGAACATTTGTCCAAGCCCTAACCGGAGAGTGATCGGAGAAGATGACCGGAGTTTAGCTCCGGTGACCGGAATAGTGAGTCTAGCATTAGGATGAGAACATGTCACAACCGTTAGATCAGTTTCCATCCAGTGCACCAAAATCTGCCACCACATTAAGGAACATGTGCCAACCATGTGCCATCATTTATGAAGAGTTTTTTTTCAGACCACTATCTGCACCCCTGCATGTGTGAGTCCAGCCCAATTCAGTTCATTTTTTCACTTCCTGCACCTCCCTTCATTTCTTTTATTTCTCTTTCCTATTTTTGTTTTCATATAATTCAGTTTGATTTTAGTCCATTAAAAATAGTTCTATTCATCTAAAAATTCTCAAATAAATCATGGATATTCCTTTTTGTTTCTAGTTTTTTTATCATATTTTTATTTTATTTTTTTCATTGATCCACGTGCCAGAATTAAATCTCCATTGCACATAGCTTTTTTTGCTTCATTTCTTGACCAGTCTGTCTTGTCCATTTTCTACAGCTTTCAATATTTGGAGTTTTGATCCCATTCTTTTTGCATTGTGTTCCTGAGATCTTGTAGTTTTCATGTGATTTTTATCAGAAGTTTTAGAAAATTATTTCTTGAGTTTTGGTCAGGTATCTTGTGATGTAAGTTTTCTGTCCTAACTTGTGTTTGTACCTCCATTTGATCTAGTTCCTCTCTGAATTTTTTCAAATCCTTTTGGCAAGTTGATATGATGTATTTGAAGATCATTTGGTTTCAGTTGTAGAATTTTTAGATGGCTGGTTGATTATTTGTGGATTTTTGTTCTCACCTTGTCCCATTTTGCTTCTTTTGGTTCATTAGATCTCTTATAGGCTTAGAAGGGCACTTGTGCCAACTTTTTCTTCTCATCTGGGGTTCCTTTGGGGTTTGGATACCTTCCTGGTCCTAGGATAGGTTTTGTTTCTTCTGAATTTTTTAGGTTTGCTTCTTATTCAAGTCATTTGTTTCTTTAAGTGTTTAAATTCCATCTTTTGATTCCGTTGCTTTTATTTTGGCATTGTTTGGTATTGTGTGACTTCTCTCTTCATCTTGCTGGCCTCTTAGGCTATTCTTAATATCATTTTGATTCTGGTTTTGAACTTTGTGCTTGTATTCATTTGTGCATGCTAACCTTGCAGGGGCTATGGTAAGTGTGAGATGTGGGAATTGAGTTCCACATCTCCAATTCTCATCTCTTCCTTTTATATTTATGTGAACTAACCCTCTTTTGTTGGGCCTAGGCCTTTCTCATCCTTTCTTATATCTTCTTCTTCCTTCTTCATTAGGATAGAAACCTCACTAACCCTTAGGACATCCATGCATGTTAACACTTATGATTATTTTAGTTCCCCTTTAGAATTTTTCCTTTGAGATCCTTTGGCGCTCTCTCTCTTCTCATCTTCGAACTTAATTTTAATTCACTTAATAAAGGTTGAGTACTTTCATGTGACATGAGACTTTGCTATGAGATGCTCACATGCGCTCCATTTCGGGGCGAGGTGTGAGTCATCACTCGTGGTGGATAGGTCTTAGCATGAGTACCTCACAAAGAAAAAGCTAAAAAACACTTCTTAACCAAAAAACCACAAAACACTTAATAATGGTAATAGGTCAGTGTGCTTAAGCCTTCACTTGTGGGACTAGCTTTGGGGATTTCCTCCATATATAGGTGTGCCTCTTGCGCATTCCATTTCGGGATGATGTGAGACGTACACATCCCATTGAGTAAGACTTGGGTACACTTACCTATGCAAACTTTCACTCATAAAAGCTTCTAAAAAGCACAAACAAACAATAAGCGTCTTTCCTTCGGGAATTCTTTTCTCACCTCATTCGCTCCGTCCGCGAACTTGCTCCTACTTGTCATCTTGCAAGACGGTTACGCACTCGTCGTCCGAGCCTGCAACACCTGAGCAATGGCATAGGCAGTTCAAGCTTTTAATTCACAATCAATTTCCTTGTTACCCCTAGTTAGGGGAACTACGGCGACTCTGATCCTCATTATCCCGATGAGGTACGTAGGCAGCGGGGTAGGGCCCGTTCGAGCACATTCTTTGTTTTCCCTACATCTCCCTCTCTCTTTCCGTTCTCTTTTCTTATTCCATTTCTCATTTCATTCTAATTCCAGTTAGCGGTTATTTCATTTCAGCAGCATATTTTTCTCACCCTTTGAAACAAGCAAGCAAGCGTGGATCCCGTCGGGTACGACGGATGGATTGGGGTGCTAATACCTTCTCAATTCGTAACCGACTCCCGAACTCAGATCTTTGGTTCGCAAGGCCTTTTTCTTTCCTTCTTCCTCAGGTTTGTGCAACATTACCTTTCCCATTCTTTCGGGATAAAAATGTCTGGCTGGCGACTCTACCTTTCCGCGCCACTTTCGCGTTTGTACTAGGATGAAAATCCCGGGAACGACAGCTGGCGACTCTGCTGGGGACTGCACACCAGAGAATCTCTGGTTTCTCCTGTGAGTCTCTCCTAGCGCTTGTTTGTTTTTGTTTCTTTGGATGATGTTTGTTTGCTGTGGCTTGTTGTATTGTTGTTTATTTACAGCTTTATTTACAGTTTTCAGTATTTATTTTATGCATCATGTATATCATACTGGACTGTCTGGACTGGTTTTCTGTTTGGTGGGCTCGGGGGATATTATTTCTGAGAGATAAGCCAAGTACCCGGCTTGAGTGCACCCTAGGATTAGAGTGGACATATTGTACTCGCATGTGACATGATGAGTGGCGATGTGTTTCACGCCCAGATTGCGATTGTCTTGGAAATATCTTGTGTGGAGATTTCCTCCACTTCGGGATAGGACCTTGATAGTTATGTGCATCTGGGGACCGATCATTGAGAACCTTTGTGGAAACAACCCTCTCTAGTGATGACAGTGGCAGACCACATTTGTTGGCAAACCCACTCGCATCCGAGGGTCCACTGGGAACTTACATAGGATGGCCTGGTTCTCTCATAGGAATCCAGTCAAGGCAAACTGTTCGTATGACGGTAGTATTGTATCCTACGGGCTGAATGTACTATTGTTTCTCGATTTCAGAGCTTGAAGCTGGGGACTTATAAGGGATGCTTGTTTTTCCCGGACTCAGCTGAGACCTCCCTGCGTAGTACATAATGCCTAACCGATTCCCTGATTTGGTCATGAGCCATTTCTCGGAAATGGTGAACGTATTATTGCTATTCGGCTTTGAGAGTCCGTGATGTTGACCCGAGTAGCACACCCGTGAGATTGGAGGGGTTTACAGGTTTGCAGGAACCCTAAACTTCAACATACCCACTTTGCTAGTATTGTTCAGTGTTCTATGGTTCTTTGATTCTGAGATCCGGGATTTCTATTCAGAGAGATTGTTACTGTGATTACCATGGTGACCCTGATATTGTGACTGTTATTATGACTCTCCACAGACACTTGGCTCGTTGTTCAACTTCAACACCATCAGTGACTATGCTATTATGTGATCCAGTTTTACAGTTATTGGGTTCTCAGTTATGGTGTTCTATACAGAGATGGTGCCGCTATTGTGATTCTATACAGACAATTGGTTCACTGTTCAACACCAACATCAGATTGTTGATCACACGTCTGTTGCATACATGACATCATAGCATTTCTGCATACATGTTCAGTTATTTCCGAGGATCACATATCTGAATCATGTTGTTGGATTTTTCTGTATCAAAACTTGAATTAAAGCAGATAGATTCCTCAGAAATAATTGAACATGGCATTTGCATACATCCTTGCATTCTTGACAGGTGTTCAGAGACAAATTCTTTTCCTGACTTGATTTCTCATCAAAATGGACAACTTGAATCACAATCATCAAGGTATATATTTGAAGCAACTCCGGGCGGAGGTAATCGAAGGAAGACCCAGCTGAGGCCATTCAGGGCAGAGGTATAAGCTTTATTTCAAAACCAGAAACTGCTGAAACAGGAAGTCAACCAGATGAAGACTCAGATGAGCTTGGTTATGGAAATTCTGAACAAAGCTATTTTCATCCCTATTGAGGGGAACTACGCTGCTCTGATTCTCCATTGGTCAATGGAGATACGTAGGCAGGAGATCGTGCAAGATCTTTCCGAGCAACTTTATTTATCAACTTCATTTATCAACCTCTTCCCTCCAGACGTCATTTGTCGGCATCCAATTTCAGCTTCCCAAGAGAGTCCAGCGGGCAGAGCATAAGGGTAAATGCCAAAACCACTTGAGAAGAAGTTTGATCATATTCTGATGACGTACGTGCAATAAGTTTCCTCATTTACGCAAATTTGGAGTGGTTGAGCTAATTGCATCAGGATCATCTCCGACAAAGCTTCCTTTGGGGTTTCAATGCCAAGTATGATTACCATTCTGGGGCACCTGGCCTTTTAATTGAAGATTGCAAGTCTTTCAGAGGCAAAGGTAAAAACAATGTCGCGAATTTGATTGAGTAAACATCCAGACTACTGACTGCTGAAAGTCTCCGAGAGCAATAAGTCCAGACGGAGTCAAACCTCCTCAATAATGACCACCATGATGTGAAGGCTAGATGCAAGTATCACTCAGGGGCATTTAGGCATACAATAGACAATTGTGATGTGTTCAAGTACAAGATGCAAAATTTGGCCGACTCAAAGGTCATCATGCCAGAAGGTCTGCTCACATATTGATATCTCCTTATCAAATTGGCATCCTAGTTTGCAAGGGCATCTTCAGAAGCAATAAGTCCAGACGGAGTCAAGTCTCCTCAATGATGGCAATGTCCAGCTTCTTTACTGCATTTTCATTTGTAGTTTATATTGTTTGTTTAAACATTTGTATGCATGCATGAAACTTATTTGTTTTTGAATGATAACCATAATAAAATGCACATGTTTCTCTTGAAGTAATCCATTCGTATTCACTCATGATTTTGTGTATGTGCATTGCAATACCAACTGTTGTAATTAAACTCTATCAGGGAGGACGACGAAATGAAAACGCAAAAATCTCTAACTGTGTGCTTTTGAGAAAGACCCTGTTGACGATGTACAGGCATTGTTTCAAGTCCTAAACACCGGAGATATAAGGGAGATAGACCCTCGCCAACCCATTTGAGCCTTGAAGTAGGAGTTTATTTTCGCATGAAAAAACCCTTGCATTTAACCCAGGGGCAGGGTAGGTGTCAGCTAGCTGGACCGATCGTTCAAATTTCGAAAAGGAGTGTAAATCTGAGGATCCATTACCTTTCGTTGTACCAAATCAAGAGGTCCAAAGACCAGAAACCACAATGGTTATCCCAATCAAGAGTCCAAAGACCGGAAACCACATTGGTTATTAATCATTGACCAGAGAATGAGGCAGTCACGACCCTTTCAAAGCAATCAAGACAAACAGTGTCACACGATTTGTTCAAAAAAAAAGAATTGAAAAAATGATGAATGAGAAAGCCCGCTAAGTCGAAACTTGAAAACAAGCGACTTAGGCAAAAATTAGGGCATCCCGCTGGACTTCACAATCAAAGATTCACAAGAATCAATCCAGGCAAAAGTTAGGGATAAGCAAAATAATGCAAAAGCGAAAGACGAAAAGTATTACACAAGAAAGATCCTTGAACAAGAACAAAGTCGTGTGATACAGACACGAAAGACGGAGGGATGACTGACTCCAAACAACAACTTGATTGGTGCTTAAACCGTTAGTGTAATTGGTTCCTCAACCATCACAAAACCATTTTTGAGAAGTGAGCGCTTGTGAAAGCTAGCTGAACATAGGAATGGAGAACATCACGAAGATGGGTGGGCACAAATAAACTTCGAGCCTATATCCTTTATTTTTATAACCGTGAACCAGACCACGATACAACCCTCAAAAGTCCTAACTGAAACAGGGTTATCTTGAGAGCGTACTACCACAAGATCGCGTTCCTGACTCCTATGAGTTGTGCTAAAAGTTCTTTGTTGGTGTTGCATGTGCGTGCTTTCATTCATCAAAAACCAATGTCGTATTTAACCAGTGATTCACTCACAAAGGTTGGCGACATCTTTTTACAGTAAAACTTCAAGATTAACATGTGTGTTGCATTGGAATTTTCATTCTTAGAATAAACATTTTCTGCTTGCATACATTTGTTTGGCATCATAAAAGTTTACATATGGAACTTCAGTCCAGAAGCTTAATCTTGCTAAGTTGAGAAGTCTGAGATTTCCGAAGGACAATCTATCGAGGTGCACTTTTCAAGAAAACTCCATTGAGTAGGGACTTTCCCAACAATCGTGGTAAGAGCCAACTAATCTGGGGAAATCATGTCGAGCAATCTCTTCAAAGTTCAACCAAGCTGGGGCAATCACTTCGAGATTCAAATCTCTAAAAGAGCCATTAGTCTGAGGCATGTATTCAAATTTCAACCAAACTGGGGCAATTACTTCGAGATCCAATCTCTCAAAGAACAATTGGCATGGGTGTTTTCTTCAAAACACAGTCATTCAGGGGTGATCACTTCAAGACTTGTACTGGGGCAGGCCATCCTAAGAGCATGAGAAGTACTTTCTCCCGAAGACGGTAAATCCAAAGCACCTATCCAAAGGTCAAAATACTGGGGCATAATATTTCACGGTGATATGAGGTTTTTCATTAATCCTCGTGAGGCAAATTTCTTTCATAGACCACGCAGTCTGGGGCAGTTATTTCGAGATCCGACGAATCTCTCCAAGAGTTTGAAGACACTGAGGCATTTCGTATGCCAGTTTTCTGTAAAATCCTCTTGAGACATTTTCTTCCGATGGACCTTAATCTGAGGCGAGTTGAAAATTGCAAAGAATCATTGTTCACTCATGATTAGTCGGCAACCTAGCAACCCAGGGCTAGGGGCAAAGCCATTGTCGGCACAGTACTTCAAGAGTTGTTTTGTCGGCGGACTTCATTGATTAGAATTCCTTAGCAAGTCTCATTAGACAATTCCTTCTCTAGTAGTGCGACAAATGGAAGGTTACTTCTGGAGCAGAAGGATATCATCGTCTCTTATCCCCAGCATGAGACGCCTTACATCTCTCATTCCCAACATGAGAGGATTTATCTCTTATCCCAGCAAGTGGCAACTTGAGCTCTTATCTTCAGCGGGAAGCTTTATCATTGACATTATCTATCATCCCCAGTAAAGTGGAAGCTGAAATTTCTCCCAGCAAGATAGCAGAAGGTGGGTATCATCCCCAAGCAGAAGTTTCCCTTCAGACAGGGGAAATTCTCAGCAGTATAAGAGGTGTCATTCCTCCCCAGCAGTTTGCTCCCTCAGCGGTGCCATGCCTTTGATTCCCCAGCCAAGCCTGAAGATGATCTTTCCCCACAGAGTTCATATTTGATTTTCACCCCCGTTAGTGAAATAGTCCCCAACAAAGTTGCCATACTTTTGGGTATTTGATGATACGGTCAGGTATTCATCACCTCAGTCAGAGTTAGGTATTCAGACCTCTTGACTTGTCTCCCCTGCAGAGTTGTAACTCTTGTGGCCAATCAGGCATTTGTCTACCGCTCGGCTGCAATTTTCAACACTCGTCTGTGTTATCCCTAAGCAAAGTTTTCCCCAGCAGGGACATATCACTGCTTTATTGCTGCTCGTCTGCATCTTTTAACACTCGTCCGTGTTAGCCTTTTGGTATTGCTCATTTGCTTTCTCCAGCAGTGGTCCTTGACTACTTCAATTTAGCTTTCCTGCAATTTCAAACACTCGTCTGTGTTTGATTATATCAGTTGTTGATTGCTCGTCTGCAAAATTCCAGCACTCGTCTGTGCTTTGAGATGTATTATTTTGCTGTTGATTCTCAACACTCGTCTGTGTTACGATACCTCTGTTATTGCTCGTCTGCAATTTCCAGCACTCGTCTGTGTTTGGTTATGATAGGTGCTCGTCCGCAATTCCTCAACACTCGTCCGTGTTCCGATATGATATTTGTTGTTGCTCGTCTGCAACCTCCCCAACACTCGTCTGTGTTTGGTATTGGATCCTTCGCTGCACTCGTTTGTGCCTTGATATGTATTCTCTGCTGTTGCTCGTCTGCAACTGTCCAGCACTCGACTGTGTTTGTTTGAAGCTCGTCTGCTTTTATTCCCCAGAAGTCGTTTGTGTTCTGAAGCTCGTCTGCTTTGCTTGGATACTCGTCTGTATCATCCCCAGCACTCGTCTGTGCTAGCTTACATCTGTATGTGAAGATTTGCGATTTACCCTGATATTTCTGTTGCTACTTCAAATGCTCGTCTGTGTTTGAATCTCTGGTATTCGTCTATACCAGTTGCTGATACTCGTCTGTATCATCGCCTGAAACGCTCGTCTGTGTTTCTCAGATCATCGTCTGATACTCGTCTGTATCATTGACTTATGGCACTCGTCTGTGTTATCTTGATGATCATCCAATACTCGTTTGTATTGAAGAGGTTTCGAATCCTGACAGTGGGAATTAAATGTCGAAATGGTTACCGGTCTTGGCGTAACAGGCAAATCCGAAGGAGGCTCGTCTGTCTCAAGCACCAATTATGGTTGCTGCACCTGGCGTAACAGGTTTGCTCAGAAGACTCGTCTGTCTTGTACCATATATCCGCGGATAATATATGAAGAAGGTTCGTCTACCTTGATTGCATGTCTATCCCACAGACTTAAGTGCATTACCGGTCCTGGCGTAACAGGTAAATCCGAAGGAGACTCGTCTGTCTCATGCTATATGCATTGTTTTGAGGACTCGTATGTCCAGCTCCTGGCGTCACAGGATGGTTTGAAGACTCGTCTGTCTCAGTTATTGTCATTGAAGTGTGTTGAGGACTCGTATGTCCAGCTCCTGGCGTCACAGGATGGTTTGAAGACTCGTCTGTCAACTTGTTATTATTCCAGATATCAGTTTCAGCTTGGAAGAAGCTCGTCTGCTTCTTCTCTTCTTCATACCCCCAGAGCGTCATCTGGTTGGGTTTATTTCCCGGGGTTGCATTCTTCGTCAGAGTGCAAATTTCTGGTCTTCTTGGTATTCAATCACAGTTTATCTCGAATGGTCGATAGCCCGTGCTATCGTCCTTTTCAGATTAACTGATGTTTGAATAGGGGCAGCTGTAACACCCCAAAATTTGCCCTCTCATTTTCATATTTAGCATATCACTTTGCATTTTGCATAGCATTTTGCATTCATAAGCTTCATGAAATAATCAAAAACATTGCATCATAACCATCACAGCAGGGGCATAGGTTTGTGATCAATGAACAAAGCAACTAAAGGTTATACAAAGGCAATCAAAGGGCCATATAGCTTCTCAACCTTGTGCAAATGGTCCACAACATCCCACAAGTATTCACTTGAAGCCACAAGTCCTATACAGAGGTGCTTTGATCAAGGGAGGCAAGCAGTGCAACATTTCCCAACAAAAAGGAGTCGGATGCGGGTTTCTAAGGAACTGGGCTTATCAATGAGACTTTGGTCCAAGCATGGTTTCATGGTTCTCTACATGATGTCAAGTACCTATGGTTCAAATTTCACCGTTGGACTCATTTTGGAAGGCCCTCGATTGTCAGTTGATTGAAAATCAGAAAGTTGGAGAAAAGTCAACCAGGATGAGTAAAAAGTCAACTCTTGAATTTTTGGGATCAAAATCATGAAATTATGGTCACAAGGCTCTTAGGGATCAATTTGGATCAAGAAAGAATGGAAAAAATCAAGAAAACTAAAACTTACCATTTTTTGGAAAGTTTGGGTTTCCAAAAATGGCAAGTTTTGGTCATCTTTGTAGCCACTTCAAGAGAGGTTTTTCCCAAAATAAGAGTCCTATGAAAATTATACCTTGAGAAAATGAAAGAGGACATCCTAATCTTCAAAACCATATGTGGAACTCCTTCATAGGATCAAAATTGAGAAAGATATGGCCATTCAAAGTTTGAAAAAAAAACAAGGCAATGCAGCAGGATGAATCGATTCATTGTGTTATGAATCGATTCATAATAGTTAAAAAAAACTGTTATGAATCGATACATCCATGTATGAATCGATTCATAATGCGTTTTTTTGCTAAAATTAGTTTTCTCTTCAGTATGTATCGATGCATGACCTTATGAATCGATTCTGTCGCTCCCGGGATTTCCATCCTGGTACAAACGCGAAAGTGGCACGGAAAAAGAATAGAGTCGCCAGCCAGGCATTTTTATCCCGAAGAAAGGGAATGGTAATGCTGCACAAACCAGAAGAAAGAAAGAGGAAGGACACAGGTCCTGCGAACCAAAGGGACTGAGTTCGGGAGTCGGTTACGACCTGGGAAGGTATTAGCACCCAGATCGTCCGTCGTACCCGACGGGATCCACGCTTGCAAAAGAAACTGTTTCAAAGGGTGAGGGTATGAAAACTGCAGCAAAAAAGAAAAGAAAAGAAACTGGAACTGGAAAAGAACTGAAATAAGAAAAGCAAAGGAAAAATGTAGGGAAAATAAAGATTGTGCTCGAACGGGCCCTACCCCGCTGCCTACGTACCTCATCAGGATAATGAGGATCAGAGACGCCGTAGTTCCCCTAACTAGGGGTAACAAAGGGAAATTGCTTGTGAATTAAGGCTTGAACTGCCTATGTCATTGCTCAGGTGTTGCAGACTCGGACGACGAGTGCGTAACCGTCTTGCAAAATGACAAGTAGGAGCAAGTTCGCGTACGGAGCGAATGAGGTGAGAAAAGAATTCCCGAAGGAAAGACGCTTATTGTTTGTTTGTGTTTTTTAGAAGCTTTTAGGAGTGTATCACAAGGAAGTGAACTCAAGCTCTTATCAATGGAATGTGCACTTGTCACTACATTCCAAAATGGAATAATAGAACAAGCACACTCAAGTAAGGAGAAGATCCCCAAAACTTGAACCCAAAGACTAGGGCTTAGGCTCACTAACTTGCTTAATTATTAAGTGTTTTTGGTTATTTACATGAAGAAGTGTTTTTATGCTTTATGAAGCAGATACCTTGATCAGACTTGTGCATCACAAGGTAAACATGTACTATCCCAAGATGGGAAGACTACAAGCATACCTCATGGAATAAGGCTATGGATCAATGCATCACTTCATATTTATTAAAGTGTTTTCTTTTTAAGAGTTATGAGATGAGAAGAGAAGAAGAACCAAAAGGATCTCAAAGGAAAAATTCTAAAGGGGAACTAAAAACAATCCTAAATATTCACATGCATGGATATCCTAAAGGTTAGTGAGGTTTCTATCCTACTGAAGAAGGAAAGAAGAAGAGAAGAAGAAGATAGAAGAAGGGATGAGAAAGGCCTAAGCCCAACAAGAAAATGTTAGTCCATATAAACAAAATGAGAAGAGATGAGAGATGGAGATGTGGAACTCAATTCCCACATCTCTCACTTACCATAGCTCCTGCAAGGTTAGTGTAACATCATAAAACCAAGGCATGAACCAACAAGTCAGAAGTTACACAAGCATAAGGGCATGGCAAAGAGTTCACAAGATGATAAACAAAGCAACACAAGATCACACTGAGATGATTAAAAGTGAAATAAATGCAAAGAAGGCATGCATAACACTTAAGGATATAATACACATAAAGGAGAATCAAAAACCAAAGCTCAAGGAAACTCAAACCCTATCCTAAGACCAGGAACAACCCTAGACCTCTAAAGGACCCCAAAAGATGAGGAGAAGTTGGCACAAGTGCCCTTCTAAACTTAAAAGAGCTTATGAGACTCAAAGGGTGCAAAACAAGGCAAGGTGAGGAAGAAAATACCTAAGAAATAAATCCAAGCACCTAAAAAATCTACCCAACCATCAAAGTACTCTTCAAACACAAGGAAATGAGAATCCAAAAGGGTTTGCAAAAATTCAGCACCAAACTAAGTCAATGAAGCTCAAGGATGCAAGGTATCACCATTTAGGGTTTAGAAAATTGATGCACAAGTAACCCAATCAAAATCCAGCAAATAAATTTATGAAAAATCCAAGATAAATCATGAAGATAGTAGAGTGTCTTAGAATTTGAATGCAAAAAGAATGAGGTTCATAGCTTAAAGGATGAGGAAGATAGAAATTGGACAAGGCAGATTGGTCCAAGAGAGTCCACAATAAAGCAATGCCTAGTGTTGAATTAATTTGGCCACGTGGAATGAAAATAAAAATATGAAAAAAATATGATAAAAAACTAGATGAACTAAAGAATACACATGAATTTTTATGGATTTTTTCTAAGTTGGGAAGTATTTTAAAAATAATCAAAATGGAAGGAGTAAAAGGAAGAAAATAAAAGAATAATAAACATGATGGAGGAATGCAAGAAGCAAGGCTGGTCAGCTCATTTCCACTACCTGGGCCCAGCAGGGGGCATGAATAGCATGTTGGCCTTGGGCCCATGCGAAAATGCAAGGCAAAAGAAACTCAGGCATTCCTTAAACTTATGGCATGCTTCATAAAAAAATAAAACAAACAAATGCACAAAACATGTGAACATTGACATCAACCGGTCATGCTAGGGTTTAGTCACCAAAGACAAAAATAGAAACCCCACCAATCCCTGCATTCCACTTCATCATCTTCAACCTCAACTCATAAGAACAAGCTGCAACATACGAATGCAACAGGACCAAACAGCAACAACACACCAAAACCAGAGAAACATATCTCCTCCATTTCTCCATGAAAACACACGAACCAAACATCAAAAATGATCCTCTAATCAAGCACAACATGAATCAATCATCACAGACATGTAAAACAGCACACACAGCATGAACAAAATCAAAAGAGTTTGGATCTAGAAACTTCAAAACCCTAGCCCGACCTCATTTCAACATCATTTTCAAAACCAAAGAGTTCCACATGCTCAGTGTAACAAGTAGATTATAATGCACATCACAAAAATCATTTACAAGTCTATGGATTTGAGGCATACCTGAGATCACACAGCTTCAAATTTCTCCAAGAAAGCTAAAATCCAGCTCTGGATGATCTTCTAGCAACCTCTTTTCACAAAATAAATGTGAAAGAAGCTTCAAAATCGCCTCAACTTTGCTCTTTGAAGAAATCTGGTTTGAACTGGACTGGTACAAGAACCTTCCTCCAGCTTAAAATGAAGCTTGATCTATGCCCTATGAAGCTTCAGGAACAAGAATATGGGGTCTGCTTTGTAAATGGAGCTATGGATGAGGAGTTATGAGAGAAAATGCAACAAGAGCCAAAGCTTGAGACTGATGAAATTCTACCTCCTCCGGCCGATTCAAAGAGGGAATACCACTTATATATGGTGTGTTTTCAGTAGCTAGGGTTGGCCAGCAAATGCACGTGAGAATAGTGTGCATGAGGTGATTTTGCAAAAGTTGCATGAGGTGTGTGGTGGAATGATTCAATCGTGCTCTTCCCACTCTCTTTGCACATGCTGACCTCTTATGATCCCCTAATTCAAAAGTGGAAGAAAACTGGCCCTTGGATCAGTGTATGATGCTGTTCTTATCATTTTGCTAAAATGCCCCTCATGAGATATCTCCTATTCCACGCATGCTTTCTGCACCCCTTTTGGGCCAAACCCTCTTCATACCATGCATTGTGAAATAATGACTCCAAATGGTACACAAATGGGCTTGCAACTTCATTCCATAACAACCTCCCCTTTGGTAAAAATTTGATATCTCATGTGCCAACAAAGATCTCATATGCCCATGCACTTGCATTTTGTGAAATGTGTCAAATTCCCTGCCTGGACCCTCCAATTTCTTTTGAGCTAACAACTTGAGATGTCATGAATAAAAGGATGGTGGCCTCACCTTGCACTTGGAATGGGAATAAATGAGCCTTTTTTTGAGATTTTGCATCATTTGCAAAAGTGTGAGATAAGCTCACATACCTCACTCTTTGCTTGGCCTTTTGGCACATGTACAAGCCTTTTCCAATCCTTGGTCAGAACATAAACAACTTTGGCCCTTAGAATTAGCCATTACATACTTCTCATGATTTGGCTAAATTTGCATTTTTGAGGACACTTCTTTGCTTGGCATCAAAATGTAAGTTTCTCTTGAGCAAAATCATCTAAATACACTGCATTGTAACTTAGTAACCTCACTTGATCCATTCCAGCACTTGGAAATGAGTTTTGAGCACTCTTGCATTTGGTGTGTGCATGGAAATGTGATTTTGCCCTAAAATGCATGAAATTTTCGAGGGCTTTATCTCTCAAACCATAAATCCCATGAAAATGTACTTGTACTTTTTGAAAATGGCAGGCTTTAGTCTTCAACTTTCATGTTTGGGTTGGGTTCATTTGAAGAATTTTTTATCATGCTAAGCTCACTTGAAAATTAGGGCAAAAGTTGCTAAATTTGGAAAATCTCAAAAACCAACTTTGTGCCATTTTTACAAAACCCTCCAAATGTCCATGATTCTTGATCTTCAATCATCCCAAACATCTTATAACATTGTAAAGACCTCCCTTGGCAAGAAAAAGTGGCTTGGACCCCTCGAAATCAGACAGTTGACTTTTTACAGGCACAGTTGACCAATTACTTCATCTGCAAGCAACTAAGGCAATGACTGACTTCCATTTGGAATTTTCTCATGAAAATTGACATGTAGGGACCTCTTATCATATGGAAAACATTGCCCAAAAGAGTTGGCCAAAATTATGAGTTTAAGGCTCTTGAAGTCAAAACCCTAATTTGGTTGCACTGCTTAGGAGCCTTGCATTGTCTTAAAACTTGTGATGATTAAGCAATCTTCTGAGCTTTTGCAGGTGAACTTGGCCTTGCCAAAAGAGTCTAGACTCATCATAGGCCTCCCACAAATCCATTGGAACCCTTGTCTTAGCTTAGATGGCCTCCAACACCTCCCCAGATGGCCTCCAACACCTCCCCAGATGGCCATATGCCTCATGCTAGGGCTTGATGCTTGTCATGCTTTATTTTCCCATGCTATAATGCTATATATATGATATGCTTATGATGAAAATGATGTATTATGATGCTTAAAATAAAGAGGGCAAATTTGAGGTTCTACAGCTGCCCCTATTCAAGCAACTGTTGATCTGAAAAGGACGATTGCTTCCGCTTTCGACCGTTCAAGATAAACTGTGGTTGAATACCCAAGAAAACGGAAATTTGCGCTCTGATGCAGAAAACAAAACAAAACAAAACAAAAAAAAAAAAGGGAAATAAACCCAATCCAATGGCGTTGCAACTGAGCTGAGAGGTGAGCAGACGAGCTCCTTAAGAATCTTCAAAGTAACCTGAGATAGACGAATCTCCTTCACTAATCCTCACGCAGATAAGCGGAATAAGACGGACGAGCCTTCTTCGGATAAACCTTACGCGGGTTCCGGGCGTGCATATAAGTCTGTGGGATAGACATGCAATCAAGGTAGACGAACCTTCTTCATATATTATCCGCGGATATATGGTATAAGACAGACGAGTCTTCTGAGCAAACCTGTTACGCCAGGTGCAGCAACCATAATTGGTGCTTGAGACAGACGAGCCTCCTTCGGATTTATCCGTTACGCCAGGACCGGTAACCATTTCGACATTTAATTCCCACTGTCAGGATTCGAAACCTCTTCAATACAGACGAGTATCGGATGATCATCAAGATAACACAGACGAGTGCCCTAAGTCAATGATACAGACGAGTATCAGACGATGATCTGAGAAACACAGACGAGCGTTTCAGGCAATGATACAGACGAGTATCAGCAACTGGTATAGACGAATACCAGAGATTCAAACACAGACGAGCATTTGAAGTAGTCACAGAAATATTAGAGTAAACAGCAAATCTTCACATTCAGGTGCAGGCTAGCACAGACGAGTGCTGAGGATGATACAGATGAGTATCCGAGCTTCAGAACACAAAGGAATTCTGGGGGATAAAAACAGACGAGCTTCAAACAAACACAGACGAGTGTCGGACAGTTGCAGACGAGCAACAACAGAGAATACATATCAAGGCACAGACGAGTGCAGCGAAGGATCCAATACCAAACACAGACGAGTGCTGGGAGATTGCAGACGAGCAATAACAAAGGTATCATAACACAGACGAGTGTTGAGGGGTTGCAGACGAGCACCCGCAAATAACATATCAGAACACAGACGAGTGCTGAGGAGTTGCGGACGAGCAACTATCATAATCAAACACAGACGAGTGTTGGAAATTGCAGACGAGCAATAAACGAATGCCTGATCGGCAACAAGAGATACAACTCTGCAGGGGAAGACAAGTCAAGAGGTCTGGATACCCACTCTGACTGAAGTGACGAATACCTGGCTGTATCATCAAATGCTCAAAAGTATGACAACTTGGCTGAGAAATATTTCACGGACGGAGGTGAAAATCAAATATGAACTCTATGAGGACAGATCATCTTCAGACTTGGCTGGGGAAACTTCTCGGGCAAATACTCTGGCTGGGGAGAGCATCTGACGTTTTAAGACTCTGAGGAGATATCAGGCTCTGAGGTAACTGATATACTGTCAATTCCATCTCTGATGATGTCAGGCTTTCAGGCACCTGCTGGATATACTCCACTGGGGAAGAAGGACTGCTACTTTACCGGGGAAGAAGAAACTGGTTGGGCTGCCGCCAAGACTTAGCTGGATACAATCTCAGTCAGAGATGTCAGGCTTCAGATACCTGTTGGAGGAGAAATCTCTGCTTGGGGAAGTACTCTACTGGGAAAGAGTACATTGCTTGAGAGAATGTAACACCATCCTGCAACCTGCAACAACAGAAAACACACGTGTGTCCCGAGGATTTGCATGGAATGATCGGTTCATCCATCGTCACCCGACACTCAAAGAGGGTTACAGTTTCCCTGCATGTCAGTTTTCTTTTCAAGATTATCACCAAATTTAGATGCAATGCTATTTTTGCCAAAAATTCAGGACATTTTGCAAACAAAAATAAACACACACAGCTTTTTGACTGAATATTATTTTTATTGAACGGCCTCTGAATAGGCAAGGATTTACATCAGGAAGCAACCACCTGGAAAGAGGTAGCCGCTATAAAAATTGAGAAAAGAAACTATCCTAATGGCAATGTACACGGCATTCCAAAGAGTTCCATTTCTGCTATGACCTGCACGTCTTCAAGACTCTCCATTCTGTTTTGGCTTTCTGAGAGGACGAGGGAGTTGTTTCCTATCCTTCTGATATTGTCAGGATGTACGAAACGATGCGGTGGTTCAGATAACTCGGATCACAGTTGTTCGCTTATTCCCTTATTTTGCGTGGACCGCCCTCTCGGGTTTTCAATCCACCGGGATACCCTTTTTTGCCTGAGCTGTCCAATGTGGCTTTTCAACTCAGCGGGTGTACATCTTTTTATTCATTTATTTCCCTAATTTTTGCCCGAGCTTTTTATTCTGTTTTTAGCTCGCCGGGATGCCCTTTTCTTGCCTGGACTTACATTCTGTTTTTGTGTCCAGCGGGTCTCTTTATGCGAAGTATTTTTTAACTGCGTCCGAGTTAACAGGGGATGGGAAGTCATCTCCATCCATAGTGGTGAGCATCAGTGCTCCTCCTGAGAATACTTTCTTCACTATGAATGGTCCTTCGTAATTTGGGGTCCACTTGCCCCTGTTATCTGAACCTGGAGGAACGATTCTCTTCAACACGAGCTCTCCCACTCGATACTCTCGAGTACGTATTCGTTGATCGAATGCCCGCTTCATTCTCCTCTGATAAAGCTGACCATGACAGATAGCCGCTAATCTCTTTTCCTCAATTAGACATAGCTGATCGTAACGAGCACGCACCCATTCAGCCTCATCCAATTTGACGTCCATCATCACGCGCAGTGAAGGAATCTCTACTTCAACAGGCAGGACTGCCTCCATACCATACACCAGAGAGAAGGGAGTTGCCCCTGTTGATGTCCTGACCGACGTTCGGTACCCATGAAAAGCAAACGGTAACATCTCATGCCAATCCTTGTAGGTGACAACCATTTTCTGCACAATCTTCTTGATATTCTTGTTAGCTGCCTCTACCGCACCATTCATCTTTGGTCGGTAAGGAGAAGAATTGTGATGTTGTATTTTGAAGTCCCGACATAAGTCTGCCATCATCTTATTGTTGAGATTAGAACCATTATCAGTAATGATCCTTTCGGGCACTCCATATCTGCATATGATATCTCTTTTCAGAAATTTTGCCACCGCTTGACGAGTGACATTGGCATAAGACGCTGCTTCTACCCACTTGGTAAAGTAATCAATCGCGACCAAGATGAAGCGATGACCGTTCGAAGCAGTTGGCTCGATCTTCCCAATCATGTCAATGCCCCACATAGAGAAGGGCCAAGGAGATGACATGACATTGAGTGGGTTAGGAGGAACATGCACTTTGTCTGCATATATTTGGCACTTGTGGCATTTACGAGCGAATGAACAACAGTCTGCATCCATTGTCATCCAGTAATACCCTGATCTCAGCAGCTTCTTTGCCATAGCATGCCCCCCTGCATGGGTACCAAAAGATCCTTCATGGACTTCCTGCATCAACAGGCTTGCTTCGTGTCTATCCACGCATCTGAGCAAGACCATGTCGAAGTTCCTCTTGTACAAAACCCCGTCTGTGTTCAAGAAGAAACTAGCAGCAAGTCGTCTCAAGGTCTTTTTATCTTTGGAAGATGCCCCTGTTGGGTATTCTTGCTTCTCCAAGAATAACTTGATATCAAAATACCAAGGTTTCTCGTCAGACACGGCGTCTACAGAGAAAGCATAAGCTGGAGAGTCAAGCCTGGAGATGTTGATTCTGGGCACAAAATTCCAACACAGGACTTTAATCGACGAAGAGAGAGTGGCCAAAGCGTCGGCAAATTGATTTTCATCACGTGGTATGTATTTGAGTTCAACCGTCGTGAAGAATGTCAACAGTTTTCTAGCATAATCCCTGTACGGAACTAGATGCTCTTGATGTGTATACCACTTGCCGGTAATCTGGTTAATGACGAGGGCCGAATCTCCGAATATATCGAGGTTCTTAATCCGAAGATCAATTGCCTCCTCTATTCCCATTATACACGCCTCGTATTCCGCTTCATTGTTGGTGCAGCCAAAAGTAATTTTGGCAGCGAAGGGTAAATGGACACCTTCAGGAGTAATAAGTACGGCACCAACTCCACGACCATTGATATTGACAGCCCCATCAAACATCAACTTCCATTTGGATTCAGGATCAGGTCCCTCCTCCGGAAGTGGTTCCTCATAATCATTTGTCTTGAGGTACATGATGTCCTCATCAGGGAAATCAAATCTCATCGGCTGATAGTCATCCTCAAGAGGTTGCTGAGCAAGGTATTCCGACAACACACTTCCTTTGATGGCCTTCTGAGAAGTGTACTGGATGTCGTATTCAGTTAAAATCATCTGCCACCTAGCAACCCTTCCGGTCAATGCTGGTTTCTCAAAGATGTACTTAACAGGGTCCATCTTTGAAATGAGAAGTGTAGTATGGGTCAACATGTACTGCCTCAGTCGGCGAGCAGCCCATACCAAAGCGCAGCAAGTTTTCTCGAGCAGTGAGTATCGGGATTCACAGTCAGTAAACTTTTTGCTAAGGTAATAAATGGCGTACTCTTTTCGACCAGACTCGTCATGTTGGCCGAGCACACACCCCATCGACCCTTCAAGCACGGTCAAGTACATGATTAACGGTCTTCCTTCAACTGGAGGCATCAGAATTGGAGGCTCCTGTAAGTATTCCTTTATTTTGTCGAAAGCTCTTTGGCAATCATCATTCCACCTGACCGTTTGCTCTTTTCTTAGCAACTTGAATATCGGTTCGCACGTGGCAGTTAGGTGAGATATGAACCGAGAAATGTAGTTCAATCTACCTAAGAAACCGCGCACTTCTTTTTCTGTTCTCGGTGCAGGCATCTCTTGAATAGCCTTCACTTTAGCAGGATCTACCTCAATTCCTCTTTGACTTACAATGAAACCCAACAACTTTCCAGAACGCACTCCGAAAGTGCACTTGTTCGGATTCAACCTCAGTTTATACTTGATCAATCTGTCAAACAACTTTTTTAGGTTAACCAAATGCTCCTCCTCGTCTTTGGACTTTGCAATCATATCATCCACATAACATTCGATCTCCTTGTGGATCATGTCATGGAACAATGTGACCATCGCCCGCTGATAAGTTGCCCCTGCGTTCTTCAAACCGAAAGGCATGACCTTATAGCAGAATGTTCCCCACGGGGTAATGAACGTTGTCTTCTCCATGTCTTCCGGCGCCATTTTTATCTGATTATAACCGGAGAATCCATCCATGAAGGAGAACACTGAGAATTGAGCACTATTGTCGACCAACACGTCAATGTGTGGCAACGGAAAATCATCCTTCGGGCTTGCTCTGTTCAAATCTCTATAGTCAACGCACATCCGGACCTTGCCGTCCTTCTTAGGTACTGGTACGATGTTAGCTACCCAAGGTGGGTAGCTAGTCACGGCAAGGAACCCGGCATCCCACTGCTTCTGCACCTCCTCTTTAATCTTCATCGCCATATCCGGGCGAGTTCTTCTCAATTTTTGCTTCACAGGAGGACAGTCTTCTCTCAGGGGTAGCTTATGCATCACAATATCGGTATCTAGACCTGGCATATCTTGATATGACCAAGCAAAGATATCCACATACTCTCTCAACATACCGATCAGCTCTTGTTTGACATCGGCCTGCAGATTGGCCCCTATCTTGATTTCTTTCTTTGCATCTTCGCTACTAAGGTTGACGGTCTCAATCTCTTCTTGATGAGGCTGAATAACTCGTTCCTCTTGTTTCAACAATCTGACCAATTCTTCAGGTAGGTCACAGTCTTCCTCAACCCCTTCATCAGCTTGGTAGACTGGATTATCAAAGTCATGCATAGTCATAGCAGGAACGTTATCCGTGGAATCCGGATGATCAGCACTGCACAAATGATGTGCTTATTCAGAATCTGCTTACTTTTTGAAAAGAGACGCTAACACAAAACAAAAATGAAAACACATTGCCATTTTTATATATTTTTTGTGAAAAAGTTTAAAAACAAAGACAGGGAACACAGTTTGTCTGAAAATGTCCTTTTATTTCATAGCAAAATAACAATGCGATACAAAACATGGTGGCCCAATACAATGGATCCAAGCATCTTGGGCAGAATGCTGGATTTGACAATGCAGTATGCTAATAAAAGGAAACAAAACAATTACTTTGAGAGCCAGGTAACTTGGACAATGTCTTCAGCAGACCAGTTTCCTAGCTCCTCGCCGGGTGCACACGGGCGGATCCAATTGTTGTCCCAATCTCTGTCACTATCCCCGTCTCGGCTTGCCGTACAAATTTGATCGCGGTCGAGCAACCCAGCACTTGTGAAGGAGATAGCTTTACCACTCTGAGTAGACCCTCCAGGTTGATACCCTAAGCCGAATTTATCATCCTTCTTTTCCATCTCCAACAGCTTGCCCCAGCCCTGGGCATTGCCTGATTGGACGACCTCCTTTGCTTCCTGGTAGGAATGAATTGACGTGCCTTCGTTGTTTTTCTTCATCGGAGTCGAAATACTGACATCTGCTTCAAAAGCTTGGCACAAAGTCTCGTGAATTTCTCCGTCCATTTCTACATATTTGAATGTCGACAGGTGGCTGACAAATATATCTTCTTCCCCGCAAACTGTGATGACCTGACCGTCCACCACATACTTAAGCTTCTGATGCAAGGTTGAAGTGACAGCTCCAGCTGCATGTATCCATGGTCTGCCAACAAGCAACTGTACGCAGGCTGGATGTCCATTACATAGAAGACACTCTTGAAGACTTGAGAGCCTATCTTGACAGGCAACTCAACCTCTCCGAAAACTGATCTTCTTGAACCATCGAAAGCTTTAACCACCAAATCACTCGGCGTTAGGACAATCCCATCAATGTTAAGCTTCATCAACGCCTTCTTCGGGAGCACATTCAAAGAAGAGCCTGTGTCTACAAGGACATGAGACAGCACAACACCCTTGCATTCCATCGTGATATGCAGTGCTTTATTATGATTCCTTCCCTCCGAAGTGAGGTCTCGGTCAGTGAAGCCCAAGCCGTGGCTAGCATTGACACTCCCAACAACAGCTTCGAGTTGATTGACAGTGATCTCTTGAGGAACATAAGCCATTTGAAGTACTTTCAGCAAAGCTTCTCTGTGCGCGGGAGAGCACATCAACAGTGACAAGATAGAAATCTTTGAAGGCGTCTGATTCAGTTGATCAACCACCTTATAGTCACTCCTTTTGATGATCTTCATGAACTCCTCTACCTCCTTTTCAAACGTCTCCTGCCCAGCCACAGGAGTTTTTGACTCATCACTCGCAGTCTGCTTTCCTTTGTCTTTGGACGAAGCTTCGGCCTCAGGATCCTTTCTCAGTGCAGGGGGAGCAAATAAACGGCCACTTCGAGTAAAACCTCCAACACCTCCCACATTTTCAATAGTCAAGTCAGCAACAGGTCTACTCTCCATCTTCTGTCCCTCCACATAGACATCGGAACCATAATGCCACGGAATGGCCCTATCATCAGTATACGGCACTGGCCCAGGTACAGTTATAGTCACGGGACTAATCTGAGGAGCGTAAACAGTAACTGGCTCTCGTCTGACGGGCATGTCAGCTTCGTCGTAGAAGATAGTAATGGTTGACACATCATCAGCCTTTTCATTACTAATCTTGCTAAATTGTAGAGACCCATCGTCAATCAACTCTTGCAAACCCGTCTTCAATTTCTCGCAGCCATTCACAGCACTTATACAGTCTTCACAATCGAGAGAACAACCAGGAAATACTTGACCTTTCAACAGTCTCTCTTTCACCACCTTCAATGGCGTCTTGACCTCATCAATACTCAGTACCAAACTCAACTTGTCATCACGCTCAACAGCATTAACTCTTGCCCCTCCATGATTAGGTATAGGGTTCGAGTTGATATTCGGTGGTGGCGCAAAGTTGATTGCCTTTGAATCTACAAGATCTTGAACTTTGTGATGTAGCGCCCTGCACTTCTCGGTTGAGTGCCCGGGTGCTCCTGAATGAAAAGCACATCGCGCGTTGACATCATAACCAGCTGGAAGCTCTCCAGGAGGTGGTGGTGCCAAAGTCCTTAATTGAATAAGGTTCAAGTCTAGTAGTCTCGGCAACAAGGCAGCATATGTCATCGGAATAGCTTCAATCACCCTGTTAGCAGGACGAGCCTGCCTCGGCTGATAAGGTCTTTGCTGGTAGTTGGCTCTAGGTTGTTGTTGTTGCTGTTGTTGTTGTCGCTGTTGTTGTGGTGGAGGTAGCATCTGTTGTACGGGAGCTGCAGGAATGGTGACAGCAGCCATATGTTCATAAGGTCTTCTGTAACCACGGCCCTGGCTTCGGCCGAATACAGCATTGGTCTCGCCTTCTCGCCTTCTTGGAGGTCCGCTAAAAGCTTTCCTCGCCCCATTTGAACTACTAGCACCGGGGTCTTGTATCTTCCCCATTTTCAACAGCGTTTCGACCCTTTCTCCCGCAATGACAATATCGTTGAACTTTGTAGCAGAACTCGACGCCAATCTTTCAAGAAATACTCCCTGGAGGGTACCCATAAACATATCGGCCATTTCATTCTCTAACAAGGGTGGTTGCACCCTGGCAGCTAGCTGACGCCACCTCTGGGCGTATTCTTTAAAGCCTTCTTTTGCTGTCTGAGCCATATGTTGCAACTGAGTGCGATTCGGAGCCATGTCCATGTTATATTGGTATTGCTTCACGAAGGCCTCAGCGAGATCCTTCCAGCTCTTAACATTGACCCTGCTGAGCTTCATGTACCACTCAAGGGAAGCTCCTACCAAGCTGTCCTGAAAGTAATACATCCATAGCTTTTCATCGTCCGTATGCGCGGCAATTCTCCCAACATATGATTGCAGATGGGTCCTTGGGCAAGCAGTGCCGTTATACTTCTCGAAAGTAGGAACTTTGAATTTATACGGAATTCTGACTCCCGGAACCAAACCCAAGTCTGTTATATCGAATCCCAAAGAACTCTGGGACTGAATAGCCTTGATTTGCTCGGCCATTTCTTCGAATCTCTTGTTCATTTCGACCCCTTGACCCTCGGTCTCATCAAGCAAAGTGAACTGGTCCTCCTGGTGGTCCACATGAATGTTATGCATCCCGTCGTTGACTGTTGTCGCTCCTGGTTGTACAGCAGGAGTTCCACCTTGACGTGCGCCCGCACCAGTATGATTATCAGCATTTGCAGCAGCAGCAGCGTTCCGGTTCTGATTCTCAACCATCTCTCGCAGCCGTTCTTGATTCTGCCCCATGCCGGCCATTAACGTCATGAAGTTATCCATTCTCTGCCTTAGATCTGCCAAATCTGCCTGCATTTGATCCATGGCTCGCTCTCTGTTAATCTTGGTTGGGTACCTGTGTACTGCTGGTTGCCCCCGAACTTTTCGAGGAGCTATAGTGCCTGAAACACAAAATACGTTAGTAACCGAGACACTACCTGCAAAACAACAAACAGGTTATATGCAATGCAATGTAACTGTTCATGTTCCCAATTTTAAGCATTTGGCATGCCCCAGTTCTGGCATCTATCTCGGCAATCACTTTTTATCTTTCAAACTTTCTCTTTGATAAGTGTTCAGACTTTAGCAGTATCTGGACAAACGAGTCTTGCACATTCAAAGTGATAACTTGCACATTAGTACTGAATATGGACAATCTACTATAGGCTAAAAGTCAGAATACATCAGAGAATATTCCCCGAAGGGTTACAAATCAGTACATAAAGCCAAAGGAAATGAAAGCAAGACTCCTACAACAAGCCTGTAGGTAGTCTGAAAAATAAACTAAGCTAAGGACCCCGGTTCTGCCACCTCCGCCCTGCTTTTCTTGACCCCTGCTCTCAGCTTGAGCTCTTCGATCTCTTTCCTGGCTTCCTCCAGAGCTAATTGACTTTGGGCCAACTGTTGGGTCTTCTCCCTCCGGATGGCGTGGGCTTGTTCCACTTCCTCTTTCTTGAAAGCCATCTGAACTTCAAAGAACTCTTCCTTTTCTTTGAATTTCTTTTGGTCTTCATCCCTTCGGCCTTTCAACCAAACAATGGACTGCCGAGCACTCCTGAGAGTCTTTAAGGTCTCCTTGCGCTTAACTTCTCTTCGAGCTTCCATCATACCCAATCTGTGGAAATGGGCTTCTTTTCCAGCAAAATCCTTCTCTTTGTTTTCTAACGAGGCTTGGAGCTTCTGCAGCTTGTCTTCGACTTCCTTCTTAGCTCTATTGGCCTGGTGGTATAAGCTTACCATCTCAATATTCTCTACTCTGACCTCATGCAGCTGGGCTTCTAGCTTCTTGTACTCCTCCAAGGAAACCGTACTGCTCGGACCTGGTACCTCTCGGGGATAAAGTGGAGCTTCGACTGAAAAAGGCATGAGAACTGACTCGATATGCCTTTGCAACCATTCAGCATATGGTGGATATGTCTTGGGATCAACTCGGCCGAAGTCTTTCTTCCCTTTCCTTTTCCTGTGATCCCAGGAGTGAACTGCTTGTTGGACTAGCTCTCTGTTTCCATCAACAGGAAAATACAAAGATTCAGCAAACATCTCCATCTGAGGAGGATCCTTCAAAGGGTAGCCAAACTGCCTTCTAGCTAATGTCGGGTAGTAACTGATGACACCTTTCCTTCCCAGTAAAGGTACTCCAGCAAACCTTCCGCAGCTAACCATCACCTCTTTTCCTAGCAAATCCTTGTCATAACCCCAAGCAATGTCTTTTTCAGTCAGTCCCATCAATCTTCTGGACCATCTCCATTCGCCTCGTATATCCTTGAAGGCACCTGACTTAGGCAACTGTCTAGCGAACCATTCAGCAAACAAAGGAGCACAGCAGACCACTGGACCACCTCTACCTTTCTCGTTTCTGTAATGGACACTAAAATAAAAGTCACCCAATAAAGTGGGCACTGGATTGCCTTTTGCAAAGATTGAAATCACTTCTAAGCTGACAAACTCTTTCTCTCCGGGAAACAAGCTAGACCCATATACCATCAATGCCAGCAAGGCCCCAAAGTCATTCCACTTAGCTTCTGTAGCATACTTCTCAGCCTCTGGGATAAGCACACTCCATGGTAGACCTCTGCCTTTACTCTCTTGCAAAGCTTTTCTGACTGAAACAACTGGCAACCTACAAACCTTGGCTATGTCTTCATTTCTAAGCACAACCTCTGACCCGTAGAACGGCAATGTCTCTCTGATCGGAACACTCAGCATGCTGGAGATCTCTTCCAATGTCGGAGCTAAGATGTAACCTGAAAGAACAAAGCAACGCAGCAGGGGATCATAAAATTGCAACAAGGTATGCAAGCTGTCCTTTTGGTCTGTAGTAGGCTTGTCCACAAACTTCAGTATCTGGCCATATCTTTTCTTGAAATTTCCTAAGACTTGATCGTTCATCAGACCTGCTAGCCTCTGAACACTTTTGACTTCCGGCTGAAGAAAGGTATAATGCACATTCTTTTTTCTCGGATCGCTTCTGATTTCTGTCATAGAGATAAGAATACCAGAACTGGGAACAGATGTGAGCAATGACCTGAAAAATGGGAAACATAAACAGTTAATGCAAAGAATGATGCAAATGTAATGCAATGCAAGCATATGACCAACTGGGACCATCTGAACTGGAACACTGACAAGGGCCCCTCTGAATAACTGGCAAACCCAAAAGTTCACTGAGTCACACCCTCTGATAATCACAACCCTCTGATAGAAGATCTCAGAATCACGGTATCAAGAAATCCAGAATTCCAGGACCATAATTTCGGAACCATAGAGTCAATAGAACCACAGATCATAATCACAGGACCAAAGATCATAACTGAACAAATGAGTGTATGCTGAGGTCGTGGGTTCCTGCACACCTGTAAACACCCCCAATCTCGCGGGTAAAAGGCTCCGGGTCAGACATCACGGACTCTCAAAGCCACATAGCAATAATACTGTCACCATCTCCGAGAAATGGCTCATGACCAAATCATGGAATCGGTTAGGCATTATGTACTACGCAGGGAGGCCTCAGCTGAGTCCGGGAAAACAAGCATCCCTTATAAGTCCCCAGCTTCAAGCGCTGAAATCGAGAAACAATAGTACATTCAGCCCGTAGGATACAGTACTAATGTCATACGACCAGATGCTTTGACTGAGTTCTTATAAGAGAACCAGGCCATCCTATGCGAGTCCCCAGTGGGGCCCTCGGATGCGAATGGGTTTGCCACAAAATGTGGACTGCCACTGTCATCACTAAAGAGGGATGTTTCCACAAGGTTCTCAATGATCGGTCCCCAGCTGCACATAACTGTCAGGGTTATGTAATGAGAGAGGAAGATCCCCAAATCAAGACATTTCCAAGACAATCGCAACCTGGGTGCGGAACTCACTACTACCCCCATGACAAGATCTCATGAGGCCAAAGTGGAACCACTCTAAGTACTATGGTGCACTCGAGCCGGGTACTTGGCTCATATCTCTCAAGAATCAGTAACACCCATCCCACCAAAGAAAACCAGTCCAGACAGTCCAGTATGATATATATGATGCGGAAAATAAATACTGAAAACTGTAAATAAAGCTGTAAACAACAACAATACAATACAACAAGCCACATCAAACAAGCATCACCCAATGAAACAACAACAAACAAGCGCTAGGAGAGACTCACAGGGGAACCAGAGATTATCTGGTGTGCAGTCCCCAGCAGAGTCGCCAGCTGTCGCTCCCGGGATTTCCATCCTGGTACAAACGCGAAAGTGGCACGGAAAAAGAATAGAGTCGCCAGCCAGGCATTTTTATCCCTAAGAAAGGGAATGGTAATGCTGCACAAACCAGAAGAAAGAAAGAGGAAGGACACAGGTCCTGCGAACCAAAGGGACTGAGTTCGGGAGTCGGTTACGACCTGGGAAGGTATTAGCACCCAGATCGTCCGTCGTACCCGACGGGATCCACGCTTGCAAAAGAAACTGTTTCAAAGGGTGAGGGTATGAAAACTGCAGCAAAAAAGAAAAGAAAAGAAACTGGAACTGGAAAAGAACTGAAATAAGAAAAGCAAAGGAAAAATGTAGGGAAAATAAAGATTGTGCTCGAACGGGCCCTACCCCGCTGCCTACGTACCTCATCAGGATAATGAGGATCAGAGACGCCGTAGTTCCCCTAACTAGGGGTAACAAAGGGAAATTGCTTGTGAATTAAGGCTTGAACTGCCTATGTCATTGCTCAGGTGTTGCAGACTCGGACGACGAGTGCGTAACCGTCTTGCAAAATGACAAGTAGGAGCAAGTTCGCGTACGGAGCGAATGAGGTGAGAAAAGAATTCCCAAAGGAAAGACGCTTATTGTTTGTTTGTGTTTTTTAGAAGCTTTTAGGAGTGTATCACAAGGAAGTGAACTCAAGCTCTTATCAATGGAATGTGCACTTGTCACTACATTCCAAAATGGAATAATAGAACAAGCACACTCAAGTAAGGAGAAGATCCCCAAAACTTGAACCCAAAGACTAGGGCTTAGGCTCACTAACTTGCTTACTTATTAAGTGTTTTTGGTTATTTACATGAAGAAGTGTTTTTTATGCTTTATGAAGCAGATACCTTGATCAGACTTGTGCATCACAAGGTAAACATGTACTATCCCAAGATGGGAAGACTACAAGCATACCTCATGGAATAAGGCTATGGATCAATGCATCACTTCATATTTATTAAAGTGTTTTCTTTTTAAGAGTTATGAGATGAGAAGAGAAGAAGAACCAAAAGGATCTCAAAGGAAAAATTCTAAAGGGGAACTAAAAACAATCCTAAATATTCACATGCATGGATATCCTAAAGGTTAGTGAGGTTTCTATCCTACTGAAGAAGGAAAGAAGAAGAGAAGAAGAAGATAGAAGAAGGGATGAGAAAGGCCTAAGCCCAACAAGAAAATGTTAGTCCATATAAACAAAATGAGAAGAGATGAGAGATGGAGATGTGGAACTCAATTCCCACATCTCTCACTTACCATAGCTCCTGCAAGGTTAGTGTAACATCATAAAACCAAGGCATGAACCAACAAGTCAGAAGTTACACAAGCATAAGGGCATGGCAAAGAGTTCACAAGATGATAAACAAAGCAACACAAGATCACACTGAGATGATTAAAAGTGAAATAAATGCAAAGAAGGCATGCATAACACTTAAGGATATAATACACATAAAGGAGAATCAAAAACCAAAGCTCAAGGAAACTCAAACCCTATCCTAAGACCAGGAACAACCCTAGACCTCTAAAGGACCCCAAAAGATGAGGAGAAGTTGGCACAAGTGCCCTTCTAAACTTAAAAGAGCTTATGAGACTCAAAGGGTGCAAAACAAGGCAAGGTGAGGAAGAAAATACCTAAGAAATAAATCCAAGCACCTAAAAAATCTACCCAACCATCAAAGTACTCTTCAAACACAAGGAAATGAGAATCCAAAAGGGTTTGCAAAAATTCAGCACCAAACTAAGTCAATGAAGCTCAAGGATGCAAGGTATCACCGTTTAGGGTTTAGAAAATTGATGCACAAGTAACCCAATCAAAATCCAGCAAAGAAATTTATGAAAAATCCAAGATAAATCATGAAGATAGTAGAGTGTCTTAGAATTTTAATTCAAAAAGAATGAGGTTCATAGCTTAAAGGATGAGGAAGATAGAAATTGGACAAGGCAGATTGGTCCAAGAGAGTCCACAATAAAGCAATGCCTAGTGTTGAATTAATTTGGCCACGTGGAATGAAAATAAAAATATGAAAAAAATATGATAAAAAACTAGATGAACTAAAGAATACACATGGATTTTTATGGATTTTTTCTAAGTTGGGAAGTATTTTAAAAATAATCAAAATGGAAGGAGTAAAAGGAAGAAAATAAAAGAATAATAAACATGATGGAGGAATGCAAGAAGCAAGGCTGGTCAGCTCATTTCCACTACCTGGGCCCAGCAGGGGGCGTGAATAGCATGTTGGCCTTGGGCCCATGCGAAAATGCAAGGCAAAAGAAACTCAGGCATTCCTTAAACTTATGGCATGCTTCATAAAAAAATAAAACAAACAAATGCACAAAACATGTGAACATTGACATCAACCGGTCATGCTAGGGTTTAGTCACCAAAGACAAAAATAGAAACCCCACCAATCCCTGCATTCCACTTCATTATCTTCAACCTCAACTCATAAGAACAAGCTGCAACATACGAATGCAACAGGACCAAACAGCAACAACACACCAAAACCAGAGAAACATATCTCCTCCATTTCTCCATGAAAACACACGAACCAAACATCAAAAATGATCCTCTAATCAAGCACAACATGAATCAATCATCACAGACATGTAAAACAGCACACACAGCATGAACAAAATCAAAAGAGTTTGGATCTAGAAACTTCAAAACCCTAGCCCGACCTCATTTCAACATCATTTTCAAAACCAAAGAGTTCCACATGCTCAGTGTAACAAGTAGATTATAATGCACATCACAAAAATCATTTACAAGTCTATGGATTTGAGGCATACCTGAGATCACACAGCTTCAAATTTCTCCAAGAAAGCTAAAATCCAGCTCTGGATGATCTTCTAGCAACCTCTTTTCACAAAATAAATGTGAAAGAAGCTTCAAAATCGCCTTAACTTTGCTCTTTGAAGAAATCTGGTTTGAACTGGACTGGTACAAGAACCTTCCTCCAGCTTAAAATGAAGCTTGATCTATGCCCTATGAAGCTTCAGGAACAAGAATATGGGGTCTGCTTTGTAAATGGAGCTATGGATGAGGAGTTATGAGAGAAAATGCAACAAGAGCCAAAGCTTGAGACTGATGAAATTCTACCTCCTCCGGCCGATTCAAAGAGGGAATACCACTTATATATGGTGTGTTTTCAGTAGCTAGGGTTGGCCAGCAAATGCACGTGAGAATAGTGTGCATGAGGTGATTTTGCAAAAGTTGCATGAGGTGTGTGGTGGAATGATTCAATCGTGCTCTTCCCACTCTCTTTGCACATGCTGACCTCTTATGATCCCCTAATTCAAAAGTGGAAGAAAATTGGCCCTTGGATCAGTGTATGATGCTGTTCTTATCATTTTGCTAAAATGCCCCTCATGAGATATCTCCCATTCCACGCATGCTTTCTGCACCCCTTTTGGGCCAAACCCTCTTCATACCATGCATTGTGAAATAATGACTCCAAATGGTACACAAATGGGCTTGCAACTTCATTCCATAACAACCTCCCCTTTGGTAAAAATTTGATATCTCATGTGCCAACAAAGATCTCATATGCCCATGCACTTGCATTTTGTGAAATGTGTCAAATTCCCTGCCTGGACCCTCCAATTTCTTTTGAGCTAACAACTTGAGATGTCATGAATAAAAGGATGGTGGCCTCACCTTGCACTTGGAATGGGAATAAATGAGCCTTTTTTTGAGATTTTGCATCATTTGCAAAAGTGTGAGATAAGCTCACATACCTCACTCTTTGCTTGGCCTTTTGGCACATGTACAAGACTTTTCCAATCCTTGGTCAGAACATAAACAACTTTGGCCCTTAGAATTAGCCATTACATACTTCTCATGATTTGGCTAAATTTGCATTTTTGAGGACACTTCTTTGCTTGGCATCAAAATGTAAGTTTCTCTTGAGCAAAATCATCTAAATACACTGCATTGTAACTTAGTAACCTCACTTGATCCATTCCAGCACTTGGAAATGAGTTTTGAGCACTCTTGCATTTGGTGTGTGCATGGAAATGTGATTTTGCCCTAAAATGCATGAAATTTTCGAGGGCTTTATCTCTCAAACCATAAATCCCATGAAAATGTACTTGTACTTTTTGAAAATGGCAGGCTTTAGTCTTCAACTTTCATGTTTGGGTTGGGTTCATTTGAAGAATTTTTGATCATGCTAAGCTCACTTGAAAATTAGGGCAAAAGTTGCTAAATTTGGAAAATCTCAAAAACCAACTTTGTGCCATTTTTACAAAACCCTCCAAATGTCCATGATTCTTGATCTTCAATCATCCCAAACATCTTATAACATTGTAAAGACCTCCCTTGGCAAGAAAAAGTGGCTTGGACCCCTCGAAATCAGACAGTTGACTTTTTACAGGCACAGTTGACCAATTACTTCATCTGCAAGCAACTAAGGCAATGACTGACTTCCATTTGGAATTTTCTCATGAAAATTGACATGTAGGGACCTCTTATCATATGGAAAACATTGCCCAAAAGAGTTGGCCAAAATTATGAGTTTAAGGCTCTTGAAGCCAAAACCCTAATTTGGTTGCACTGCTTAGGAGCCTTGCATTGTCTTAAAACTTGTGATGATTAAGCAATCTTCTGAGCTTTTGCAGGTGAACTTGGCCTTGCCAAAAGAGTCTAGACTCATCATAGGCCTCCCACAAATCCATTGGAACCCTTGTCTTAGCTTAGATGGCCTCCAACACCTCCCCAGATGGCCATATGCCTCATGCTAGGGCTTGATGCTTGTCATGCTTTATTTTCCCATGCTATAATGCTATATATATGATATGCTTATGATGCAAATGATGTATTATGATGCTTAAAATAAAGAGGGAAAATTTGAGGTTCTACAGATTCATGATGCTGTTTTTTGCCATTTTGCTGCTGTTTTTTATGCAAAACAAGGGGGAATGCTATGCTATCTTTGGGGTCGAAAGTGGAAATGATTGGTACACATTCTATAGCTCATTTAGCTTCACTTTGGCCTCAATTCAAGCTTCACCATTGCTGCTACATCAAAGTGGTCTTCACCACAAATGTTCATGAGCTAGAGTACACTAGATTCATTGGTTTCAAGCTGAATTGTGCTATTGATCCTTGTTACATCAGCAAGTTATCATTGAATGTATGCATGTCCATTCTAATTGTTGTGCATCCCACAAACTAGAGAGAAAACTCAAGCTGAAATCCTTGAACTACTAAGCTTGTGTTCCACTTCACTAATCTCCATCATAAGCTTCATGGTGTTGGATGCATTAGATTGGTTCTAATTGAAGAAAGTTCTAGAAATCCAGCTGGCATAACTGTCCCAACTAACTTCACTCACTTAACTCACTTCACTCAGTTAACCAAGGCTTGTTAACTCTGGTTCTAACTGTTAACTAGAGGTTCAAGGCTCTATATAAGGAGGAGTGGTGCTAGAGTGCAAGGTTCAACTTCATTCTTCACTAAAATCACACCAAATTCTCCAAGTTTTCTCTGCATTTTCTCTGCAAAATCACTGCATTTGGAAGGATCAAGCCTCCATAACCATAGCATTGATCTTCTCCTTCATTGTGCTTCATCTAACACCATTCATAGAGCATTTTTCATGGAGTTTTGAAGCTGAAATTTTGGAATTACTTCTTCTGAATTTTCTGCATTTTTGCTTCCATACTCCTTGGTCTTCATCTACAACACTTCAATCTTCATCAATTCATCATCAACATCAAGATTTGAAGCTTATTCATGGAGTTTATGGCTTGAATCCTCCAAAATTTACTTCTGAATTTTTCTGCATATTCATTAATTCCTCAAGATTCTTCACCAACAACGTGTTTATTTCACTTCACAAAGAATCAATCTCAATCAAGGAAGCCATAGGAACCTCCTCTCTGGTTTTCTTCAACAAAATTCAGCACTACATTTCAGGTTTCATATTCAATTCTTCTGACATTAATTCTTATTTTTCTCGTTGTTTTATGTTGATTAAAGCTCAATAGGAGCAATGCTTGTGCTGGCTAGTTGATATGCACCCTAGGTGCTTAGATTCAATTGTTAGGTTGATTCTTGTGAGCTTCGATTTGCATTGTTTGTGAACCTTAGGAGAAAACTAAGCCTAGGTTAGTGATGTGCTTGAGGAGACGAATCTATCCATGGTCTCATTTTTCAATTTGGTGAACATTTGTCCAAGCCCTAACCGGAGAGTGATCGGAGAAGATGACCGGAGTTTAGCTCCGGTGACCGGAATAGTGAGTCTAGCATTAGGATGAGAACATGTCACAACCGTTAGATCAGTTTCCATCCAGTGCACCAAAATCTGCCACCACATTAAGGAACATGTGCCAACCATGTGCCATCATTTATGAAGAGTTTTTTTTCAGACCACTATCTGCACCCCTGCATGTGTGAGTCCAGCCCAATTCAGTTCATTTTTTCACTTCCTGCACCTCCCTTCATTTCTTTTATTTCTCTTTCCTATTTTTGTTTTCATATAATTCAGTTTGATTTTAGTCCATTAAAAATAGTTCAATTCATCTAAAAATTCTCAAATAAATCATGGATATTCCTTTTTGTTTCTAGTTTTTTTATCATATTTTTATTTTATTTTTTTCATTGATCCACGTGCCAGAATTAAATCTCCATTGCACATAGCTTCTTTTGCTTCATTTCTTGACCAGTCTGTCTTGTCCATTTTCTACAGCTTTCAATATTTGGAGTTTTGATCCCATTCTTTTTGCATTGTGTTCCTGAGATCTTGTAGTTTTCATGTGAGTTTTCTCAGAATTTTTAGAAAATTATTTCTTGAGTTTTCGTCAGGTATCTTGTGATGTAAGTTTTCTGTCCTAACTTGTGTTTGTACCTCCATTTGATCTAGTTCCTTTCTGAATTTTTGCAAATACTTTTGGCAAGTTGATATGATGTATTTGAAAATCATTTGGTTTCAGTTGTAGAATTTTTAGATGGCTGGTTGATTATTTGTGGATTTTTGTTCTCACCTTGTCCCATTTTGCTTCTTTTGGTTCATTAGATCTCTTATAGGCTTAGAAGGGCACTTGTGCCAACTTTTTCTTCTCATCTGGGGTTCCTTTGGGGTTTGTATACCTTCCTGGTCCTAGGATAGGTTTTTTTTCTTCTGAATTTTTTAGGTTTGCTTCTTATTCAAGTCATTTGTTTCTTTAAGTGTTTAAATTCCATCTTTTGATTCCGTTGCTTTTATTTTGGCATTGTTTGGTATTGTGTGACTTCTCTCTTCATCTTGCTGGCCTCTTAGGCTATTCTTCATATCATTTTGATTCTGGTTTTGAACTTTGTGCTTGTATTCATTTGTGCATGCTAACCTTGCAGGGGCTATGGTAAGTGTGAGATGTGGGAATTGAGTTCCACATCTCCAATTCTCATCTCTTCCTTTTATGTTTATGTGAACTAACCCTCTTTTGTTGGGCCTAGGCCTTTCTCATCCTTTCTTCTATCTTCTTCTTCCTTCTTCATTAGGATAGAAACCTCACTAACCCTTAGGACATCCATGCATGTTAACACTTATGATTATTTTAGTTCCCCTTTAGAATTTTTCCTTTGAGATCCTTTGGCGCTCTCTCTCTTCTCATCTTCGAACTTAATTTTAATTCACTTAATAAAGGTTGAGTACTTTCATGTGACATGAGACTTTGCTATGTGATGCTCACATGCGCTTCATTTCGGGGCGAGGTGTGAGTCATCACTCGTGGTGGATAGGTCTTAGCATGAGTACCTCACAAAGAAAAAGCTAAAAAACACTTCTTAACCAAAAAACCACAAAACACTTAATAATGGTAATAGGTCAGTGTGCTTAAGCCTTCACTTGTGGGACTAGCTTTGGGGATTTCCTCCATAGATAGGTGTGCCTCTTGCACATTCCATTTCGGGATGATGTGATACGTACACATCCCATTGAGTAAGACTTGGGTACACTTACCTATGCAAACTTTCACTCATAAAAGCTTCTAAAAAGCACAAACAAACAATAAGTGTCTTTCCTTCGGGAATTCTTTTCTCACCTCATTCGCTCCGTCCGCGAACTTGCTCCTACTTGTCATCTTGCAAGACGGTTACGCACTCGTCGTATGAGCCTGCAACACCTGAGCAATGGCATAGGCAGTTCAAGCCTTTAATTCACAATCAATTTCCTTGTTACCCCTAGTTAGGGGAACTACGGCGACTCTGATCCTCATTATCCCGATGAGGTACGTAGGCAGCGGGGTAGGGCCTGTTCGAGCACATTCTTTGTTTTCCCTACATCTCCCTCTCTCTTTCCGTTCTCTTTTCTTATTCCATTTCTCATTTCATTCTAGTTCCATTTAGCGGTTATTTCATTTCAGCAGCATATTTTTCTCACCCTTTGAAACAAGCAAGCAAACGTGGATCCCGTCGGGTACGACGGACGGATTGGGGTGCTAATACCTTCTCAATTTGTAACAGACTCCTGAACTCAGATCTTTGGTTCGCAAGGCCTTGTCCTTTCTTTCTTCCTTAGGTTTGTGCAACATTACCTTTCCCATTCTTTCGGGATAAAAATGTCTGGCTGGCGACTCTACCTTTCCACGCCACTTTCGCGTTTGTACTAGGATGAAAATCCCGGGAGCGACACCTGGCTCTAGGCACTATAACCTATAAGCTTTGACTCCTTCAGGGTATCCCGTGAACATGCATTTCAAATCTCTAGGTTCGACTTTGTCTTACCTAATGTGAGCATAGGATACACAACCAAATACTCTCAGTTTGTCGAGATCTGGTGGATGTCCCGACCAAACTTCTTAAGGTGTCTTCATATCTAACGTAATCGAAGGACATATGTTTATCAGATATGTTGTTGTCGAAACAGCCTCAGCCCAAAACACCTTCTTCAATCCAGCACTAACCGACATGCATCTAACCCTTTATAGGATTGTTCGATTGAATCTCTCAGCTAGACCATTTTGCTGAAGAGTACCTGCTACAGTCTTATGCCTTGCAATCCCAGACTCGACACAGTAATTGTTGAAAGCTTCATTCAGAATTCAAGGCCATTATCAGTTCTCAACCTATTGACCTTTCTTCTAGTTTGAGTTTCGACCAGAACCTTCCAACTCTTGCAATTCTCAAAAGTTTCATCTTCCTTCTTCTGAATGAATACCCATAAATTTTTGGAATAGTCATCAACTATGGATAAAATATCTTGCACCTGAATGTGAAGGATTCCTTGCAGGCCCCCAAAGATCAGCATGGATGTAATCAAGGGATCCATGTTTTCTTTGTTTACCTTTGTTAAACTTAACCCTACAAGATTTATCGAATACGCAAGGTTCACAAAACTCCAACTTCTCGACTTTTCCACCACCTAGCAGGTTCTGTTTCCCCAGTTCGACCAGGCCTCTCTTGCTTACATGGCCCAATCTCATGTGCCATAATTTTGTCTTCGACAGCAGTTTCGTGGATGCAACATTTATCAAACCACTTACAACTTCAGCCTCAAGGGTATATAAGCCTTGTTTCTTCACGCCTCTCAAGACTTCCTTCGACCTCTTCATGACTCTTATAATACATTTCTCTCCTTGAAAAACATATCCCTTCTTGTCGAATTCACCAAGAGAAGTCAAATTTCTTTTCAAGTCAGGTACATACCTAACTTCAGTCAATAACGTTATTGCCTCATCATGGAGCTTGAATCTTACAGATCCAATACCTGCAATTTTGCAAGCTTTGATGTTTCCCAGCAACACCGATCCAACATCTTGATAACATTTTTCCTCGAACAAATTTTTTTTGGAGGCATGTGCCAAATGCAACCTGAATCCATAATCGACTCTTTTCTTGAGTCGCTGCTCGAAACCACAAGAACATCATATGAGTTGAAATCATCTAGAACAATGGCATCATTTTCATTATCATTACCTCCATGATCTTTCAGGCGTTCAGGGCACACCTTTCGAATGTGACCCTCATTCTTACAATGATAGCATCGAACACCAGATGTTTCAACACTATAATATGTATGCTGACTTTTGCCCTTCTTCTTGTCGAACTTACCATCCTTTCACAAGAATTTCGCCTTAACAGTCAAACCTTCACCAACCGTCAAAGGTTTATGCTCCTTTCGTTCATTCAAGTCCTTAGAGTACAAGGAAAATTGAACATCTTCAAAGGTCAGGGACTCTCTTCCATACAAGAGGGTTTCTTTGAAGTGAGCATGTATTCTGGGCAAAGCACATAACAACAACAACGCTTGATCTTCATCATCGATATTCACATCAATATTTTCAAGATCAAAAATCAGCTTGTTGAACATATCCAACTACTCAGCCAACACTTTGTCTTCACTCATCTTGAATGAATACAAGACTTGCTTCAGGTAGAGTCGATTCACCAACGATTTGTTCATGTATAAACCTTCAAGTTTCAACCATAACCCTGATGTCGTCGTCTCCTTTGTTAGCTGTCGAAGAACCTTATCACCTAGGCTCAACAATATTGTGTTGTGTGCTTTCTAAATCATGGTCTTCTTTTCAGCTGCCATTAATGCATGATTCATAGTCGTCTCTCCCTTCAACGCTTCCAAACAACCCTGCTGAACAAGTAAGGATTTCATCTTCAAGCGTCACATACCGAAATCGTTCACTCCGGTGAACTTTTCAATCCCACACTTCGTTGAAGGCAACTTCTCCACGTTCACCGCACCAATTTGTTGTGAATAGGATACCTTATAAACAAAGTATAATAGGTTTCTTTATGATTAAGAAGTCCACAAGGGTTAGGTTTTAGGGTTACCAAAGATAACAACAAGGATTGGTTATAAACTGATATTCTTTCCTTTCTCTTAAAACAATATTACAAGTATACAAGAATAACAAATAACTTCTCTCACTTTTGAATTAGGGTTTTATCTTCCTATTTTCCCTTATACAAATATGAGAGACTAGTATGCTATTTATAATAAAACTAACATACTAACCTAATGAGATTTTTAACAATTACCCATTACAAGCTAACTTAGGGTACACGCTAACTTAAACAATTGATTCCATAACACAAGGCCCAATTAAACAATAACATGTGAGCAGACTTTGACGACATGCTATTCGTACAAGGGTTTGTTCCAATATTCCACAAAACCTTATTTTGTTCAATGCCTCTTCCTCACATTATCCAATGACTTTCTATTTAGAGTCTCCCCTAAATATGAGAACATACTCACTTTCTTCTCTGTCACAAAACTAGTGACACAAGAAAACAACCACTACACCCTTGTGATCAACATCAATCTTCACAAGATGAAATAATATTGAATATTACAATTTAACTAGATAAACCTTCTATGCCAAGTTGCTGAAACGTATAAGTGTGCATAACAATGTTGATTACAACTCAACTAACAACCCTTTTTATGTTAAAGTTACTGAAACATAAAGGTGTACATAAACAATTCAACACTAATTTTATTAGAGAATTAGTGTGGAATACACGACACAAAACCTAAAACTTAAAGATCTTTAATGAGAATGTTTGCTTTCCAATGTAAAATTGAGCTTCTTATATAGAAAAGTAACTATGGGGCTTTTCTCCTTATATAATATCTTTGATTTCGTCCAGAATTATTGCAGAATTTGTTTGATATTTGATTTTCTCATTGAATATCTCCAATAAGATATAATTTGTTTTAATTTAAATCTTCATTTAAATTCAAATTGATCTTCATCCTGTTGTCAAACAAATCACCTAATCATATTGTCAAATCAATAATAGTAAAATCTTTAACCAATCTTCTACGAAACATACTCTGAAACACAACTTTTTAGTGCATGTTGTACAACGCCCAAATTTCATACCAACATGTTGGAGCATCGCACCCAACATTTATCCTTTCTATAACTCCATTCATATTTAAAAAGTTAGACCAATCTTGAATACTAGGACACTTCTCCAAGTTGTTGTTTTGCTAAAATACAATCAATAAAATAGGAGCAACAATCTCCCTATAACACCCATATATAACATATGTCTAGAATAATACATATTATACATGATTGTAAGTTTGGTATTGAAATACACATAAGTTCCTAGCAGCACATTGTATGCATTATATGCCTAAAATGGAAAAATGTCTAACAATGGCATATATACACAAGATGTTACAAAAGAAACACTAAGAGCTAGGTCGTATCAAACGATCCCAAAACAAGTTTTCGTAGTGGAACAATGCAACCCCAAAATAAATGAGATAAGTAGGGATAACAAACGACCTTATCCTTATACTTCACGGAACCTGAAGCACTGGAAATACAACCAACAACATGGGGTGAGATGATATTCTTAGTGGGTTCCATGCTCCTGCACAAGATAACCAACACGAGAAAAATTAACATTATAGTTGTTATCCACCAATTAACCAACTAAGAATAAGTTGGAAGCAAGTCCGGGTGATACAAACACGTCACGAAAGTTAGAGTTTATATCACTAACATCAGTGATAGAGAGTTTATTACCATCAATAATATTAATTTGTTGAATAACATTATAAGAATGTAAATTGTGCAAGTATTCATAGGAACCCGTTATGTGATTGGATGCACAAGAATCAAGAAACCATGGTTGAAAAACATTAGAAGACTTATCCTGAATTTCCATGACCGAAAGGGCATAAAGTACCATTTTTTGAATCATTTCGGATTGTAGAACACCACCCTTAGATGCACCAGTACTAAAAGGACCAACTACAAATTTGGTAATGATGGAATGCATGGGTTAGATGTTGTTGTGTTGGTCGGGGAGGACACGTGGGACAGTTAGAGATGAATGACCCTGTTTTTTTTTTTTTTGCAATAGTTGTAAAACTACTTACTACAAATGCAAGCAAAATGTCCAAATTATTTGCAAGAAAAACATTGGATTTGTCAGATATCATGACCAATTCCTCTACTTTGAGCAACATATGCAACCATCATAGGCTCAGATGTGATAACATCATGAGACATGGTGTCTTGAGTAAGGGGACGTTGTTCCTCCCTAGGGAGTTCGCCAACAGAAGTATCCAAGGAAGGAACATGATTCCTATTCAGGAAATCTCCTCTACCAAACTCAAATTCTAGCCAAAGCTTCATGAAAAAACTGACCATGCCCACTTGTGTTGTAAACCTCTTGGACAACCGCGAGAAAAGTCCTAGGAACATCAACATGTATAATAGAAGAGTGTATTGTCCACAAATTCAAAACACCACAATAGTATTCTTTAACAGACAAGGTGCCTTGTTTGTAATTAACTATCTCTAACTCCAACTAAAAACATTTTTCCACATTGACCGATTGTAAATACACTTCAAATAATCTCACATTTCTTTAGTAGTGAAAAATGAGCGCAAATTATAAGTCATTTGAGGATCAATATTGCTGATAATCCAAGTGATAACTTTAGTATCTTTATATTCTCACTCTTCTAAATCAGCTTTTTATGTCGATGCCTTAGAGACACTATCCAAGTTACTCCAAAATTTCTTTCCTTTGACATACATTCTAAACTAAAATTCCCAAACAGGATAATTCTTTCCGGTAAAACGAACACAAATATGATCTCTTTCTTTTTTGGAAGTCATAGAAGCAATATTGCCAATAACAAAGATGACTTGAGAACAAAACAGAAAAACAAAGGAGATGTTGCACGTAAGAACAAATGATTTTTTTTCCAACAATTATTGATCAACGTGCACACTTTTTCTATAGTACTAATGAAAAAAAATGTGTGAGCACTACCGAATTAATGTCGACACCGATATTAGAACATGACCAAATCGAACACGATTTGCGAACAAGGAGAAACAACAAAATTGCAACTTGTGAACACTACCAAGAACAGATCCAAGAAACAATTATAAGCATCATAAATCACAATCGTGAGCTTGAAAGAGATTACCGAGAACCCAAATTTATCGAGATGATTTCAAGAACGACACATTGGAGTGTCACTGAATAAAACCAAGAATAACCTAAAACTTACAAATTTGATCGGAAACTTACCGATATCATGTCAAAAAAATTTGACTTGATACTTTTCTCATTGTTATTTCTTGTATATATAAAAGTTACAAAATTATAAAGATAATTACACTAAATAATTACATTTAACGATAAAAAAATCAATTTTTAATTTATTTTCCTTAGATAATTACATTTAACAATAACAAATCAATTTTTAATTTATTTTCTTTATTCTAGGAACAAACTAATAAATATGATTAAGAGGAAAAATCAGCTTTTCGTATTCACAATTTCATAAATAAATACTAAAAGAAAGTATCCAAAATTGTATATTTGTTTGCTTTTACTTCTCATTAATCGGTTCAATTCTTTCAGCTACATAACATGACAAGATCTACTATACAGAATAAACTCCGAACAAGAAATATGTTACAGACTAAGATACACAATTAAAATTATTAACAAAGCAAAAATTCCACAGGAAAGGAAGAGATACAAAGGAGGAGAATGCAGAACCGTACTCAATACTCGTAGTAAGATAGTAACCACAATCAACAAGATTCAACTTCTGGTCAACTTATTGCTGAGCTCTCTGAGTTCTTACACCTCTAAAAGGACCCTTTGAGGGCCTTCACGCGCGGTCGCTGCCCCTTGGATCTTGCTTCAAGAAGCTTTGCTTTCAATGTATTGTCCTTTGATCCTGAATGCAATTTGGAAGCCTCGGATATATCAAGACTTGCCATCCACTGCCTCACAGGGCTTGCCTGATTCCTCCATCCAGCATTGCTGCAGGATGCCTCACCATAACTATTATGTTCAGCATGTATGTTAATGTTACCACACTCTGATGCCGAAAGTTGACCTCTTATGAGATTATCAATAATGTGATTTTTACTGGTGCTGTGCAATTCACTTGAGTTGTTTTTTCTTTCAAAACTGCCATTTTCAATAATTTCAAAGTGTTGAGGCTCTTCTGATACTCTAGCTCCTTCGACTAGCCTTGTATCTGTGGTCACCCCCTCCTGTGCATCAAATGACTGGGACTTCTTATTCGAATTAGATGACAAGGCCCAAGCCATCTGCAAGCTAGACGGGATAAGATTTTTAAACCCTTCTCGCAATATTGGTTTTTTCTTCTTGACATTGGATTTCAATGTCTCATCGAGATTTTTATTCACAATCTCTTCTTCGGGTAATTTAGCTCCGATGTTGCTTGGTTTGTTCAACTCAAAACAATGCGAATCACTTCCCACAGAATCATCATCGTCGTCATCACCCACAGCTTGTGGTGCACTAACAGCATCATTCAGTGGTACAGACTCCAGAGAATTTCGGCGTTCCCTTGTCACTGGATTTTCCACACTCCTACTATTTTGTTTAGCTTTAATAAAAGTCTCTATTTCAAGGCTTAGTTTATCGACAATTGAATTCTTATCCATAAAACCATTCTGAGTTGCTTCCAGTTGCATTTGCATGCGCTCATCCAGCCAAGATTCGGATATGTGGAGTACTAAACGGTCGTGATCAGCTCTCTGAACCCAATCCTTCTCAGACTTTTGTTTCAATGCATGCACCTCCTGCTCATATTCATTTATTCCCCTAGCAAATTCATCACAAAGGTCCTCTAATAATTTCCTTCTTGTTCTCTCTTGCTCCCAATCTTTTAAAGCACAAGTGAGAGAAGACTTCATCTCAGAAAGCTCTCGAGCTAGTTTCCTGTGTATGCTCTCTGACCGTTTTCTTAATTTCCTCTCGTCCTCGAGTTCATCCCTCACAGATTGAACAGCAGCATGGAGTCGATCCTGTTCTTTACTCTTCCTTACCAATTTATCCTCTGCAATTTGCTTCATCAGGTCATCAATCTCATGTCGATCCCCCTGTCGGTCTCGTAGCAACTCTTTGACCCTGATGCGTGTATGATCAAGCTCTGTTTTTAATGCTTTTATCAATGATATGTTAGAACCATGTTGTTCTTCCAAACTCCATATTCTGTTTAACACTTTTAACAGTTCTGTAGATGTTTTGAGAGTATAATGTGGCTCCCCAATCCTTCCCTTGAAGTCCAAAGAACTAATAGGAGTGGCTGCAGGATTATATGGTGTCATCTGCAACCCAAGAAAAGGCAAACAATATGAAGTATTGCATATTGAACCAGATTTTGCACAGCAAATTTACGAGTACAATGACAACAACTTTGAAATTTTTACATCAAAAATTTGGAGACAAAAAATATTCAATTTTTAGATCTGAAATGGTATTTTGGCACCAAACAAAAACTGTAATACAGCTGTTACTGGTTTGTTTGGCACCAAAATATTATAACCAGCTTTCTCAATATGACGGTGATTACTTAGTAGTCCTAATAGTCTTATTTCTTTCAAGGTAATGTACCATGATAATCATGATTCAAAATGCAATCAGTCTTTACTTTGCAATTGTGATTGCCTTGCATCCATATAAAACATAAGATGCCAAAATGGCACATGATAGGTAGTTTAATTGATAATTATTAGTTAGAATATTTAAGTTATAATTTTAATATATTAGTTTAAATTAATTATTAATATATTCTAGAAGTTTCATAGATCTTTGTGATTGTTCCACTTGGATGGCTAAGATATGTTTAAGGTAGTATTCAAAGGGTAGTGTTCTATTGTTATTGGAATCAAGAAAAATCAATGAAAGTCTTTAACTTTATTTTATCTCTCTCTTAGTAATATACTTCCATTACTTGCAGAGATCGGCCAGAACACCTGATCTGCCTTCCCTTCAGAATCCATCTCCTTTAAGGCACCTGCCAAACGTTCTCTCCACGGGGCAGCACTTGGATGTGTACATTTTATGCACGTAAGGAAGGCCTTCTTTAGAGCAAGATGTGTCGTAGTCATACAAACCCCATTAACAACAGAGCTTGAGGGTTCCAAACTAAGCAAAACTGGCAAGATGCGACCATAAAATGTAGGTCTGTCTATAGAAATTGCTGAAAGACTTTTAATCAGCACAGTGATTACTGAGTTACTAAGAAACTTCACAGTTGGAAACCTAAGTTGATCAAGCAAGAGACCTAAATTATGATTGGATTCCATTGACAAATCTCCAATGTTAAGTACAGGATGATCCCTCCTCAGCCAAGAGATATTAATTACTGGTTGTTTTCCTTCATGAGAAGTGGGTTCTGTGGAACCATTAGGATCAAGTGTGTAAAGATGAATAACTGCTTTAAAAAACTTCAATGCCAGCTGCTTTTCTCCACCCATTCCATTTTTAAATGCTATTGAGTATACTCTGTCTTTGAATTTAATCATCCACTCCCATGCAGATTCAACTGTGTTGTCTAAATCACTAGAATATAGACCCTGAACTGCAATTTTCTCGAGTGTCTAACGAAACAAATCAATTTCACACAGTATAGCATGGCGAACAACCGCCGGTGTATCATCATCCAAGACATCAATCAAAACAGGCACAATATCATGCAAGAATTCAGTGTTCATCAAACCAATTTCACCAATCATCTTGGTGACAAATTTGCAAACAGGACTGAAACGATCTGAGAGGAAGTCGAAAAGCGGGGGAAGGAACTCAGTGAGAATCACATGATCTTCTTGAGGAAGTTCAGTCTTCAATTTATGCAATGAGTCGAGCTTGGAAGGTATGTGAATGGCCAATTTGGCTGAGTGGGTGAGAGTTGAGAGTATGTAAAACATAAGATGCTAAAATGGCACATCCCTCCAAAAGAAAAATTGTGTTTACTTACATGGAAATTGCCATGGTTCTTCTTATACTTTTTGTTTTAAAAGTGTAGGTCTGAAAAAAAAATAAGAAGGCATGAGCTGGGGTTGGGGAAAGGATTGATGCTTACCTCCATGGAACTACCATAACTTGCAGGAGATAGAGGTTGTAGTGCATGGTTGTTTCTCTCAATTGCCCGATGATGTTGCATCAGCGATGCTGTAACATGCTTCCTCAAACTGCTTGCACTAGCTGGCTGATGAAAGAGCACTAAAATATCAGTTTAATCGAACTCTAGGTAAGTCTATCAAAACGGTTAAAATATGTAAGTACTATTATTATATGATCTACAAGAAAGGCAGGAAAAGGCATAAAATATGTGCAATGAATGAAATGGATATTTGCACATCGAGAACTCAATCAAATCTAGTTTACAATTTATATGGAAAATACTATAACATAAATTGTATTAATCTATAGAAAGAAGTGCAACACTGAAGAATGATGGCAGTGATAACATTTAAATCATTCTAAGGGGACATTCTATCCATCAGCATAATGAATTGCTGATGCAGAAGCAACATTTCATGAATTATAAAGTACTAGTAAGTAGTAACATAGAATAAAGTCTAACATAGATATTCAAACTGATAAAATCATAATTCCATAACCTAAGGCTTTGTTTGGAAGTTTAAAACAAAATAAATCTCTCTAACCTATCAAGTATCATGAACACAATGCTTCTATAAATAACACCAAAAAATTATCAAAGAGGCACTAGACCATGATATTGAAGCATAAACCTAAATGAACAGTAACGCTATCAAAGTTCAAAAGATCAACTCTACTTTAGAAGAAGTGGAACCTGATCAGGAGAACTTGGAGAAGCATCGATTAAAAAGTTAGAGATATCAGGAGCTTTATCCTTATGAAGAGTGTAATTGCCGCGGCGGCGAAGTCTAGAATCGGCAGCACCACCGTTATTGACAGGACGATGCATTGGAAAGAGTGAAGAATAATGGTCGAATTCCCAGAGAGCCGCCGCGAGCTTTCTAGCAGAGAGGGTGGTGGTGGGGAGTGTTTGGTGGTCCCCGGTAACGGAATTGCTACAGTGTTTGTTATTATTAGGCAAAAGCCAAAGTGAAGAAGAAGAAGAGGGTAATGGAGTAGAAGGGCCTTTACTTATTCTTAACAAAACCTCTCTCCTTAACTTTATTCCCAATTTTTCCTTCTTTTGCGCTACCCTTTCCCCACTTTTCATCTTTTTCTCTTTTATTTATGGCTGTCTTGTGCTTTCATTTCTTCTCTCTCGTGAACTCGTTTTACCCTTTATGTTTTCTTTTAATGTTTTCTTCCCCTTTTTGTTGCTTGCTTAATTGACACGTGGGTTTCGCAATAGTGATAACAGCAATATATTTTTGGCATGAAGTCATTAGGTAAAATTTGGGTGTGGTCCGCCGGTCCGGTCCGCGTATCCACCAAAAAATGATGGATTGTGTTGGAATTTTGGGTTCGTCGTTCACCAAAATCCGTTTCGTTAAAGACCGTCACTCACCAAAGAATGTCCCGCAAAAATTCGTTGTCCGCTAAAATCCGCACCTATAAAATAATTTTTTTAAGTATTTGAAAATTGAAAGAGCCTATCTAAGAACAAAATATTTTTCTGATACCGAAAGACAAAACTTATAGATAATCGTAAAAGTAAAATGTCACTTCGAGACATGCGAGAGAGATCGGGCATGTAGATATGTAAATGGCTTATAATTTGATCGTTGTTATTTTGTAAAGGGGATTTTGTTTCAAAATTAGTTTTGTGGGACATCCCAGATTCCTAGAGAATAACAAAAACAATTATGTATGTGACTGTATGTATCTCGATTAATAATATTTCAATATTTCAAAATAACAAAAACAACGTGAATGACTTAATATTCCTCATTGTTACTGGATTAATCATATTTCAATATGTGCAACAAAAACATCTTGGAAGCATTAAAAATTAATATAACTTTTATTTGAGGTCATTTTCTAATATGAAAGGGGAACAATATGATGCCCCACAAAATATTTGATATTTTATATTGAAATGTAAAAAAAAAAAACTTTTAATTTATTTAAAAAAAATGAATAAATAAATAAGTAAGGCAGGTAAGTCTGTCGCCCGCTAACCCGCCACTTTGATGGGGCTGACTAGACTTTTATGTCCATTTCAACTTAGCAGGTATGTCCGTCTTGCTCTTTTTTTGGCGGGCTTTAGGTGGGGCGGGGTGGGGTGGGCCGCCTGTTTTGCCACTCCTAATTGCAATATAAATTAAAAGTTTAAATATACTTTTGATCTTCTTAATTTGAATTTTTTAAATTATTGAATATTCCATTATAAAATCTGCGATTTTAGTCCTTTAATTTGGATGACATTTATATTCTTTTTATCCTCCTTCATTTTTGCAGATGTGACATTGATGATTTGAATAAAAAAATATTTTTTAATGACATTGATGATTAGATTATTTATTTATTAACATTTTATAATTAAATTAATAATGTCTTTTAAATAATGATAATTAAATTTATTTAGTAGTTAATTATTATTCTAAAAGGGATTTATTGAATCCAAGCCCATTAACAATACTAAAGTAGTCCACAATTTATGTTTCTACGAGGCTTGTGTGAAGTATTTCTAAAGATTAGTTTTATTTGATGGAAAATCGATGTGGAACTTCTATTATATATAAGTCAACATTTCTCTAACAGACAACCTTATAAAACCACTCTATCATTCTTATACCTCATTGTAACTTTTCTTTGATTACCCATGGCTGTAAAATCTCCACTGTAACTTTCTTTGATAACCCATGGCTGTAAAATCTCCACTGTAAGCATTTCCAATTTGGATACTATTTGCAAAATAAAAAGTTTAGACATATTGAAGTAGGGAAATAGTTCACACAGAAAAAATATTCGTCGCTCATCTCCAACGAAATAGTCAAATATTTGTCGGTCCCCCGAGAGAAATGGTTATGAGTCTAAGAAAAATGAAACTCCAACATCAAATGTTGTTTCACCATGCCCTGCTCGTCCAATACGACATCCTCGTTCTCGTCGACCTCATCCTCCAAGGTGTAAACATAGTCCTTAGCTCTATCCGACAAGGGTTCCACAAGATAATAGCGATCTTTAAAAGTCCTGATCAACTCCGGAAAGGCTTTGAAGATATTCTTCTGCTTAAGTAACACCCAACCATATCGCCCTTGCACTATAACGCCCGATTCGATTTTCCCAAATTTTGTGGAGTCTTTTATTTTATTTATATGATAATTGTTTTATTTGTGAAATTATCATGATGATATATGATATGTTGAGGAATTAATGTGATGATATGTCATGTTGTGATTTTTACCGTTTTATGAATTTCCGGGTAAAATTGGATAAGAGGGTATTTTAGGTATTTGTTAATTAATGATAAGTTAGAAATTAATAGAATTGGTATTTTGTGAGAAAATGATATTTGGTTGGAGAGAGAGTAGAAAATAGAAAGAAAATATAAGAGAGTGAGAAAAAGTGATATAGAAATAGAAGTTATAAGTTGGTAAGAAGAGAAAGAAAAGATAGAAAGAAAAAGAGAAGAAAGAAAAAAGAGAGAAGAGAAAAAGAAGAGAAAAGAGGGAAAGTTGGAAAAGCTTCAAGATTGCTCTAAGAAATCGAAATAATCGGGTAAGGGTGATAAGCATTGTTATCTTAATATTGTGTATGATTATGTATGTGTTTGATTGGTTGAGTTTTGGTTTTGATGAAAGTTAGAGAAGATGAATAGTTAGGGTTTTAGTGGAAATGTGAGAAATTGGTAGATTAATCGGTTAGAAATCGTTATAATCGAAGTATGATGTTAGATATATGTTATTGATCATGTTTGTATGGGTTTAGAGGAGTTTTGGAGTGGTTAAGGTTGACTGTTCGCAGCTGGTATGTTGCTGAAATCGCAGTGGTCGCTCAGCGAGCTACCTCTCGCTCAGCGAAAGTTCCAGGGTGATTTTCGCTTAGCAAGCTGTTCGTCGCTCAGCGAGCCTGGGAGGATTTTTGGGTTTTGCGTTTTGTTTCGTAACTTGAGTTTCGGGTATCCGTTTTTAGTGATCCTTATATCGATTCGAAGCTAACATCATGTAGAATCTAATGATGCTAAGAAGAGTAATTTTAGCCGACTTTTACCCGACTTTTCCGATAAAACGTAATTATGTTAATTATGAAATTGTGGGTTTGATTGTTGTGTTGTGGCCGTTTGGCAAGTAGATACATTGCTTGAATTAAATGCAAATGTATGTTAATTGTATAAGATGAATGCATAACTATATTGTGAATATGTATGCATTTTCAAGAATGTTGTGTGTCATTTTGCATGTAAGCATAATGTATGCATTCTTGTGTTATGGGATTCTTTGTAAATCCGTTGTAGCATTGTGTGCTCATGTGGAGTGTGAGCGATGACTACAACAAGATTGTGTGCCCATGTGGGGTGTGAGCGATCGGATTGTGTGCCCATGTGGGGTGTGAGCAATCTAGAAACATCGTGTGCTCGTGTGGGGTGTGAGCGATGAGTGATTTATTCACATTGATTGTGTGCCCGTGTGGGGTGTGAGTAATCCATAAAGAAAATTATTTACGACTACAACTACAATATAAAATTTAGATATATTACCTACCACTGAATTTGGTCGCGATTTTCCGAAGTGTTTCTTATTCCGGTAGGAGAAGAAGCTCTCATGGAAACTGAAAACATGAAGGAAAAAAAGTGCATCAAACTTGAAAAATAAAGAGCATTAAATCAATAGAAAGTCATTAAATAAACATAAAATCAGTAAATCAAAAAAGATACCTTTCATATTTGAATGACCGGAGATGAAGACCATAAAGGGTTTTTCGATAACATTTCACCGACCTAAATGATGTTTAGTTCTTTTTTGATCTGTGGTTCAAACTTGTCCAATATGATTTTTGAAACATTGTTACCGCCTCTCAATTTCTCTCTCACTTTTACATTTACAAATTCCTCTTATTTGACCTGTGTTAATTTAAATTTAAATTTTTTATTTTTAATATAATATAGTAATTTATAATTTCTTTTTATGTTTAACCACACTAATATATAATATCAATATTGATCCACTTTTGAATTGAAATTATGAAAGTTAATGGAATTTAAAAAATATATATATAATTCTTTGACTTATTTTTTTATAAATTTATTATTACAATTAGGGTGTTCAAATTCAAACCAATTCAAATAAAAAACCGAAAACCGATCCAAAAAATCGAAAACCGAAAAAAACCGATTTGTTTTGGATGTATTTGGATGTCATTTTGTAAGAATCGATCGGTTCGGATCGGATTTCGGATTGATTTTTCAAAACCGATCCAAACCAAACCAAACCGCATGTATATATATTTTTTTACTTATTTATATTTTATTAGTATATATATTATGTTAATTTAATATTAGATGGTATTTATCTTTTAAAATACTATTTATTAGTTTGATTTAATCTATTAATTTTTATTTTTTTCATTTTATAATATTAATTTTTGATATAGTATAATATATATTATATCAAACTTATTAATTATTAGTATTTTTAGAATATTAATAAAAATTATAATTTATAATTTGGATATCTAAAAAACGAATCCAAATTAAATCGTATAAAATTGGATCGGATCGGATCGAAAAAAGATTTTTTTAATCAATCATCTAAAATCGAATCAAATCGCAAATAAATTTATTTTTGGATCGGATGATATTTTGCTTCAAAACCGATTTAAACCAAACCGCGAACACCCTAGCTACAACCATTTTAATCATTTTAATATGAATAAAATATTAATATATGAATTAAAGTTATTGGATCCAATTATATTATTGGATTGAAAATTAAATAAGTTACATCATAGAGGCTATAAGAATTTGAAAAACACGGCCTCCAAGAGTGAGTTGATGCCACCTCATCATCCCAGTGTTATAAGATACCTAGGATACCTAACTCTCCCACTTGAGATTATTGTGTAGGCTGTAGGGGCTTATCAATAAAAGTTAGTTTTGTCCTTTCTTTCCGCCGTGTGGCCCTCGAAACCGACTTATCCCGCCTTTCATTTCTCTCATGCTCTACTATAAATTCAATACAATTCCTCTTCTTTCACCGTATAACAGACTAACAAAAATCAGTTAAGTTAGTTTTTCTCTATTCCAGATCACTGTTACCTTACCATAATTTGATATTTTTTTCAACTTTTGCGTGTTGAGATTGAATAATTCATATGGTTTCTGCAGAAAAAGTTAGGTGAAATGGTTTCCAATACTACATCTGGAAATGTTTGCTCGGCGCCCATGAAATCGACGTCTAATGGTGTATTTCAGGGAGATAATCCTCTTGATTATGCACTTCCCTTAGCTATTTTACAGATATGCATTGTTCTTCTCGTTACAAGGGGACTCGCTTATCTTCTTAAGCCTTTCAGGCAACCGCGAGTTATTGCAGAGATTATTGTAAGTTCTTTTATTCTTTTTCTTTATTTATTCATTATTCCATATTATTAGTAAGAGGTTTAATATTTTCCATTAGGTTACTAGGCAATTGGCATAGAATGCTACAATAAGAGTCTTTAGTTTTCAATTTTTATATAAGTTAATAGTTTACCGTGTTGTTCACTTGTCCAAACTCAAAACAAGTCAACTATGAAACATGTCATCAACATGTGACACTAGTAACAACTTGAATTTTTTTTTTTTAATGTGATCACACTTGTCAGACCGTCTTTGTTCTGAGCTGTAGGTGCCAAGGTTTTCACGATTTCAGTCGGTACAAGTGTTGTGATGCTGATTGCGGTCGTCACGGTGTGAATTAATCATAATTTGCTTTTTATCACAAAAACAGTAAATAATGATATCGGTATTGGCATCTTCCAATACTGTTTTGTCCCGACTGTTTTCACGGTAAAGGACCGTTTTTTAAAATCATGGTATGTGCTACTGAACAAGTCAATTTTTTAATGTGACAATTCAATGCTCTTAAATCAGCAATAGATGTTTTACTTGTTAGAGAAATATACATTAAAAAATTGTGCACATGTGTAAGCGAAATTAGAATTGTAGTGTTTGCAAAACCATTTTCTATGCCACAGAGTTTAAACACATTTTGCACTTTAATTAAATTCACATTTGGTCTTACAATCTACCTTCTAAAAAAGCGGTGTTTTTTTTTTGGCTTTGCAGCTTCTATTAGATCCAATCTTGAATAGGTGAATGAAGTGTTAGTAGTTATTACAACATATATTTATGTGTGTTAGCATTGCTTATTGATGACAGGGAGGGATATTACTTGGGCCATCAGCACTTGGACGGAATAAAAGTTATCTGCATGCGGTTTTCCCACCAAAGAGTCTTCCAGTATTAGATACTCTAGCAAACCTTGGCCTTATATTCTTTCTATTTTTAGCAGGCATAGAGTTAGATCCTAAATCTCTCCGGAAAACTGGAGGTCGAGTCCTTGCAATTGCTGTGGCTGGAATAAGCTTACCCTTTGCACTAGGAGTTGGTTCATCATTTGTTCTGCGAGCAACAGTTGCCAAAGGTGTAAATACTTCCGCATTTCTCGTATTTATGGGTGTTGCTCTCTCAATAACTGCATTTCCTGTTCTAGCTCGTATTCTGGCCGAGTTAAAACTTCTAACCACTAGTGTCGGCAGAATGGCTATGTCGGCTGCAGCAATTAATGACGTAGCAGCCTGGATTCTTCTTGCTCTGGCTGTTGCCTTATCTGGCAGTAGCCAATCTCCATTTGTGCCGTTGTGGGTTTTCTTATGTGGATGTGTTTTTGTCATTTGTTCTGTCCTCATTGCCCTTCCAATTTTCAAATGGATGGCCAAACAATGCCATGAAGGGGAGCCGGTTGATGAGTTATACATATGTGCTACATTAGCCGCTGTTCTGGCTGCTGGGTTTGTCACAGATGCTATTGGAATTCATGCCATGTTTGGCGCGTTTGTTTTTGGAATTTTGGTTCCAAAAGATGGACCTTTTGCCGGTGCTCTTGTGGAGAAAATAGAGGATCTTGTGTCTGGTCTATTACTCCCACTCTATTTTGTGTCAAGTGGATTGAAGACTAACATAGCCACCATTCAGGGGCTGCAATCATGGGGTCTTCTAGTTTTCGTGACATTTACGGCTTGTTTTGGGAAGATCGTTGGGACTATTATTGCTTCTCTTTTATGTAAAGTACCTTTTAATGAGGCTTTAGTTCTTGGATTCTTGATGAACAGTAAAGGCTTGGTTGAATTAATTGTCCTCAACATTGGTAAAGATAGAAAGGTATTTGATATAATAAGTTCGAAAAAAATTTAATATAATAAATTCACTATTCCTATAATAAGTTTAATATGGTGCATATTCACGTCCAACCGATCATCACTGTGATGAATATTTGATGTATTTGCAGGTTTTGAATGATCAGACCTTTGCCATTATGGTTCTCATGGCTCTCATCACTACCTTCATGACCACTCCTCTAGTGATGGCTGCGTATAAGAGGAAGGTAAGAAAGTCTGATTACAAATACAGAACAATTGAAAGGAAAAATGCAGAAAGCCAACTGAGGATTCTTGCATGTTTCCACGGCTCAAGAAATATTCCGTCTGTGATAAATTTGATCGAGACTTCAAGAGGAATCAAGAAGCATGACGCGCTTTGCGTGTATGCAATGCACCTTAAAGAATTTTCCGAGAGGTCCTCATCGATACTAATGGTACAAAAGGCAAGAGAAAACGGGTTGCCATTTTGGAATGACGGTCACCACGGAGATTCTGTCCATGTAACTGTGGCGTTCGAGGCTTACCATAAACTAAGCCAAGTGCGTGTCCGGCCAATGGTTGCAATTTCATCAATGGCAAACATTCATGAAGACATTTGTGCTACTGCTGATAGAAAGAGAGCAGCAGTCATCATTCTCCCATTTCATAAGCAACTAAGCTTAGATGGTTCCCTTGACATTATAAGAAATGATTTTCGATATGTTAACAAAAGGGTACTCGAGCATGCACCATGCTCAGTTGGAATCTTTGTTGATCGCGGGCTTGGCGGTTCATGTCATGTTTCTGCAAGTAATGTTTCGTATTGCATTACTGTGCTTTTCTTTGGCGGTGGTGATGACCGCGAAGCTCTTACTTATGGAGCCCGTATGGCTGAGCATCCTGGCATAAGATTAGTGGTTATTCGCTTCTTAGTGGAACCTAACATTGTAGGAGAGATCACGAGAGTTGATGTTGGAGAGTCTTCTAGCACTAATTCAAACTCAGCCGACCAGGAGTTCCTTGAGGAATTTAAGCTGAAAACAGCAGGTGATGACTCCGTTACCTATGAAGAAAAAATAGTAAAAGATGCAGCAGAAACAGTTGGTACTATCCGTGAGGTTAATTGCTGCAACCTATTTCTTGTCGGTATAAGGCCAGCCTGTGAATTGGCCTGTGCTTTGGAAAGATGTGAGTGTCCGGAACTAGGACCTGTTGGGGGCTTGTTGGCATCACAAGATTTCCCCACAACAGCATCAGTTTTGGTGATGCAAAAGTATCACAATGGGATGCCAACAAATTTTGGCCCAGAAATAGAAGAACATTCACCTGATGGAGGCACAGAATCTGCGTAGCTGTTTGCATGGGGTGGATGCTACTATAGCAGGGATTAGGAATAAGTACTCTAGACCTGATTCTACATAAATAAAAATGTTTATTTGACTATGTTAGGTGTCCATCGTGTTATTCTTATGAATTGCATATAAGTAATCTATGCGTTTGCTGCTGCTGTTATGATTATTATTATTTTTTCTCAATTTCACGTGATAAGACTCCACAGCCAATGTGGGATGCTCTTCAAGTGATTTACGAGGATATTGAAGAAGTAAAGAAATCTAAAATTAAAAAGTTGACAAGAGAGTTATTAATCTTAATAGCAAAGCAGAATTGTCGACCGCAAAAATAGGATAGATATGAATAATTATATAAAAAATTAATCCAGGGGAGACATTCATGGGGTCAAAATTTGCAAAAATGTCCCATCATCACTCATCTTCTCTTTACTGATGATTGCTTTTTGTTTTTCAAAGCCAATATGAATGAAGTTAATGTGATGAAGAATATTCTTAACACTTATGAAAAAGTTTCGGGTCAGGCCATCAATTTTCAAAAATCGGAATTTTTCTGTAGCAGGAACGTCGACAACACCAATAAGAATGTTTTGGCTAGCATTTTAGGTGTGTAATAGGTTCTAGGGACAGGAAAATATCTAGGATTGCCATCCATGATCAGAAGAAGCAGGAAAACTACTTTTAAATTTATTAAAGTATTGACCTGTATAACATTTTTTTTAATCCAGAAAGGCTAAAAGTCCAAACCAAACAAGGCTAATCAAACAAGATCAACCCACACGATCCAGACACCTAAATCATTGTCGTTCCTTTGTTCATGTTACAAGAAAACATCTTATCTTTACTAACAGAAACCCTAGCCGCCATATGCGCAGAGAGGTTGTCTTCCCTCTGAAGGTGCTCAAACAACACAATACCAAACACCTTCTGCTTTTTATACATCCTTTTGCAAACAAGCCCAAATCCGTTTCGAGGTAGGTCTTCTTCTTTGCTCTTTATCGTTTCTACCAACTCTTGTTGTCACTTTTGAATATAACTTTCAAATGCTTTCTAGATATCATCATCTCCATCGCCATGTTCAACGCTTATGCCTCTGCTTCCAAGATGGAGTTTTTCCCTCTAACTTTCCTCGAAAAAACTTCAGTTAGGGTTCCATCTTCCCCTATTCACACCACACCTAGACCCCACCAATTTTCATCCATCATCTAAGCATTTGTCCTGCACATCATGAGAACCTTTTTATCTGTGTGTTTCTGCCAATTCACCTCCCTTTTCTGTTGATTATTCCTTTGTTTGTGATGTTGACATGATGGAGATCGGGTTCAACCTCTTATCCAGGTTAATGTTACCTTCAGTGTTGTCGTGAATGATTATGCCTTGGTGTTTGTTGTACCCCAAAATTTGCCCTCACATCTCCAATACAATATGTCTCAAAAGGTCTCCTGATGGTCATAAGATTCTCAATTACTCAAAGGGATTCAAGGTTGATTCAAGGTTTCACTGAACAAAGCCTCCTCGTAAGCAATGGATCTTAAATTAGGGTTTTGAGTTTTCCAAGGTAAATTGGACTTCCAAGGCCTCAAGTGGACTTCATGATATCTCATATACTTCAAAGGATCCTCATGACAGGTTTCAAGTTTTGCCCTACAAGCTTGGTCAGTCAAATGCTCAGATAATCAAAATCAGTTAACTTGGTTAAAAAGTCAATTGTGGTCAACATACAGTCAAACTTCAAGATTTTTGGTCAACATTAAGATTATGAAGTAAAATTCATCATTTGATCAAGGGTTGATCATAATTCAGCAAGCAAACCTCAAATTCTTCAAAAGTCGGAAGTTACTAAATTAGAGTTTCTTAAGGGGAATGTCAATTGTACTTTGACCAGCTCTAACTTTCACATGCTTCATTAGAAATTTCTCATCCAAAACTTATTTTGAAGGAAATTCAATTCCCTACAACTCCGTGTCTCACAAACAAAGGCCAAAAATGCTTCATTTAAGAGATATGAGTCAATACATTACAGGTCCTTTAAAAAGTCAACAAAAAGCAAACTTTTTCAAAAGCTCGTAACTTGAACATGGAAGATCAAATGGACATGGGACCAAAATGAGTGATTAAAGTACACTCTAAGCTTTCTAAGAAGTCAAAGAATACATCCATGGGATAAAAATTGAGAGAGTTATGCATTGTTGAAGTTGGGCAAATTTGAGGAGGTGTATAAGACAAATAATGATCAAAACTTAAGTTTTTGCCAAATTGGCCCATATTTTTATAATCCAAACTTAATCATGAGATGATCCACGATCCATAAATCATATATTCTGATTTTTTTTATGTTTATTTTATATTTTATTGGATGTAATTTATTTAAATTCAATTTTAATTAAAATAAATATTGAAAAATCAAATATTTGATCAATGGTCTATTTTGGGATCAAATTTTGAAGTTTATTATCATTATATGGATAAAAAATTCGTGCAAAACAAAAGAGAAAGTGTATAATGGTCAAATATGCAAAAATAGAAAGATTGGAATTATCCTTGAATATCAAATCAAATAACTTTCACCCAAGCCCAAATTCTAACCTAAAATACATCCTCTATAAATACTCATCAAATACACAAGTCAAGGGAGGAATTTCCATGCACAAAAACCCTAGAAAAATTTCAAAATAAGGGTAAAATTAGGGCAAACCACAAAAACTTGTTGTAGCAAGCTTTCGTCCCTTTTCCACGTCCAAACATCCTCAAGGAGATTTCAGGAGGCCATCCCTATCATTGTTGAAGGTTGAAAACGTATGGAGCATGACCTGTGAACATGGCCGCCCTTCACCTTTTTATTTTTTTCGAATCTCTCATTATATGATATTTACATTATTGTTTCATTCATATATGTGTTTGACTTGATGTTTAGGATCATTTAGATCCATTGTTTTCTGGTTATTGTACAAGAATGGAGAGTTGTCATTGTTAGGGCATAAACCATCCAAGCTTCGAATCTCATCATACAAGCGTTTTTTTGGCCAAACGGACACCACCATTGAATTCCTAGGGTTCAAATTAGTAGAACTGGATGGTCTTGATTTATTAAAACTTGCGATTTCCTGATTTTTTATTTTCAGGTATTTTTGCTACGAACCAAATTGTAGCTAATTCGTAGCGAAATCGTAGTTGTTTCGTAGCTAAATCTGCAGGTGTGAGAAAGAAGACAGAGAGGTGGCGCGCGGTGATTGGTTGGTTCTGGTTTTCTCATGTTGTTTTAATATTTATTTTATCGTTGTTGTTATTTTTCAAGCAGGCATCAATGGCCCGGTGGCAAGGAGGCGCGCGTGTGACCCTTAGGGCCTGGGTTCGAAACTCAGCGCCCTCCCCCCTTTCTTTTTACCCTATTTTCTTATTTTTATTTTTCTTATTTATTTTCTTATTCAATTTCTTTTATAAATTAATAATTAAACTTTTTCATAACCAATAACTAAAATTAGGAAAAAAATTAAAAAAAAATTTCTTGTAAATAAAATATAATACATATAAAAGTATTTATTTTCATATATATAATAATTAACTTAAATATTAAAAAAATCATAAAAACTTTTTTTTTATAAAGACTAATTAATCGATTTTACACGAATCCTCCAATGTTCCTTTTTTTTCATTCTTATCCCTTCTCGATTTTTATTTTTCTCGTTATTTATATTTATTAGAACAAGTGTATATGATTGTTAATTATCTTGTAATAGATAATAGTTTTATTTTCCGCATTTTTTATTTTTCGCACTCTATCGGTTTAAATTATGTATCCCCCTCCCCATGATGTAATAGCTTAGGGTTTTTTATTTCCGCTTTTAAATTTCGCAAAATAATTAAATTGTGTGGTTAGTAACGAAAGGGTGTGAAAAGATCTGTATGCAAATAAAATTGGACTTATCCCACTAATCCAAAGAAAAATATTTGAATATAATACACTCAACACACATGCACCTCTAGGGTATCCCCTCTTGTTGCCTTACGAAATAATGGTCAAGTCCCTCGAACGTAGAGGTGTCTTAGCAAAGTTTTCTAAATAAAAATCATCATAGTCCCTTCGATATAAAGATCACAGTCCCTCGATGACCCTTCGAGTTGCCTACGAATAAGTGATCTAGTTCCCCGATGATCCTACGAAAAAGATCAGAGCCCCTCATTGTCCCATCAAAGTTGCCTTCAAATAAATGATCTTGTCCCTACGAAAATGATGATAGTCCCTTCGAGTTGCTAAGATACCTTTACAAGGTTGCCTTCTATGACCATACGATGTCCCTACGCCTATCCCTTACATCCAAAGATAAGATTACTTACTAACTAATAGTAAGGACGATCTTATCTCTAAGGAAAGAAAAATAACATGAATGACCTTGAGTAGGTAGGAAACCCTTAACTGCTTGCTCACCATGTCAAAGTAAAAACACTCTTTACATTTCACACTTCCAAAAAAATTCCAAGAAAACCCCTTTGTATGCATTCATACGAGAATCATTACAAAGGTGGACCTTTTCTAAATACACCACCACTATTTTTTAAACAAAAACAAAGTGAGAGAAGCAGGTAAGAGCCCATGGGTAACCATGGATACAAAGGGTGCTAACACTTTTCCTTCATATAACCTACCCCTCGAACTCAAAATCTAAATCAAGGTCTTTCCTGTTCTTTTCCACCTTTCCTATTTGGATAAAAGAAAAGTCGGTGGCGACTCTTGCTATCCGGAACATTGTTTTTGTAAACAAAAACGACAAAGTCAGTTCTCCCACCGTGTTACAGTGAATTATTTTCTGCATCCTGATATCTCCATTCAAATTTTTGTTGTTGATGTTATTGTTGTCTTCTGTCATAATTTGTTTTCCTTTATCTCTGTCTTTTTTAATAGGTTGACAAATCGTCTTCATGTTTGAAATTCTGGTATCAGATATGTGATGTTGAAGACGATGTCATGACATAACTATTTGAACATTAACAAGGTAAAATAGTAGAGAGAAAAGTAGTAATAACACAATAAATTGTTAACCCAGTTCGGCGCAAACTCACCTAATCCAGAGGCTACCAAGCAAATAAGGAAATTCACTATTAATAATATCAATTCAAAGCCTAAACAGTCTTAGTTTACAACTTCTCACTTGAACCAACTCAACGCAACTTCTACCTAGAAATTATCATCTAGATATGAGAAATCACCATCTCATTCCCCTTCAATCACACACTGTGATAATCAAACAAAACCTTTCAAGAAAAAAATAGAAGAACACTCTTCCAAAACAAAAATACTTGATCTTGCTTAAAAGCTTCAATCAATAATAAACACTCATACTTAAAAGCTTAGAGTGGACAAAATTACAACTCAAAAATCACTCCAATTCAAACATCTAGGTGATGTATGAATGACTCACAAAGAAACACACACATAAGAAAACCCTAAAAACTCAAAAGCATTCAGCTTCACAAAACACAATATTCCGTACAAAGCAATTAGGTTAAACATCCAGCAATATAGAGCATTCTTAATGGGCCCGGTACTAATCAGAAACTTCCATAAATAAGATCATATGATTTACTCCAAATCAAGCATGAAAAGATCTTCAAAATCTCCAAAAATTAATGCATAACAACTTCTAATTTTGACATAAATTTTTTCTTGATTTTCGCACATTCTGAAACACATCAAATAACTAAAAACCTGCAAAAATCATACAAAAATTAAATCAAAATTTTATGTATCAGGAAGTTCCATAATTGTCAAGACAGATGTTGCGACATCTGATCTGACATCATAAAAACATGCACAACAGATGTTCTTCAAGCATGTCAGGGACATCTTACAAGACATCAAGACAAATGATAATATTTTTCTACATATGCTGCCAAACCAAGAACCTTCAATGTTCATCAAACTTTCATCCTGCTGATTCTCAGAATGGTGAGTACTCTTTGGATTCTTCTGAGGACTATTCCTTTGTTGTTGCTGATCATTTCCTCTTTTATTATTTGTAGTGTGGTTGTGACTGTTGTGATAGTTGTTCGTCTTACTGTTGTCTCCAGTGTCTGTAACACTCCTTATGTTATCTCTAGACTAATAATTAGTTATTACAAGATCATGACTAATATTGATGTGATGCTCGATATGACTATTAACATTGTTGTTTTCCTGATCCTCCTTCTGCTTCTTCTGACTGGAATTTCCTTTGTTGTTGCTTTTCATGTTGTTTTCCAGGATACACTTGCTATAATCTCTCAAGTTACTACTAATATTTTTATTGCCTCATATACGGGTGAGTGTTTGTATCATCAAACACTTTTTTTGTTTTTGTTATACCATATGCAGTCAATTGTTTGAATAAGATTTGCAATTTGTTGTTGATCCATGTTGAGGATGAAATGTTTACACCAGTCTCCAAATTGATAGCTAGTAGTATTGATATAGTTGAAATTAATCGTAAGGGTGGTTTGGTGCCAGACATATCTAGCCTACTTTTTACCTCCAAAGTTGGTAAACAACCGCCGGTCCTCTGAAGATACCAAAAATACCCTCAGTTACTCGCAGGATCGACCAAATTGATCCTAAGACATGTGCTAAGAAAAAGGTTTTTTGGTTTTTGGTATACCACGTTTCGGGAAAAAGGTCTTGAATCTTTCAACAAGATTCATAAATTATTTTAAAAAAAGAAAATAAAGTAAAAGGCAAAGGCTTTCAAAATAAATCAAAGTAAAGACAAGGCTTGAAATTTTAAAAGAAAGTAAAGGCAAGTCTTGCAATTAAATGAAATTTAAAGGCAAGAAGAGGAATGTTAAATTGCTGGAAATGTAAAGGGGCTGGAATTGTAAAAGAAACACAGTAAATTGCTGAAAGGGTAAATGACTTTGAAATGTAAATTGCTTTAAAATAAAAGCTTGTAAAGGATAAATGACTTCAAAAGTAAATAACTTGAAGATAAATTTGACATTGAAGATAAATTGGTGGTGTTTCAATCACGTACATTCTCACTGCACTCGTTTCTCTACACGCGGATACTTTGAGTATACAGAGTTACTAGTACATATGATTTCCACACACTTATTCTAACACTAGACGGAGCTATTTATATACATTAAAAGTAATTGCTCTCGACGGTTTCTCTTACAAATGCTAAAGAAGTTCTAGCTTGCGCCACTTGTCTCTGTCTTTGAATTGAAAACTACACACTTTCTCTCCAAGATTGAACGTGCAAGACCCTTGGTAACTGTCATTTTCGTCGAACATACACTTGGTCCAATCCCTCCAACACTTAGAAAATATTTCAAACTTAGAATTTCATAGGTTCCTTTGACTTTCATTCTTTGGTTAGTTAGGTCGAAACCTTACTTTTAGCTTATCACAAGAAAAGTCTCTTACTAAGCCAAAATAACCTCATTAATTGCTAGCGTCGAAATTTAGAGATAACACCTACTCACACTCCATAAAGCAGTGATTAATAGTTTCCGTATCTTTTTCACATCTAGGACACAAAAAGTCAATAGGGATGTTTTTTAGGCTCGGGTTAGCTTTTACCGGAATAAATGTTGTGCAACACTCTCCAAAGAAGAATCTTTTTCCTAGGAGGCACTTTACTGTTCCATACCTTCTTCCATATGCCCTCCTCTTTGTTCTGATTGGATTATATAAGTGTTAGTAGTGTAATGTGATTGATCATCTAGCTAAAATTGAAAATGTCACAGTTAAAAATTTCTCTATTATTTTATTTTATTAACTATCTGGACATAATTTATAAGGATTACAATGAAAGGTAGATGAACTATTGCTACAAATGATAGTGTAAGTTGTTTTCTTTACAGACGCCATTAACAAATTTTTGTAAAGAGGGTGCAGATAAAATTGTGGAAGTCGGGTACATTCTCGCTGCCTTTGAACAGAACGTATACTGCACTTCAAACATCTATTGTACAATTTCAAACACGGTTACTGCAGCAAAAACGAGAAAGAGAACACCTCCAACGTAGGCAATAACCTTCAAAAGAAATGAAAATACTGTTTTTAGTTCATATCTCCCATGAGATAATATTCCAAACAGATATGCAAAATACTTCAAACACAAGGCACTATCAAGTATTATCTATAGAATGTAAAGTGTGGTCACTGGTCAGCAGAACGTTAAAACATGCATATGGTTATGATAAATTGCTCTTAATAACCGCTTAAACATGTTGCTGCTATTCATAGATGCCACACATATTTTATAATGAAATTCCAATGCTGAAAATTTCCATGACCTATAATCTATAGGCAGCTTCAATTCAAGAAATAATTTTGTAGATCACATTTCAACCTCTACTACATGGTCTAAAATCTCACATTAGGTTACATTAGTCAATGAATCTAGTTGATATGAAAACAAGTATCTATAGTTCCCAATTTATGAACTCAGGTTCATTTTTTAAATGGAGAAAATCAGGAAGTTGGAACTAACGAACTACAGCATATCAGCAATGGAGGCTACAAGTCAGAAATTACCTTCTCCGACAAAAATGTCCCAAGTAAAGTACCACCAAGTACGGCTATCTGTATAAAAAAGAAAGGAGAATATAGAAAGTCCCAAAGTTATTTACAGATATGCCATAAGAAATCCCGAAGTTAATTTTAAAGAATGCATTTATTGTAACTTTCAAAGAGCTGCATCAATTCATTGCTAAAAAGGGAGTTACCAAAGTTGCAACACCATGACCGGCCAGTGATCCAGCTATGACTCCCAGGGGTGAAGAAGCTGCTGCAAGGGCTAAACAGTAGGAGGAAAAATAGTTCAGAATCATTGAAGGAGTTAAAGTGCAGGACAAAAATCAGCATAGCATGTCTTGCAATTTGAGACAAATTAAAAATTCAACAGGTTAATGATAAACTAATACTGTACTATTCCAAATTAACTGACATCATAACCAGGCATACAAGTAAGTTTTTATTAATAACAATACATTTAACTTAATTATTTATATATTAGTTGGTTTAATGGGGATTTCGGTGCAAGATGTTTTTATGGTTGAGAAAAATTACTTATGTTCATTAAGAGTTGTCCATATATAATAGAGTTTTATGAACCTACAATTCTAACTTTAGTGGCACTCACCAATTGTAGAGAAAAATGATTTATCACCCCACTCAGCAACAAATACTAAGAGAAAAGTGCTGGCAATTGTGCTAGCAGCAGCTACTATCCCAGCACCATTTCCAGAAAATTCAGAAACTGCCAACTCTGCCTGGTTAAGATAGGAACCATTGCATAGGAGACATCGTGAACTATTTCAAAGTGAAGGAAATTAAAAAATCAGGCTTAAAAATGTACTAGTAAAATCAGCCACATTATGCAGCTAATGCCAAATATTACCTCCTTCTGTTCGTCATCTGATTTTTGGCCATCACTAGACGAGGCATCCAGCAGGGTAGAGACCCCAAAGTACACCTGACGTCAACTGAAATCTTAACCCAGCGTTTCATTTAAAAATATAGGATAAATTTGTGTACCATAGAAAACACTTATGCAATTTTTTGGGCTAATGATAGTAATGAGATTTGAACCTAGGAACTCACATAAACTATCCTTATCCTTCACCACTATCTCATTCCTAATGACTTATACACTAATGGATTTACATAAACATGGAGGTGAATTTACCAATAGGCAAACAGCAGCAATATCATCAATAGGTAAATCAGTTTGTCCAAACCTGTGCAAAGTAACCTATTAGATGAGTTCTGGAGAAGACATTCTTAATAAACAGTAATCGTTTCTCTTAAAAATATTAGTCTGGTCAGATGTCAGATTATGCTTCAAGTTAAATGGTTTCAAACACTAAAATATAAATTCGAAGAAGGCATTGAAAAAACTGATAATGTTCCTGGAAAACACGGAACTTGGTCAAACTAAGGACCCCCTTGCACCACAAAGAAACTGATTTTTTTTTTTGCAAATGATTAAAATTTTGTTCCAAAAAAAATTTGATAATGTATTATTATAAAACTGTGTTATGGTTGGTCAAAAGGCATTGAAAAACAATATTGAGATCGTGACTTTGCAAACATGTATGTGATACAGTGTTTATTATATTGCTCCGTGTTCACTTTTCCTGTTGTAGGAGTAAAACCAATTCATACCAGAGGTAAATAAATCAAGGAAATAAAGAAAAAACCTGAAAGGAAGGAGTTCATCAACATAATGAAAAGTTCGTCCAAGAGCGACAGATATGACAGTCATTGCCCTGCCAAAAACAAATAAATTAATAAATATCAATGGTTTGAAGATTATTATTGCATAGCACAAATAAATACATTGTAGACAATGATTAGCACTCATAAAAGTGGTACTGAATGTAAATGTTGACTTCCGGACACAACCTAAGCCTGAAGAATATTGTTCAAATGCATTACTTATCTAAGTTTCAGTAAATATGAGAAGAAAACCATTGAAATCTATTGATATTGTCCACTAGCTTACTCTGAAGAATTTTGATTAGCCAGTTTCACTGTTCTATGTGGTGAAAATATTTTAACCATAATTGCTTGCATTGCATCAACTTATAGAGCGTTGTGAGTAATCGTGAAAAACACCTTCAAAACAAAGAACTAAATGCAAGGGCATCTAAATCTCATGAAACATTAAAACATACGCAAGTGCAGCAAATGTCCCAACGAAAACAACACCAGCTGAATTCCTAGCTGCTAACAGTGCCTGTATAAAAAATCAAACAACCAGATCAAACTTATTTCCAGAGCCTTGCCTCTTCATTTCATTTCATCAGTAAACACAGTCTTTGAATAAATCTAAACAGAAAGGAGGTTATCGTTTTTTAATATCCCAAATTCCTTTCTTCATTGTTTTGTATTTGGTTTGAAAAGAATGAAAATGAACTAGTGATTTATGAGCACTCACTGCAATGAAAAAGGTCTTGTCTCCCAGTTCAGAGAAAAATATCAGCAGGAAAGCCTGTAATAGCGCACAAAACAAGAAGAACCAGATTAGTCTTTGAATAGCAAGGTAATTTATATCAAATTACTTTAAACAAAAAACAGTTTAAGCACACTATAGTCCATGTTAAGACTTTTTTTTAATGTTCAGACTCTCTTTAGACAAACAACTTAATAAAGTGTGTATACTTAGGTCTTATTTAGAAAATAAAAAACAAATTTGCAGCTTATAGCACAAGTGCTTCTGTGTAAGCCTACTTAAGCTATTTTTATAACAAGATAAAATTAAGTTAAATTGCCTTGGTATATGCTATAAGCTGTTTTCATGAGCTATCTTGAAGAGCTTATGAAAATAAGCTAAAAAATATATGAAAAAGGTCATAAGTATTTTTACAAATTCTCCCAAACATAGTCCCAAAACTTATGTTATTAGATAAACTAAAATAAGTTGATCCAAACAGGCTCATATAACATAATGTTTATTAAATAAGTGCCTATAAATAAATTATTTCTATGATAAAAATAACAGAAATTTTAACTATTTTTACGTAAGACGTTTTCCTTGACAATTTGGAAGGGCTTGTGAAAATAAGCTAAAAGCAACTTATGGACATTAAAAAAGACCTAAGTGTTTATGTTCGTACATAAACTAAAATAAGTCAATTCAAACTACTCCTACAATTGTGACGGTAACTACTATCGGATAACTAGTAGAGTCCACATTATCATTTGTAGTATAATGATGCTATTCATATTTTTTTCTTCACTAAAAATAAAAAGTAAGTAATTATGATTACAAAAGTAACAGGGAGATTTTCCTAACTGAAGCAAAACCTGTGCTTAAATCACCGACATCTCCAAATACAGGAATTGAATTCAAACCGGTAGCAAAATCAGAAGCAGCAGCGGGATAAGAATCTCGAAGTGTGAGGAACGCAAAGAACAGCATAAACTTCACAATTCCAATAGATCCATCATCACCATCGGAAGAAACAATCGGTGTTGCCAGTTGACATCTACTATCGGAGTTTTCGGCAGTAGAATTATCGGAAGAACTCGCGAATCCCTACGCATGCAAATATGAGAGTGAATTTGAGTAGCGGAATGAAATGGAGAAAGAGATAGGTGGTGGAAATTACCTTGGTGTCCCTTAGAATGCGTGGCGGTAGATTGAGATTGCAGCGAAGAGGAGGAGAAGAGAGAAGTGAGGTGGAGAAAGATGAAGATTGGAGAGTAAAGATGGTGTTACAACGAAGGATATAAGAAGAGGATGATGCGATTGGGAATGGTTTCGGAAACGAATGGAGTGAATAATGCGATTGCATTTCTAATTCTTCTGAGTTTCTAATGTGCTATGCTATGCTTAAGCAGTTCGCTATGATTCTCTCTGGATAAGTCTCGCGCCACAATTAACCAACCACCTCACTGCTTGTTATCTCAATTCAAATAGTTATAATTTTCATTTTTTTTATTTATAAAAATATATCTCAGCACACAACTATATAAATTAAATTCTCAAGTCAAGGAGAATTACAATAAACCACAGAGCTCTAAATTTAACACCAAATTGTATGTTGATCGTTGAATTTCGAACCCAATACCTCATTTTAAGATAGAAAATACTTTTGCTATCTAAAATAAGTTCTATTGACTTCTCATGGTTTGTTAGGTAAAAAAAAGAATTACAAGTACAAATACTCTCTCCATTCTTTAGGCTATGTTATGAGGAATTTATTCGGAATAAATGAGTGTTTAAAAATGAATGATTAACTTTAATTTTTAAAATATATTTTAAAAGGTTAATGAAATAAATAGAGAATATTAGGGGTATTCAATCTCTTACGACAGATAAATCTCTACCAACTCTAAAAACCAAACCCCAACTAATATGAAGTCCCCTAAAAAGGCTTCACACAAAAGAGTTGGAATAACAATTTTTCTTAAAACAATCTCATCTCCAAACATATAATTTAATATTCCAGTAAATATCATTTACATTGAAACAAGTTCCTCTAAAAACAAAATCATTTCTAACTCTCCATATCACCCACAAAACAGCTAACCAAATAGAGGCCATATGGAATTTTTCAGCATTATTGCCCACACAACCACACCATTTTAAGAAGTGATTAACCACACAACCATCGAATAAAACATTAGAACCAATTCAATTTCCAATCAGCCTCTAAACTGCAACAATAACAAAGCAGTGAAAAAACAAAAGATGTAAGTTTTCGTCCTCCGTCCCGCATAAAACAAAGTTGGAGCCACAAGCTATACCCCTGCGTCCCAGCAAATCTTTAGTTGCAAGTCTATTCCAAAATGCTCTCCAACCAAAAAATTTAATTTTGGTCAGAACTGCACAACGCCAAAGCCAACGGAAACCTTTCCTCAAAGTCTCAGATAACATTCCTTGCTCACCAGACACCTGCAAATGATAAAATTCACGATCTGAAAACACCCCGCTATCGTCTCCCTTCCATCTTATGTTGTTAATACCTTCCAATAGAGGAGTAAATCCTGTCAATCTAGAACTCAGAGCAGAACTTACTTCATTGATTTCAGTCCTCCCCTGACTCAATAAACCAAAATCCCCCACCTCCATAAACTGTCACACCAACTCCCCATTTCAGCCCCCGTATAATCTTTATACTTACTTCTACTGAACAAAAGCGGAAAAACTTCCATCAGTGAAACATTTTCTGCATACACAGCAGACCAAAATAGTGTACACTGCCCATCACCTATTTCAAACTCCACCAACTTGCCGAAAATGCTATGGCCATGGATATGAGCAAAATCAGACTTTATCACATCCTTCCACCAGTTAGAAGCCTCCATTGACATGGTTGAATTGAACAATAACACTTGATGCTCCACTTCCATTTATTAATTAACGCCAAGTTAAATTCTCGTATTTTTATCACACTTAATCCTTCCAACTCCTTCTCCCTACACACAATCTCCCAAGATAACCAATGGATATTAGTTTTACCATTCTTTTTACCCCAAATAAACTCCTTCAAATTTCCTCAATTTCGTTACAAACCGTTATAGGAGCCTTATAAAAAGATAGTCAAAAGATCAGAAGACTAGTTAACACCGCTTTAATTAATGTAAGTCTACTTGCTATAGTTAATAATCTCCCTTTCCAAGTTGCCAATTTCTTCCTGATTTTATCGATAACCGATCGCCAACTTGAAATCCTTTGAGGATTATAACCAATAATTGTGCTAAAAGGCGAGAAAGAGGACGTCTCGATTTTACAAGCAAAAAAGACATATGCTGCATATAGAAAATTGTTATTAACATTGATTCCAATGATCCTACTCTTATGGTAATTTACACTAAATCTTGACACTAACTCAAAATCGCGTAAAATAACTTTGATATACCAAATATTTCTCCAACCTCCACTTGCCACTAACAACGTATCGTCCACGAACTAAATTACTTCCATTGAGACATTGTCACTGAACCTGAAACCAACTTAGTCACCTAGAACTGTAGCCCCTTTTATAAATGCAGTTAGTCCTTCAGCCGCCAAAACGAAAAGAAATAGAGAGAGCGGATCTTCCAACATCAATCCACAATGAATCTCAAAATCTTTAGTAGGACTTCCATTCACCAAGATAGAAAGGAATCCCCTGAAAACGCATGCTTCCATCCATTTCATCAACACCTCGCCGAATCCCATTTTTCGTATCAAGTGTCTAAGATACACCCAATTAACACAACATACGCGTTCTCAAAGTCTACCTTAAACAACACACATTTCTTCTTATCCCTAGTTACACCCCATTTGACGGGTTTTATTAGCTTTGTCAATGACTTCATTAGCTATGACAACTCCATCTAACGATGCACCCCATTTCACATTACCTACAACTGTCCCAGGTTTCATTACTTAATTTACTTTTGTGCGTTTGTTACGATATTATTTCTTATTTCAAAACCTTGAAATAAATTCTATTAAGAATTCAAGAAAAGTGTTACTCATAATTAAAAAAAAAATATCAATACTTATTTTACTCACATAATAATTTAACGAAATTAAAGATGGTTTTATATCATCATTTAATTAAAATTTCATCTCTGACTATAAAATACGAATGTCCCCGACTATTCCTGTTAATCATTACTAAAAAATTTAGTATTTAATTATGTCACATAATAATTTAAAAAATATTATTTTGTATTGTATTTTCTTTTTTTTATAATTTAATAATCAAAATTTTGTAGGAGCAGAATGTTGACATTGATCGGTACAATCTGATTGCAGGGAATAAAGCACGACCCACGGTAGTGATAGTCTTTTGCTAGCATGTCACAAGAAGTTAGAAACTAAAGATAGGCTGGCAAAATGGGGTATAATACATGATCAGACCTGTTATTTCTATCAAAATATTGAAACCATATATCATATTTTCTTTAAGTGCAGGGTGATGAAAGATATATGGACTAGTGTGCTGAATTGAACCCAAGTGGAGCATAACCCTAGACAATGGGAGGAGGAAAATGAGTGGATTAATAACTATTGTAGAGGAAAAAGGAAAAAAGTTGGAATAATGGAAATGGAAATTGCTGAAGTCATTTATCAGTGTTGGAATGAGAGAAACAAAACTTATTTTGAGGAAAACTATAGAATTGATAAGAAGGAGGTTGTAAATAATATCATAGAAATGATAACCCTAAGGGGTTGGCACAATAGGGGGTATAGAGAATACATAGCTATGTTATTAATGTAATTGATTTTGTTCTGGACTAGTCTAGCATGTGTCATGCGTCTAATTAAGGCCAATCCAACTTAACTATTGGCATAAGCCCAACAAGCGATCCAAGACCTTGTGATAGTTGAGAATAGATTCGTTAGAATATAGTCGTTGGGGGACTTCCCCCACACGCGCTCTAACGTCTTTCACGCGACTCACTGTCCTTCCGAAACTACTGGAAGCAGTTGGACCTAATCAAAGACCACACGCCCGCATTCCACTGTCAGATTCCCTCATAAACATCTTCCACCTTTGGAGGGCCGTACATTCAATTCTAATCACTCACATACTTTCTTAACGCCATAGTCTACATCACCTTGAAACTTACTTGAACGTCGGAGTACCTTGCAGATACATCACTCACTCTTCTATAAACATCGTTGTAGTTTCAGCTGAAAGCCACGAGAACCTGTCCGAGATCATTTTTATACGGGTTTGTTGGTGGGTTGGACCCTTAGATGTCACTTTTGTAATAACTGTTTTTCTTTTAATATATTCATATTTTAGTGATTAAAAAAAGAATAATCAAAATTTATATTTTAAAAATGAATAAATAAAAATATCATAAATTAAATTGTATTACTGCAAAATATCAACGTTTTTCTTTAACATAATTTTAGAACACCATTTTTTTCAAACATGTAGACAAATTAATTTGTTTTTAGGATAATACTAATTTGTGGTCCAGGGATTCAAATTAAAAAGCTCATTTATAAGAAAATTATATTGCAAAAAATAATAAATTGTACTGTCGATGTAAATTTTATTTATATAATTAATCTATCACTATTATTTATAATCATTATTTTAAATATATTTAAAATTAAAATAAAATAAAATTTAAAATCTAACAATTGTATGTTGTAAAACTACTTTACAGCGTGCATTCCCACTAAATCGTTTTATTAAAATAAATGTACAATTCCCAAAATATAATTTTTTAATTTAATTTTAACTTGTGTCCAACTTTACTATTATTATTATTTTTTAACTAAAATAAACAAAATTGAGAACTGAAGTGCCTTATAATGTTAGTCAACGCAATTGATATTTCTGCAAAGTCGATTTTGCAGCGGTCATCGCAAAATCAAAGTCCATTTCTACTTTTTCAGACAAGAATTTCAAAGTCTCTCCTCCGTCAACCAACACCACCGTCGTAATGGGCAACCGCAGCAGCAGAGCCAAAACGAAACCCTCCTCCGATTCCCATACCGATGCCCGTTCAAAATCAAACCCTCAAAATTCGACTCACACTTCCTTCCCTCCTCCCAATCAACCAACCCCAACCCCCACTCATTCCTCTCCCGTCGGCCGCGTCCTAGGCCGCCCCATGGAAGACGTCCGATCCACCTACAACTTCGGCCGCGAACTAGGTCGTGGTCAATTCGGAGTCACATATCTAGTAACTCACAGAGTCACCAAGGAACAATTCGCTTGCAAATCAATCGCCACGCGGAAGCTAATCCGCCGCGATGATTTGGATGATATCCGCCGTGAAGTTCAGATCATGCATCATCTCACCGGTCACCGTAACATCGTTGAGCTTAAAGGTGCTTATGAGGATCGCCATTCAGTTAACCTCATCATGGAACTTTGTGCCGGTGGTGAACTCTTTGATAGGATTATATCTAAAGGACATTACTCCGAGCGTGCTGCTTCTGAGTTGTGTCGCCAGATGTTGGCCGTTGTTCATAATTGTCACACCATGGGAGTTATGCATAGGGATTTGAAACCCGAGAATTTCTTGTTCCTCAGTAAGCATGAAACTTCGCCTCTTAAAGCCACTGATTTCGGTCTCTCTGTGTTTTTCAAACCCGGTTAGTTACTTTAACCTTGTTTCGATTAACAACTTTATTAACTATCTCTTGCAGGATTACTTATCATATAAATATTCAAGTAGAAACTATTTGTATATGACAAAATTTGATTTTGAATGAATTAATATTAGTTAAAAGTGAGTTAAAAGCAAAGTGATTTATGTTTATATGCGTATATGCAACAATTAGTTGAAGAATAAATTTGAGCATAATTCACATTTGGAGTCAAAAACTACGAATCGCCAAGTGACATTTGGAGTAAAAAACTATGAATCGGTAAGTCACATTAGGAGTCAAAAACTACAAATCGTAACTTCAAGTTACCATCAATTCTATGAAAAACATCCATATGGCAAACTCAATTCTTAACCTCTAGAATGAATCAATTTTGTGGCACCTTCAAAATTGGAACCAAACATACAAGTCAATTTTCTTATAAGCTACCAAGAGTGTTTATGGCAATAATAAATCATTCCTAGAAACTCTTTCAAATACTTTTGCAAGTGTTAAAGCTGGTAGACAAGCCCATATAAGTATACGTTTGGTTTTGCGTCAATTGGACGTGTGTTAGCTCAAGATCACAGCAGTTTTTCGCGTCTATGCAAAAGCTCTGTCTTGTAACTACTAGGAAACCATGGAAAAACCAGAATTGGACGTGTGTTGAGTCTCCAAATGCAAAACCAAACAGACACTAAGATAATCCAAACCGACTTTCAGTGTTTTTTTTACTCTACCGACTTTGAGTTAGTTAATTAGCTTGTTCCATTTCACTGATGTTAAGTTTTTCTTTGAAACACTGATTTCAATAGTTTGTGGCATGATTTTTGAGAACAGAAGATGTATTTAAAGATCTTGTTGGGAGTGCATATTATGTTGCACCTGAGGTGTTGCGTAGAAGTTATGGACCTGAAGCTGATATTTGGAGTGCTGGGGTTATTTTGTATATTCTCCTCTCTGGTGTCCCTCCCTTCTGGGCAGGTATACTTCCTTTCTTTACTGTTTTTTATTTTTTAACACTCATATATATTATTATGTAGCCGCATGAAGTTGTTTAGGTTCATTTGTTTACTAGATGAACTTTCTAAGTAATTTTGAATTTCAATTTAGTTAGATCAGGCGTTTCTGCAAGTTCGGTTTTCATGTCTTTCTTGTTTGATAACACCTTACCTTGATTACTGACTAGTATACGGTACCTTTATGATATATCTCACACTTTCTTCTTATTCTTTATATGAAGAAAATGAACAGGGTATCTTCGATGCTATTCTTCATGGACATATCGATTTCGCATCCGAACCTTGGCCTAAAATATCAAGTAATGCTAAAGATCTGATCAAGAAGATGTTGCGATCTGACCCTAAAGAACGACTTTCAGCTGTTGAAGCCCTTAGTAAGTTTTACTCTTGTAAATGCAAGTTGACTTCTTTTTACATCAAAAGGGTTTTATGCTGTATTTTGACCATGATAACTCTGAGGATCAGCCGGGCATTGTTGATAAAATTACTCTCTAACCATATTATTAGATATCTGAGAATTGATACAAAACTGAAAGGGAGGTGAGATAGTTGGCAAGAGATAGAATATTAATTTTAAAAGAAGCCATGACTACTCACTCAATTTATCCATGATATTGTTATAGATATGAGAATAATATGTCTCATTCCATGGGATAAAGAGGAGAGTGGACATTTATTTTCACGTACGCTCTTCAATTCCCTCTCTCTAATAAAGGAAAAGGTAGGTTAGGGCATATGCATCTCTGCCAAGTGCCATCTCGTCGTTATTGTATATTTGAGGTACATGCACCACTATTTCCCAAACAAATACATTGTTTCTTTTAATTTCTTCAATTGATATTTTCTCTCCACTGACCTGTCTCATCTACACCGTGCTCTCGTTGTTGTCTCTCACCACAATTCCCATATTGCATTTTTCTATTTTACCTAAATGAGAAGTATCCGTAATTTGGTTTCTGATAAGTTTTCTTCTTTAAAAGTCATTGCTACCTCGCCACCGCATTGGCTAGCTTTCTTTCTATTAGATATTCATGTGATTGGATTATGCTACTTTTTGGTTAATTGTCATGCTCTAGGGGCTTGATAGCAAATAATACATGTATTTTGCATATACGCCCCCATGTATCCTTGCATGATTTCTCTAGTACTGTTTTATTTTCCCCTTTTTCTAGCCTGGAGCATTTGAGCTGTGTCATGGCTGTTTTATTTTATTTATTTGAGTCAACTAAATATAATAACATAGTATATATACACTTCAGATCATCCTTGGATGAGACATGATGGAGCACCCGATAAGCCTCTTGATATTGCTGTTTTAACCAGAATGAAACAATTCAGGGCAATGAACAAGCTAAAGAAAGTAGCTCTGAAGGTAAATTGTTCTGTATCCTCATTTTTGTTATATACTGATCAAGGTCTCATAATCAAGCTTTCACTAAAATACCTAGAATTACTGTTTTATTTAAATCCTTGAGGATCAAAAATGGTATACAGTAATAGAAAGTGATAGATAGATAAATAATTAAATAACTAAATAGCCGTTATAAAAAAGTAAATAAACAGGGAGAAGAAATTCATAACTGAACTGGAACAAAGATTAATATGTGAAAATTCTTATGTTTTTTGCAGGTTATTGCTGAAAATCTTTCTGAAGAAGAAATTATTGGCTTGAAGGAAATGTTTAAATCCATGGACACAGATAATAGTGGAACAGTCACTTTTGAAGAGTTGAAAGCCGGTCTCCCCAAACTAGGTACTAAGATATCTGAATCTGAAGTAAGGCAGTTAATGGAAGCGGTAAGATTTCTTTTACACCATTAATTCTCTATACAACTTACAATTGATTACAACATGTATTTCTAAGCCAATAAATTAATGTTTGATTATAGATCACTGTGAATATTAGTAACGAAGAGACACAAAACATATATACACTCTTTCCCTTCTATACTAGTAGCACAAGATCTTGTTGCAGAGTTATACTTTTGTATCTTAACCACTGGAATTTAATTTTTCGTAGCTAACTCTCTGCATATGTCACATGTAAATGTAATGGATAAATGTATTCTCTGCAAGTTCATCTCCTTGATAGTTATCTGTATCCAAATCCTGATTTGTTCTTGAAATTAACACTGCGATCAATGCTTGATGTGCTGCATTTATAGAATGCCCGGATTGTCCATTGATATTGCAAAATCATATACGTATGAGAGCACTAGGAAAATAGTTGTATGCTATATTTAGACTAGAGCTATTTAATATTGTGATTCCAAGCTTACTACTTTTCTTGATTTCACTCGTGTTTTTTCTTTCTCTATTTTGCAGGCTGATGTTGATGGAAATGGAAGCATTGATTATATTGAATTTATAACAGCTACCATGCACTTGAATAGAATGGAAAGAGAGGACCACCTATTCAAAGCTTTTGAACATTTTGACAAGGACAAAAGCGGGTAATCTCTTTTTTAGGAGTTCTTTTTTATCAGAGTCCTCTCTTATGATAAATGAATTTGGATGTGACAGGTTCATGCTATGAATTAGAAAAGGACACAGAAAATTAATGAATCCCACATAATAAATGGCTGGTCTTACTATTGTCTCTCACCACAAACATAAACTTCTCATGAGAGGACCATGATCTTCTTTTTACCTTTTCTTTATATTTTTTTAAACATGCCTGTGTTGAATCACATTTTGGACTACTTTCTTGCTTCTGTTTTCATAGGTACATTACAAAGGAAGAGTTGGAAAATGCCCTTACAAAGTATAACATGGGGGATGAGAAAACAATAAAGGAGATTATTGACGAAGTTGATTCAGACAATGTACCCTCCTCCTTTCTTCCTTCTTCACTTTTTCTTTTGTCTCGGGTCACATTCTTGTTCTTATTTTTAGTTATCCTAATATGAAATTGTATATACAAGTTAAATCTCCTAAACCTCTTGCAGGATGGAAGAATTAACTATGAGGAGTTTGCAGCGATGATGAGGCAAGGCAACCCAGATTTGAACAAACATCGCAAATGATTAAGTTGACCGACGGCGACCATACATCACCTGTTTAAGCGAGTCCGTACCGCTCAAGCAGGTTCTGCTAACATGGACTGATTTGCATTTGCTCACTTACGCTATTACTATAACGAAGTATTTATGTTTCGGATTTTGCTTGCTATTTGCTCGTCCAATGAGAGCACTTGCATGGCATGTTAACTTGCTCTTCCATTGAGACTAAGTTATGACATTTTCTATACTTGCAATACATATTGATTGTTCCTTATTTTACCGAGGGATTAATTGATTGTTCATTACCATCATCCGTTTGCTATACTTTATAAGATTTTAAAATAAAAGTCAAACTGACAGCTATGATTCACTGAAATTGTAATATCAATTAAAAACTAATTGTGTGCTAAACAATGTTGTCCTGTTACTTAAAATTAATAACCATGACAAATTAATGATAATTTATATTATGTTTTTAAATAAAAGTGATTTTTATATAACTTTAGAGATTATTTTTCAGTAATTAAAAAAAAAAAAAAGCATAAAATATGTTAAAAAATCATTGAGTTGAAAATTGAACATAAAATAGATTTTCATTAAAATGGTTGGAAAAAATATAGACATTATAAAATTTGTTTTTCTGTCCTATTAAAATAGTTTTCTTTAAAAACTATTCAAAGTAGTTATTATTTTTAGCACGATACTGATTTTTTTAGCAAATTTTCTTTTATAAAAAACATACACAAGTATAATTAAAATACTAAAAAAAGTTTTTTTTTTTTGAAAATCTTAAACAAATGAACCAAATATAATAATAAAACATTTGAATAAACCAAATGTCTAGATTGGCGATGGAAATTTTCGGACTCATATTCATATTTTGTGTCATATATTCATATTGTGTCATTGAGGTTAAGATCGTAAAAATATTGAGAATTTCGAAATTATCAGTAAAAAATATCGGAGATTTCAAAATTACCGTTAAAAAATACTAGGAATTTCGAAATTACTGATAAAAATCCTAGGAATTTTCATACGATACCGAAAATTTGAAATTAACGGTGGTGTAAAAATTCATTTTTTTTTGTTTTTTTTATAAAAGTTTTACAGTACCGGAAATTTCAAATACCTAGAAATTTACAGAAAATTTTCGGGACTTTAAAATTTCTCGTAGTTTAAATTTTTTTATAAAAAAAAGTCAAATCTTTTACACTATCGGTAATTTCAAATTTTCCAAAATTTCACTAAATACCGGAAATTTAAAGTTCCTTGTAGATAAATTTTTTTTTCATTTTCCACCCAAATTTTTCAGGGGAAATGTTGAAATTATGAATTTTTCAGGGAGAATGTTGAAATTATGAATGTTTGGAGGGGATGCCAGGTATGAGTGAGAGGGGGTGACAAATAGATTCCTCTTTTAATGCTAACAAATGTGATCCTTCCTTATTTACATTTTCTCAAAAGGACACTATTTATGTAGAGAATTTTTTAATGCACTTGTAATACTTCTTAACTATAATGTAAACTTATTTAAATGTTTCTATTTTTCGAAGATGCATCTCCAGACGCATCTATTTTTAAATAAATGTTAAAATATTTTGAAGATGCATCTCTCGAACAATTTTAAACATTCAATACATCTCACTAAGAAGTCATTTACATTTGAACTATATCGGAGATGCATCTTCGTGAATATTTCAAAAATACATCTCTGAAACATATTAGAACATGTATTTCATGTTATAAATTGTTTATCTGTGTTCAAATGAAGTATATTGTACAATAAAAAATAAAAAATAAAAATATATGTACATAATTTCAAATCAACCAAAAATGTCATACAAAAATTAAATACCAATAAATGTCAAAAAATACCGTACAATCAAGATCAATAAAATAGTAAGACCGTCAAAATAAAGTACATACCATAGTACTACAACTATATAATAAGAGACTGTAGTGTGTCTGACAACCTTGCATCTACCTCTTATGCCTCGTCTATCTCCTCTGCCACCAATCTCCCTTGTTCTCCGGCGATGTCTACGATACAACAATGTCCCATGTGCCTCCGTTATGATAACATCTAGGACTCGTCTGACATCAGACCCATCAGGGAAGATACTTGTGTAAATGTCATCCTGCACAATCTCCACTATGTAACGACACCTAGGCAAGTATCATTAGTATGATTTATTTGTGCATGCTCATCCTCTAGTATCTCCTGATGAGTTGGTCTCGACGAATCTCCCGGAGTAGCATGCATCATGTACGAATGTTACACCCTGAAGAACTATCTGATGTACCCTTCGGTGTAGCTTCAGTCGCTCTCAACTATGGTAGTCAGTGTCTCATCCGATACCAGATGACTCTCATAATCATCAAACATGTCATATATTTGTCTACATGTTAAGACGAGAGGAGTAGAAATAACATAATGTATGTGAATGGTCTGAGTGTAGCCAAATTGTCGTATGATGCACTCGAGTAGATGGGGAGCAGTAAGACATGATCCGTAGGCCAATCATCCAGAGTATAACATTATCTCTTCAAATGGTTGTGTCTGAAGGTGATCAACATAGTTGTTGAAATACATGTCCTCAGCAATCAAATAGTCAAGATAGACTCAGAAAGACTTGGTCGCCTGGTTCACTCTGAGCGGGATAAAAGCACTAGCACGCAGTATATCCTCATTATACTCAGGTACACTCGCCTGACCAGAAATGTGCGGGAAGTGCTGGAGGATCCAAGCCGAAAATGAAAAAATTGGAACACACGAATCATCGGTAATGGCTTTGGAAATAAGAAATGAAAAAAAATCAAAGACCAATAATTATTACCATCAATAGTGTCACGCTGTCTGGGACCTACATCGTCTTCCACATACAATTATCTTTAAACTTTGAATATAGGTAGACCAAGCAAGCCACCCCCCCCCCCCCCCCCGTTGTACTCATGGATCCGTTCGAGATCCACGAAGTACCGTAGGTAGACAATGTTTATATAAGTGGAAATCTTATCCACAAAAATCGCAGTGCCAACCAAATAAAGAAGGTATGCTCTTAATGCATGCGATATGTGGAGTGCCACATGCTCATCATCACCATCAAGCTCCTGTTCTCTAAGGATCTCAGCATCATATACACATCTTCAGGAATTCAAATATAGCATGAGCACCCCTGGTCTTATCCACTTCATTCTTCGCCTCCCCTAGACAACCCCAAGATACTCTCATCATCTCGAGTGCCTCGTCTTTGGTAATCCTCCATTGATCTAAGAATCCCCCTGGTCGGAAGATGTAGCAAACACCAGACATCGTCAAGTGTGATAGACTTTTAACCTTCTCCAAGCCAAAGGAATATCTTCTACTACAACTGAACTTTCAACCTTTATCCTTTTCACAATCATTATCTCCATCTTTCTCTAATTCCACCGCTGATCAATTCCTTCTTCGGGTTCTTTGAGAATGTCTTGTGAAGATACACCTACATCATGAAAAGAAACACCCTTCCCGAAATTTCTCGAATAATCAATACCATGTTTATCACAATAATTCTCAAAGAGGTGGTTTCAAATTCACCTCCATGATCGCTTTAGATAACAACGATTTTCAAATTCATTTTATTTTGGGATAACCTTACAAATTGTGTGAAAGCAGAAAACATCTCATATTTACTATACAAAAATACGACCCAACAAAATCTCGAGCAATTGTATACTATTGTAAAACCATATTAATTACACGGACAATACATAACAATTAATTTGATAGAAAAAAAGGTTAAATAAAAAATATATATACTATTATTTAATAAAAATGTATCATTTTATCATGTTATATAAATATTTTAAAAATATAATCATATAAATATTTTAAAAAATACAGTATGATTGGGTGGGAATCATGGTCACCCATTTTGTGATAGAAAAATTTATAGAAAATGTAAGTATATTTTTGAGAAAGTTATCTTTTGTGTTCAAAATATTTGACTAGTCTTATATGCGTTAAAATAAGGGAAGTGCAAGAGAAACAAAAATAGACGTTGAATTGAAGTTGAAAAAATGGCAAATAGAAATATCCTCTCCTTCGCATGTGAGAAAACTGCCAAACCAAAAAACAAACCGTCAAAAGAGTGACACGTAAGAATTAATGTATGAGTCAGCACTAGTCTCCATCCTTTAACAAGAAAGACCGCACCAGAAAATGCGGGAACTTCTCATGACATTACCATTCCCTTACTCGCCACCATTCCCAGATATTTCAATTCCCAATGCACACAAACCATTACCACCATGATTACAAAGGATAGGCATCCTTCTTTCTTCTTCTCTCTCTAAATATTCATTCTTCTTTTTTTGAGATAAATACAGTTTTTACGGTTATTTTTCTAAAAGAAAAAAAACTGTAAACGAAAAATGGAACAGAAAGGTTTGTTGATATCAGCGCTTGGCGTTGGTGTTGGAGTTGGAGTCGGCCTTGGTTTGGCTTCTGGACAAACCAAATGGGGAGCTAATGCTTTCCCCGCAAACGCCATCACACCGGAGAAAATCGAACACGAGATGCTTCGACTTGTTGTTGATGGCAGAGAAAGCAATGTCACTTTTGACAATTTCCCTTATTATCTCAGGTTTTTTTACTTTTCTTCCTTTTTCTCCTTTCATTTTCCTAATTTGAAATGCTACATATATTTATTTTATTTTTACTTTATTAAATTGTATTACAGCGCATTGTATTTGTTTTATTTTTTTGGTAATTAACGGCATTGTATTTGTTTAGTTTCTTGAAAATTTGTAATAATAGTACTAGTAGGTTTTAAATAACGGTCATGTAAAGGCTTTCATGATTATGGTAAGTGATAGTCACGTCTGAATTAATCATAATTTGTTCTATGACATAAAAATGGTAATACCGTTTTGTCGTTGCCGTTTTCACGGCCACGGACCATTTTTATATTTCCTGTTTTTCAATTCATTGCACGGTTGGTATGGTAATGTTATGTATTAGTATTCATATTAATGAAAATTCAGTGGTCAGGTGTTCTTAAATCTTAAGTATATGTCCAGTTTTGCGAATTTTTCAATTTCCAAAATTTGTTGTTTCCAGACTAACAGCATATTTTGTTAATGGATTGAGAGCATTGAAACTGTAAATTTACTGGATGGCTTTGACATTTTATGATGCTGATACTTTTTTTTAAAAAAAATTGATTCAATTTAATCTTGGTTCTGATATATGATTTTTTTTCATTGTATATATGATGACAGTGAGAAGACACGGGTGTTGCTGACAAGTGCTGCCTATGTCCATTTAAAGCATGCAGAGGTTTCTAAATATACACGGAATCTCGCTCCTGCAAGCCGGACTATTCTGCTCTCAGGGCCAGCCGGTTAGTCTGAATCGACTATTTTAGACGACTGATTGATAAGCTTTTATGTTTCTAATGATTCCTTTGGCTAATTCAAAAGTTCTCCATTTCATGTTTTGCAGAACTTTATCAACAGGTACTTGCCAAGGCTTTAGCTCATTACTTTGAGGCCAAATTGCTTCTGTTCGATGTAACTGACTTTTCTTTGAAGGTGAGTGGGAAAAGTTTTGGTGCCGTTTAAAGCTTTATCTTGTTTGTTATGTACATAATGGTTGGTTTGTCATCTTTGTAGATTCAAAGTAGATATGGCTCTTCCACTTCCAACAACGAAACTGTAAGCTTTTCCTATTTTATCTTGTATTGCTTTTCATTCTAAACATCATATATTTACACAGCGTTCTTTCTTGCCCTAACATTCTGGCTACCGGTGTTCTATTTCCATTGTTTCTGATTGTAGTCTTTCAAAAGATCTAATTCAGACACAACTCTGGCTCGGTTATCTGACCTATTTGGTTCATTTTCAATCTTTCCTCCAAAAGAAGAGAATAAAGGTACAAATCGATGAACATTTTCTACTCAGTATGGAGAACTTTATTACTTCATAATAAAAATATGCTCAATTAATCTTGTAATACACAAATATTCTATCTTGTTTGAGTTTCATGAATAAGTTTTATATATTTGTTAGGAGAAAAGTTTTACTAATGATAATTTATACTGGACGAAGTCATGCCTCCTAAGATTACTGGTTCTAGATTCTAGATAGGGTAGATGGGTGGTACAAGTAGCTCTAGCTTTGGTTCTTGACATATATCAAATTCTAATATATGCTGATTGCCTCACTCTGTATTGATACATAAGCACTCTGTTTGATGCACATTTTGTTATTAAACAGCTTATAAAATCATATCCCTGACTTGAAGCTTTTAGTTGCAGGCAGAATGCAAAAGCAAAGCAGTGCCGTAGACCTTAAACGAATGTAAGAACACTAGATCTTTGTCGGTTAAGTATGAGAATACATTTATTTTCCTTCCAGTTTATTTATATAATAATATTAAAAAAATTTCCCTTTATGCAGGGAGGCGGAAGGATCTAATACTCCTAAGCTTCGTAGGAATGCATCAGCCTCTGGAAATATTAGCAGCCTAGGTTTGCAAAGCAATCCTACAAGCTCAGGTTGCTTCAATAAATCATTTTAAAAGATCAATTAGGATTGTGTTTTTTCTTGATTTACTTGTTATGTTACCATCTGCTGAGGTGTTAACTCGGTCGTAAGAGATTGACATTATAAGTGTAATCTCAAGAAACAAAGTTCAAATCCGCTCGGGGACGATTGTAAAATTGTCATTAGTACCACTTGATTTAATAATAATTTCTCCCCTCCCCATTTTTGTTTTATTTCTAATGTGGGATCACAATTTGATAGTTTATAGAATTAGTTTAGCACATATGTTAGATTTATAATCTTTTTGAATGAGAACCAGCAAAAATTAAGTCAAACTCCTTGATTCTGTACACTGTTTGCTCTTCTGATTCCCTGTATCTTTCAATATTCCTTCAGCCCCTGGGAAGCACATGGTCAATTGGTCTTTTGATGAAAAGCTTCTTATACAGACTCTTTACAAGGTATTGCTACTTTTGATAATATGACATATTTAGCATCAGCACATAAACGTTTTTTAGATTGGAAGGTTTTACATATCCACAAAAGATATTGATTTGATGAGTGGAAAATTCACTTGCAGGCTCTAGTTTATGTGTCAAAAACCTATCCCATTGTTCTATATCTGCGGGATGTTGATAAGCTGTTGTGTAGATCACAGAGGATATGTAAACTATTCCAGACAATGTTAACGAAATTATCTGGACCGATTTTGATTCTTGGTTCAAGGGTTTTGGATTCTGGTAATGAATGCAATGAAGTGGATGAGATGCTAAGCCCCCTCTTCCCTTACAACATAGAAATAAGCCCACCAGAAGATGAGTCTCGTCTTGTCAGCTGGAAGTCTCAATTTGAAGAGGATATGAAGAGGATACAGATTCAGGATAACAAGAACCATATCATGGAAGTGCTTGCAGCCAATGATCTTGATTGTCATGACCTGGATTCCATCTGTGTGGCAGACACAATGGGTCTCAGTAACTATATAGAAGAGATTGTCGTGTCAGCAATTTCTTATCATTTAATGACTAACAAAGAGCCTGAATACAGAAATGGGAAACTGGTTATTCCATGCAATAGGTGTGACTGGTAACTTTAATTGCATGACTATTTTTACTTTGATGTACTGACTTTATTATTTCTGATCTGAAACAGCTTGTCCCATGCTCTGGGTATATTCCATGAAGGAAAAATCAGTGGAAGAGATACATTAAAACTAGAAGCTCAAGCAGTAACATCCGAGGTTGTGCATTCTTGTCGCGATTATGTTGTTCATTTAGTTGCGAATAATATCTACCAGGTACTGATATGATCTGTGTCCTTTTTGTCTCTATATGTACCGTACTGAATGAAGCAGAGAGAGGAAGGAGTTGTTACGAAACCAGAAGAAAAGTCTGAAAATCCTGCTCCTGGTATAAAAACTGAAAATCCTGCTCCTGGTATAAAGGCTGAAACAGAAATACTAACTTCAGTGGGCAAAACTGATGCTGATAATTCAATTCCTGCAACCAAAGCTGTAAGCCTTCTCTGTTTTTTAATTGTTCGATAGATTAGGATTTAATTTTAATAATATTGAAATCATGGCACAATAGGCTTATTCAAACACAACAACCTCGTCTCTTGCAGGAAGTTCCCCCTGATAACGAGTTTGAGAAGCGAATAAGGCCTGAAGTAATACCAGCAAACGAAATTGGGGTAACATTCTCCGATATTGGTTCCTTAGAGGAGACTAAAGAGTCACTTCAAGAACTAGTAATGCTTCCCCTTCGAAGGCCAGACCTTTTTGATGGAGGCCTTTTAAAGCCTTGTAGAGGAATATTGCTATTTGGGCCGCCTGGAACAGGAAAAACAATGCTGGCAAAGGCAATTGCAAATGAGGCTGGAGCAAGTTTCATTAATGTATCCATGTCTACCATCACCTCTAAATGGTTTGGTGAAGACGAGAAGAATGTCCGTGCTTTATTCACACTGGCAGCCAAGGTCTCCCCAACTATTATATTTGTTGATGAGGTGGATAGTATGCTTGGGCAGCGGACAAGAGTCGGGGAACATGAGGCCATGCGGAAAATAAAGAATGAATTTATGACCAATTGGGATGGACTTACCTCAAAACCATCGGATCGTATCCTTGTCCTTGCTGCAACCAATAGGCCCTTTGACTTGGATGAAGCAATTATTAGACGATTTGAAAGGAGGTACCTCTACTTATTCTACTTGTTCAATGACTTTTACATGCTCTTATTACCTGAAGAGTGCTAGCAATATGCTCTCTACCACACTATTCCAACCATTCTCTGCTATTAGTTCATGTGGATTTCACTGAATCACGTGGACCTGTTTTTTATAATTTTTTTGTTGTATATGTATATTGCTTTGATATCATGTTTGTAGGTGCACTGCACAACAACAATCTGAATACCCTTATATTCAATAGTATTTTGATTGTTTTTATTTAATATATTATTCATCTTTGGCTATCAGGATTATGGTTCCCCTACCGTCTGTGGAGAATAGGGAAAATATATTGAAGACCCTTTTGGCTAAAGAGAAAGTGCACAATGGACTTGATTTTAAGGAACTCGCAACTATGACAGAAGGATTCAGCGGAAGCGATCTAAAGGTTTTTCTCTATTATTGTTTTCCAGTGGACGTAGCATGATTATCGTGTTACAATCTACAGATGTTTTTGTTATTTTGAGTTTCTGATTGACGCATTTTTTATTTTCATTTATTGGTAAATGCAGAACTTATGTACAACTGCTGCTTATAGACCTGTTAGAGAGTTAATTCAGCAAGAGATAAAAAAGGATTCGGTAACTTGGCAATTTCTCTAAAGATTTACTATAATGCTTTGATTATATGATGATCACGCTGACTGCTATATTTGTTTTTGGCAGGAAAAAAAGAAGAAAGACGCCGGAGGACAAAATAGCCAAGATGGTCATGATGCAGAGGAGGAAGTTAAACAGGAAAGAGTTATTACCCTTAGGCCTTTGAATATGCAGGACTTCAAAGTGGCAAAGAATCAGGTAAAATTTCTTAGGATTCTTAATCTTTAGTTCTCCCGCATTTGCAATTCACTTTGGGTTCTTGCCATTCGGCAGATCTTATCATGCCATGTCACTCTTAAGATTTCAATATTTTCTCTAGTAGTGCAGCTTTTCTCATTGTTTTCCGGTGACTCTCACTTTTCACTTCAATGGTTGAGATTTGGTAGTGCAATTTTTATTTCTAAGTAAAGTTTCTTCATGCAAAGACAGTTCTTAAACAATTATTTCTGCCACATAAACATGTTCCAATGGTGTCACTGGAAACACAATAACAGTTGGTTAAACTTAAGAACTCAACAAGCAAATGGGGATGTTGAAGTCTTTGGTTTCTTTTGCATCTAATATGTATATAGAAGATATTGCTTAGTTTGAGTGCCTAATTGGAATGCAGGTTGCCGCAAGCTTTGCAGCTGAAGGGGCTGGAATGAATGACTTGAAGCAGTGGAATGACCTTTATGGGGAAGGAGGTTCAAGGAAGAAAGAGCAATTATCTTATTTCCTATGAAAATTACGGAGCGCGGTTTTTAAAAAATTCGTAGTTGCATCTTTCTGGTTGTACTTTATGAGTGTCTCATTATAGGCCTTTTCCACCAAAGAGACTTTCATAGGACAATTAGTGGTTTGCCAGTGGTATATACTCTTAACGAAATATAAGCAAAAGAAAGTTAAAGAAAGTTTATGTATTTGATCCAAATTTGAATCAAATAGTTTAACTTTGACTATTTTTGTTTATATTTATTAAAATAATATAATTATAAGTGTGTATAGTTTCAAGTAGTAATTTTTTGCTTCATACTTGAGCTCAAATATTGCTCAGGTTTGGGATTTTTACTCGTAGGCTATGAACAATAAACAATGTTGTAATTAATAGTGTAACTTGTGTTGTATTATAACTATTACCTACCAAGCCTCTTAAACAAGAAAGAGCAGTTTCTATTATGTACAGAATATAACTAGATTGCCCACACGGGTATATTAGAAATAATATTTTACTTACATATAAAATTATCTTGTAGTTCATTTAGATAGTGTTTGTAATTATACTATTAATTCTTTTAATAAAAAACAATAATACAAAAAAACATTTTATATATTTTTTTTTATTATCAAAAAAACATTTTATATTTTTTATATAAACAGGAGATCTATTAGGGTTACATTTATATATTAAAATAAATAATTTATTTTTAAACATTATGATGAATATAATTTTATTAAGAATATGAATATAATTTTAGTCCAAATGAATATAATAGTAACAATAGTAATAGTAATGTCGTAGAAATGAAAAAATATTAAGAATAAAAATAGATGTAATTATGTAACAACAATCTCATAGACCTCCAGAGCAGCGATGGAAAAACTAAAAAATATAATTTTATATATTGTGCTCCTATTTCATGTGAAAAAATATTTATATTTATGTTAACCAATACAAAAATGAGAAAGAAAGATAGAATAATCAACTAAGGCAAAAATATATCATTAAAAATAATTTGTGATAAACCAGACTAAATCGATGATGATAAACAAAACAAAAAAAATGAATTAGTAATAATGCCTTAAAATAAATTAGTTATAATTAGCTCTAAAAACGTTATACATTAAAATAATTAGTAATAATGCTTTAAATAAAATAACATTTGAATTAGTAATATTATTATTATTATTATATTATTATTAGTTAGATTGATAATAATATTTTTAATTTTATTATTATTAGATGAATATTATATTATAATTTCTTATTTATATTATTATTATTATTATTATTATTATTATTTAGATTGGTAATAGCATTTTTAAAAATTGTTATTATTATTAGATGAAAATTATATTATTATTATTATTATTATTATTATTATTCATACAATAAAAATATTTAATGGGGTACCGTTTTATTTTCAATATAATTTATTTTAGAAATAATACTCAATAGTTGTAAATTATTGGCCTGTTATAAATATAATAGTAAATAAGGTTAATTATATTTAAAAATTTAAAACGTTACACATAAAATTATTAGTTATAATGATTTAAAATAAATTAGTTATAATGATTTAAAATAAATAAATTATAATTAGCTCTAGTAATATAAAAATGTTACACACTAAAAAAATTAGTTATAATAATGCTTTAAATAAAATATTATTTGAATTAGCAATATTATTATTATATTAATATTATTATTATTATTATATTATTAATAGCATTTTTAATTGTTTTTATTATTAGATAAATATTATATTATAATTTATTATTTATATTATTATTATTATTATTAATATTTACATAATAAAAACATTTAATGGGGTATCATTTTATTTTCAATATAATTTACTATAAAGTATTACCCATATTATATTATTATATATTATTTATATGATTATTAATATTGTGGCTGAATAATCCTTCTAAAATATAATATTGATATTATTATTAGAATTAGAGATAATTTATTATTTATTTTATAATACTTTTATTATTATTTATATTGGTGATTTAATATTCATATTATTTTTATATTAATATTATTATTATTGTTATATTATATATTAATTATATGATTATTATTAGTGATGACTGAATAATCATTTTATAATATTATATTGATATTATAATTATGATTAGAAATAATTTATTATTTATATTATTTGTATTTATTATATTATTTATATTATTGTAGGTTATTTAATATTATTATTATATTAATATTATTAAGTATATTATAATGCTTTAAAATAAATAAATTATAATTAGCTCTAGTAATATAAAAACGTTACACACTAAAATAATTAGTTATAATGCTTTAAATAAAATATCAATTGAATTAGTAATATTATTATTATATTAATATTATTATTATTATATTGTTAATAACATTTTTAATTGCTATTATTATTAGATGAATATATATTATAATTTATAATTTATATTATTATTATTATTATTTACATAATAAAAATATTTATTGGGGTACCGTTTTATTTTCAATATAATTTACTATAAAAGTATTACCGATATTATATTATTATATATTATTTATATGATTATTAATACTGATGACTGAATAATCATTATAAAATATAATATTGATATTATTATTAGGATTAGAAATAATTTTTTATTTATATTATTATTATTATTTATATTGGTGATTTAATATTCATATTATTATTATATTAATATTATTATTATTGTTATATTAAATATTAATTATATGATTATTAATATTGGTGGCTGAATAATCCTTTTATAATATAATATTGATATTATAATTAAGATTAGAAATAATTTATTAGTTATATTATTTTTATTATTATTGGTTATTTAAAATTATTATTATATTAATATTATTATGAATATTATTATTACACGTAGATAATTAGGGTTAGAAATAATATTGAATATACTATGAAAATGCAACATAGACAATTAGAGTTAGAGAAACTGCCACCTAGACAATTAGGTTAAGGGCTCTGACCAAAGTTGTCATCATGACAACCTTAAATTTAGATTAAGTAGATAAATAGATTATTATTATTATTATTATTATTATTATTATTATTATTATTATTATTATTATTATTATTATTATTATTATTATTATTATTACATGTAGGTAATTATCTTGGTAAAAACTCTTAGAGTTACGTAATAATGTAGGTAATCAGAGTTTTTATTTCTAATCCTAATAATATTATTATTAGGTTGATAATATCAATATTATTATTAGAGCATAAACCTTTAAACCTTTGTAGGTTATTATTTCTAATCCTAATAATAATATCAATATTATTATTATTACTATTACATGTAGGTAATTATCTTGATAAAAACTTTGATTTAGTTCGTAAACTCGTCATGGTTAAAAGCATAAATCTCGGTTCGAAATAAGTCCAATATAAAATCTTATAGGTTCGTGGTCAACCCGATAAAAAACAATAATATTTTTTAGTTGAGCTTGATTTAAGAGCTCAACTAGGTTCAAGATAAGCCCGTGTAAAATATCGATTTAGCTTGGGGGCTAACTTGTTCAAGTTTATGTTTGGAAAGAAGACCAACTGTTGCAATCCTACGTTTGGAATGAAGATTAACAGCTTCATTTCGTTGTTCGTTGTTTGATTGGAAGTTAGACAAAAATTTAAATTTTCCTTGTATAAGGGGGTTTGAGAGTTCAACCTACTAAAAACTCTTAAAATATTAGGGAGAGAATTATGACTTTTCTTTTTTTACTGAACCTCTATGATTTCCGGTGTTACTTCTCTATCCCTTAACTCTTTATTTTCTGCATTATATTTCCTACATTTTTAATTTTTGCTATTAAACTCAAACATTTTTTTAAATGGTTTTAAACTCTTAAAATATTTATAGAAGTTTTTAAACAACATTTTTTTTCCTGAAAAGTCACAATTCATTTGTGTGGATTCACATCTACAACACTCATCATACTCATCAATTATGGAATTTAATGATTCTCGAACCTCAGTGAGCGTCTCATCCACCAAATTAGACATATGCTTAACCCCTAATTAACTCGCTATCTTTTGATCACTAGGGAACTCACCAACAAAGTTGAAGTGATGGTCTACTTAATTTTTAACGTCAAATCTTCATTCTAGAGGGAGAATGCCTTTGCACCCCTTGGAGAAGCCCTGGTGATGTATACCCTTACAGGTGATCCTTTGTGATCTTTACCACTATTGTCCTTCAGAATAATGGTCTTAAAAGGTTGAACGCCTCTACTTTCTGGCTTGGGGAGGGGGAATTGTGTCAACCTCTCCTAATTAAAGGATTGCCTCCTTCTCTACAAGTCTCTTTTCTCCCTTGATCAAAAGATCGACATAATGGCTTTTAGGGTCATCTAGCCACTTTTTGCCTCACCCATCCTTCTTTTTTCATGGAGTGCTTTCTACTCGAAAATGCTTATAAAAGTCATTCTATCTGCAAAAAAAAAAATTAATAATTAACATTAAATAGAGAAATCAACCTGATCATAAACGCCTAACAAAAATAAAACTTACACAAGTAATAATATGTTTTCTTCTCCCAATCATCACAACGGTCAAGTTCCACTTTTTCCATGGAGTTCACAATGGTGAATTCTTCCAAAATTTAAACATATTCCATCTATGTGAAAATCAAATAATGATGATTGAAGTCGCTTGTGGCCATAATATCGTCAGTCTAGTATATACGGAAATATACTCGCCTTCATCTCTGAATATCACCATAGTGTGTTATGTCACCCTTCACCCTCAAGAACATATCAGTCTAGTTATTGAGTTTATTCGAGTGGAGGTGAAGAGGACCCTCCTTAGAAAGATGCTGAATGTCACCCAACCTCCTTTAGTTGTCGCCTTAATACCATATAAGGGAAGAAAAACACTTGCAATGAACATGACTTTCAAGCAACCACAAATCATTTCGAACGCCTTTATAAAGGCATGTATGTTGGGTGATATGAGAGAAAGGACGTCATTTATGGCCATATGGACCTTATACTCGAAAAATGTAAAAGGAATCAATGTCCTCAATTCATGAATAACATGAAGGTTTAGGTTGAAAAACTCATTTGACATGTTGACATAAGCAAGTACATTAACATGTTCTTCTTCAGAACAAGGCTCCAAAGTTTCTTCAAACTTGTTACCCGAAGCGAACATGTTTATGTCCTTACAATAGTAATCCATTTTTCTTTGGTTATATAGACAATTTCATAATCTTCAAACCCCGAGCATTTTGAAGAGCTAGAAACCATCAATAATCTTGATTTTTTAAAGAAAGAATAGGGGAAAGTGGTCAATATCACTACTAGAATCAAAACTATTATCATAATGTCGAAACATCTCTAATTCAAAAAGTTTGTAATCTAATGTCCCATTAGGACATTTAATGTTTTTAACACGGTGTCTCTACATGCTTCATATCATTATAGGGCTCAATAGCATTATCACTCTCATTTAAATCCCTAATAAACTTCATTTTGGAAAAAATAAAGGACATGGAGAAATGGAGAAATTCAATACTTTCACTTGGGAAGATGAAAGATGGGGGGTGGAGTTGAAATTAGAGAACCAATAAGAATTTGCTTTGGGAGGATATAGAAAACGTAGATAAAAAGATTGCTTTGGGAGGATATAGAAAACGTGGAGAGAAAAATTGCTTTTGGAGGATATAGAAAAAAATTTGCTCCATGTAGGCTATCATTGCCCTAACGCGGGCCATCATTTCCCTAATATATGTATATGCCAGCAGTTAGAAAGTAAGACCATATATGACATAAATTATCGAAGTCTGTACATTCGAGAGACAAAAGTTATCATACTTAAGCATTAAATATGACATGTGTTTCTCAAAGAAAGCGCTTAAGATACATTCCTCAAGAAATGCTTGTGGGACTCATCCCAAATAATGTTTGAGAAACCCACCTTATGCAACACTTAAGGGACTTACCTCGAACAACGCTTTAGGGACTCTCCTCAAGTAAGGGTTGAGGAACTCTTCGTTGTATGCTTTAGGGAAATCTCTGCATGTCCAGTTTAATCATTTCACCCTTTCCAAGCCTTATGCTTGAGGGATTGTGGAGTGCGATAATTGCATTGAATCTGGAAATGAGCAACTCATGGTCCAAGCAACCCAACAAATTTATGAAAGGGTCGTTAAAATAATCAAGTGGGCGAAATCTCAAATCATCTGATTGTGGCTTAGGTTACCTGACCTAAACTCATGTCTATTGTTTGACCCATATTGTTGATATAAAACATACAAGATATTCGTTAAAAGTGAATATTAATCCTCTAAGTAAGGAGGAAATTATCTTTCCAATTTAAAAGGAAGAACTAGTTCTCTCTTTACTCCTCCTAATTATTTAGAAGTTAAGAAAGAAGTATTTCTTCTCACTTATCCATGACAAAAAAATCATCTATAAATATCACAACCTTTAGAATCGAAGGATCCATCACTAATGTTTACAAGATTCAATGTATAAAGAAAATTTTACATCCATAGGCAAACAGGTTCACCTTATTATATTTTACAACTCAAAGAAATATGATTTCAAATTCATTGTAGTCACCGTTTTAATTAACATTTAAAGTTGACAATTTATTTTAATATTTATTGATAATAGTATATTTGAATCATAATATAAAAAATACGGGAACAGCCATAATATAAAAATAGAGTACAAGTAAAAGAAATGCAGAAAGTAACGTGTCCGTCAGGTCATTAATAAAAAGTAGGATTTATTTTATTTTGTTGGAGTGCAGAAAACAGATGTCAGATTTCTCTCACGGAAAAAATAGGCGTTTTCTTTAGAGCCATTGAATTTTCACAATAATGAAAGCTACACTACACACTACTCTCTCTACTCTGCAATATTTACTCTCTCCGTATTTATCTGACCTCTTTCACATGACTCTCCTGCAACCTAACTAACAGACAAAACACACCATACTCTTCCATTATTTAATTCTATTTATTATTACTATTTTCTAAATCCCACAAAACCCTCTCTCTCTTTTACTATTGCATTCAGATTTTATTTTATTTTACCCTTTTTTTTCTTCTCTTACTCATTTTACTATACTGGCTCTCCCAACTATGGAAGCTTTTACCTTACTCAAATACTGGCGAGGTGCTGGTCTTGTTGGACTTTCACCTTCCTCTGAAACCACCACCATCCTCTCCGCCGTATCTCAAACTGATAACAACGCAACCAGTGAAAGCGACGATGATAACAACGACGAAGACGACGAAGGTCCTTTTTTCGACTTAGAGTTTACTGCACCAGATGAAGAAGATCATATTTCTGAACAAACAAATCCTAACAACGAATCACGTGAAGATAAAGATGAAGATGAAGATGAAGAAGAAGAAGAAGAATCTGATGATGGTGGTGGACGTGAGTTTAAGATAACACTTTCCCCTTCAAGTAACGAACGAAATGATGCAAATCTTTCTGTGTCTCCTTCGGAGGATATACAGATAGTTGAGTTGAAACCTTCTTCTTTTCTTCTCAGCAACCCTTCCGAACCTAACTCCAAACCTCAGTTCACTGCTTCATTGCTTAAATCTGCAACAAAGTTTCGCGTCTTCATGTCTGGACTTAAGAAACCCAAAAACGATTCTGTGATAACACAGAAAAAGCAAAAACAAAATAGAATCAAATTCAAAATTGAAGAAGTTCCTATAGTTTCACTTTTCACTAGAGACAACAGTTCCAAAGGAAACATCAACAACAACAAATCTCAATCGAATCAGAACCAGAACCAGAAAGTAGAACATGAAGCACTATCACCTTTGGAAGAGAAACGTTTCTCCAAGGAAGTAGTTATGCACAAGTATTTGAAAATGGTGAAGCCTCTATACATTAGAGTTTCTCGTAGGTACAGTCATGGTGAAAAAGTAGAGAAATTTGGTTCTGCTTCCACTGACAAGGTTGAAGCGGAAACAGCGACACAAGGGGAAACCGTTGCTGAAAGTGAAGATAACAATGCAAAGTGTACTCAGAATCAGAGCCTGAAACAGGGGAATATTCCGGCAGGGCTTAGAGTTGTGTACAAACATTTAGGAAAGAGCCGTTCAGCGTCATCGGCGGTGGCAGCTTCACCGCCGGCGGTAGTGTCATCTAAACGCCGTGATGATTCACTTTTACAGCAGCAGGATGGGATTCAAGGAGCCATTTTACACTGCAAAAGATCCTTCAATGCCTCCAGAGGTAAATAAATAAATCAGATTCATTTTTTTTCTTCTTTTATTTAAAATTCGATACTTTTTGTAATTATTTTTAACTAAATTTTTGTAGTAATGAATTAAAATGAGTTTTATTTTTATTTTTAAATAGAGTGTGAATCTTCTTCACAAGTATCACAAGAATTGTCAAGGAAATCTAGTGACAAATGCTTTCAGGTTGAAGATAAAGAAAAATGTTAGCCTTTAGCATTTTCTTTAGAAGATTAAGATTTTGCACTACACAGTGGAGAGAAATAGTCAAAGTAGAGAGTTATGGGCATGTAGCATGAAGAAAAAGCTCTTTCTTTTGTTGAATGCTTCTTTTTTTAGTTTACCTTGGTAGTGTAAATTGTAAAGCTCTTCTTTTCAATAAAGTGAAGGAAGAATCATATCTTTTCGGTTATGTTATGTAATTTAATTTTAATGTACCATTCCTATTCTTCTTTTGTTTTTTTCATATCTATGTTTAGTGTAGTTAGCTGTAGCCCAAGATTCAATAGTACAATGATAAATCATAAGTGGAAATTGTTTTGGTAGCATCATTCAATTCAACTCATATGTTTTTTATTATAGGTTTATTGGTTTTTTAGGACATTGTTAGTTAGTTGGTCATGATGTTGGTAGAGAGAGAAACAAGATAATGGAGAAAATTTTGTTCAAGTATAAATAATAATTGGTGTTGATTTGATAAAGTTAAAACTTTTTATTAATAATATGAAGAATGATAGTTACTTGAGAGAAAGTGAAAATGTGGTCAGAGAAGTGGGAAAGAAAGATGGAGACATGAGCAGTGAAAGTGTGAATTTCTTTTTGGAAGAAAGGTGTATCTGACCTAAGAGGGTTGAAATGGTATTTTACATTGGAGAGTGGAAATGCAAGGGTGATGCCATCATCACATGTGTCATTGGTGAAAGTGAAACAAAACAATGTTGTTTTTCATTTTTCTTTGATCAATTAATTATTAATTTCGGTGCAATGATACGACTTAGGATATATTCAATTTGTCTTTTTGTGTTACATTTGGATTTGGTCCCACAAAATTACATGTTGGTTATTTTGGGCCCATTTGTTGAAGTTTAGACCTATATGTAAATCCATTCATTATTGAAACAAGATTAATTATATAATAAATCCAGAACATGTTATACTTCAGAGTCTTAAAGTGAAGCACGTTTGAGGATAATTGATGGGGAATGATGGAGAAGATGAGGACATAATTTGACTTTTGATTGTTGAATACTTGAATTGATTGTGTTTTGGTTTATTGGTGATTTAACCTACACTGAACTGTTGTTTTCTCCTGGTTGTTGTGATGTTAGATAGTTGATTGTTGATGTAAGATATCTCCAATATTGAACAAGAACGTTTTCAACATGTGACATTGTATCCTAATGCTGTTTTAACTTAATTTTTGTTGTTGTAGGTATAACAAATTCTTAGAAAATCATGTGTGGTTGAGTTAGAATCATATAAATAGGATTTAAGGAAATCTACATGAATTTTGTTGCCGGTCTTACACTACTATAAATAATATATCTTATCTCGGTTGTGAAATGACTTTCACCGCGATTATCCAGAAAAGGTAACGAGCGACGACCTAAAAAGGTGTCACTTTCTTCTCGATTTTTTTTAAAATCAAAGTTAGAAAGTAAATGGTCATTGGTTTGATCCCTATCAACAACATATTTATATTTTTCAAATTATGTTGCGCACGCCATATACCTCTCAGTTTTCTTTAAAAATCGAGCTAATAAGGTATATATTTACCTCAGTTTTAAGTAATAATCGAGGGGTTAAATATTATTTATTGTCATATATAATTTGTTTAAAATCTCATTTTCACTAGCATGTATCATGTCATTATAAATCTTGTAAACACAGAATATCAAATTTACATTGTTTTGTTTTAAATCTTATTTTCACTAACCTGCATCATATTTTACACAGAAACTACGAAATATATGACAAAATTGGAATATATCATATCATTTTAAATCTTATCAACCAGGAATAACAAATTATCATTGTTTTCAAAATCAAATATACAAATTTACATTGTTCTCATCAAGATAGAATATACACATTTATATATTTGTACATAAAAATGACTTCAAAACACGTTAGACTCTTTCAGGATCAATAAAACAACATCTTATATGATGTAACTGTGACTTTTCAAAGATGGAACAACATCTCAATCGTATCTAAGACTCTTCGAGGATACTAGAGTAGTATCTCAACGAAACACACGAGATTCCCCGAGGATCAATGAAGCAGCATCTTATATAATATAAATGGAACTTTCCAAAGGTGAAATGGTATCCCAATTGTATCTAAGACTCTCTGAGGATACCATATCAATATCTCGAACATAACAAGTGAGACTCCCTAAGGATCAACGAAACAACACCATATGTGATATAGTTGAAATTTTCCAAGGATGGAACAATATCCCAATCGTAGCTAAGACTCTTCGAGGATACTAAAGCAGTATCTCAAACAGAACAAGTGAGACTCCCTGAGGATTAACGAATCAACATCTTATTTGATATAACTAAGACTTTCAAACAATGGAACAATATCCCAATCTTATATAAGACACTCTGAGGATACTAGAGCAATATCTCAACAAAAGCTTTTAAAACTCCGTGAGGATCAACGAATCATCGTCTTATATGATATAACTGAGACTTTCCAACAATGGAACAATATCTCAATCATATATATGACTTTAGGATACTAGATCAATATCCTAACAAACAAATGGGATTCCCTGAGGATCAACGAAGCATCATCAAATATGTATAATTGAGACTTCCCAACAATGGAGCGATACCTCAATCGTATCTAAGATTCTTCGACGATACAAGAGCAATATCTCAATGAAACAAACGAGATTTTGTGGATCGATGAAGCAATATCTTATATGATATAATTAAAATATTCCAAATATGGAACACTATCTCAATCGTATATAAGATTCTTCGTGGATACTCGAGCAGTATCTCAAACAAAAGCTTATGAGACTCCATGAGGATCAACGAAACAATATCTTATATGATATTATCGAGATATTCCAATAATGGAATGATACTTCAATCGTATCTAAGATTCTTCAGGGATACTAGAGCATTATCTTAAATAAAGCATATGAGGCTTCCTGAGGATCAACAAATCAGTATCTTATATGATATTATCAAGACTTTCCAAAGATTGAATGAAATCTCAATTGTATCTAAGATTCTTCTCGGATATTAGAGGAGTATATCAAACAAACCTTATGAGACTCCCTAAGGATCAACGAAGTAGTATCTTATATGATATAATCGAGACTTTGCCAAGATGAAACAACATCACAATTGTATCTAAGACTCTCTAATGTTACTATAGAAGTATCTAAATAAAAGCAAATGATATTCCTTGAGGATCAATGAAACAACATCTTATATGATATAATCGAGATATTTCAATAATGGGATGATACCTCAATTATATTTAAGATTCTTCAAGGATACTAGAGCAATATCTCAAGGAAACCAACGAGATTTTCCGATTCAACGAAGCAACATCATATATGATATAAATCGAAATATTTCAACAATGGAATGTTACCTCAATCATATCTAAGACTCTTTGAGGATACTAAACAATATCTCAATGTTTATATGTTGGGGAAACATTGAGATTCTTTTGAGGAGGTTTAGTGGCCAAACTTTGTAGGGGAAAAGTTCTTAAAAGACTTTTTAGAGTAACGTCTGCTTGGGGAGAAACAAAAATGAAATGTTGGGGAATATCATTATCAACCATAAGATTGAAGAATGACTTGCAAGGAAATAATTCCACAAGCACATGCAAAGTAATAACTCTTTTCAGAGAAATACTGCCAACTTAAAAGAGGACTAACTCTTTTTTAATCACCCAATTTCTTACGCTTTAGTTCATCTTACACTGAAACTTAGTTGAGCGTCGGAGTACCTTGCAGGTACACCATCCCCTCTCCTACAAGCACCATCACAATCCCAGTAGAAGACCACAAGGACCTGTCCGGATCATTTGTGTACATTAACAAAGACAAATTAAACCCCACAAAGTGTTTCACCCCAAAGCCCTCTTCCTTTTTGAATTTACAAACATCATAAGCTTATCCAAGATATTAACACCCCCCCCCCCCAGCACACACACGAAAACTTCCAATTCTCACAATCTCAATTGTCAACCACTTTTAGAACTTTGAAAAAAAATTGAGATGTTTGACGCCAGTGCGTTAGCATGGCCAATTCTAAACCTTTAAGATTGATACCACAAAGATTAACCCTACACTACACCTAAAAGCCAATTCAAAATCTTTAAAAATTGATTTTAAACTCCATAAATTCTTAAAAAATTCATCACAAATTTTCATAAAAACTAAAAACTTCATCCATTTAAACTACTTAAGACTGAAACTTATTCTCTTCAAAATGTATCTAAGATAATCTCAAATTATATAATGTAAGTTTTCTCGAAGTCAAGTTGATCTACTTAAAAGAGAAAAAGAAAATTGATATTAAACAATTTTAATCCTACATTTAATTTTCATAATAAGTTTAGACACGCTAGTAGGAAATTCTAATAAGAAAATAATTAATCTCAAACCATATATTTTGATCTAATAGATAAAAGTACAAAAGGAAGTTTGAAAAATCTTATTCTTATTGGCACTGAATTCCCTGAATTGCCCTCGATGTCAACATGATATTCAAATTGCAAACCATTTTTATTGTCTTTCTCTTATGAACAATCTTCAACCATTGAATTTGAACAATTCCACTAAATTTCACATAACCCATAAGATTCAATGTCCCTGAATAAACATCCCTGGTAAAATTCCCATTCTCATCAATAATCAACTCAGGAAACTTCACATTCACCCTAACATTCGTATGTTTGGTTCTTCTTTCTTTCACTCTGCCATCAGGAATTTTCATATAACCAACTTTAACACCGGCATATAACAATTTCACATCGCTATTCTCGTAACTGAATATTCCACCGAAATTAGGGTTCCAGATACTGAAATATGTGATCATTGTTGCGTTGAATGAACGCGACGGTGAAGTAACGTTATAGGTAATTTGATTCAATGTAGTTGAAGTTAACTTTACCTCTGGATTCCTCAATCGGAATATCAATGCAGCGATTAGTAAAACTGCACAACAGATGACAAAGAATGTGAAAAGGAAAACGAACCATTTGTTGCTTCGTTCCTCGCGTACTGGCTTGTACATGATGATGGGGGTATTTTGGTGAATCAATTGTTTGATTGAATTTTTGGCATAATGTTTGGTGTGTTTTTTTCTTTCAGTAACTGAATTAGATGAAGAGAAAGGGTTTGAAGAATTGAAACGTATGTTATGAGTTGTAGTGTTTATTTATAAATGTTTAGTGTGGTAGCTCATTCATTCCTGAGTAATGGATAGTTATGTAAATTAGTAACAAAGTTTTAAGGGACAATTTTTTTTTTATCACCGATATTCGATTTATTTGACTGACTAAACCGATTTAAAAGTCACTTTTATTATGAAGTGGTTTCGGTTCTTATTTTAATGTACTGTGTGAGTGCACAAAATTGGATCCTAAAATTTGATATCGAATAACTATACATATAAATAAATCAACTTTTAATTCAATTAGTAAAAAAAAATTTTTATTAAAATGACAACTCAGATACCTTTTTGTGTCTCAATATATCTTTTACCCATTGAATCTGGTCAATATACCAGATACGTTAATTTATTTGATAAATTAGAAAAAGAAATATTAATAGAGGAAATACATAGAATGCATTTGTAAAACACGTAGAAAAGAAAAATGGTTATTAATGGACATAATAAACTTTATAATAATAATAATAATAATAATAATAATAATAAATAAGTTTTTCTATAAATATAATTTTTAATATAGTAAATACATAATTAATATTTATCATGGACTAATACATAATAAATATTTATCATAGACATAATAAACCGAATAAATTAAAAACTATTGATTTGAAGTAGGTAAGTTCTTCGAGAACAACTAATCACTATGTAATAGGTAAATTCTTAAAAGAAATATTTTAAACTTGTAGTAGATAAGGTCACATCAATAAAAAAAAATCATGTTTAGTCCTTTTTTTTCTATTTTATTTTTAGGATGAAATATGTTTTTGATCGGTAAATATCTCAATTTTTATTTTTAGTCTCTATTAAAATAATAATAAATTTTAGTCTCTACAAATTTTATATGTATGCAATTTTAGTTCTTGTTGTTTTCTAAAATTTTGAAAACTGTTTAATTATCCTTAAATTTTTAAATTTTTGAATAATTTTTTTCATCAATATTAAAATATTATAACATATTCCTTTACTAAATTTTATAATTTTTTAAAATGAGAAGAATTAAATATAAATTTTTTATATTTTAAAATATAATGATAAAAGTAATTAAAATCTCGATTTATAAATTAAATTTTGAGTTCTCTTTTTTCGAGAAACATTTTATAACATTTTAAAGATGTTTTAAAATAATCATTTTAAAATACATATCGGTTTAATAGAATTGACTAAAACTACGTGCATAATAATTTTGTATGAATTAAAATATCTTATTTTTTAATATGGACTAAAATTGAAAATTGAGATATTTATAAAGACTAAAAAGTTATTTAACTTTTATTTTTATATTTGAATTAAAATTACTAGTTTTTATTTTTTATAAATTATTATAATTTAAAATAAATAACTATATATAAAGTCATAATTTTGATGTAGTCTTTTTTTATTCCATTTATAACCTTTTATGGTTTTGTTTACAATTTTAACTTCTTCTTTAGTAACCGCTATTTCGTGGTTTACCTCTTTTATTCTATTTTTCTATTTTATAAATAATTTAAATTAAAATAAAAAATTAATATACAAAAATTAATATTTATATTTTAACCTATTAGTGTATTAATAAAAGAAAAAAACCAGTACGTCAGTGCCCGTCTGTGTCCATCTGAATCCTAGTTTAAAATAAAATAAATATATTTTAAATGCAGAAATAGAAATGTTCAAACTTTATATTAAAAATATTTGGCGGGTAGTAGATAAACATTTTCCATTTTTTAGATGATGTCCATTTGTTCTTTGATGCAAAATAGAAATTTAGAAAACAAAATGCCACATGGAAAAGCTTTTTATATATACGACACAAGGAAACCAATTGTGATCCACTGCGCCGGCTTGTTAACATAAACATTTGGAATCACAGCATGCTGATCTCATAATGTACATATTCCTTAGAAATGCTCTTTGTGGAACTCAAATTTTGATTTTGTTGCACCATTTTTGTTTAACTCCGAGCCAGAGCTTGCTCAATTCTTTGGCCAAAATTGGTGCGCCACAATAAAATACTCCTGATACCAAGCCAAGATATGTGAGCAGGAGATATAATAACAAATAACAAAGTCTCTAAACAATGTTTGATGTAGAATGACATACCTATTCGCTTATTACAATGCTTTGAACATATTTCAGAGAAAACCTTTTTCCAATTAGGCCTTGCAAAATGAGTTCGCACCTAATAATAGATTCAAATGGAGGTTAAAATTTTATGTAAGATTAGAAGGCAAATTCTAGCTTTAAAGTGTTGGTAATTCGTGTAAGATAAAGTCTTCACCCAAGTCCCATAAATAATATCAATTTCATTTTTCGTATGGTTGACGGCTTACACCATGTGTTTGGTATCAGAATAATAGAATAATATGAAATAATAATAACAATGATACAAGTAAATTTTGAGAGTTGAGTAATGAAATGAGAAATACAATTGTAGTAAACTCTTGGATGATTATGAATTACAATATGATTACTCTATATATAATAATTTTATATACTATAATAAGTGGATATTGGATTTTACATAATTTTCTCTACATCATAGAAACCAATGACTTATAATGCATTGAATTTTTCTATAAAACAAAGATTACTTTACATCCTCACAATCTCCCACTTAAAGTCATTTTGTTTGCTTTCAAAATTTCATTTTGTTGCTACGTTTTAGATATACCATATGAGGACTTGCACCAATAAAACTTGTCAGCGTTGATCGACTTTGTCATAACATCTGTTAGGTTGTCTTTAGTGTGAATCTTTTGCATGTCCAGACTCCATTCCTCTACTACTTCACGGACAAAATGGTATTGAACTCCTATATGCTTTGTCCTGGAATGAAAAATTGGATTTCTTGCAATATGCAAAGCACTCTGACTGTCACAATATATAATAATTTTTGGTTGTTTATGTCCTAGCTCTTCTAATAACCTTTGAATCCATATAGCTTCCTTGCATGCTTGGGTAGTTGTCATATATCCAGCTTCTATAGTAGATAGAGCTACAACAGTTTGCAATTTGGATAACCAGCTTACCGCTCCTCCTGCAATTGTAAACACATAGCCAGTAGTAGATTTTCTTTTGTCAATATCACATGCATAATCAAAATCAACATATCCTCTGACACAAAACTCCAATCCTCCAAAACATAATGCAACATCTGAGGTTCCTTTTATATATCTCATGATTCTCTTAACAGCATCCCAATGCCATTTACCAGGATCCGCCATAAATCGACTGACCGCTCCCACTGCTTGTGCAATGTCTGGCCTTGTACATATCATGCCATACATAAGGCTTCCCACCGCTGATGCATATGGTACTCGAGACATTTGCATCCTCTTCGCCTCATTGCTAGGATTCATACTTGAGGATAATTTATAATTGATAGGAAGTGGGGCAAATATTGGCTTATAGTCTTGCATGTTGAAGCGCCGCAAAACTTTTCGTAGATAATTTCTTTGAGAAAGCCAAATATTCCTATCTTTTCTATCTCGGTGAATTTGCATCCCTAAAATCTTGTTTGCTGGTCCCAAGTCCTTCATATCGAACTCCCTAGCCAATTGTGCCTTCAATTCTTGAACTTCATCTTTGTTGGGGCCTACCACCAACATGTCATCCACATACAACAACAAAATGATGAAAACATTTTCCTCAAACCTCTTGTAATATGTACAATAATCTGAGCTCAACCTGTTGTATCCAAGGCTAATAATGAAGGAATCAAATCTCTTGTACCAACACCTCGGCGCCTGCTTTAAACCGTACAAAGATTTGGTCAACCTGCAAACTAAGTTTTCTTTTCCTTTTTCTTCAAAACCTTCTGGTTGGAGCATATATATTTCTTCTTCAAGTTCTCTATGAAGAAAATCAGTCTTTACATCCAATTGTCAATGTTAGCTATGTGTGCTGCTTATGATTTACATCTTGAAAGATTGGATGTAAAGATTGCTTTTCTTCATGGAGAACTTGAAGAAGAAATATATATGCTCCAACCAGAAGGTTTTGAAGAAAAAGGAAAAGAAAACTTTGATTTTCCTGCTGCTCTTTCAGCCATTATTTGTTCGTGAGATTCAGGTGTCCCTTAAAGCTCTTCTTTAGTCACATTCGATAAATCTTTTGACTTTTCTATGACTACTGTCACGTGGTCGAACTTTGAAGCCAACGATCTCAAAATCTTTGAGACAACTACTTTCGTTGTCAACAGTTCTCCACATACTTTGATTTGATTCACAAGTTTCGTTACTCTTGTGAATAAATCTGTAATGCTTTCATTGTCTTCCATCTGAAGCAATTCATAAGCCCTTTTGTGAGTTTGTAACCTCAATTCTTTCACCTTCTATGCAGCTCCAAAAGACTTTTCAAGAATATCCCATGCTTATTTTGCAGATTCAACATCACTAATCTTTTCAAAGTTATCTAGATCAACAAATTGATGAATTATAAAGAGAGATTTATAATCCTTCTTCTTCATTTCTTTGTGCGCAACCTTTTCTTGATCTGTTGCATTCTCTACAAGCGTTGTTACTTCTTCGTTCACAAGATCCCATAAATCTTGATAACAGAAAACAACTTTAATTTGTTTGCACCAATTCTCATAATTATCTTTCTTGAGAATTGGAAGGCTTGCTGGAAAGTGCCCATTCAGATGATTCATCACCATCACTTTTTCTTCCCACGAATCATTGAAATCGGAGCTCTAGATACCAAATGTTGGAATTAGCTCAAAACTTATGAGAATTCTGACCCTTTCTTATGAACAAGAAAGGTTCTTGTGGAACAATTAACAAAGAAAAAAGAAATTATGAAGTAGAAAAGAATTAGGGTTCTAAGAGAATTTGAAGAGAAAGTTTTGCTACCCACAAACTGTGAGATTTTTCTTTCTATTCATTTGCAACTGCAAACCGTGAATTTGATGCATGTTTTTCGCAAGTGTACGAATGCGTCAGAGTAATATAAAATATTGTCGAATCCACAGAGACCAAATGTTAATCTATCATTATCTGTTGTTATGGTGTGTATCTAAGGCAAATGAAAATAAAGGTTTTTTAAAGAGTGTGCAATGATAAATAAAATAGTAAATTTAAATTAATTGATAAAGACAGGTTCGAATGCAATTCACATAATCAAGTGATAATCAAGTACTTGCGAATAGAACTACTTATGGGAAATGTGTTCTACTTTGAAAAGAACCAATTTAACGGGAACTGTTGCATTTGCCTATATGGAATCTGAGCAAACAGAGACTTTGTGTTGGGTACTAGATAAACTGAAACAGTTATTCACTAAACAAGGGTTATGGCCCCAAGTAATTTTAACCGATAGAGATATTGCTTTGACGAAAGCAATTGAAAATGTATTTCCAACGACAGTTAATATGCTTTGTCGTTTTCACATAACCAAGAATGTGAAAGCGAAGTGCAGGGAGTATGTTGTGAACGATATGCGAGAATCGATAGAGAGGCTTTGGTACGAACTTATAGTGGCTAGTGATGAAGTTGAGTATCATCAAATGTTGAAAGTACTTGAGAATGCTTGTTTGGATTACGGTGTGCACGTGCAAAAACGTGAGTGAACCGGAAGTAGCCATATAACTACTTTCGGTGTGTAAACGAAAAAAAATAGCAAATCAGATGTAACTTACTTGCTAGTTCCGGAGTGCAAAATCCTTAACCGAAAATCTTGATGTTGGGTTTTCCGGGAGCGAAATCAAAATACCAAAATTCTTCCACAAATTCATAGCTTGCAAAAATGAGGAGAAAAAAGTTAAATTTTTGAAATACAAACTATTTATATGAGGGCATTTTTGTCCAAAAAATTTATGCGTAGACATCGTACAATATATAAATACTTTAATCTAAAAATTCAATATGACTTAACGAAATATATAACCATCATTCGTTGACAGCGTACAATTAATTTACATTTTCAATATCATCTTTTTTTCATATAATTATTCTAATATCCATGTTGCATATGTATAACTGATTAAAAATATTTAGAAATATTTCAAAAATATATCATGAATTTTAAATTAAAATTTAATATAATAAATATTATATTATAAGTATTTTGGATTATATTTAAATTAAAATAAAATATATCAAATAAAAATTATTACAAAAAAATAAATACAATTAAATAAGTTTTTAAAAATATATTTTAAAAATGAATTTATGAAACAATTTGTTTCATTTTTTCTCTCTAAAACAATTTAAAAAAAAACATCAAACATATTTTCTTTTTCTTTAGAACAATTATTTAAAATTGAATTATAAATTAACTTTAAAATCTAAAAATTAAAATTCATTCAACAATCTCTATATAACAAACATTTTCTCCCTAAAATAAAAAGACAAATGCATTTGATTTATAAAAGGGTAAGTATTAATAGAATAATACAATACAAACCTTTAAAATATTAGATAATTTTTTTATTATACATGATGTTTGATGGACAATGAAAAGACAAATAAAATTAAGAAATATTGACTACAATACCCCCTCTCTCTCTCTCTCTCTCTCTCTCTATATATATATATATATATATATATAAGAAATATTGACTACAATACCCCCTCTCTCTCTCTCTCTATATATATATATATATATATATATATATATATATATATATGAGAACAACAAAAAACATATATATTTAGTAGAATATATATTAAAAATAAATATATATTTTGTTTAATTAAAAATAAATATTTGTTTATATTATAAATATTAATATAGGAGAACAAAAAAAATTTTGTTAGTAGAAAATAAAATGATATTTATGTATTTAAATAATAGAGAAGAATGTGAGAAAATATCTTTTTAATAAAAAATAAAAAAATATTTTCGAATTTTATGTAAATTTCCTATGATTTATTGAGAGTAAAAAATTGTTGTATTATATAAACAAATTTTAAATGATAAGTTTAGTTGTGCCGTCGAGTCCTTTTTTCTTTTTAAGCAAATCGAAGTCAGCCGTAGGGAATTTCTGAAATAGAAAAATCTTGCCTACTGTGTAGGCGTGGAGCAGTTTTCTCCCTCAACCAACACCGCCAATAAGCACCATGGAATCCAACACGTCGTCAGCGACGCCACCGGATTTGGCTGCAATGAACGGTACCACAAATCCAGTGTCGCCGTCGCTAGTCAATTTGTATAGAATAACCAAAGTTCTGGAGCGTTTGGCTTTTCACTTTCAACCTGGCAACCAAAGCGATTCTTTTGAGTTTTTTAATCTATGCCTCTCCCTCTCTCGGTTTCCACTCTTTCACTCTGCTTCTGTTTAACTTTTAGGAATGCGCTTGTTTTTAGCTTTAGGAATGTGCTTGCATTTAGCTTTAGGTTTAACTGAATTATTTTGCTATGTAGTACGCAAATTAGCATTATATTTGAAACCCTAAGTTAAAAATTTTACCCTCAAATGAACATGCATTCACCCTAGTAATGATTTTGCATATAAATGATGAACATGGACGACCCTACTGTAAATGTAATGTGTTTCTGTTTTTGATTCTGGATTTACTTTGAAATGCAGAGGGATTGATTATGCACTTGCCAATGGCGAACCTCCGCCGAAAGCTAATGAACTGCCTACCTTGATGAAACAGGTGATTTTCAATGCATAATGTAGATTGCTCTATCACAATTTTGTTACCATTTTTCGGAGAAGGGGAGGAAGGGTTTATAAGTTTTATTGTATTTTATTAATTGCTATGCCAGTAGGTTTGAGGCTTTTACTCTTCCTTTTTCACACAGATGTATCAAAGAAAAACGGATGAACTATCACTAGCAGCTGTGATGGTTTTGATGATATCTGTGAAGGTAAGTTTGTTTCTCAGCATTGATGAATTTCCATTAGTTGTGGCTTTACTAAGGGTTGCTATTTTTTATTAAAAAAACTGGGACGGAGAACTATTATTTGGTCTTTTTTACTCTTCAAGAAAATGCCTACCAACACTGTTTCATGAGTTGTAAGAGCATGACCTAGAAACCTCTAGGGACAGAGTTCAAGTTCCCTTGGGATCAGTTTTAAAATGGCCACCTACTTACTGGCACTGTTGTTCAAGGATAAATTGGTAACTTTTTTCATGAAATGTAACCCACCAAGGAATGCTCTTGCAATTGCCAAAAATGATTTTGGAGCATTTGTTTAAGTTATCGATTTCACAAAGTTTTCTCTCCGAATCTGTTTGTTTTTTAATTCTTGATGAATTTCAATTCTCATCACAAATTAAATCTTTGTCCTATACCACTATGCCATAAAGAGACCGCTTGAGATTTATATGAGCCATACTGTATTTTTTTTTATCTATAATGTATTTGTGTAGAATCTGGAGTTATGTATCCCAACATTTCTTAAGTCATGAATTTATTGCTGACACTATTTTTTTATTATAGAATGCCTGTAAAATTGGATGGTTCCAGAAGAAAGAGTCAGAAGAACTTTTAAATATTGCTGACGAGGTTTGCTTTTATGTTACTAATCATTGTCATCATCATTCAGTATTACTATTTTTGCTATGTGTCATTTTATTACAATCATCTTTCAAATTGTAGATAGGAAAGATCTACTGCACCCTGGGAAATATTAGTTCTGGACCTAGTTCTAGCCATTCTACAGTATTATTATTAACTATAATGGAAAGGTTGGGATCCTTGAAACTTCCTCCGCATATCTTCTCCTATGTCTTTTATCTTATTTTTGAATTAAACTATAATATTTTACTGTTTTTTTATGTAACATACAATACAACTATTACTGAAGTTAAGTTCAAGAAACTAGAACAAACCAAAAGACCTATAAGAAAAAATTTCTTTGAAATTAGACATCTCTCACTATTTCTGATATACAACAGTAACAATTTGTCTACATGTGGACTGACTTGCAGGTTCTATCCAAAAATGAAACTGGGTCCAATAATTGTGTCAATCGAAGCTCAGGTGGTTCTTTGTGATAGTCAAATTGTGAAATTTAGTCATATTTCTTATTGAGAACATATTGAATATCATTTGACCTCCATTGCAGCCTGGATATGGAGCTTCTGCTGTTGATTTCCATATCACAAAGAACAATGTTCAATCAGATAAAAAAATTGTAAGCATCCCCTGAATTGATTTGTTGGTAACATTGTAGACGTGACAAGCTCCTAACTTATTTTCTGCCTAAATAAGTCTAGGAACCATTGATTTCCTTTTGTTTATAAACGACCTGTCTATGTTCATTTTAATATTCTTATTGTATTAAGTGTCTTTATTTCAAGTATTACAATTTCTCAAAGTTGGGTGCAAGTGTGTAAATTACTCAACTTTTGGAATGCAGAGTTTTGTATGGTTCTTTTGTACCAAATTTTGTCATGGCATAATCTTTAATACCTAATGCTTTCTTAATGGGAGATATAATCTTGGTGCTTATCAGAGTTGAGCTAAGTTCTATGTGGTGAAATATGTTGCCTTTCATAAATAAATGGACTTTTGCTTGTTTCTTAATAAAATGGTTTGACTCTGTTAGACTCGAGAGTCAAGAATCTGCCAATAAAAAGAAAGCAGTTTTATTGATAAAAATTCTGGATTAGAATTAGAGTACATCAACAGAGCACGCCAGCCTAAGCCTTATCAGAGTGTTTTCCTCTCCCACGCAAAATCTGAAAATTACCCATTTTAGTAATATAACCACAACCTCTATATATTAAAGAATTAAAAACAGAATTGTTCCCTAGTAGCCTCTTTTTTTCTTTTCATCATTGACTTTCCAAGGCATTGGCTTATGTCCCACAGGCCTAGTTTCATAATGCAGGACTGACACAGCCCCGTCCTTGTGGCTGCAACGAGGATATTGTCCATTGATAGCATTTGCATGTTCCCATGTAGCTTCATTGACGTTTTGAAAAAACCATTTGACCATAACTTGTGAAGTAGGTTGAGCATTTCTGATTATGAGTCTACCACTCTGGAATTAAAAGTTTTCCAACTCAAAGGCTGGTCCATCCTCTACAGGGCCTGCTGGTAAAGTGGGTTGGGCAGCGTACTGTCCCATGAAATATTAAGTTGGCAGGCCTGAAACATAGGATGGATATTTGGCACTTCACTTTAGGCGCAGTTGTAACTTGCATGCTGCTACTCCCACCTTAGCCACAATTTGAAAATGCCCAAAATACCTTGCATCAAATTTAGGATTCAGTCTCTCAACCACAGATTATTGTTAGTGTATCCTGAGCTCTAAATATACCTAATCTCAAAGCTTAACTACGCTCAATCTCTAAGCTTCAATACAACATCTCTCTGGTTTTGTGAATATGGTAGTTGATATGCAAGCAACCTAAGAACTTCATTCCTATCCATCAAATGATTCAAATCATTTGCCAGAACCTCTTTTAAACTCTAACGTGCATATAATGGATCAGTAATAGAGGCTTCTCATGAAGACCTATGTTGTCAGTAACACCATTATAACGCCAGGTATGTTGGACAAGGCCAGGGTGGCCTTGCTAAAGCCGAATGGCATAACAGTGGTATGGTTCTGTGCAACACTTTTTGCATGCGAGCCACCGTCAGCAATAGCGGTTGTTACTGCCGCAACCCGCTTATTACAGCAAAAATTGTGGCCCTTAATCGCTATCGCGCCCACTATTACGGTTTTAGGGCGAAGTATTCCTCTAATTCTTTTCTTTTTCAACTTTGGTCTTTGTTTTAAGTGTATAAATATAAATTCAAATCCTTTTTAAGGGTATTGTTCTGTTATGGTCTTGCTCACAAACAATTGTTTTGCTGTTCTTCCTACTTTTTAGTTCAGTTCTATATGTTCTTCTCTGTTTAAAGAAATAACTCTTCCAAGCCAAATAACTCATTGTATAGGCTGCTTGATGCAAGCTAAAACAAATAACTCTTCCATCCCCCATCTAGTATCTTTGTTTGCCTATAAGTTTTAGGGTGATAAGCTAATCTAGTACGGGAGAATGAGTTGGAGTTAGAGTTGTACACTTGTAATCTTGACAGGAAAACGATTCCTTTTGACCAAATACATCTTAAGTTCTTGTTTTGATAATGTAATACAACTCTCCATGTTTCTTAACAACTCCAGTCGTCCTCACTAAACTTAATCTTGAAAGACACAATGAAGAGGAAAGAATGCAGCTACACAGATCTAGTTTTTAGAAAGTATATGAATGGAAATCATTTTATTGTAGGATTTTGGGGACATGAAGCATAATTGTAAGGAAGAATTAAGTTTAATAGTTCTAGACCCTACCACTAACCCGTCAACAATAACTATATGATGAATGTTGAGGATAAAAATTGAAGATATTATGGTGTTGTTTGTTTCATGTAGCCGACTTCACTCAGTGGGATAAAATTTGGGTCTTGTGTTGTAGCGGTTGACAGCACTGTAGGAAAAGAGTTAAAACTGAAATGTTCTATCCTGACGACATTTTTTTCCGTTAATATACATTATTAATATTTGTTATTTGAGTACATCAACTATTTTAACTTGCAGTGGTTATTGGTAGCACAAACTGATAACATTGAGACATCTGCATGCCTCATCAGCCCTCAGCAAGTGAAGTATGATTTCTTTCAACTTTCTTATTTTAATTGTGTAGAGGGGTTGTTAATGGATGCTGACTGACTATTTTTGCATATTTGTAGTTTTCTCCTGAATGGAAAAGGAATTGACACAAGGACTAACTTTCGAATGGTCTGTTTTTTTTTAAACATTCTAAAACATGTAATTTAGACTGTTTTAAGGATGTAACACCTTTTTGCTATCCATATGTCTTTTTGTTTCTCAGGATCCTGGGCCACAGATGCCCAGTAATGTGACTAGTGTGCTTAAATTTGGGACAAATCTGCTTCAAGCTGTGGGTCAGTTCAATGGTGAGCATTTAAAAGTGTTTTCTTTCCACCCAGTTGTCCTGGTTTTCAATCTATGCATCTTACTTTACTGTAACCATTATCATTGTGAAGGTAATTATATTATACTTGTTGCCTATATGAGTGTTGCATCCTTGCCTGAGCACCCAGCTCTTCCACCAGATTATGTTCAGCCTGCTGTTACATCTGTGGATTCAGGTATAATTTGTATATTTAGTATAAAATTTACCCTAAAGTTGTTGTTTTTTACTTTTTCTTATTAGCACACCATTTTTTTCATTGCTCCTAACTATTTTTATATTCTGATTCTTCATTCTTATCATTCTTCGTGCATATAGATTCAGATATTATCGAGGGGGCATCACGATTCTCACTTAATTGTCCGATAAGGTATGCTTTGATCTTCTTTATTAACAATATTGATCACTTTTCTTCCTTTCTTTATATGTTGCTAACTTTCTCATCTCTAGAGTTTAGATTGAACATGTTAGTATTGTAGGTAGTTGTCATTTGAGTTCTATTCTAATCATATTCTTACTGGGTCTGGTCTATCGGAGAATATGCCCCCAACTGACTATGAACTTGAAGAATGAGGGAGGTAGTCATTCTTGTTCTTACCGTAGGTAGCTGTCATTTGAGTTCCATTCTAATCATATTCTTTTTGGGTCTGGTCTATCGGAGAATATGCTCCCAACTGACTTTGAACTTTAACAATGAGGGAGGTAGTCATTCATTAAAATCAACACATCTAATCATTTTTTTAAGAACTGTGCATAGCTTAAATAAGACACTATTATGAGACGGAGGGAGTAAATAAATTCGGATACTCCTTCAATACATATTAGCGCCGTATCGGTATGTATTGGTTACGATTCGGCAAAGTTTTTGATGTATGCCTTCTGTGAGCAGTAAGCTTATCCAACTTATGAGTTAGTAACTGCAGTTTATGCCAACCAGATCTTTTAGTATGAGATTTTTAACATTAAACTCTTCACAATAATCTTTTAAGTTTTCTTTGTATAGCAAGCATGATTTTTCTGTAGGTTTCTTTTATATTTATCTTGTAGGTTGTTGTATTCTTTTACTGGAATGCTTTACTCTGCAGACTTTATGCTAAGATCACCTGTTTAATTATCCTTAAAGATGGAATTTTCACTTTTGGATGATAATTTTTTTTCTTAGAAAAAAGCTTGTTATTATTTTTTGAAGTTGAAGTTGATAGTCTTGTGTCTCATCTTTACAAAACAGCTTTACACGTATCAAGACTCCTGTTAAAGGTCGGTTATGCAAACATTTCCAGGTGAGTAATTCATGTATTAACATCACATAGTATGAAGAATGCTGGGGTGGTTGCTGATTAATTATACACTTGTTACTTACCATTAATAATACACTAGTTACTTACCATTAATAATAAATGTGGCCTAGAAGACTACTGTTCATTTGTTTGCTATGAAGTAATTAGTTGTGGCAGCTTATGCCCTTCTTTGCTATATGGTTTTTAATCCGTTTTTTATTGAATTTAAAGAGTACTGTAAATGTTACCAGTGTTGTGTTGTTATATAGTGGCACTATTGCATAGCGGAATTTTAACAACTGCATTATTTTTTTATATAAATATGAGAGGGTTGGGGTAGCACCTATAGTAGACAGCACTGAATTTTACCAAAATGTTTGTAGAATAATACTTGTTAATAAAGTAACAATCTTACGTTGTGGTTCTGTGCTTGTGGGTGGCTTGGACTATGTAGGTCAATATATTCCCAGCCTGTTTCCTCCCCTCTACCTTACATCTATATTCTCTTCTATGTAGTGCTTTGACTTTGACAACTTCATTAAAATAAACTCTAAGAGACCATCCTGGCGCTGCCCTCATTGCAATCAGAGTGTCAACTATAAAGAAATTCGTCTAGACAGAAACATGATTGAGGTAAGTTGATTTAGTTCTTTAATCTTTCATTCTAATTACCTTTTGTTTATCTTTTCTCCTAAAGTCAATTTAATTTGGTATTACCATAAAATTGGGAATGAATAGTTTAATAATTTATTTTTCATGCTAATCTCTTACCATATTTCCACCCCTCCCAATTTTTAATGGCAAACCAAGTTGACCCTAGGGGTGAAAGAAAGGCTGAAAAGAAATATTAATCCCATTTATTTCTCTTTCTAAATAAAGATCCTGGGAGAAGTTGGCGAGAACATTGTGGAAGTGACTGTCCATGCTGATGGATCATGGCAGCCAGTCTTGGAAAACGATCATGATGTGAATAAAATACAGAACAAGGTCCACAACTGTGAAAAGGAACAGACTGAACCGCAAGAATCTACTCACTCCCCTGATACATTTCCCGACGTTGTGGACCTCACCAACAGAGATAATGACATGGACATAATAATGGATACTTGTGAAACTGCAGATAGAAAGCCCTCACAGGGTTCTGCTCCAACCAGTGGTCAAATCGAAGATGATTTTTGGGCTGGACTTTATATTGCCAACAGTAGGTCTGATACTCCTACAGTTGGTGTCACTGACCTTCCTGTTCTGGCAGATGCTGTTTCTCCTGCATTAATTCAAGAAGCTGAGGGTCGTGACAATATTTCTGCCATGCATAACCAATTCCCGGCACTGAGTAATTTGCAGATGATGGATTATATGAATTCATTTGTTAGCGAATATGGGAGGTCATCCTCGTCACCGATAAATATTCATAGGACTCCAGTAGCTGTTCAGGCCCTTCCAGTCCAATCTCAGCCATTAGGACCACAGCAAAATTCAGTAACCAATTTGGATTCCTTGATAACCAGCAGTCCCTCTGCTACTCATGTTTCTTTGTCCAACTCTGCCTCCGCAGATCCTTACAATGCCATACTGAGCGATGCAGAAAGACATCAACTTTTTTCTCGATCCCCTCTGAACATGCCTCAGGTCTCAGCAGCAACACAGGTTCGCTTCATTACTGTTCTATTGTTACTCCTTAAATTGGGTGCCAGTTTTGGGGATGCATATTCTGTTCCATTTGCATCTGAAGTGACAATTTCCTGTTCTTTATATCTCTGTTACTTTAAAAAAACATGACAACTGCTCATACAATAAAAAATGACTGAATTTGAATCCTGTTTGAAAATTGATTTTAGGATTAAATTAATTTAAAATTCTTTTACCCATAAAATCAGTGGGAAGAAAAAAAATTCTTTTTGAAAGGAGGGAACTGGCGAACAGTTTAAATATTCTTTTACCCAAAAAGTTAGTGATGCTATTGCAATGCGTCTCAGTCTCTTTCACTTTTCAAAGAAAGTATACAAGATAAGTTGTTTAGGGAGCCACTGAAGATGTGAGTGTGTCTTATTTTCTTTGCAGTCGTCGTTCTCCAGTTATATCTTTAGTACTAATTTATAATTATACTTGGTGAACTTGTTGATTATTTTTTTATGTCTTTTACTGTAATTGATGCATGTATTGTTTTCATTCATAAATCTGGAAATTTTACATAAACCTTGCTATGTGTGTTTCTTGGTGTTAATGACTCTTGTACTTAAGTTTTACTTTTCATTGAACTCAGAATCGAATGCCAGCAGTTAATATGCCAGCCCCAACTCATAATCGAGTGCCACCAGTTACTATGTCAGCCACAACTCTTAACCGAGCACCAAGTCATTTGCAAAACCAACAATACAGAGCAGGTATGCTGAATGATTTTAGAAATTCCCACCTGCAGCAAACTCTTAATCCCCGGGCACACCCACCAATGCAACCATTAAATGCCCAACGATCTCTCATTCAGCAAGCGATTTCACAAGCTAATGCAGCTGGAGGTGCAGCAAATAGCCAACAAGCCAGGGTTATGGCTTCATCACATGTTGCCAAACAAGGTAATTCTCAAGCTGGGATTGTTTGGACAGCTGGAGCTACTGTCAATAGCCAACAAGATCCGGCTATTGCTACTGCCCTGGCTGCTAGACAGTCCCAATCCATTTCATATCAGAATCCAACTAGTGTAGCAGCCCCATATTTTACAGCTGACAGTTTCTGGGGGTTAACAGGAGAGCAAAGAGGACCACCGGTACAGGCAGTTTCTAGGACTGATGAGTTGTTCAATTCACAACCAGATCAGAATTGGCGTCCTACTTCACGAATGCGTGGAAGTCTTTCAGGTCAGCAGCTTACTGATGACGTTAGACAGCGATTAATTATGCCATCATCACAAGAAGCTCAAAATTCAAGACCACAAGGTCCACCACAACCAGGCCGAACAACATCTCAAATGAATGCGCTGATTGCAAACAGTAGAAATGCTCATAATCCTCCGAGACCTTAATATTGTTTTGGAAGCTTTTACCTGTGCCTGCTTGGAAACTCCGAGACCTTAATATTGTTTTGGAAGCTTTTACCTGTGCCTGCTTGGAAAGACAGATATTCCATATTAGAGAGCTCAATGTCATTGTCTTATGTGCATAGGTTGTAAATATGATCAGCAATAGATGGGGAAAACACAGGAACATGTTGCATTCAGGTATTTTGAATATGACTACGGAAATGAAAGGGAAAAGAAATCCTATATGGGATTGGGTGTAAGCAGTTTAGTGAAAAACCACGATGACAGAATCAGGGTGCCTAAATATATAATACTGTATATTCACTTAAAAGAAAGTGGCTTATTTGAACAAAAAGGAATTGTTATTCCTAATTTTTTACGTTTCTTATTTCTATTCTGCTCTTTATTTTTCCGCATTGATACCGTCGTGCAAGTTTTGTTATTTTCTAGTAATGAATAGTTTAATCTAAGGACTGTTCGTAAGCAGTCTGAATGAATATCCTATTATTATTATTATTATTATTATTATTATTATTATTATTATTATTATTATTATTATTATTATTATTATTATTATTATTATTATTATTATTATTATTATTATTATTATTATTATTATTATTATTATTATTATTATTATTATTATTATTATTATTATTATTATTATTATTATTATTATTATTATTATTATTATTATTATTATTATTATTATTATTATTATTATTATTATTATTATTATTATTATTATTATTATTATTATTATTATTATTATTATTATTATTATTATTATTATTATTATTATTATTATTATTATTATTATTATTATTATTATTATTATTATTATTATTATTATTATTATTATTATTATTATTATTATTATTATTATTATTATTATTATTATTATTATTATTATTATTATTATTATTATTATTATTATTATTATTATTATTATTATTATTATTATTATTATTATTATTATTATTATTATTATTATTATTATTATTATTATTATTATTATTATTATTATTATTATTATTATTATTATTATTATTATTATTATTATTATTATTATTATTATTATTATTATTATTATTATTATTATTATTATTATTATTATTATTATTATTATTATTATTATTATTATTATTATTATTATTATTATTATTATTATTATTATTATTATTATTATTATTATTATTATTATTATTATTATTATTATTATTATTATTATTATTATTATTATTATTATTATTATTATTATTATTATTATTATTATTATTATTATTATTATTATTATTATTATTATTATTATTATTATTATTATTATTATTATTATTATTATTATTATTATTATTATTATTATTATTATTATTATTATTATTATTATTATTATTATTATTATTATTATTATTATTATTTATTTATTTATTTTAATCAAGCAAACTTTATTAATTAATTCAAAAAACAATTACACATTAGGTGACCAAAGGGTCCAACCCAACCAACAACTAACTACATCACAAGTCTAGCAAGACGGGGTCTAATTTTCCTATATATCCAACCCCTATTAATAATACTATCTATAATTTGAGTAATTATAATATCATTATTCACCATTTTTCCAAATATACAACTATTCCTATAATCTCATATATGGTATAATGTCTCAGCAATCACCATTTTCAAAATCTCACTCCTCCAACCTTTTCCTTTGGTATTCTCCACCGGCCAATGTAATTCCTCTACCCAAGGCTTAGGCGCATGGTCACGATTCCCCCATTTCAGAACTTCCCTCCATATAGGATTTGTTTTCTCACATTCGAAAAAAAGGTGATTCAAATTCTCATCAGCCTTCCTACACATCCCACAATGCGGGCTTTGGATCATTCCCAAACACTTCAATCTTTCCTTGGTTGCCATCCTCTCATGACAACTCAGCCATAACAAATTGCTCTAGGACGAGCCTTATTATACTGAATCAACTTGTACCAAGACACTACAACTTCATTCTCATTCATTAGCCAATATAGTTCACCAGTGCTGAACTTTAAACCCCCATCATCTTATTCCACCAATTAGCAAATTTTTCCATACACTCTCTTTGCTGCAATATGCTACGGAAGAACCAAGAATGAGTATTATTTGGGAGAATATCTTGGACATGTTGATTTTTCAAATAATAGCTGCTAATCCATTTAACCCACAAATTATCAGCCTTCCTACAAAGGTTCCATAAGCACTTAGTCAACAAAACTTTATTCCAATCACCAATATTGAGAATATTCATACCACCATGTTTAATAGGGTTACAAACTATCTACCAAGCTATATGACTCTTTCTACTAACAACATTCTGACCTGTCCACACAAAACTCCTACAAATTGCATCCACTATCTTCAACATAACTTTGGGAAAAGAAAAACATTGAAGCCAATACTGAGCAATTGCAGTGAGAGTACACTTTACTAATAAGACTCGACCAACATAAGTAAGAAATTTAGAGGTCCAATGAGTTACCTTTGCTGTCATTCTATCAATAAGAGGTAAGTAGTGCTTGATGGCTAATTTCTTGCTAGATAATGGAACCCCAAGTACTTAAAAGGGAAGGACCCTTCTTGGAATCCAGTGCTACTTCTCATGCTATCTTTCTCAGCATTAGCCAGCCCTCCCATATACACTCTGCATTTATTTTGATTCACCACCAGACCTGTGGACTGAGAAAACACCTGCATAGTATTAGTCAGCATTCCCATAAAAACAGGGTCCCCTCTACTAAACAGTAATACATCATCAGCAAATGTTAGGTGAGTTATCTTCAGCTTCTCACACTTGGCATGGCGGTTAAAGTTAGGGTTTGATTGCATTTTTACCATCAACCTGTTAAAATACTCCATAACCATGACAAATAAAATGGGTGACAAGGGGTCCCCTTGTCTAATCCTTCTCCTAGCTGACAGCTCAGTAGTGTATTGGCCATTGACATTGAATCTTTAAGTGACACTAGTAACCACTGTCATAATCCAATGGACAAACCTGTTAGAAATACCCAATTCAGTCAAAATGAGCTCAAGTGATTTCCAATGCACCATGTCACAAGCCTTCTGGAGATCAACTTGAATCATAACCCTTGGTGTACCCTGTTTTCTAGTATAGCCTTTCAAGAGCTCAGCAGCTAACATAATATGATTGTGGATATTTTGCCCAGGTATAAAAGCAGCTTGTCTTTGACTAATCACATCCTGCAGAACTGTACCTAGTCTCAGTGTCATAATCTTTGACAGAATTTTGTAAAATGTTGTACAACCTGCAATTGGCCTATAGTCCTTAACATGCTTTTCTCTTTCACCTTTAGGTATGAGAGAGACCACATTGTCATTAAAAGCCTTGTAGATGACCCCTCTTTCAAAAAAATCTGTCACTGCAGCCATCACATCAGTCCTGATAATACTCCAGCTAGCTTTATAAAACCTTGCTCCAAAGCCATCAATCCCCGGAGCTTTCAAATCTCCCATGCCCTTTATAGCATTAGTCACTTCCTCCTCATTAACTGGTATAGTCAAGAAAATCTCCCATGCCCTTTATAGCATTAGTTGCCCATAAAAATCAAGGATCTCCTTCTCTATCTCTTGTTGAGATTGCAACACATGACCATTACTAGACTGAAGCATATTCCGAGAATTCATTTTCTGTTTAGCTTTTATAGATGCATGGTAGTATGCATTATTACCATCACACTTTCTCAGCCATTCAATCTTGGACCTTTGCATCAACATTTGTTTCTCCATTTCATGCATCTGTATTAATTCCTCAGTACACTTTTTCACTTGATCTATAAGCATACTGTCCATTTTGTTGTCAACAAGCCTACCTTGTGCCTTCAACAAATTTTCTCTAGCCAAGATGATTTTTTGGTTGATATTTGCAAGGGGCCGACCAAACTTCCTCAACTCCCTCTGCAATCTCTCTAGCTTAAGACAAAGAATACATATGGGTATACCATTGATAGGTCTATTCCAACTCTTTTTTACCACATCCTCATAACTTGGTAACTCCACAAGGCCGTTTGAGAATCTGAAATGCCTTTGAGGTTTCACATTATCTGCTGCATCCTTGAGGAAAAAAGGCATGGTCAGAAATACTAGGGGGAAGAGCATACAATGTAACATCCGTGTATTTTAACATCCAATCAACATTAGCAATCATCCTGTCAATCCTAGAGTAAATGGTACCAATAGCCTGTTTATTTGACCAAGTGAAGTAATCACCTTTGTTCTCCACTTCACTTAGACCTGTGTTATTCATCATATCAATCAAATCAACATATTCATTCTCAGTTACCATGTTACCTCCTATTTTGTATTGAGCCTTAATGACATTGTTGAAGTCACCTATAATACACCAAGGACCTTGCACATTACCATGGAGGTGCTTCAGCTCCTTCCATAAAACTCTTCTCTTATCAATCTGATTTAGTGCATACACAAAAGTCAACTAGTACATAAACTCACCATGAACATTTCTCACCTCACAATGTATCATTTGACTAGAGCTACTGAGGAAATGGAGATTCACCCTACTAACATTCCAGTTTATCCACAACCTACCATTAGCATGATCCTTATAATTATCAAAGTACTTATCATACATATGCATTTTCTCTCTAACATTTCTAGCCTTGTTATCCTTAACTCTAGTCTCAATAAAAATAGCAATAACTGGTTTAAGTTCAAGGAGACGAGAGCTAATCTCCTTTAACTTTCCCATTTTATTTAGCCCCCTAGTATTCCAAGCAACTAACATGGATCATGGTTATTGGCTACATGAAGGTCATTCACAACCTCAAGAGCCTCAAAGATGTTAGTGCAACTTACACCACAAGGGTTCTCATTCAGTGGAGCCTTACCTTTATCTCTTGCTTGTTTCATCACTCTAGTCCAGACTACTCTCTCTTCCGCATTTATCACAACTTCATTCTCTTTACAAGGTGTGCGGTCAGGATTGATACCAGAAGCTTGTCCAGGCTCCATAACCATTTGCACTTCAGGTGGTTTAAGCTTTGGCCTCCATCTCTTTTATTGTGTCTTCTCCAAACACTTATGCCCATACTTCTGACATTTTACACAAAAAGCTGGTTGCCACTCGTACTCCACCACTTGATTAAGCAAATCACCTTCACATCTTATTGCAATCTCTTCCTTCAACTTCTGTGTAATGTCTACCTCAACAAGGATTCTCGCATATGATACACGAAGTTTGTTTGCTGTACATTTGTCTGTAACCAATGGCTTACCCAACGCACTAGCAATCTTTTTAAGACTACTCTCACCCCATAGGTGAATAGGTAGCTTAGGAAATTTCATCCATACCGGCAATGTTCGCAACAGATTATCTTTCAAGCTGAAATTTGGTTGCCACTCCTTAATCACCATAGGCATCCCTTGGAATGTGTAAGGCCCCTTCATCAACACTGATTCAAGATCTTCATGGGATTGAAATCTCATCAAGAAGTAGCCATCATCATGATAGTAAAGATCTGGTATCTTCACAAAGTTCCACAATCTTTGCATAAAACTCTTCACCGCATTCATACTTAGATCCTCTCCCATAGCATACAAGATCAACGCATTATCCCAAAACCTAATTTCAGATTCAACTTCTTCCCTTTCAATTACAAATTCAATTTCACCATTCACAAGATTCGGCGCAATGTACTGCATCGATCTTCCTTTTGCTGGATTACGATTCTCATTCAGGACATCCACCCAAATCTTACGATCCGCTTGAATCGGTTTTGTTATGGTTTCCCTTTGGTCTGTGTTTTCAGCCTCCTCATTTATTGGTATCTTCTCATCCTCCTCAAGTTTCTCAGAATCACAACTCACCGCATCCTCCGCCTCTACAACCATCATAGACGGCCTCGCCGGCGACGGGTACACCGATCTTGACCGCCCACGTCCCCTTTTCACCATCAGAGAGAGAGAGAGAGTTTTGTGTGTTATTCAATTTATTTATTCTACTATTATTATTATTATTATCATTATATGCAATCTAGGCCTAGTCCAACACCTATTAACTATCACATCTATGATTCTATCCTTTGCCCCATTCAAGATATTTTTCATTTTGAAACACATGTTGTTCCTACAATGTCACAACTCATAAATTGTTTCGGCAATCACACACTTCAAAATATCACTACGGGGACTCTTAAGGTTACTTTTTTTCAGCACCCAAGTCAGCTCCTCTTTCCACCCACAAGGACTATGCACGATTTCCAACCAATCCATGATATACTTCCAAATATCCACCAAAGGTTGACATTGAAAGAAAAGGTGTTCCTGATTTTCCATTTCATCACAAAAACAACATTTACTCTCTTTAACCATGCCAAACATAATGAGACTCTCCTTTGTGGCCATTCTCTCACGGCAAACTAGCCACAAAGTGTGTAGTGCTCTTGGTCTCGCTGGATCACGGAAGAAAAGTTTCCTCCAATGAACCTCATTAATGCTACTTAATTCCTCATATAACCACTTTGTGCTGAATTTTCCTTTTTGCAAGTTGTCCCGCCATTCCGTAAGGCCACTAACTCTATCCGGGTTTTGATGATACTCTTCATTATCCACGAAGAATTCTGCTTCACATCCATGTTCATAACATCTTGCGTTTTCACATAGTAACAGTGTATCCATTTAATCCACAAGCTATCAGCTTTGACAGACAAGTTCCACAAAAGTTTGGCTATGCAAGCTATGTTCCATACACTGATATTGATGATGTTAAACCCACCCTTCTTCTTTGATGCGCAAAATTTTTACCACGCCACCGAGGATTTTCTAGTTATGACATCCTTTCCTGACCAAAGAAAAGTTCTACACACTGCATTAATCTTCACAATCATCTTCTTGGACAAGGGTAAACACTGCACCCAAAAGTTATTGAGGGAAAAAACAACACTGTTAATCAATTGAGCTCTGCCTGCCATGGATAACAGCCGAGAACTCCAGTGGTGAATTCTACCCAAGATTTTATCCATAAGAGGCAAATAATGAGCCACAATAAATTTCTTACTTGTGACTGGAATTCCTATGTAACGAAACGGCAGCAGACCTTCCTCAAAATTAGTTATTCTAAGAATCTCCTTTTTGTCATCTTCCAACATGTTACCAAAATAAACCTTACATTTAGAAGGGTTTATTTTCAAACCTGTAGATTTAGAAAAGACCTCATAACCTTTAATATTATTATTATTATTATTATTATTATTTGAAAAAATAATACTTTATAATCAATAACAGATGAAATACAATGCGATCTCTAAAGGAGATCCAACAAATCCAAAGAACCACAAGAACTAAACAAAAAGGACACCTAAAGCATTAACATCTTGCCAATAGTTATCCTAAGTCTAGGTTTCAACCAACATCTATTCATTACCACTTCAATAATCCTATTATTAGCTATCCTTAGTCTAGGTTTCAACCAACTTCTATTCACTACCACTTCCATAATCCTATTATAAGCCCCATGTAGAAATGTTCTCTTTTTCAAAGCATAAAGAGTTCCTACAATGCCATAATTCATATAGAGTTTCAGGCAAGAAACATTTTAAGATAATACTTTTAGGACTCTTGAGATTATTTCTCTTCAAACTCCAAATAATTCAAAGCTCAATATAATCGGTGAGTTTTCGAGTATCCGAGTTATTTTTGAGAATTTCCCATAAACGAGTTAAAATATACTTTTAAGGGTAGAAATCCTTAGATAGTTTTAGCAACATAGTTTAGAGACAACGTAGGTATTGTATGCTGAAACTGACGATCAGAGCTTCAAAAAATCTTTTTTTTTGGATAGTGGATGCCATTGTCGTGACTGTTAGAAGTTGCAGAATGTTCCAGAGCTTCATCTACGGAACAAGCTAACATTAGGTTTTTTTTTGTAGATGCAGCTCCGAAACAACCCAAGTGTTGTGAATTCTGGGTACTTCCGTGTGTATACTTCTGTAGATGCACACAATGCTTCATAAGTCAGTCATCCATCTCATATTTGTGTAAAATGGTACAAAGATACATATATTAAATCACCTCGAAAACATTACAAAGATACAATTGACCACTGAAAGCACTTGTGCTTCACAATTGAGTCATCCACATCATATTTGTAAAAAAAAAATTATTGGAGATGCTCTCCTTAAATTATTAAAAGTGATTCTGCAGATGCATCTCCAGAATAACTTTAGGAGTTTTTACCTTGGCGACAAATGTCCCAATTTGATCTTTTTTATCCAATGATAATTATACTAATGACGACTATCCAATAATGATTATACTATATATATATATATATATATATATATATATATATATATATATATATATATATATGATCTCACCTGATCAGAAGGACCTTCCAGTAACTTGATGTAACGACCAAAGAATGGGTGGAGAATGGGGGGGGGGGGGGGTGTACCTGCAAGGCACTCCAATGCTTAAGTGAGAAGAGGTACAATGAAGAATAGGTTAATTTAGAGTGAATCAGAATACCTGACCCTTTAATGAAAAAGGGTTTTTATAGAGCCCCCAGCGCTGTGCCAAGGTCCTTCCTTGGGCTGGATTAGCTAGGCCCAAGGAAGAACTGCCAAGGAACGCGTGAGGAGCGTGAAGACCTAGTTGAATGGTCTAGTCCTTGGTTCAACTGCCCCTATGTTTCAGGAGATAAAGGGGGAACAGCTGGGTGACGTGGTAGATGACCTGCCAAACATACTCTCTGCCCGTCCTTAGTGTATGCCCGTCGCATAAGAAGCTTATTTGACCAGGAGGTGCCCCTGCTCGAGTATATGGGCCTTTGCTCGACCTGTTGGGTCGTAGCCCTATACATTCTTAAGGCCCAGTCCGGAACAATATATATATATATATATATATATATATATATATATATATATATATATATATATAATTATACTAATGACGACTTTCCAATAATGATTATGCTATATATATACTATATATATAATTATACTAATGACGACTATCCAATAATGATTATACTATATATATATATATATATATATATATATATATATATATATATATATATATATATATATATATATATATATATATATATATATATATATTAGCACCATACTAATTATACTAATGCCATTTAATGCAATTCAATGATGACGCATATAAATTCAATCAATAATATAATTGTTATCGAAATGTTACCACGATGCCTAATTCAAATGTAACCATGATACAAGTGTTACCAAAATAAAAATAAAATATTGTGTAAGATGCTCTGTACGGGACAAAGGTTCAAGCATCTAGTCAATCCTCAATGTATTCCATCTCAAGTTTCCACCTGGATATGTGAGAAAAGTGAGATATCATCCACGTCTGAAAATGGTTCAGATAATATATTAGTAACAAGTATAACACAAGCTTCGTGAAAATATTAATAACATTAAAGGTTGCAAATAAATTACCGTAAACAATGTCCAAATTCCAGTCATATGTCTTGTCTTTCAAAGATAATTTTCACCTAGTTTGGAGTACAAATAAACTAAACACGAGGTCCCCCTAGTTCGACTTGTGGATCTACTATAAGTCGATGAAGTATGTCATGTAGATTACATCAACGTAGGTTGTACTTTTGTCCACAAATATTGTCGTGCCAACCAAATATAAGAAGTATTACCTCAATGCACATTTTCTGTGGAACAAAACCTACTCGTCATCACGTTTGACCTCCACTGCCACAACTATGTGGTATTTGTACAGGTCCGCCAAATATGAAAATTGAGCATAAACACCTCTCATGGCATTAAACTCCTCTTAGGCATCACCTGAGTAAAAGTCCAATAAATTGACCATCAATTCAAGTGCCCCGCCTTTGTTGAACTTGTAATGGTTTAGTAATCTTCTCCTAATCAGAAGATGCAGAAGGCTTGAGAGATCATCAAAGGTGATGGACATTTGACCATTAAGGATGTCGAGAGTTGACGTCTCATTATGCCATATCTCCACAAAAGTTGCCAACATTCCATGTTTAATCGTCATGTATCAAGTGGCGCATAAACCTACTAACCTAGAGTAACGAACACAATCTTGAAATTGCGCTTCTGCATTTTGTTTCAGGTTCAAAATCTTATTGGCATGGTTTATAAATTCTACAGTTTCATGCTCTTGTAAAAATAAATATATCAATAGCAGTTGCAACTTAATTAGTATGAAACAAATGTAAGGTAAAAGTAAATAAATATTCCTCTCATTCCCACATATGCCTAGCAGCATGTTCAACATATAGAGGAAGTAATAAAGAGGTGTCATATGGGCCTCTTGGAAAACAATCATGAACAAGATCAGCAACAACAGGGGCTTCAGAAGCTGAAGGGTCAACTAAAGACGCATGCCCTTGGGAGGTCGAGGCTTGACACACCCGATCTTGTGAATCCTGACACACGAGACCATGTGAATTCGATGCTTCCGCGTCAAATGAACAAGTACTAATTTGTGATCTCATGTGTGTTGCCCTTTCCCTATGAATGGACACATGTTGAGATACACGATTGTGCCTCAACTTGTGCTGATTTTCATCCATTATTCCTATAATACTAAACAAAAAACAATATCAAAATCAAGGCAGGAAAATTTTGGATATGCATCTTCGTAAAACAGAAAAGCAAAATTTGAAAAAATTTGAAAATGCATCTCCGTAAAACTAGAAAGTAAGTTCCATAAAAAAATGGAGATGTATCTCTATTAAAGCGTGCAATTGCAGACATTGCAGAAAAACACATATAATCCCCTAAACACCAACAATTTTCTCTGAATGTTCAAACAAAGTACATGTTTTGAATGTAACTACAAACTAATGCATTTTAAACAACTTATTGCCGAATACAAGAATCACAACTCAAAAATAAAAATAAAATGAGAAATTTATCGATTGAGACTTTTGTATGAAAGCTTGAATGAAGTGAATAAAATATACTAGAATTGATATTAGTGCAGTTGAAGTAGCTTTGAGTTGAAAAATGGTCTTGCTGGTGTTGGACGTGAGTCTCCACACACAAGAGGGAGGTGAATTGTGTGTTTCTGAAAAAAATTTGATTTTAAATTTTGTTTGAATCAAAATCAGAGTTTGAAAACATTTTTAGAAAATGTTTATAAGTAAGTAATAGAAAAATAAAATTGTAGAATATAAGGAGTTTAAGGGAAGAGAGAGAGAGAGAGAGAGAGAGAGAGAGAGAGAGAGAGAGAGAGAGATGAACACCATAAATTGTACAGGTTCAGTTAAAAACTACTTATTCATGTTACCAAAAAAATGAGGAGTGAAGCGGTGAGTCTTCCTTACAAACGATTAATTGAAGCAATTTATCTCTTTTCCATAAGAAACTTGGAACAATTAGTCTTCAAGCTTCCAAAAAATGGATCAAAGTGGTTTGTCTCCTTTCCACAAGAAACTTGGAGTTGTTAGTCTTCACGCTTCCAAACAAATATTTTATCACGAGCCAATCTTGAACCATGTAGAGCTATTAACACATAGCTTAGCTTAGCTCACGAACCTAACCTTCGTTTTATATCGGGCTAACCAAAAACTTGTGAGATTTTAGCTCGGTATTATCTCGGACCTAAACAAGCTTTTATCACGGGATTAACTTGAACCTAAACTTGGTTTTTTTATCAGATTAACCAAAAACTCATGATATTTTAGCACATGCTATTCTCGAATATAAACAAGCTTTTATCACAGACTTAGCTTGAACCTAAACTTGGTTTCATCACAGGCTAACCAAGAACCTAAGAGGAGAATTGATCACACAAACCTCAAAACAAATATTTTTTATGGGTTTAGCATTGAAACCAAACAAAATAATTTATAAATGGATAAAATGTTTGTAGCGGTAAAATCGTGAGTGTAAGCTATTGATTAACTTAACTCGATTAACACAGAGTCGCCACCGCGCTTTTCTTTATTTCCGAATGGAAAAAGGTAAAAGAACGAATAAAAACCTAGGATTCTAAAAGCAAAGGCTAAAAGAAATAAACAGAGATTGGGTAAGGGGATTGGTTATGAACCGGGAAGGTTTTAGGCACCCGACTCATCCGTGGTACTCCACGGGAGCCCTTTGAAATACTTATTGCTTTTTGGTCTGAAATTGGTTTGTTTAAAATGATGGAAGAGATGAGAAGAAGAATATTTTTTAATGATTTTGTGTTTGATAAGGTTTTAAAGCCTTATGCCTACGTACCCACAAAGTGCAATGCGAGATCAAAACCTCGTAGTTCGTGGTACAAAATTTGAAAAGAATAAGTGTATTGAATTAATTTTAAGATGTAAAGATAAGTCGTCATCCCTTAGCGAATAATTCCGCTAAAAGGGATGAATCATATCTAAACATATGGAAAAGAAGAAAGGTGCACAAGGCACAAAACAATTGAATGGATTTATATTTTTTAAAGTATATATAAAAATGGTTTTAATATATTTACATGGCTTAATATTTGATTAAGAAAATAAAAGGAAAAGGTTCAAAAAATCGCTTGATCGAAATCAAGGTTTGTTTATGAAATTGTTTGAAGTTTAAGAAACGAGAAGGTTTTGAAATAAGAAGAAGTTTTGAAAATTAAAGAATGGGGAGGAGATGAAGAGACTAGTCCTAGTGCTTGAATTAAAAGCTAAGGAAAGAAGTTACCAAGACCAATATGTACAAATCTTCAAAATTCGGATTTCCATCTTCAAAAGTTAACGACATCATTTGAGGCCAAAGTTCTTAACCACTTCAACTTGAGCAAAGGGAATCCTAGAAGATCTAAGTCCAATTTCCAAGAAGTTTGGGATAGTAACCATAAGTCCAAAGTTAGAAGTAACAAGTTTTTTTAAGAGTTTAATCCTTTATTAGGTGTTTTAATATCCAAATGGACAAAAATAAAAAGCAAGCATAATATGAATATATACAAGCATAATATGAATGTAAATAATGATATATGATATAATATGGCAAAATATAATAAGGAGATAAGGGAGAGAGAGATTAAAAATAAAGAATAAAGTGCAAGAGATTAAATATAAACAATTATATTCACATTATAATATTATATACAATATAAAGTGGTATGATGAACTTAATCAAGCACAACCACAACAATGAAAGTAAAACCGAGGCAACCGGATCCAAATGGATCTTTAATCGAATCGGGACAACTTTAGGTCTATGTTAAGCAATCGCCGAGTAATTTACGAAGTAATTACCCTACAAATGAGGCCGGCCACCACTAATTAAAGTGGAAAATATCCGTGTTAATACATGTTAGAGAAACGATATAATGGATCGTTCTCCGAAAACATGCCACACTAAAAGAAGAAAGAAGGTCTAATCTTAATCGAGATTATCGTTGAATTTCTCGAAAAGCAACCTATCACGATCTCAAAGTATGGAGAATGATCCAAATGATCATTCATCCATAGATTTGAAATAATGAAGATTAAACTTAATCGGAAATCAACAATCCCGAATCGGAAGATTGTCATCGACCAAAATTAAAAGGAGATGAAGAATAATGGATCTAAAAGTAGATCCATAAGAAGAAATCAAAATATTTTTAAATCATTTTTTTAAACTCTTTTTCTAAATATCTCATTAAAAAAACTTTTCTAAAATAATGTTTAAAAATGATTTTTCTCAATTCTTTCTAAACATTTCTTAAAATCTTTCTAAAACATTATTTAAAAATTCCTTTTAAAAAAAAATATAGTTTTATATGAAATCTTTCAAATGTAAAAAACTTAATATAAAGTCAATTAAAAAAAAGAAGTAAATTAAATAATAATAAAAAAAAGGTGAGGGAAGGGATAAGGAGATCCACGGGTTGTGTAGCGGATTACATAGATCCAAATGGATCTAAATCCAACCATGCCTCATTTACATAAACAAATAATTAAAAAAAAAGGACAAAATAGGAAGATATGAAAGGGTCTTCTTCCTCTTCTTCACGGCATAAACAAACGAAACAGGGGAGACAACAACGAAACAAACGGCCTCCCTCACCTTCAACCGAAACGCACAAACTCTTCTCCTTCTTCTTCTTGTTCGATTTGCTCTCTCTCCAAATCTAATTCTGGTTTGTATGTTGAAGGAGGATCGAAGGAAATTGGAAAGTGATTAGGGATTTGGATCGAAATAGAATTGGGGAAAAGAAATTGTGCAGCGGTTTCGTAGGCTTTGTAAGCTTGTTGATTGAGAAGAGTGATAGTCTTATTTATAGCAAGCCGAGATGAACTTGAGGAAGAAAATCAGTTGCCGTTTCGTGAAGGATTGCTGCGTTTTGACAAGGTACCGAACGCGTGATTCATTCTCAGTTTCTTTCAAATTTGTGTTGCGTTTTATTCAATCCTTTTTTGCGTTTTGTGCGAAGGCTTGGAGCTATTTCTGTTTTGCTGTTGTTTTCGTGTTGTAAAGTTGAGGCGAACGACATCTTATGGTTTGGGCCTACGGCGTGCAAAGTTTGTTGACTATTGAGAGTTTGGGCCGTGAGGCTTGGCCTTGTTGTGAGCTGAGGATATGCGGCGTGCGGTGAAAGAAGTTGATGGGCGTTGGAAATGGCTTGAATATTGTTGTTGTTTTCAGCGGCTGAGGCTTACGGAAGTGTTTCGCTTGCAAGTGTCTTACGGCTGTAGTCGAAACTGTGGGTTTGGCTGTCACGGCTTATGCGTGTGGACTTTGCTTGTTCGGCTTAATGAAGCTGATGACGTTGTTGGCTTTGTTGCAAAAGCTGAAAGCTTGTACGGTGTGTTACGCGTGCAATTGGATACAGCTTGTATGAGCTTGTGATAGTAATGGCTGTGTTGGGCCAGGCATGATGTTTGTTTTGTGGGCGTATGACTTACGATTTTGGGAGGCTGGATGCGTACGGGAATTAGGCTTAAGCTGTTGATGTTGTACCGCATGGGATTGTGAACGGCTTGCTGAGCTGTGAGGTAAAGCTGTGTTGGGCCAGGATTTTGGCTTTGTTGTGTGGGGAAAAGGATTTGAGAAGTGTACCCCTTTTTTTTTAATTCTAATGGTGTAAAAAAAAATGGACAGTAAACTTTCTTTATTCTTATTTTTTTTTATGTAAATGGATATGATGAGAGGAAGAGAAAAAATAGCTTTAACATGTATTTAGAAAAAATGATGAGTTTTTAATAGTTTTAGGATGAAAATGATGATAAGAAAAATAAATAAATGGATATTTGGTTTTTTAAAAAAAAAAAATTGAGAAAAGAAATATGGTAAAAAAAAATGGATAATGAAATTGGATCTAATAGAAAAAAAGATGAAACTTGAATTTTTTTGTGAATTGAAATAAAAAATGAAAATGAATATGGAATTGATGAAAAGATAAAAAAAATATTAAAAGATAAAAAAAAAATGGATAATGAAATTGGATCTAATAGAAAAAAATGGATATTGGAAATTGAAGATGGTTTAATGGATAAGGAAATTGGTTTTCAAACCCACAACAAAATCCTGATTTTCTTGCACAAGCCACTGATGCAGAGGAATCACAGCCAATACGGACCCAACTGAATATTCCTCAACTCAAGCCAACTGTCATCTAAAAAGTATCTGATTATGCCCTGATGATTCGCAACCAACTGAGGAAAATAAATCCTCAAATAAATTACTGATGAACTGAAGACCCGATGACTTGATAGCCACTTGAAGATTCAAACCGCAACACATTGTCTGATAAATGATGAACAAACCACACTTTGCACAGAAAACAACTGTCATACAACCCAATTTGTACTTTGAAGACCATTGCCTGATAAATGAATTACTGGCACACACAAATGGCAGTCAACACAATCTTTTAATGGTTTGACCAGATTAGGTCAAACATCCACTTGAAATCGCATTGTGACTGAACAAACGCATCTGAATCAAATTACTGTCTCATCTTCGCAAACCTGCAACACAGAGAAGAAGAAAAACACTGCAACATATTTTTTGTATTTTGGTTAGAAGACAGGAAATATAAACAAATATAAAACAGTAAAAAAATGGTGATCCCCCGCGAAGCATAGACCCAATATCTGAGAAGAAACTCGAAACCAGAGCGATCTTGTTTGTATGCAAAATGCAAATGATATGCGAAACAGTCTTAGGGCAAAAATTAGGGTATTACAGCTGCCCCTATTTAAGTTTCTTCAATCCGGAGATATGAAGATTGACATCTTCGTCTCTACAAGATGGGAGAGACTTAAATACAGAAAAACCCAATTTTTGTCCTAAGAGAACAAATGATATGATATGAATATGATATGCAAACCCAAGATTTCTATGGGGAAAATAATGACCACCAGAGAAAAGCACAACTTGGGGACACAGAAGAAAATCCCGCTGGGGAAACAATAGACAAACAAAGAGTTACCAGGAAAATAAATCACTGGATGACAGACTCTACTTGGGGAAACGATATGATATAAACATGGAACAATATCGACCAGGGAAAAATAAACACCCTGCCAGGAATATCAACCGAACAAAATATTCGAATCCAAAAATGGAAAAAATAACTGTGTTGGAAAAGAAATCATCAACTACTTGATTTACTGGGTAGAAAATATAACAGACTCGACTATCGATTTACTGGATAGGAGATATAAAAGGACTCGACTATCGATTTACTGGATAGGAGTATGATCATCTACCTGGTTTACTGGGTAGGAACTTAATCAAATTACCTTTTTACTGGGTAAGAGAAAAAAATATCTGATTTTATCACCTTTTTACTGGGTAAGAGGAAAAAATAACTTGACTACCGGATTTACTGGGTAGAACAAATTCTCGACTACCTGATTTACTGGGTAGGAGCATAAGAGACTCGACTATCGATTTACTGGATAGGAGTATGACCCACTACCTGATTTACTGGGTAGGGACTCAATCAGATTACCTTTTTACTGGGTAATATGAAAATATCTGATTACATTACCTTTTTACTGGGTAAGAAAATAACTTGACTACCGGATTTACTGGGTAGAACAAATTCTCGACTACCTGATTTACTGGGTAGGAGCACAAGTAAAAGAACTTGATCAAATTGGTAATATCACCCACTATCGATTACTGATAGCTTAATCCCAAAGTAATAATACTCAAGATGGAGAAAATGTTGCCCACTATCAAACAATGATAGCTTAATTCCAAAGCAAACATATCCATAAAATGGGACCAAAGTTCAATCCAAGAACAAATTGGAAAGAAACGGTCAAACAAGACTCATCCCGAGGAGGAAATATCTCAACTGGGGACAATCCATCCAGATAATAAACTGGGGAGGAAACTAAATCAACATCATCCACGAGAAACAAACTCAGTGGGGAATTAGAAAGGATTAACACTTTCTGCTTAATGGTCGACACTCTAAACTTGAGAGGAATACGACACACAAACTCTGTGGGGGAAAATCACACCAAAGAGCAGATAACAATGATAAACGCAAGAATGCAAGCAAACAATGCTATGCTTATGCGTATGAATATGTTTATGAATATGCTGACAAAACAGACATAAAGATAAGAAATGGGTGATATGAACACCACAACCACCGGATACTCGGCTAATCCCAAGGCAACAATGCAGGGAAACATGCTGGAGATTCAATCTTGAACTCTGCAGGGGAATATCACAAGCCATCAAAGGAAAAAAATCCTGCTACAAGGCCTAAATCATGATAAAACAGCATCTACTAGGAATATCGTCCTGCTGAGGCAAAGGTAATAATCTGCTGAGGATGGAAATATCTTGATCAAACTTCACAAGGAATAACTAACATACAACTCCTGCTCCACCTGGGGATAGAGTGCCAGTCTTGCTAAAAATCACATAGGAAACTGCTGGAAATCAACACATGCAGACCTACTGGGGATCCATATGGGGATATCAGAAGTTAGCATCATAGCCACAACACAGTTACGAGGGATTTTAAATCAGTACCCAACATAGAGTAAAAACCTCTAAACTGACTGCCATATCAATACTCCTATATTCAAGGATGCAAATAATTCAGGCTGAGGAACATGAGGTCAGCTGGGGATTCCCAAAACTTCTCACTTCAAAGATAACATGCTGAGGAAAAGGTCCACACTCAACTAGGGATTCTCAAAACATCCCTTCCAACAATTCTTCTGGGGAACACATACAATCTCTGTTCAACATCATGGTTGGGGAACAAAACATCATTAACATCAATCTGATCAAGACTATCCAAGAACTTCGCATGGACACAACCGAATCAAACCCTGCTTTGGGAGAGACAAGTTACACACATCCAGACTTTACCATTCTTGGAATCACTGTTGATAACCTTTCTTTGTTCATATATCAAAAGAAAAGTGTTTTTAAAATCTTCAAAAATTAAATTTATTAAATTTGTTTCAAAAATCATCATCAACAATAAATTGAAATTTTGTAAACAGAAACAATATAAAGAATTGCAAACAATTGGATAAAGCTCAAATTCATTGATAGAATGGTAGTCAGCAAATGGCAGGACTCCATGGATCATTACAAGTTTGAAAAATGGTAAATACATGGAAAAGGGCTACATTGAGATATAATGATCACTATTCTCCCTATCAACTTTGAACTCCACTGTGTCCGAAACTTCAGTCAAGGATGAGTGAATAAGAATCTTTGATGAATAATTCTTCTGAGGGATAGAATCTGAAATCCTCGGTTACTACAAGTGATTCAGTCTGTCGACGCAGTTACTTGCCATGATCCCTAACTTTTGCCTAGATTGCCCTTTCGGGTTTTCAACCTACCGGGATAATTATTTCTGTTTTTGTCTCTAATTTTTGCCTGGACCGCCCTTTCGGGTTTTCAATCCACCGAGACGCTCATTTTTGCCTAAGTCGCCCTTTCGGGTTTTCAACTTAGCGAGCTGTTCTTTTATTTTTTTAGGCGAAGTATTTCTTGACTGCATCCGCATTCACAGGACGAGTGATCTCCTCACCATCCATAGTTGCAAGAATTAATGAACCGCCAGAGAAGGCTTTCTTAACAACATATGGTCCATCATAGTTCGGAGTCCACTTGCCCCGAGAATCTTTAAGGAAAGACTGAATCTTTTTGAGCACGAGGTCGCCTTCTCTGAATACGCGAGGTTTGACCTTCTTATCAAAAGCTTTCTTCATTCTTTGCTGGTACAACCGACCATGACACAAAGCTTTAAATCTCTTTTCTTCAATCAAATTCAACTGGTCAAATCTACTCTGACACCATTCAGCCTCAGTCAACTTGGCTTCCATCAGAACTCTCATTGATGGGATCTCAACTTCGACGGGGAGCACTGCTTCCATACCATAAACAAGTGAGAAAGGGGTTGCCCCTGTTGAAGTGCGGACGGATGTACGATACCCATGCAAAGCAAAAGGGAGCATCTCATGCCAGTCCTTGTATGTCACAACCATCTTCTGAATGATCTTCTTAATATTCTTATTCGCAGCTTCAACAGCCCCATTCATCTTCGGTCTATAAGGAGAGGAATTATGGTGTTGAATCTTGAAATCTTCACAAAGCTCTTTCATCATCTTATTGTTCAAGTTCGAACCATTATCAGTAATGATTCTATTCGGAACACCATATCTGCAGATAAGATTATTCTTGATAAACCGAACCACAACTTGCTTGGTCACATTAGCATACGATGCCGCTTCCACCCATTTGGTGAAGTAGTCAATTGCCACGAGAATAAAGCGATGTCCATTCGAAGCCTTGGGTTCAATCATGCCAATCATATCAATTCCCCACATGGAGAAAGGCCATGGGGAAGAAATCACATTGAGATAAGCTGGTGGTACGTGAATCTTATCAGCATACACCTGACACTTATGGCATTTTTTCACATATTTGCAACAATCAGATTCCATTGTCAACCAATAGTAACCTGCTCTCAACATCTTTTTAGCCATTGCATGCCCATTGGCATGAGTGCCAAAGGATCCTTCATGAATTTATTTCATCAACATGTCTGCTTCGTGTCTATCCACGCATCTGAGCAAGACCATGTCGAAATTTCTCTTATAAAGCACATTTCCATTCAGGAAGAAATTGCCTGCCAATCTCCTCAAGGTTCTCTTATCTTTACCAGATGCCCCAAGCGGGTATTCTTGACTCTGGAGAAAACATTTAATATCGTGATACCAAGGCTTGTCATCGTGGACTTCTTCAACTGCAAACACATGAGCTGGTCTTTCAAGTCGATTCACACTGATCATAGGAACATCATTCCACTGGTGCACTTTTATCATGGAAGCTATGGTTGCTAAAGCATCAGCCATTTGATTCTCATCACGAGGGATATAATGAAATTCAACTTTGGTGAAGAAAGTTGATATCTTCCTGGCATAATCTCTATAGGGGATTAAGTGAGGTTGATGAGTTACCCACGTGCCCTGAATCTGATTAATCACCAATGCAGAATCTCCATATACATCAAGATGTTTAATCCTTAAATCAACAGCTTCTTCCAGACCCATAATGCAGGCTTCATACTCAGCTTCATTGTTGGTACAAGGAAAAGTCAATCTTGCGGAAAAAGGAATATGTGAACCATCGGGAGTAATGATCATTGCCCCAATTCCTCTTCCACGTGCATTCACAGCACCATCAAAAACTAAACCCCATCGAGATCCAAGCTCCGGCCCTTCCTCAATCAGAGGTTCATCATTATCTTTCACTTTCAAAAACATCACATCTTCATCTGGAAAGTCAAACTTGACAGGTTGGTAATCATCAATCGGTTGATGTGCCAAATAGTCAGCCAAGATACTACTTTTTATAGCTTTTTGAGTTCGGTACTCAATATCATATTCTGATAATAACATTTGCCAACGAGCAATCCTCCCAGTTAAAGCAGGCTTTTCAAAGATATACTTGATTGGATCCATTTTAGAGATCAACCAAGTCGTATGATTCAGCATATACTGGCGAAGACGCTTTGCAGCCCAAGCTAAGGCACAACAAGTTTTTTCAAGCATGGAATACCGAGACTCACAATCAGTGAATTTCTTACTCAAGTAGTAAATTGCATGTTCTTTTCTTCCAGTTTCATCTTGCTGACCAAGCACACAACCCATGGAATCTTCCAACACGGTCAAGTACAGGATCATCGGTCTACCTTCCACCGGAGGAGACAAAATAGGAGGTTCAAGCAGATATTCTTTAATACTTTCAAACGCCTTCTGGCAATCATCTGTCCAGACACAACCTTTATCTTTCCGAAGCAACTTGAAGATCGGAGCACATGTGGCAGTCATGTGAGAGATAAACCTTGAGATATAATTCAATCGGCCCAAGAATCCTCTGACTTGCTTTTCGGTTCTTGGAGCAGGCATTTCCTGAATAGCTTTCACTTTATCAGGATCAACTTCAATACCTCTTTGGCTGACAATGAAACCTAGCAACTTTCCAGAACGTACACCAAATGTGCACTTGTTCGGATTCAAACGAAGCTTATACTTTCTCAATCTTTGAAACAACTTCAGCAAATGCTCAACATGATCCTCTTCAGTCTTTGACTTGGCGATCATATCATCAACATATACTTCGATCTCTTTGTGCATCATATCATGGAAAAGTGTAGTCATAGCTCTTTGGTACGTCGCACCAGCATTCCTCAATCCAAAGGGCATCACTCTGTAGCAGAATGTTCCCCATGGTGTAATAAATGTGGTCTTTTCCATATCTTCGGGTGCCATCTTTATTTGATTGTAACCGGAAAATCCGTCCATAAAAGAGAACACATCAAACTTAGCCGTATTATCTACCAACATATCAATATGTGGCAATGGAAAATCATCTTTCGGACTAGCTTTGTTCAAATCTCTGTAATCTACGCACATTCGGACTTTTCCGTCTTTCTTCGGAACTGGAACAATATTAGCCACCCATTCAGGATAAATTGACGTCACAAGGAAACCTGCATCAATCTGCTTTTGAACCTCCTCTTTGATTTTTAATGCCATATCTGGATGAGTTCTTCTGAGCTTCTGCTTTACAGGTGGACATTCAGGCTTCAGCGGCAATCTATGCTCCACAATATTAGTATCAAGACCTGGCATGTCTTGATAAGACCACGCAAATACATCAACATATTCTCTGAGAAGCTCTATAATCCTCTTCTTAACATCAGGATCCAACAATGCTCCAACTTTGACTTCTTTCTTTTCATCTTCAGAACCCAAGTTGACCATCTCTATAGACTCTCCATGAGGCTGAATAATCTTTTCCTCGTGCTCAAGCAACCGAGAAATTTCATCTGGAATCTCTTCATCCTCCTCTTCCTCAGCTTCAAACACAGGGAAATCAAAGTTGGGAGAGGGCATAGGATCATTGTTTTCAATGGGTTTATCAGTCAATCTGCACAATGATTTTATTTTTATTTTAGAAGATGAGCAAAAGTGCAAACAATATGCAGATACACACTCATTATTATTTTTAGGGTTTTTTATGTTACCATTTTTTCAGAATAAAGCAAAAATGAAAAACACATATGGAAATAACAAAATAACATTTTATTGATGATGATCAAATTTGAAACAAAGCCCGACAAGCATCACTTTCACCTTGGGCAGAGTGAAAGGATTTTTGAAAGAAAATAAAAACAATTACTTTGAAGAATGAACGATAAAAGGAACATCAACAGCGATCCAGTTCTGGCAAATCTTTCCGTGTGTAACAAAGTCTTGTATTTCTTCGTCTTCATCATCATCATCATCATCAATGATAGCAGCAGCGGAATGATCGTTGATAAATCCAGCACTTCGGAAACCTTCTTGAATAGTCTTGGGATCTTTGACAACTGCACCTGGCGCAAAGCCGATACCGAAACCTTCCTTGTTGTCTACAGCATCAATAATTCTTCCCCAACCATCAGACTGACCAGCTTCAATCACTCGCAGAGCATCTTTGAAAGAGGACATGGGCATCACATTCTTCTTAACAACACTATTCACAACAGAAAGAGCTTGAAACGACGTTCCCACCTCTTCCTCAGCATCAATATAAGAGAAAGAAGATAGATTGCTCACAAGCATCGCCCTCTCACCTTCAATGGTCACCAATTTACCTTCTCTTACAAACTTCAGCTTCTGATGAAGAGTGGATGTTACAGCTCCAGCTTCGTGGATCCATGGTCTTCCGAGGAGACAACTATATGCGGGACGTATATCCATTACTTGAAAAGTAATCTTGAATATAAACGGTCCAATAAGGATGGGAAGATCCACCTCTCCAATCACTGTCTTCTTTGACCCGTCAAATGCCTTCACTATAATCCCACTGTGCCTCATGGGAGCACCTTGAAATGCAAGCTTTGACAATGTCGATTTTGGCATAACATTCAGAGACGAGCCGGTATCAACTAACACTTTAGATAAAGCATCTTCTTGACAATTCACCGAGATGTGCAGAGCCAGATTATGATTTCTTCCTTCTTCAGGCAAGTCCTCATCACAGAAGCTCAAATTGTTGCATGAAGTGATATTCGCCACAATACTATCGAATTGATCAACCGTCACATCATGGTCTACATATGCTTGATCTAGAATCTTCTGCAATGACTGCCTATGAGCCTCAGAACTCATCAACAGAGACAAAACTGATATCTTTGAGGGAGTCTGCAATAACTGCTCAGAAATGTTATACTCACTCTTCTTTATCAGCTTTAACACTTCATCATCATTATTACCAGATTGGCTCGATTGGACCACAGCATCCGTAATCTGCTTGCTCGCACTGGTATCTTCAACTCTCTTCGGAGGGTCTGAAGCATACAATCTACCACTTCGGGTAACTTTTGTCACATCCGCAATGCTAACCACAGACTTTGGAGTAGGAAGAGGAACTTCCCTACCATTCTCTATCATCGTAGCATTATACCTGTACGGAACAGCTTTGTCAGACTCATATGGCATTGGACCAGGTACATTGATCACCAATGGAGTAACAGCGGTCTGGCGACTATCAAAAGAAAACACCATTCTCTCAGGAGCAGCCCTTTCAGGAAGATTGAACTGAGGCATAATGACATTTATTTCATTCTCGTATTCATCTCTTTTCGCTGTTACTTCGATCAGCTTATCGTCCATCATCTTCTGGATATCCCTTTTCACAATCACACAACCACGCGGATTCACCGAACAGATACAACATCCAGCATAGTCATGATCGATATCGTGATATTCACTCAGGAAAGCATGCATTTCCACCAAAGATCTTCGGATATGACTGACTTCATAGATTTTGAACAACCCTGGACAACCAGCAACCATATTCACAGACGCATTACCATGCTTCGGCAACGGATCCTTCTGTATATTAGGATTAACATCATTAAAATACAGAACATTGTTCCTCATCAATTTCTGTACTTCAAACTTCAAAGGATAACAGTTCTCAACATCATGCCCCGGGGCACCCTGATGAAAAGCACATCGGGCTTCTGGCTTATACCACCACAGAATAGTTTCTGGAACTGGAGGTGGAGGACGAGTCTGCACAAGATTCTTTGCAATTAAAGACGGAAGCAAGTTTGCATAAAGCACAGGAATAGGATCAAAACTGGGCTTAGCCCGAGCTTGTTGATTACCACCTTGTTGCACAGAAGGTTGCTGATAACGAGGTTGGAACTTTGGAACAGCTGGCACAGTTGGAGCCATGTTAATCATTGGTGTAACAGAAGCCACATGCTGCGAATGGTGATTCATACGATTGTGAGGTCTTCTAAAACTTTCTCGGGATACTGCATTAGTCTCGTTTTCTTTCTTTTTCCCGAAATTAAACCTTCTAGAGCTTGAACCATTACTGTTCTCTTGAGTCAACCGTCCCTCACGGACACCTTCTTCTAAACGCATACCCATGCTCACCATCTCAGTGAAGTCAGAAGGAGCACTTGCTATCATTCTCTCGTAATAAAAAGAACCCAACGTCTTCAAGAAGATCTTCGTCATTTCTTTTTCTTCTAACGGAGGAACAATCTGAGCTGCCAGCTCTCTCCATCTCTGTGCATATTCTTTAAAAGTATCTTTGTCCTTCTGGGACATAGCACGGAGTTGATCTCTATCAGGCGCCATATCAACATTGTACTTATATTGCTTCACAAATGCTTCTCCCAAATCATTGAAGGTCTTGATTTGGCTATTATCCAGACTCATATACCACCTCATAGGTTCCCCGGTCAAACTATCCTGGAAATAGTGAATCAGCAGCTTATCATTATCAGTCTGAGTCGACATCTTCCTTGCATACATCGTCAGATGGCTCAATGGACAAGTATTGCCTTTGTACTTCTCAAACTCAGGCAGCTTGAATTTGTAGGGAACTTTAACATTTGGGACCAGACAAAGGTCATAAGCATCTTTTCCAAAAAAATCTTTATGCCTCAAAGCTCTCATCTCCCTCTGGATCTCAACAAAGCGTCCCTGGAAGTCATCAAGTCTTTCAGCAACTCCAACACCTTCACTGGGCTCAGCATGGTAAATCATCTCATCCTGATGCGGAATATTGCGCACTACAGGCGATACAGCAGTCACAATTGGAGGAAGGGTAGTCCACACTGGTGGTGGGATAGCATTGAATGCAGCATTCTCCGGACGATGAGGAGGACGATATCCAGCAGGAAAAAAGTCAACAGGCCTGCCCCAGGGCGTGCTAGCAGGTATACGATGGTGAGGAGAAATAACAGTCTCGATAGGAATGGATGCGGTAACAACCTCTGAGATGCCAGTATTCTGAGCAGGAGGACTAGGAGGCGGCTGATTCTGAGCAGCCATCAAATTTTCCATCATAGCAGTCACTCTCTCCAAGCTTTCCCTCAAATAAGTAACCTCTTCGCGCAGCTCGCGATTCTCTTGTTGCAAAGTATCCATCACTCTTCTTTGATTAGCTCGAGTATCGAAACGATGAGTCAGCTTGACAGGATCACTGAGATGAAGACCAAGAAACAACAATAAGATCCCTGGAGAACACTCAAAAAGCAAGACAAATGCGAATATGATGCATGCTATGTATATGCAAATGCAAAGATTTCAAAGGATTATAAGTTAACTTGCAATATTCATAAAGAAACACTTTTTGAAATACTGAAAAACTCATTCTCATTAATATCAAAGTGAGGATTACAAATGAAATACAAAACATCAATAATCCTAATACATAAGAGAAAGAGTAAACTAGGCCTAAGGAATCATATCAGAAGAAGTCCCGAATCCTGGCTGATACTTCATGCGAATCCTCTTGATCTCACTCTTGTACCGCTCTTCCATATCTTCCTTATCCTTCACCAACTTGTCGACAATGGCCTTCCAAGCACCGGAAGTAGGAGGAATAGTAGATGGAGTACTAGAGGAAAATAAATCCTCTCTCGGCCTCTTCGTGACGCGCCGCTCAAGTAACTCAATAAGATCATCCTTCTCCTTAAGCTGCTCCTGCATAGTAGTCCTCTCAAGTAACCAATCTTCCTTTTCTTTCTTCATCTTCTCTAACTCTTCTTGAAGAACCAACTTCTCATCAACGGGAGGTAGAAAAGCAGACAAAGGCAATATGGGAAACATAGGCTCCTCAGGTGGATAAGGCATCTTGAGCTTGGAAGCTCTAGATTGAACCCACTGAATATAACAATCGGACGGAGGAAGGTGTTGTCTACCCAATTGACCTTTCTCTTTCCTATGAACAGCATGCCAAGAATGAGCAATCCTTTTCTTCATCTCTATATGATCATCACCATTAAGAAAGAAGAAACGGGATAAAGCAAGATTATTTGGAACATCCTTCAAACAATAACCAAACTGACGTCTAGCCAAAATAGGATTGTAGCTAATTCCCCCACGTGTACCAAGAAGAGGTACATTAGGGAATTCTCCACAACTATCAATGAGAACTCCGGTGTCATAATAAGAGCTATACCACGTCATGTCCTTGTGAGAAAGCGACATCAACCTCTGAGACCATCTTCGATTCTCTCTGTTATCCTTGAAAACATCTGACTTCGGTAGGTGCGAAATAAACCACCTATAAAGAAGAGGAGCACAACAAACAATCTCTCCGTCGCCTTTAGAAGTCCTATAGTGAAAGGCATGGTACATGTCTCCAAGCAAGGTAGGAATCGGGTTCTTCTTCAAGAAAATTTGAATAGCATTCTCATCCACAATGCCATCCAAATTTGGAAACAAAACAATCCCGTAGATAAGCAAAACAAGGATAGCCTCAAATGTATCTCTATGACCCAAAGCAAGTGAGGTGGAAGCCTTTCCCATCAAAAACTTGGCATTAATACCACGGACACTCCCTTTTGGGAGAAACTTCCCATTAAGCTCGGATTCCTTAAGAAACAATGCTTTGGCAATAATCTTGACAGTAAGCTCCTTCTCTAAACCAGTGAAAAGAAACCCCTTGTCCAGAATGGGCAAACCTAACCAATGAGAATATTCCTCCAGAGTAGGTACAAGCTGATAGTCTGGAAAGGTAAAACAATGGTGCAACGGGTCATAAAACTGAGCCAAAGTAGGGAGAATCCCCTCAGGTACATCAAGATCCAACATGTGCAACAGCTTTCCATGACATTTTCGGAACTCTTGGGTATCAGCAACCAAAGCTCCTAGCTTCCTTAACTCTACAATATTAGGACTCTTGAAAGTGTACTTCTTTGTATTCCTCCTTTCGAAAGTCATAGCCATGGACATCTGAAATTTGCAAAAGTTTCTTATAAGTCCTTTGAAATCTTACGGATAATGTTCATGAATGTTATGATGGCATGTATGCAACAAGCACAAACAAGATCACACAAAGCACACGGGCTTAGGTTCCGAGTCACGAGTATGAAGTCAAGGTAACAGAACCAACCCACACAGGTAAGTACTAAGGTTTTGTCTTCATTGTACCTGCAAGAAACCAAAAGGGTGCTAACAGAGGTGCCCGGAGTTATCAGCCATCTTTAGAATTTTATCGGTACGTTGGATTACTCCCCAACCGATAACATTCTTAAAATAGACCTCGTCCGAGTGTAGTATCGCGTGACAACCGCCTTAGATTTACATCCAGACAGCTTCCGCACTACGTTCCTAAATTGGCTTAGATGGGTTAAGGGTTCTAAGGTCCTCAGTATGATCAGCTCAAGGTCGGAAAATAATGCCACGTACGATTACTCGTCATGACATTGATAGTCCAAGAGAGCCTAACCGAGTGGAGATTATCAAATTGATATTGCTTTGGACTACTCCATCGCATATCGCTTCGAATATCGCCGTCCTATCATAAGTGTCACTCAGATCCGGGTTAGAATCTATCTCACACAGAGGATCACCAAAAACCAAAACGGAACAAACAAATAACAAACAATTCAAACCAAAACAATAAATAAATCAAAGTAGGCTAAATCCGCTTAGAGATTCGATCCCCAGCAGAGTCGCCACTTTTCTGTAGCGGTAAAATCGTGAGTGTAAGCTATTGATTAACTTAACTCGATTAACACAGAGTCGCCACCGCGCTTTTCTTTATTTCCGAATGGAAAAAGGTAAAAGAACGAATAAAAACCTAGGATTCTAAAAGCAAAGGCTAAAAGAAATAAACAGAGATTGGGTAAGGGGATTGGTTATGAACCGGGAAGGTTTTAGGCACCCGACTCATCCGTGGTACTCCACGGGAGCCCTTTGAAATACTTATTGCTTTTTGGTCTGAAATTGGTTTGTTTAAAATGATGGAAGAGATGAGAAGAAGAATATTTTTTAATGATTTTGTGTTTGATAAGGTTTTAAAGCCTTATGCCTACGTACCCACAAAGTGCAATGCGAGATCAAAACCTCGTAGTTCGTGGTACAAAATTTGAAAAGAATAAGTGTATTGAATTAATTTTAAGATGTAAAGATAAGTCGTCATCCCTTAGCGAATAATTCCGCTAAAAGGGATGAATCATATCTAAACATATGGAAAAGAAGAAAGGTGCACAAGGCACAAAACAATTGAATGGATTTATATTTTTTAAAGTATATATAAAAATGGTTTTAATATATTTACATGGCTTAATATTTGATTAAGAAAATAAAAGGAAAAGGTTCAAAAAATCGCTTGATCGAAATCAAGGTTTGTTTATGAAATTGTTTGAAGTTTAAGAAACGAGAAGGTTTTGAAATAAGAAGAAGTTTTGAAAATTAAAGAATGGGGAGGAGATGAAGAGACTAGTCCTAGTGCTTGAATTAAAAGCTAAGGAAAGAAGTTACCAAGACCAATATGTACAAATCTTCAAAATTCGGATTTCCATCTTCAAAAGTTAACGACATCATTTGAGGCCAAAGTTCTTAACCACTTCAACTTGAGCAAAGGGAATCCTAGAAGATCTAAGTCCAATTTCCAAGAAGTTTGGGATAGTAACCATAAGTCCAAAGTTAGAAGTAACAAGTTTTTTTAAGAGTTTAATCCTTTATTAGGTGTTTTAATATCCAAATGGACAAAAATAAAAAGCAAGCATAATATGAATATATACAAGCATAATATGAATGTAAATAATGATATATGATATAATATGGCAAAATATAATAAGGAGATAAGGGAGCGAGAGATTAAAAATAAAGAATAAAGTGCAAGAGATTAAATATAAACAATTATATTCACATTATAATATTATATACAATATAAAGTGGTATGATGAACTTAATCAAGCACAACCACAACAATGAAAGTAAAACCGAGGCAACCGGATCCAAATGGATCTTTAATCGAATCGGGACAACTTTAGGTCTATGTTAAGCAATCGCCGAGTAATTTACGAAGTAATTACCCTACAAATGAGGCCGGCCACCACTAATTAAAGTGGAAAATATCCGTGTTAATACATGTTAGAGAAACGATATAATGGATCGTTCTCCGAAAACATGCCACACTAAAAGAAGAAAGAAGGTCTAATCTTAATCGAGATTATCGTTGAATTTCTCGAAAAGCAACCTATCACGATCTCAAAGTATGGAGAATGATCCAAATGATCATTCATCCATAGATTTGAAATAATGAAGATTAAACTTAATCGGAAATCAACAATCCCGAATCGGAAGATTGTCATCGACCAAAATTAAAAGGAGATGAAGAATAATGGATCTAAAAGTAGATCCATAAGAAGAAATCAAAATATTTTTAAATCATTTTTTTAAACTCTTTTTCTAAATATCTCATTAAAAAAACTTTTCTAAAATAATGTTTAAAAATGATTTTTCTCAATTCTTTCTAAACATTTCTTAAAATCTTTCTAAAACATTATTTAAAAATTCCTTTTAAAAAAAAATATAGTTTTATATGAAATCTTTCAAATGTAAAAAACTTAATATAAAGTCAATTAAAAAAAAGAAGTAAATTAAATAATAATAAAAAAAAGGTGAGGGAAGGGATAAGGAGATCCACGGGTTGTGTAGCGGATTACATAGATCCAAATGGATCTAAATCCAACCATGCCTCATTTACATAAACAAATAATTAAAAAAAAAGGACAAAATAGGAAGATATGAAAGGGTCTTCTTCCTCTTCTTCACGGCATAAACAAACGAAACAGGGGAGACAACAACGAAACAAACGGCCTCCCTCACCTTCAACCGAAACGCACAAACTCTTCTCCTTCTTCTTCTTGTTCGATTTGCTCTCTCTCCAAATCTAATTCTGGTTTGTATGTTGAAGGAGGATCGAAGGAAATTGGAAAGTGATTAGGGATTTGGATCGAAATAGAATTGGGGAAAAGAAATTGTGCAGCGGTTTCGTAGGCTTTGTAAGCTTGTTGATTGAGAAGAGTGATAGTCTTATTTATAGCAAGCCGAGATGAACTTGAGGAAGAAAATCAGTTGCCGTTTCGTGAAGGATTGCTGCGTTTTGACAAGGTACCGAACGCGTGATTCATTCTCAGTTTCTTTCAAATTTGTGTTGCGTTTTATTCAATCCTTTTTTGCGTTTTGTGCGAAGGCTTGGAGCTATTTCTGTTTTGCTGTTGTTTTCGTGTTGTAAAGTTGAGGCGAACGACATCTTATGGTTTGGGCCTACGGCGTGCAAAGTTTGTTGACTATTGAGAGTTTGGGCCGTGAGGCTTGGCCTTGTTGTGAGCTGAGGATATGCGGCGTGCGGTGAAAGAAGTTGATGGGCGTTGGAAATGGCTTGAATATTGTTGTTGTTTTCAGCGGCTGAGGCTTACGGAAGTGTTTCGCTTGCAAGTGTCTTACGGCTGTAGTCGAAACTGTGGGTTTGGCTGTCACGGCTTATGCGTGTGGACTTTGCTTGTTCGGCTTAATGAAGCTGATGACGTTGTTGGCTTTGTTGCAAAAGCTGAAAGCTTGTACGGTGTGTTACGCGTGCAATTGGATACAGCTTGTATGAGCTTGTGATAGTAATGGCTGTGTTGGGCCAGGCATGATGTTTGTTTTGTGGGCGTATGACTTACGATTTTGGGAGGCTGGATGCGTACGGGAATTAGGCTTAAGCTGTTGATGTTGTACCGCATGGGATTGTGAACGGCTTGCTGAGCTGTGAGGTAAAGCTGTGTTGGGCCAGGATTTTGGCTTTGTTGTGTGGGGAAAAGGATTTGAGAAGTGTACCCCTTTTTTTTTAATTCTAATGGTGTAAAAAAAAATGGACAGTAAACTTTCTTTATTCTTATTTTTTTTTATGTAAATGGATATGATGAGAGGAAGAGAAAAAATAGCTTTAACATGTATTTAGAAAAAATGATGAGTTTTTAATAGTTTTAGGATGAAAATGATGATAAGAAAAATAAATAAATGGATATTTGGTTTTTTAAAAAAAAAAAATTGAGAAAAGAAATATGGTAAAAAAAAATGGATAATGAAATTGGATCTAATAGAAAAAAAGATGAAACTTGAATTTTTTTGTGAATTGAAATAAAAAATGAAAATGAATATGGAATTGATGAAAAGATAAAAAAAATATTAAAAGATAAAAAAAAAATGGATAATGAAATTGGATCTAATAGAAAAAAATGGATATTGGAAATTGAAGATGGTTTAATGGATAAGGAAATTGGTTTTCAAACCCACAACAAAATCCTGATTTTCTTGCACAAGCCACTGATGCAGAGGAATCACAGCCAATACGGACCCAACTGAATATTCCTCAACTCAAGCCAACTGTCATCTAAAAAGTATCTGATTATGCCCTGATGATTCGCAACCAACTGAGGAAAATAAATCCTCAAATAAATTACTGATGAACTGAAGACCCGATGACTTGATAGCCACTTGAAGATTCAAACCGCAACACATTGTCTGATAAATGATGAACAAACCACACTTTGCACAGAAAACAACTGTCATACAACCCAATTTGTACTTTGAAGACCATTTCCTGATAAATGAATTACTGGCACACACAAATGGCAGTCAACACAATCTTTTAATGGTTTGACCAGATTAGGTCAAACATCCACTTGAAATCGCATTGTGACTGAACAAACGCATCTGAATCAAATTACTGTCTCATCTTCGCAAACCTGCAACACAGAGAAGAAGAAAAACACTGCAACATATTTTTTGTATTTTGGTTAGAAGACAGGAAATATAAACAAATATAAAACAGTAAAAAAATGGTGATCCCCCGCGAAGCATAGACCCAATATCTGAGAAGAAACTCGAAACCAGAGCGATCTTGTTTGTATGCAAAATGCAAATGATATGCGAAACAGTCTTAGGGCAAAAATTAGGGTATTACAATGTTCAACTGAGTTAAAAATAAACTTCCTTGGAGAATTTACTAAACTACCATTTCAGAATTACAACTTTCTCACTCGCAAAAGGACTTTCTATAAAGCACCGAAACTAAACCTTTAGTGAGAGAAAGTAAAAAAACTTTTTTTAGAGATAATGAGAAGTGAGAAATGAAACCATATTTCTATATGTTAAAAAGAGTGTGAAATGACCTCTATTTATAGACTCGATGTTGGCACAAAAAAGATTAATTTTTAAGGCTTTTTATGACTTGTCAATCGATTGACAATATGCATCAATCAATTGGTTAGCCTAAACTAAACAATTAACAAGTTAAAATTGGAAGGGAAAGATATTTAGTTGCTACCCATCATTAAACTGTTCTCATATGTGTGCACGTGGGTGTGTGTATGTGTGCGTGGATGCGTGAGTGCGTGTGTGTGTGATTTATCTACATACTTTTATGAGAATCCCCTTATGTTTTACAATATGTTCACTCAGACGTGTCTGGGCAAACTTCCACATACTTCAAATATCGTCAGATGTTTTCTTTCTTGTAAACACTTATTTTAGTTCACTTGAGATGGGACTTGAGTTAGATTCCATTTGGTTTTTATTATTAGATAGTCAAGTCCATTAAACCCTAATAATTTGGTTTGCATCTTTAACTGTTTTAGCCGCTCTATGATTGACTTCAATTGTTGTCATCAAGGACTAGTTGTCATTGTTAGTTCTGTTGTTGTAGGTGTTGACATTAATTTTGGTAAAACTAACCTGACAGCAACATGTTGGACAAGATATTCTAACATGCTGAAGAATAAGTTCTATAGTAGGTTTAGTAAGTTGTCAGATAAGAAGTTCTGACATGGCTTCTCAGACATCAATACATATGTGCTTATAATACTTGGCAGATGCTGAACCAAATGCTGAAATTATTGTGACAATATTGTTGTTTTGTGATGTCAGAGCAGATCTCTTAACATCTGTCTGTCAGTTCTGGACAACTTTGCAGAAAGTTGTGATTTGATTTTGGAGGAGTTTTAGCAGGTGTTTGTTTCTGTGATTAGTCTGATTGGTGGCGAAAATCAAGGAGAAATTTTATGATTAACAAAAGTTGTTTTGTTTCATATATTTGAAGATATTTTCATATCTTTTAGGTTGTTATTTTTGGAAAGATTTGATGTTTCTATTCCTGTACAATTTTTTCAAAAGAGATTTAAAGATCAATCAGCTTTTAATGAAGATCAGATCTGTCTGTTTTCATTACTTCATCAGATATGTTTGGATTCTTTGCCCAAGCCCATAAAGATCGCTATCTATTTAACACTGGTGCAACCCTAATTGGATGTACAAAAAATTAGAGATTGAAAAAGCTGTGCATTCTGAGTTAGAGTTTTGTTTTGTATTGTTGATTGTGAGTCATTCTAACATAACCTAGATTTTTGAACTGGACTAATTTTTTAGTTGTATTTTGTCCACTATAAGCTTTTAAGCATGAATGTTTGTTCTTGATTGAAGCTTTTAAGCAAGATCAAGTTGTTTATCTTGGAAGAGTGTTTTTCTATTTTCTTTGTAAGGTTTTGGTTGATTATCACAGTGTGTGATTAAGGGGGGGTGGAGGATGAAAGGGGATTCTCTTATCTAAGGATTCTTAGATAGAAATTGTATTGGGTAGTGATTAAGTGAGGGGTGTAAACTGTGATTGTTTAACTCTGAATTGATACTACTAATATTAGATTTCCTTCCTGGATTGGTAGTTCTCATAGTAGGTGAGTTTGCACCGAACTGGGTTAAAAATCTATTGTGTTATTGTTGTTGTACTTTTTTACTGTATTTACCTTGTTAATGTTCAGATAGTAATGTCGTAACATCTTATTCGACATCACATATCTGATACCAGAATTTCAGTCATCATTAGACACTAGTTGTCATCATCAAAATTTATTGTCTTCATTAAACTCATGTCACCTAGAAATTAACATGCACAACATGGTTCCACATTCTCTTCATTTTTGATGATGTCAATGCATCTCTCAAGGAGGTGGTAAAAAAACAAGTAAATATTTAGAGTAATCAAATTCCACATCAATTAAGTAGAGAGTATAGTCTACTCTCCCGGAGAGTATGCTTCTCCCCCTTTATCAAAATAAAAAATGCGGATAAAGATGCATTACAATAATTTAAATATGCAAACACATCACATAAGCATTAAGAACCATCACTCATATTATTAAATTTGAAAGTACAAAAGGGTAGTTTTGCAGAACTGCATGTACAAAAGGAAAACTGCAAGAAATAAAAAACATAAACAATTAAAAAATAATTAAGTCATCTCATCATTATCCTCCTCCTTGATTGAAACAATTGGAGAAATGAGGTTCCTTCACTTAATTCTTTCAATGAGGTTGATATCATTGAGAGTATTTGAGGAGGATGAAGAAAGTTCGTTGTTTCTTTATTATCTTGCTCTTTTTTGCAGTAGTGAAACGAGTTCTCTTCCTTGAATAGTATATCCTATTTTGCTTGCAATCCATTTTCCTATCTTTGTACGCATGAATTTCGGTTCTTCCTCTCAGAATTTTTGTGATTAGTTCGGCGTAGGAGAGAGTGATATTTTTCATTTTGCTATCTATCATGTGATTAAATATGGCATCAACCCAAATTTTCTTGATTTAGTTTTCCAAAAACCAGATTGCAAGAACGTCTAATTTATGAATGACATTATAGTTATTTTTTCTTGGAAATAAGACATGATTCATAATATATAACGAATTAGCCTACAATCAGAACAAACAGGGTTGACGTTGAAGGGAGATGGAATTCCAGATGAGGGATCAATTAAAAGAGTGTGAGTATAGGCATCAAAATTAAATTCATTACGTTCGAGCAATTTAATCACAATTTTACTCAATGAAGAGAAGCTTGCAAACTCATGCAAAATTTTCGAAAAATAGTGATGGAATATTTTTTTACGAGTTAATGATACCATCTTTGTAGGAGAAATTGATATAGAACATTGTTATCAATTTAGGGTATCTCTCTTCAGGTTTCTCGAAAACAAAGTCTCTCAACCTGACAAAGTTGAAGGCTTCTATGAACACACAGTCTTGAAGATTTACTCATCCAAATTATGTGAAACATACAATTATCTATTTAACTTAGTATCAATTGAAATTGTTCTCTTAAATTTGAGTAGAGAAATCTCCAAAGAAATAGAAAGGTGATGATTGGAAGGATGAGTTCATTTTGAGGCGATTTACAGATGATTGTGATAGCTAAACATTAATACGGCAACACAAGAAACACAACACATGCCAGATTTGGAAATAATGGTTTTGTTTCAGTTTAGTTACTTACAATTCGGTTCAATTCTAGAATTTACTACATTCAAATACAACTTAATTTAACTTGAATTCGGTTTAAATTGATGATTCATTTCTATTCATGGATCTTTTAGACATTCCTAACTTTGGGATAAGTGTTCTGAGTTACATTATAAATAGTTTATTTTTTTATTTTTTTACTCTCATCTATGTCTTAAGATATAGTTTTTCAATTGTAGAATTTTTAGTCTAATTTTGAGATAAATCACATTTTTACTGCATGGTAGGAGTTTCTGATTAAATCGTTGTAGAATGAATGACTTCATGGAAGTCACGATGCTCATAAGGTTTCTATGATCTAATTTTTCAAATTTTGTGTAACAAAGTCTTGAATCTCATTAAAAAATAATCCTAACGCACCACTATTATACAAATAAAATCAACTCCAACAAAAATAAAATAAAATTTGACAGTCAAATTTACAAGATTTAAGTTCCAATGTCAAGATAAAATAAAAATAAATCTGGGTATCATTAGAAGTTAACCGATAACTATAATCAACAAAGACAAAGAGATAAAATTCACCTCCCCAGCAAATGCAAATTAGTCAATTCTCCAAGGAAAATAACTTATCATACAAAGAAAAAACAAAAAGAAACTAATGACAAGAGATGGCAGACAAATTGGCTGTGCAAAAAACAAAAGCTAAATGAATTTTAACTTAAAAAGCATAAGCTTATATGACCCAGTAGTTGAAATTGAATCAATACTCCCATTTCTTCACCTCCATGCCTTCTGGAGGACTTCCTTCCACCTTCTTTGATCCCACTTCTTTCCAATCAGTTGATAGCACTGTTCCATTTGATTCCAGCTGCAAAGTCGCATAGTTCAAGGCAGAGATAAAATGTAAGTGATAACAGAGAAAACTATGCACATGTTTTGGAAACAATGCCAGAAGAATTTACAACAAGCACCAAGTGAATATCTTACAAAAGACTTGCTCATGGCTCTCCTCATGTCCTCATCTGCATTTTGATAAATATCACGGAATAATTTATTCAAAGCAGCATCACCATCAAGCTTTTCTTCTTTCTCCTGAAAATCAGAATACTATAACATTATTTTTGAACAAGAATTATGTTCATTGTAAACACGATATGAAAACTACCACACAATTGGTTCTTGGTGTATTTATAATTTTGGTGTATTTATAATTGCATTACTCAAAACCATGTTGACCAAATGGAGCTTTTATAAATTAGGTGAACCAAAATCATATTAATCCTAAATAATCCCTCTAATAAATAAAATGAAAACATAAAAGGGCATAGTTGTAAAACCTCTTTTTTCACTTCAGCTTCCAACTTATCCCAATCCTTAGTCCTTGACTTTGATGATGGATATGTAGGCCTTTCAGATTGAACTGCGGAAATACATTTTGCAGTAAAGGTCATTATTAGGAAAATGATGACATCATATACTACCTCCTATTTATTCAATTAAGAATAGCAAAGACAGTGGCAAAAGAAATCATTCTACATCTGATATAACAAACAAAAAACTACACAAGGTGTAGTAATTGGCTCACTTGTAGGCACGCTTATCTTCTGGGGAACCACATCCTTGCAATATTCCAGAGATGTCCAGTTAATAGCTTCAGCTTTTGCCAGACGAACTTCTATTTTGGTTGACAACACCAAGACTTTGGACTTAGCCGGGATAATCTGTTTTGCTCAAGCAGAAGTTAAAAGAATGTTAAGTTACTCAGAAATCTACAGTCAACATAATGAAATCAAGTGGTATAGTTTGTGTTGCCAAAGCACAAATAATATTAATTAAGAATCTTTATCCAGAGTAAAGATCAATCAATAGTCATACTATAACTGAAATCAAGATAGAACCAGCCGATATGCCAAACACCTCATTTTGAAACTGAAGGCGTAAAAGAAAATATACACAAATTGAAGGAATACATGAAAAGAATGTGTTAATGAAATGCCTTGCTAATATGAACAAAAGAAACCTATCAAAACTCCTAGTCTACAAGTAATATGAATTAGTGGAGTTCAAAATGAAATAATTCCATTAAAAAATAAATACTTATATGAAAAGCGTGTTTACAATGATATTAAATTAAGAATTCAATTCATTTACAGAGTTTTGGGATTGGAAACTAATACATCCCAAATGAAGGCATTGCAATTTCATTACCATAACTGAAGTGTTTTGAAACAGGGACAACAAAAAGTGACCTCCCCAGTCCCCACTTCCCAAAGAATAGATATTTCTTAATGTGTGGCATGAGATCAATAGGATGGTGCAACCAAAACATACAATATAAATACATAAAGAAGCATTTTTCATCATACACTGTTAGAAAATTTTCTATTGTAAGCAATATTCAAGATGTTATTTTTCCAAAGACAGGTGAAATCTTAATTTAAAATCACTTACCTTTCCAAACAATCGAGGCTGATAAAGATAGGCATCTTGTCCAAGAACATTAATGGTGACACTCAGCTGCAATATTATGTACTTAGTAAGTTTCGAGGCATATCTAGACCGTCATGCATGTGGAATGTAAAATATGATGAGATCAATTGAGAGTAGGTAAAGGGGGAAGACAAACTAGCATCTATTAAAAAAAACATACAATTTGTTCACCAAAGTCCACAACAACATTGTCTGCTGGTATTCCTTTTGCAAATATTGTGACAACCACTTCTTCAGGCTTTTGGTAATATTCATGTCTGCTCAAGCATCAATCAAATAAATAAACGGGTAATTGAACAAGTAATTCCAATATATATTCAAAGATTCAAATATAAATTTAAGAGAAATAGCTAGTTTTGAGGGTAGGGGATGACTTTGGATAAAAAGGGAGGGGGCATGTTAAAGCAAACAAAAAAACATTGTTCGGTGTTTATGAATCCTAGCAGTTGTTACTAAGTAACCAGATGGCAAACCCGACCTGCAAAACAGGACATGTGAGGAAAACAAACAAAAACATAGATATGCATGATCCACCGCTCCTACATGTAAGCACGGGGAACCCAGTGACCCCGCCCAAATCCAAGTTTTCACCTTCATGGGATCACCAAGCTCCTTCAAGATCACAAGATCCTACAAGTTGGATGGCAATTTTGACTACCATGGGTTATACAATAATTAAGTATCACACAAATTTAACAGAAACATGTTATCTCACCAAATAGATGATAGAAGATAAACTGACAGCCAAGATATAGGTTTAATTTAACTTTTTTCCACAAAGTTTAATGAAATAAGAATAGCAGCATGAACAGAACAAAAAAAAAATTCAGACCTGTATTTTGGTCTGACTAGTGCAGCATCGTTTGTTTCGGATGCGGGACTGTCTCTTTGAGGTTCTTTGGATGCTCCTGTTCCATCACCTTTATCACACATATGGGTATCATCAACAGATGGTACGGAAGTTTTGGGCCCATTTGGTGGCAGGATACCAGTAAGAGTATCTGATTCCTCTGAAAAATAAGAGACACCAGACTTGAATATCATGCAAGTGTCAAACAAAAAATGCGGAAATAAACCAATTCAAAGTGATAAAGCAAGAGATTTGCAAAAGAAAAATTGACAAGAAAGAATAACAAGCCCAATTTAGCAATCATAAAATTTACTAGCTGTCAAAGGTTATCAGAAAACCTTTTCGCTAATCATCTAAAGTGTATGAATATCAGGTTGTATGAACAAGTTAGCATCTTAGCACGTAAGTTTTGGGTTTCTTCATTACTCATTCCCATTTATCATGCAACTCAAAGTCCTATAAGCAAATTTTGAAGTGTCGTGATCATCTTACTTTCTAATGAACTTTTTAAAATGCAGTTATAGATGCACATAAATCCTTAATATTTATAAGACTGATTTCTTATACATAATATTCAATTCTCAATATAGGCCTACATGACAAAAAGAAACTTTATACTTAATTTCCTTGAGCAATTAAACTGATTCAGCCAATTTCACTAATCATCCACAACACATAGAAATAGAAAAATCAATAAGCAAAACCCATATATAATATTTATGTTATGAATACGTTCTAACCAGCAATGTAGCGTTCACATTGTTGAATCAAATTGGTAAACCTGGAATCTTCAGGAGCAATTGAAGCACCCTTTTCAAGTGCTACCTTAGCAGTATGATATTCTTCAAGATTAATACAAGCAGTCCTACAAATAGAATTGAATTCAAATAAATGATAAAGAAACAAGTACAAATTAACCTAAATTCAAAATCATGTTAAATTGCATACATACCCCTTGCGGATATAAGCCTTTGATAAAGTAGGGTTTAATTGAATAGCCTTATTAGCATCAGAAACAGCCTCTGCACAAAAAAGAATAGTTAGTAACTGAATTAACTCGATAAAAGTAGGGTTTTTGGTTTAGGATTAGGACCAGTGAAAGCGTTGAGTTTGATATGTGCTTGAGCTCTGTCGGCGAAGAGATTTGCGTTGGAAGGATCGAGTTGTATGGCCTGAGAATAGAGATCAACGGCTAGAGAAAAATCGTCATCGAAGAACGCTTCTTTGGCTTTGATCTCAAGCTCTTTCGACATCTCTAGTTTTCTTGTTCTTCTTCAAATCCCTTTCTTCACTGGTTCGTTGAAACTTGACGTGTCTGTGCCACTACTCTATTATTATATAGATTCTCAAATAAACAAATTGTCGCTAATTTCTAGATCCTTCTATCTTCTTTTCGTTTGTTATTTCATAAAATCATATAATATCAAATATTTCTTTCTTTAATACATATTTTCTTATTTTATTTTCTTTTATAAGATCTATTATTTATTCTCATCCAATCAAAAATATATATTTTATTCAAAAATAAATTAATATTTTAAGTCAATTTAAAATAAAGGTATTGATGATACCCAACTAGGTATCTAAAAACTTGCCTTATTTTTTTCCTTCTTTGTTTATTAGTTAGATTTGATTTTAGATTTGATTGTTTTTTCTATAAAAAGTTTAAAAACAATCCAAGTCATTCAAATTAATTTTATTGTTATTTGCACTTTTCTCTTTATTTTTATTTATTAAATTTTGTAAAGTATATTGTTATGCAAAATCCTAATTTCATACTCCTAAATATTTGACTAAACTCCAATTTTGAATCAATTTTACTTAATTCACAAAATTAATGATTTATTTTAAATTTAAACAGTTTTGAGTTTTGAGTGTGTATCACATTTCTTTCCAAAAAAAATAATAAGATGTCATGTTTAAACTTATATTTTAATCTATAAAATTTTACAATATTTTATATACGATAATTTATATATTTTATAATAAATTTATTGTTTAAAAATAAAAATATCGGTAACTTAAAATAAAATATATGATAGTAGAATTAAAATTAAAATTTAAAATAGAGTGATAAATTTTGTAAATCTATTATTTTATCTAGATCATTCTTTCTTCTTTTGGTTTTTTTCATCCCTTTACTCTATTTCTTTTATTTGATTTTATTTGATGAGATCTATTATTCATTTATTTTAAAAAATTCACTCTAAAATTATATATATATATATATATATATATATATATATATATATATATATATATATATATATATATATATATATATATATATATATATATATATATATATATATATAATTTTATTTAATGAGATCTATTATTTATTTATTTTAAAAAATTCACTCTAAAATTATATATATTTATTTATCTTTTCTTGTGAAAACTTTATTATTTTATTTTATTTTATTTGACAATATCTATTTATTTATTTTATAATTCTCATTCTATTGTTATAGTACAACCTGTCTTCCGTCTTCTCCTCTCTATTTATTTTTTTATCCATGTGATGTGAGTCATTTGTTTTATTAGTTAAATCTAACTTTAGATTTTATTATTTTACCAATAAAAAACTTTAAAAGAATCAATTCAAATCATTTAAATTTAATTTGATTGCACACGTGTAATTTTACATTATTAAGCAATATTTGAATTGATTTGTGACAAGATAACTTATTTGATAATAAGAAGTTGAATAACATCTTTGTTTTTATTTTTATATATTAACTTTTTTAAAGTATGTTATATATAATTTTTAGTTTTTTTTTACATAATAATAAAATTATATATATATATATATATATATATATATATATATATATATATATATATATATATATATATATATATATATATATATATATATATATATATATATATATATATATATATATATATATAACATTTTAATAATGTCTATAATATAACTATTGAAATAATGAAATTAAAATAGCTTCCAATATAAAAGATAAAATTAAATAAATTTTGAAACATAAATAAATATCGAATAATTTGTAAATTAGAAATTTTTTAATATAATTAAATGAATTGACATACATATCGAGAAGTAAGTAAAAACTAACTACTGAACATTATGAAAGACTTTTTTGTAAACGACATTTTCAGTTATATTTGTATCTTCATCTTTGTCGTTGGTTATCAGTATCTTTAAACCTTTATTTGAAGTAACTCTTGACACTGCAACATACAATTGCCCATGAGAAAAAATTGATTGGGGAAGATATACTCCTACATATTTAAGTGACTGACATTGACTCTTGTTGATTGTCATGACAAATGATAAAATCAATGGAAATTGTTGACGTTGAAATTTGAAAGAGATTATTTTATCGTTTGGAGTCAATGATAACCTTGGAATAAAAACCTTATGACCAACATTGTTACCTGAAATAATCTTACCTTCAAGGACATATCTTTTAATTTTTGTAATTATCAATCAGATGCCATTGCACAATCCCAACGACTGATCAATATTTCTCAACAACATTACTAAAACTCCAACTTTTAATCTCAACTTGTGATTTGGTAGTCCAGAAGATACAATGGTATTTAAAAATTCAGGAGTATGCACATCATCTGACATGTTAACGTCTAACCTAACATTATATGGAGAATCATAACTCAAATAAGTTTTTTCTTCTCCAGTTATTAAATCCAACATATAATCATTAAGGGCGTCGACAATGATATTTTTAGGAGTCAATATTGCTCTCTCTTGAAAAAAAGACTAGTCATTCAAGTTGTGTAATAGATTTGGATATATGTTTTACACAATAGCTGAAAGTGGATCGCCAAAGCTAGGAATCAACAAATCATGTGATATTTGCACCGTGATATCTATGTCATTAGCATCTCCAATACTACTATCACCGATTCCCAATATCCATTCTGAAAAACTCTTTCTCTCTTCAATGTTAGCATCTATACATCCTGTCAGAAGTCTCATATTAGTGGTCAGTGTAAGCACTTCACAATAACTCCAAAGATGAGAAGAATTTATAGTTGAATGCACAACTTCATATCTTGTTCCTTTAGGGATAAGAGGAAGGATTTGACGAAAATCTCCACCCAAAACAACTATTTTTCGCCAAATGAGATATTTTTATTTCGCATTATATCTTGAAAAGTACGATCAACAGTTTCATCCCATATTATTAGCTTTGCACGCCGTATTAAATCAGCTAAAGGGTCTTTTGGAGCGATATTACACGTCGGACATTCATGAACTTCTATAGTGATGAAAAACCTTGAGTGTGCAGTTCTTCCACCCGAAATTAGCAAAGAAGCTATCCCACTTGATGCAGCGATCCAAATGTAAGTTTTGTCAATTCCTCCATAACCATACAAAAAAAAAGTCCCGGTCTATTTTCATCGAACCTTTTTATGGGGTGGATATTTACATTAAATGAGTTCATAAAAAATATGGAATTAGGGGTTGGATATTTACATTAAATGAGTTCATAAAAATATTGCCTATGAATATTAATTTTCCAATATTTTTTATCAAGAAAGTTAAAATCAAGAAATATAGAGTTATGTTACTTTATTATTTTAAATTTTAGTTTTAATTCATAACTATATATTTTCTTATAACTATCTATTTATTTTGAACATTAAGATGAAGTTAGTAAGCATAGAAAGAAATAGTCTATAAAAGAACGATACAAAATCTATATTCTTATAAAATGAAAAGCAATTAAATTAGAGGAGGTGCATATCATGCAAATTCATTGAAAAATTATAATAATAAAAAAAGCAAAGTAGATATTATTAATTAGACTATCATGCACATTTAGTGTCATGCTAGTCCATTTATGCTCATTGCAGATTAATAAGGAAGATTTCGGTCATTTTCAAATATATTATTAGAAAAATAATAAATAAAATCATGTGTGGTAATTAAGTGTTTAACGTGATTTATTTCCTCTTTACATATACGAAGATTTTCATTTACTTATTTTTTTTATAGTAAGTCTTGGTATTGTGATAAATTCATTTAATGCAGGAACATATGCTCTACATTTTTTTTTACATTAATATTAATAAATCTTTATCTTTATTATATAAAATGCAGTATATGCTCCTTAATATTAATGTAAAAATTATAATTTATTAATATTAATGCAAAAAAAAATTGTAGAGCATATGCTCCTGCATTAAATGAATTTATCACAATACCAAGACTTACTATAAAAAAAATCAAATAAGTAAATGAAAATCTTCGTATATGTAAAGAGGAATTAATATTAATAAATCTTTATTATATAAAATGGAGTAACACTATTATTGTACTGTTTAATATAAAAATATAAAATGTTCATATATCACTCAAGAAATATATGTCAATTTATTATTTTAATTTCTAGTATTAATTTTTAAAATATATGAACAATTTTAATCTAACGGTTTCAAATGATTATGTATAATCTCAAGTAAATAAAATATTTCAAAAAATAAAACTAACTAAAATCAATATAAAATATAAAATTATCATCATAAAATATATATATATATATATATATATATATATATATATATATATATATATATATATATATATATATATATATATATATATAATTGTTGAAGATTTAATTCTTATATGAAATAAATAAATTAAATAAATTAATTAGACTAAATTTATTGTAAGTAATTTAATTAGACAAAATATTCAAAAAATTACTTTTATATATAAGAATACAAAAGTATTTTTTTTTATAAGAAACTATTGTAAGCAATAGAAAATAGGATGAAGACGGATAGATATTTATTTTATTTTTGAGGCATAGGAACAAATTAAATAAATCTAAATCAGCTATTCATTAAATGCATGAGAAAATGGAGGGAATTAGGGTTTATAAAGGAGTTGGATATGTTACTCCATCTAATATCTAACTATTAAAAATGAACTTCCTTAATTAACTATTATACTCTCCTTTTAAACTTCTCTTTAAAATAGAATAAAAGGGTATAAATGACTTAAACCATATTAGCTTGATCATTAGCCATTTGACATTAATTATAGCTTATGTGTCATTACAAGAAATCTTTTCACTCTAAAAAACTTGAAATTTGGAAATTTTTTCAATTTAATTTTTTTTGCTATTGATAAAAAATATAAAATGTCTAGATCATTTACAATGTAAATGTAAAATGTCTACACATATTCCATTGATATTCAATTGGTATCTTTTCAATGCCTTCTTACTACATTGGATAGTGAGAAGACATTGAAAAGATACCAATTGAATACCAATGGAATATGTGTAGACATTTTACATTTACAATGTAAATGATCTAGACATTTTACATTTACAATGTACATGATTTAATTTACCCAACACATTATGCACTCTTTATATCATTAATCGAACCTCTCACTCTCACTCTCAACTTCACTACTTCGGCTTGCCTTCTTACTCAGTCGTTCCGCTTCTTCTTCCTCCGTCGCGTCGGTTAATTGTCAAACGACGGTGGTCACGTTCGTTCTTCATCGTTCAAATTGGTATGCTTCTTCTTCATGCTTCGTTTTTCTTCCTCTTCCTTTGTCGTTCTTCGTTTATTTGTATCAATTTTTAGTGCAAATGAAATTTGTTTAAATTGTGTTGTGTAAATTTTCGTGATTCAGGTTTTTGTTGTTCCTTCTCTATTTTTGTTCCTTCTCTATTATATAACGTCTAACTAATTTGTTGATTGTTGAAATGGGACATGCTATGAGATTTCTTCTGTGAATTTTGTGTAGGTTGAAGTTTTTTATCCCTTTAGTATTCTTGGATTGGAACCTAGATTTAATATCTTTAGGCACTGAAGCTTGAACCTGCAATGCTGACCTTCTAACAGGATTGAGAGATCATGTTGACAATATTGGTTTCCAATAAGAATGGAAAATGGTAATGTTTCTTGGTTTTTTTAGTGAATTTTCTTTGGATCAAGATAACTAGATTCAACCTTCCCTGATATACATTTTTGTCCTATTAATATTGATATTTTATAGGTTAAAAGGCTTAATAAAATGAGGTTGGCTGAGTACATTGAAACGATGAGCGGCTTGAAGGTTTATGTGAAATAGTATTACCAAAATTTTTAATTTCTACCTCATTACAATCATAAAGTTAACTTGACCTATTTCTTAATTATTGTAGGTCAGTTTGGATGATATGTTTGATGTTCAGGTGAAGTGTAATAACCCGTAATTTATTTAATGCTCTGAATAATATTATTTGATATTAATATTGTTCCGGATTACTCTAAAAGATTTTTAACGAAAATAATTAGAGTAATCAGTGGGATTTTATTTTATTAACTAATATTAACTGACTCAGAGGTTTTATAAAATTTTGGATTAAGAAACATTTTTGGATACTCTCTATTTGGACCCGTCGGTAGGAAAATTATGTTTTTCCTTTTAAGACCTAAAGTCTTATTTCTTTTGTTTTTCTAAAAATAGAAATAGAGAAAGAAGAAGAAGAGAAAGTCTTGAAGAAGAAGAAGAAGAAGAAAGTTCTTGATCTTGTAGATTCAACCATCCATTCATTACTCAATCTTCTCCAATCTTCTTGCTAGAGGTGGGTTCATAGTTATAACTTTTATTTTAAGAGTTTTGGTTGAGTTTTAGAAGTTATGAACTTTTAGGGTTTTTTTTGGAAAAATCTTAGAATTGGTAGATTAATCAGTTAGAAATCGATAAAAATGCTTGAGCACGCTGTCATTAGGTATAAGAACATTGATATGGCTTGTTTTGAGGTTTAATAATGTTTTGGTTTGGTTTTGAGAAATTCTGTGATCATGAAAATGCATATTTCTCAGCTTCTGGTTCTGGTTAACCGGTTAACGTTGTTGTCCTGCGCCACTGTGATTCTGTTTTGGTTCTGGTTAACTGGTTAACCTCAGGTGTTAACCGGTTAATGCTGTAGCTTTTGGGAAAATAATTTTATTTCCAACTTTGAAAATCCATAACTTTTTACTCGGTTATCCGATTTAAGTGTTCTTTATACCATATGAAAGCTAAAATTATGTACCTTAACATGATGCCGACAAATATTATTTTTACCCGAATTTTGCCCGACTTTTCTAAAATACCAAAAAAATGTTAAGTTAGGGAATTGTGAACTAAAGGTAATAAAAAGGTAAAACTTGCGAGGTAGCTAGGTTACCCTAGGTTGTTACGGAATTGTTTTAGAGACATGACAATACTTATGCATCAATACTCGGTGGGTGTCTTCGGGCTAGGTAGTTGTGATAAGTTGGAAGTTTGCTTCCTTTGCGATAAAATCCTAATTTAATTATATCTGACTTGTGTCGAGGTCCCACGAGGCGGACGATCGGGGAGATATAATTAATCAGTTGATTCGAATCCCTTAATGGATGACCGTGATTCATGCTCGTCCTGGTGTGGCTAGGCGGGAAAGTATCCATTAGGATAAGTAACGAGTGACCCGTGTCGAGATCTCTGTGTGTGGGATGACCGGGGAAAGTTACTTTGTGGTAAGGTACCGTGACCCGTGTTGTAGTGCCCTTGTGTGGTTGGGCGGGGAAAGTACCTTAGGTAGATAATGAGTGACTTGTGCTCGTCCTTGTGTGGATGGGTGTGGAAAGTTATCTATACGATGAGGATCGAGTGACCCGTGCTCGTCTGCTACGACTATGGCTGAGCGGGGAAAGATGCCTCTAAGAACCTTGGGTATGCTCCGTTTTGGTTACTTTGATGTCTCTAGTTTATGTGAACACAAAGTCTAGGTTTCCCCGACTTGAGTTGTGTCTAATTTCGAACCTTTAGAGTCGAGAGAACTCTAAGATAGGGAACTCAGTGAGATGTTTTATCTCACCTCATGTTGATGTTGTTATTTCAGGTACTTCAGGTTCCGCAAAGGATAAAGATAAGGCGACTTGATTATCTTTGCTTGTTTGATTGTTTCTTCCGTTGTGGGCTTTTGAGATCTTCAGATCTAGTTCTTAGACTTTTTATCTTGTGAACATCTTGTATTATTTATAGCTTTTTTTATTAGTACCTTATGTTGTAGTGGCTATATTTATGCAATGTGTTACTAAGAACTTGTTGTATTTCAATACCAAACTTTATTTTATATATGAAAAATATGCTTTGATGTATGTCTTTTATATATGGGTATTACAGTTGGTATCAGAGCAGGTCGTATCCTCGACCTAGCCTTGGAATATTATAAATGTTTCTTTCCGTTCATACACATAATATCATTGTAGAACTAAATGTTATGTTTATGGTATTGAGCCTGATCAACTTAATCCTATTTTGATGACATTTAGGAATATGACTGGTAGGCGTGGAACTCATGGTCGACCTAGTGTCACTCCTCCTCTTAATGATCAGCTGGGTGGTGAAGGTAATGCTCCTATGTTCCAGTTTATGCAACAAATGCAACAACAACAACATCAGTTTATGCAGGAGATGATGCACCAGATGAATGAGGGCCTTCATCCGCAAGTGGTTGTCCCTGAAACTGAAGGCGGGACTTTCCGTGATTTCTCCCGCATGAATCCTCAAGAATTTCATGGAGGTTTGAATTCGGTTAAGGCTCACGAATGGATAACTGGAATGGAAAGGATTTTTCAGGTCGTGCTATGTAGTGATGATAACAAAGTGACTTTTGCGTCACATTTGTTAAAAGGTCCTGCAACAAGATGGTAGGAGAGTGCTTCTAATCTTATAACCGTGCAAGGAATTCCGAAAGTTTGGGATCAGTTCAAGACAATTTTCATGGAGAAGTATTTTCCCAGTTCCTTAAGGACCCAAAAGGAATTTGAGTTTGAGCAGCTTAGACAGGGAAGCATGACTGTGGCCAGTTATGCCGAGACGTTCGAAGACATGGCAACATATTCTAGGCAAGCTATGTATTCTCCAGATGAAAGTCATAAAATTTACACATTGCATCCTTTGAATCATTTGGAAATACATTTAAGTAATCAGTGGTATACTTTTGTTTTGTTTGGCAGATATGGTGAACCCACCCAAAGGAAATTTTCTATATCGACCCCCATGTTCTGGAAATATTTGTTACCTTGATTTCTTTGTTATGTCGATATCCACAATCAAGTTTTATATAGCCTTCATTGTTATTTAGTTGATCATGTATACTTTTTTTCGGTAGGTTGATTTGTATGTTTCAATTTTTCAGAATAAATTGAAATAGCTTAAACTATGGAGAGGTGTAGTGTATTATCATAATTTAATTAGTTTAAACTTTAGAACAAGGATATTTATTTTTTTCATTCATTTGAATTCTTTCTGATATGTGTTTGTTCTGAGTGAGATGTGATTGTGATATCAGATTGATGAGAATGTCCAGAGGGAGATAATTAACCACAGATTGTTAAGGCATCCTAATATTATCAGATTCAAAGAGGTAACAACTTTTCTTCTTTAACTATTTCTTCATTAGGTTTAGAGGAGCATTCTTTATATAACACCAGAGGATGTATAGTGTGAAATTTTGAGTTTGTCCTGGTTGTCGCCTCGTTACCTACGGTGATGGTACGAGTGTGGTTGACTAATTCCTACGATGGGGAATTTGGAGAGTGTTACCTACGGTGATGGTAGCGACTTTCGTTGTGTTCTTTTTCAGGTGTATACTTGCGTGTTGAGAATTAATAATGGTGGTGTTTGTTGTTGGGGTGGTTGTCCTGGAACTAGTGTTGTTGTTTTGAGTTGTTTACGGAATTGCCGACTTTGGCAATGGAGTGATTAGTCAGGTGCAAGAGTATATCTAAGTGATGCCATTAAGTACTATTTTTGAGGACAAAAATAAAATAAGTGGGGGAGAGTTGTAACGCCCCGATTTTATAAAGTATTTTTATAAAATAAATATCAAGAATATGATGGTGTAGTTGGAATAATAAGTGGAAGGGGTATTTTATTTAAATAATGATAATATAATGAGGTAGTATTATTATTATAATATTGTTATTTAATAATAAAAAAAAATATAAGTTGGAGGTTTGAGGGGTAAAGTTGTAATTTGATTCTGTTATGAAAATGGGAGAACACGATACATTTTCTCATTATTGTATTTTGACGAAGGAAAAAGGGCTCTGGAGAAAAAGGGAAAGGAGAAGGAAAATCAAGGATCGTAAAGCTTCAAGATCAAGGCTGTGCAAAGAATTTGTCAAATTCGAGGCAAGGGGGGAGAAAAGGTTCTTTATTGGTGATCTAACATGAAAGGGTAATTGGGAGTTCCTTACTCCCTTAGGGATTGTCTAATGTTGTTGATTATGATAAAAGTGTGATAAGATGTATATATGTGATATGATGATTGATTATGGTTGTGTGAAATTGATGTTGAATTATATGCTTGATTGTTGTAATTGGAATGTTGATGATTTGAGTTATATGATAAGTTTGGTATGGAAGTGGTTATAGAGATAATGATGTTGATGATGATGTAAATGGAGAATTGGAAACCAACCTAGGATCTTTCTTAATTTGATTAGTAATATTAGGTTGTGAAGATTATAAGGATTTAGAGGTATAAAATAAGTATAAGAACAACATTTGGACCGTTTTGTGTGGTAAAAGTGAGAGATAAGCAATAAAATCCGAACTAGTATCAAAGAAGAAAGAAGAAGTGATTTTTGGACGCAGGTGCCCTGACACGGGCCGTGTCACACGACACGGGTGGCCGTGTCAGGCTACAAGAAAGGGGTTTTGGGAAGGGGGAGCTTCAGAGGGTCTGACACGGGCTGTGTCGCACGACACGGGAAGTCGTGTCAGCCTTCTGTGTTGGATATAAATGTGATTTTTAGGGGCACGTTCAGGCCACCTGACACGGGCCATGTCATGGGACACAAGGGGCCGTGTCAGGCCTCTTTTTTGAGGAATTTTTCTGTATTTTAAGTGGTTTAATCCCGAGTTCTTGTTCGATACTTGTACCATTAGTCTAGGGCCTTGATGATGACATCCATGTTTAACTATAAGACCCGACAACCGATAATAAGAGTGTGTGTGTTATGTGATTATTGTGGATAGTATAACTTTATTAATATGTCGATTAGAAGGTGTTGATGATGGAAATGTTTACTATAAGTCTTGCACAATTATATGAAAGAATAGTGATAAACGAAGAGGATCATGATGATTGGTAACATAGTTGATTATATGTCTTGCTTAGACCCCATGATGTAAGGGTTGGTAGCGGTGAGGATCAGAAGGATCATGTTGTTTTAGAATATATGTATAGGAAATGATCGAGAGGGGAATTAATGATGAGTTCATAGGCTATGATAATTGGTAATTAGTGTATAGGGATATATGTGATTTTGTTGATTTGTATGACTCTTGATAATGAACCTTATGAATTGTAGTGATAATATGTGTGAATATTGTTTGATTATTTATGTGACCCGTGTGATGGTATGTGTGATGATTGATGAAGATCATGAGGATCTTATTGATATGATTGTATTCATATGTGGTTTGAAATGTATGTTATAATCGAGTTTTTGCATACGCATACATGTTAGGGGGAATAATCATGTCTCGGATGGAGTGTAAGTGATTATTCGGATTCATTGGGAATCAATGGGTGAGGGATGATCGTGTCTCAGTAGGAGCGTAAGCGATGCATCCGGTCCGAATTGATGGACATTTGATGAAGTCGGTACCGCATTTGCATTGTGTCATTGAGTCACTTTGCATTGATTGAATTGATGATATATAATATATGTTGATGAACTATTTGAGATATTGATTAATTGTATAATGTATGATGTGTATTTGAGGAATAAAGGTGAGATTACCCTTTAAGATGTTATTTGCACCGTTAAAATATTGAATTGTTTTCTCACCCCTTTGTTGTTTGGTTGCGTCTGTGCTTCTTCGGAAGTACAAATGATTCAGGTACTTGAGTACGCTCAGAATACGAGTTGCTTGGTTGAGTCTTAGGAGTCGCTCTGATACGTAACACGAGAGTTGGGGATCTATGTTGTTTTATTTATTTCTTGTTAGTAATAGTTACTTATCACATTTTGTTGAAACTTGTAAATCAATAGAATTGTTGAATGTTACGGATATTTGACGAATTTCCGTATGATGAATAAAAAGATATATATTTTCCGCTGTTTTAAAAAAGAACTATGTGAACTTGATTTTTTTGTTGTTGAAAAAGTAGCACTCCACTGTTGATAAAAACTCTGATTTTCTTAATAAATAGTTATTTTATTTAACTGGGATAAGTGGGTGTTACAGAATGCATGTGATTGGGAGGCTTAATTCGCCAATTGGATTGGCGAAAGAGTTTTATAATTAAAACCCTAAGCCAATCAGATTGGCGAATAGGTGTAGGTCATATGTACGAAATAAAACCCTAAGATCCAAATGTTTCTTATAGTTTCATATAGTTTATAGGTTACATGCATGTCTCTTCTAAGTTACATGTAGTATACATTATACATTGTGTGATTCGCTGAAAAAATATTTTCTGTTGCGTGATTCCTTGAAAAATCTATTTGTAGGTTATATTATAATTTGTAAGAAAAATAATTGAATAGGGTGCATGTGAATTTCTATTTATAGGTTGCTAAATATTTCAATGCTACAAATATCACTTACCAAAACCCTAGGTTAACTTTTCTTTTGCACAATTGACCTCTTTCTTCAAGTACAAGCAACTGAGCCATTGTCTGACTTTCTCAATGATTCTTTGAACCAAATTGCATCCATAGGCCTTGTATGACATATTAAAGCCTTTGATCATAAGAATTGATCAAAGCTATGAGGATAGCTTGCCTTGAGCCAAAACCCTAATTAGGGTTTCTTGTGTAGGAGGGTAATGCACTGATGAATTCCTGATGAACCAAGCCTCTTCTAGGGCTTTGAGGAGAAGTTTGAGCATGTGCAAGATATGCTGATTCCTTGTAGACTTGATGCAAGACCACTAGTTTCTTCAAATATAATATTAAATTGTGGACAGTTCGAAATGATACGAAACATTTTAGATCATTTACATGTGTTAGGAGGGAAGGTTATGATGGAAGTCCATGCAAAAAATAATCTGAAAATTATATTCTATGAATCTTTTTGAAATGCAAGTTTCGGTCAAAAAATCATAATATATTATACACTAGTTTCGGTAAAAAAATTAAATTAAATAGAGGACTGTTCGAAACGATGCGAAACCTTTCAGATCATTTATATATGTTACAAGGGAAGGTTATGATGGAAGTTCGTGCAAAAAATCATATGAAAATTAGATTCTATAAATCTTTTCGAAATGCAAGTTTCGGTCAAAAAATAGATATATATTATACACTAATTTATACTAGTTTCAGTCAAATATAATATTAAATCGTGGATAGTTCGAAATGATACAAAAATTTTCAGATCATGTATATATGTTAGGAGGGAAGGTTATGATGGAAGTCCAAGCAAAAAATCACCTGAAAATTAGATTCTATGAATCTTTTCGAAATGCAAGTTTCTGTCAAAAAATCACAATATATTATACACTAGTTTCGGTAAAAAAATCAAATTAAATCGAGGACTGTTCGAAACGATACGAACCTTTTCAGATCATTTATATATGTTACGAGGGAAGGTTATGATGGAAGTTTGTGCAAAAAATCATATGAAAAGTAGATTCTATCAATGTTCTCGAAATGCATGTTTCGGTCAAAAAATCATAATATATTATACACTAGTTTATACTAGTTTAGGTCAAATAAAATAATAAATCGTGGACAGTTCGAAATGATACAAAACTTTTCAGATATTTATATATGTTAAGAGGGAAGGTTATGATGGAAGTTCATGCAAAAAATCATCTGAAAATTAGATTCTATGAATCTTTTCGAAATGCAAGTTTCGGAAAAAAAATCACAATATATTATACACTAGTTTCGGTCAAAAAATCAAATTAAATCGAGGACTGTTCGAAACGATACAAACCTTTTTAGATCCTTTCTATATGTTACGAGGGAAGGTTATGATGGAAGTCCATGCAAAAAAATCATCTGAAAATTAAATTCTATGAAACATTTTGAAATGCAAGTTTCGGTCAAAAATTCATAATATATTATACACTAGAGTATACTAGTTTCGGTCAAAAATTAAATTAAATCGGGGACTGTTGTCGCTCCCGGGATTTTCATCCTAGTACAAACGCGAAAGTGGCGCGGAAAAGGTAGAGTCACCAGCCATACATTTTTATCCCGAATGAATGGGAAAGGTAATGTTGCACAAACCTGAGGAAGAAGGAAAGGACAAGGTCCTGCGAACCAAAGATCTGGGTTCGGGAGTCGGTTACGACCTGGGAAGGTATTAGCACCCCAGACCGTCCGCTGTACCCGACGGGATCCACGCTTGTTTGTTTGTTTCAAAGGGTAAAAGAATAAAGTTGTTGCTGAACAAAGAACTGCTAACTGGAATGAGAATGGAAATGAGAAAGGGTACTGGAAAAAAGATAGAAAGAAAGGGGGAAATGTAGGGAAAATAAATAATGTGCTCGAACGAGCTCTACCCAGCTGCCTACGTACCTCATCGAGATAATGAGAATCAGAGTCGACGTAGTTCGCCTAACTAAGGCGGGAACTATTTGTTTGTGTGTTTTATAGATGGAACTGCGTATGTCTATGCTCAGGTGTTGCAGGCTCGTCTGGTACAAGTGCGTTTACCATCTTGCATGCGAGACAAGTCGTCGCGAGTTCGCGTTGTGAGTGAATGAGATGAGAAAATAAGTTCTCGCAGGAAAGTCGCTTATTATTTGTTTTTGTCTTTTATGAGAAATGTTTTGAACTTGTTTGTGAACACTCTCGTACTAAGACCTATCCATCACGGGAAGTATTTACACCTCGCGTCGAAACAGGACGCGTATAAACACTCCGCAACAAAGTCTCGTGTCGTACAAGAATGTCTGGTTTTCATTAAATGTTTTATTGCTTTTCTTCATGAGGTGGGAAAGAATGACTCAAATTGCAAAAGGGAAAATCTAATGGGGACTAAGACACAACCCTAATTTTGTTGATTTATTTACAAGGGAGATCCTATGGTTAATGAAGTTTTCTAAACCTAATGGAAAAAGAACTTAGAACTATTAGAATGCAACTTACTTCCTAAGGAAGATAAGTTTATTCTAAAGCCAAGGGAAAACCTATAAGCAAGTGAAATGTCAATCAATATACAAAGCATTAAAAATTGAATGTAAGAAATAAAATTCAAAGCAAAACAATTAAAGGCATAAACCTAAAATAGTCCTAATTTTATTCTAAGTCCAATTAGTATGAATCCTAAGCCTAAGTTCTAAACTAAGGTCATTACCTAATATTTTCATTCTAAAAATCAGAATCTAAACTAGTCTAAATCCATATTAAATCCTAAGGTTAAATCTAATTAAACTATTTTTTAATGAAACTTAACATCCTAGCCTAAACTAATAGAAATTATATGCATAAAGGCCTAAATATTAATATCCTTAAAAATAGCAAAAGTTCTGGAAAAATTATGAGATTTAATCTATGGGGTCCTAAAACTACCTATAATATTGTGTTAAAAGGAATCCTAAAAAATCAGAATTTTGCTATGCTTAAAAAATCATTATTTCCACCTAAGAATTAGTCATTATTTTCTAAGGATTAAGCCACTAAAACCTGAGATAAAATTCCTTAGAAAATCCACTAAAATTATACTAAGTACTACTATGAGTCCTCTAACTATGGTAAAAAGAATGGGCAAAACAAGTTACAGGAAGACTAAAAAATAAAATCTACAAAATTATGTACAGTTGAAGAAAATTCATTAAAAACTACTTACATGAAAAATTCAAAATTAAATAAAAAATAAAGCAAATTCAGAAAAATAAAATTCTAAACATTTCTAAATTGAATTAAAAATCTACTTGATTTTTTTAGGAATTTTCCTAAGCGTTTTCCTATTTTTATGGAATTATTTTCTAAACTATGCAAAAAAAATAAATCTAAGAGAAAATAAAGGGGGTGGATTTAGTGATTTTTCTAGTTGTTTTTTCACTGGGCCTAAAAACAGTTGTGCGGATAGCAACAGGGCTAAGCCCACTTGCGCTAGAAACCAGGGGGGTGAGAAGAGTGATATTTTTATGTGTTTTTCTTATTGGGCTTAGGATGGGGGAGTGCTAATAGCAAGGGGGAAGAGGCCCAATTCGCAGGCTTTTATGGGAGGTGCGGATAATTGTATTTTTCAATGTTTTTTTTAATATGGGCCTAGAAATGGGGTGTGGATAGCGGAAACCGCAAGAGCCTACCGGACGGTGACAAGTGTCACCGCCGGTATGGTTGGGAAATTCAAAAGCCATTAATCTTATCCACTTTTTCTTATAATAATCCCTTTTTTTGAATTTTGCACAGATTAAATGGGGATTACCCGAACATTAAATTACTTAATGATGGACTAAATGCTGTTTAATGAATATTAATCGTTTCCCTTTTTTATTCTTCAGATTAATCATCATATATTCAAATGAAAAAAACATTCACATAAACACAAACCCTAAAAAAAACTAAACCTATCTTCTTCTTCACTATCCCGCCGCCGTTTCTCCTCTCTCTTCCTCACCTTCATCCCTTCTCCCCGTCGCCATCTCCGCCGTCAAGCTCCAACCTCCGTCTTCTTCATCAACCGAAACACCCCCACCTTCGTCCTAGCTCCTCCTCACCTCTAACAACCTAAACCCTTTCATCATCCCCATACCTTTTCCGATCAAACCACCATCACCTTCATCCCTTTCCTTCTAACACATCCCTTTCCCCAAACCATAACCTAAACAACATCACAAGGATGGAACACCAAGCGGAAACCCTAAAACTCACCTCCCTCTCTTCGCCGTCCTCACTTCTTCCTATCCTCTCCACCTCTTCTCCTCCCGTCAAACCCTAGCCGCCGCGACGGATATCTCATGCTCTACCTCAAAATGCTAAACACCAACCTTACTCCTTCTCACTTCCATACCTCCTATCTAGCCTCATATTCTCCTAATAATTATCCTATCCATCGGATCGGCACGTTCAACGTTCAACATCAACACAAACAAAATTCCCTCGTACCTGTATGTAACGATGAACGGAGACGACGATGTTGCCTTACGAATCTTGTGGCGTTCTGATTTGGTTGTGATTCAGACGTGATGAAGACGCATTGACATATGTGCGTTGAAGATTGTTGGAGTTGAAGATTCTTGAAGGTTGCGGATTGCAAGGTGATTGAAGAGCTGCGGTGACGATTACACAAATTGAAGCAGAAGATTGTTGAGAGGGCCTAAAGGTTGAGGTTAAAGACGCAGCGAGGTAGGGGTTATGCGATGAAGATGACGGTGACGATTGAGAGAGGAGCTTCGCCATGAGGTATGTGCTTTTTCCTGATTCTTGTTTAAGTTGGAACTTGTTTTGGAGCTTTTCTGATATTCGATCCTGGCCCTTTGTCTGTTGATGAACTAATGTTATTGATGGTGGATTTGCAGGTTTTAAAATGAGGATGAAGGTGGGACAAAAATGGTGAAGATGAAATTTGAGTGGTGAAGAAACGCTGAAGAAGAAAAGGGATTAATTCGAACCAATGAAGGAGAATGGTGGAGAAGGAGAATATTCAGACTGAAGAGAGATTATGAAGGATGGAGATTGAGGTTGAAATGGTTGAGGAATTGTGAAGGAGAGAAATTATGGTGACATGAAGGAATTGTTGAAGAAGAATCAAGCTATGGTGAATGATTCTCCTTTATAGAAAATGAAGATCAGGGCTTGGTGAAAAAAAACTCAGGTGAGCTTCTAGAAGAAATCAGTTAGAAGTTAGTTAGATTTTGGTTAGTTTGTTATTTTCTCCAATTTTTGTTTTTGTGATTCTGTTACGAACTGACTTTGTGTTGATCCCTTCCACAACTTTTCTGTTATGTGATCTTTTGTGGCTTTCCTTTTGCACTTGAAGGGTTACTCTTTTTTAAACTGAGGATTGAAATAAAGTCGATGTGGACTACTGAGAGATTTCTTGGTGAATATGATTCGGTTGCCAAGGGTGAAAGAGACTTTCGAGTCAAAGGTGAGAAGATTGAATTTATCCGAGTGTGTGAAGCGTATGGCGACTACTGCTGTGAAAATTCAATGAATATTGTTCTTGTTATTGTTGAAGGCCTTATGTTCTTATGCAGGTCCTTGGTGATAATGAAGATTGGTGAAGATGTTTTTGCTTCGGTTGATGAAGTTGACGAAGTTGCGACTGATGGTGATAATGAAACCGATGTTGCGATTGATGATGAGTGATGGTATTGACTTGGTTTGATTGATGAGGAGCGACAGAGAATGTTACGAAGGTTGTTGCAGATAATGGTTTTGAAGGTATCAAAGCTCTTGATGCAGAAAAGTGAAATATGATATATGAGGAAGAAATTCAAATTGGAGAGTTTTTTGAAGATGGTAATTATCATGAAGATGGTTTTCTGAGTTTCTTCTTTAATTGTCCCCCTTTTTCGTTTCTAACCATATTCTGCTATACTCAATTTTTGCTTATTATTGTACCAGTTTCTCCTTTTATTCCTCCTGGGACTTTTTGCTATATGTTCCTTTTTATTACTGGTTTTTCTGTGGTATTTTGTATGTAAGATTCTAACAGAACCCTTTTTTAATTTGTTATAGGTTAGCCTTTTTTTGTTGAAAACTTTGTAACCGACTTATCTCTAATGAGAATTTTCTGGCATAATAAGTTTTTATGAGTATTTGTTGTAATTCTATTATCCGACTGAGTATTATCAATCTTAATTCCCACGAGAATTGTAGCGCATTGGTAGATATTGAAAGGAATAAAGTCATTTGATTTGTTGTGGCTTTCCACCAACTTCAGCTTTAGATTAGAGGTACCGCAAATGACTACTCACCATAAAATAAAATGAAAGTCTCAAGAAGTCCACACATTGAAATGTATATTTTTCTTAAGAACTTGAACCATAATCCGCCACACCTCTCAAGCTGCCACCACATACTTATAAAGGTTTGGATTTCGACATTGAAATAAATGGCTTGAATATGGTTAGAAATTGGGATTTAAGTAAAACAAAAGGAGTTGGTTTAAGAAAGGTGGTTTAACTAGATATTGACGAATTCTAATGGATATTAAGAAGTTGAATAATGGGATGAGATTGAAACATGGTTTGGACTCAACAAATGTGAAAATTTATTTGGACAGTTATTAAAAATTGGTTATGGAAGAATATATAATGGTTTGAATAAAAATAAGAAAATTGAAAAATGGGCTTAAGAAGAGACAAGTATGAAGTTGATATGGGCTTTTACACAAAATAAACGTGGATGATGAAGTATGCTTAGGTAGGGACCTTAATCCGCAAATCCAAACTAACTTGTAATTGAAACAAACCAGATCACTTTGAAAGGCAAACAGTGCTTGATACCCCGAAAATCAACAAAACCACAATTCATGACGAACTCAGTTATAGCCTTGACGAAACCATGATCCTTGAGATGTGCACTGGTGAAAGAAGCAACCCTTATACTTGACGAACTTCAAAATAAGAATATGTCTGTGATGGCGTGAGCCCAAACTTTACCTCGCAATCACGCGCAATATCCAGATAAACAAACTTTGAACAAGAGAATTCAGATCACAAAAAAATGTTTTGATTCATGCCTTAAGAATTTAATGCAAATGCGGGGTTATGAATATTATGACCTAGTGGAAAATGCGGATGAATGCGAACGTAAGCCAGTAAAGGGTAATAAATATGAGGGCAAATTTTGAGGTATTACAACTGTTTGAAATGATACGAAACTTTTTAGATCATTTATATATGTTAGGAGGGAAGGTTATGATGGAAGTCCATTCAAAAAATCATCTGAAAATTAGATTCTTAGAAACTTTTCGAAATGAAAGTTTCGGTTAAAAAATCATAATATATTATACACTAGTTTATACTAGTTTTGGTCAAATATAATATTAAATCGAGGACTGTTGGAAACAATACGAACCTTTTCAAATAATTTATATATGTTACGAGGGAAGGTTATGACGAAAGTTCGTGAAAAAAATCATATGAAAATTAGATTCCATGAATCTTCTCGAAATGCATGTTTCGGTAAAAAAATCATAATATTTTATACACTAGTTTATACTAGTTTCGGTCAAATATAATATTAAACCGTGGACAGTTCGAAATGATACAAAAATTTTCAGATCATTTATATATGTTAGGATTGAAGGTTATGATGGAAGTCCATGCAAAATATCATCTAAAAATTATGTTTTATGAATCTTTTCGAAATGCAAGTTTCGGTCAAAAAATAAAATTAAATCGATGACTGTTCGAAATGATATGAACCTTTTCAGATCATTTATATATGTTACGAGGGAAGGTTATGATAGAAGTTCGTTCAAAAATTCATTTGAAAATTAGATTCTATAAATGTTCTCGAAATGCATGTTTCGGTAAAAAAATCAAAATATATTATACACTACTTTATACTAGTTTCAGTCAAATATAATATTAAATCGTGGACAGTTTAAAAAGATACGAAACTTTTCAGATATTTTTATATGTTAGGTGGGAAGGTTATGATGGAAGTCCATGCAAAAAAATCATCTGAAAATTAGATTCTATGAATCTTTTCGAAATGCAAGTTTCGGTCAAAAAATCATAATATATTATACACTAGTTTTGATCAAAAAATCAAATTAAATCGAGGACTGCTCAAAATGATAAGAACCTTTTTATATCATTTCTATATGTTAAGAGGGAAGGTTATGATGGAAGTCCATGCCAAAAATCATCTGAAAATTAAATTCTATGAAACGCTTTGAAATACAAGTTTCGGTAAAACATTAATAAAATATTATATACTAGTTTATACTAGTTTCGGTCAAAAATTAAATTAAATCTAAGACTGTTTGAAATGATATGAAACTTTTCAGATCATTTATATATGTTAGGAGGGAAGGTTATGATGGGAGTCCATGCAAAATATCATCTAAAAATTAGATTCTAAGAAACTTTTCAAAATGCAAGTTTCGGTCTAAAAATCATAATATATTATACACTAGTTTATAATTGTTTCAGTCAAATATAATATTAAATCGTGGACAGTTCAAAATGATACAAAACTTTTCAAATCATTTATATATGTTAGGAGGGAAGGTTATGATTGAAGTCCATGTAAAAAATCATCTGAAAATTATATTCTATGAATCTTTTCGAAATGCAAGTTGTAACACCCCAAATCTACCCGGCGGAAAATCATAAATAAGAGTTTCAAAATTCAACAATAAAACACGATGCTACATTTTTCAACTTTAACAAGTTCATTTAATTTCATGAACATCGATACATAACACTTCAAATAGGATGAAACTATAATGTCAACTCTTATTCAATTCCTTGAAACAAAACAACTTTTACAAATAGGCAACAGATCCACAAATATTCAACTTTGCATCAGTTAACAACTTTTTCAACCTAACAACTTAGTAATAACATGTTTTTCACTGATACAACTTAAAATAACAACAACTAAATATAACAACAAAACAAATAAGCGTTCATCCCCCCGAGTGTTACGTATCAGAGCGACTACATCAACTTTACTATGAAAGTAAGCAACGCTAATCTGGAATACCTGCACGTTACCAATCAAGGTAACATTCAACAACAGAAAGGGGTGAGATATCGAACCATATAAACAAGAGTATGATAATTAATATGCTAGATGGAATCATACAATTTTCATACTATCCCACAACAACATCTTATCAATCACCTCGAACAATCAACATATTTTATTAGCTTAATTCACACATCAACATAACCAATCCCAACTATAAAATTAGCATAGTCACCTTCATCAACTTCGAAAATCGTATACAACCTATTCAACTTCTTCAATATTAGCATAATCGATTTTATAAACATAACATATAAATAACTCATACAGTATAACCATACCATCAACTTATTCAACATAATCGTATAATTGACTTAGCAACATAATCGTATAATCAACTTAGCAACATAATCATATAATCAACTTAGCAACATAATTGACTTATTCAACAAGAACCACTTACTCAACGTAATCAACATAAACCACTCAATCAACTTAAGTATACATAAACAACTTAATCAACTTGATCAACATAAACAAATTTATCAACTTGGCAACATAAACAACATAAATAATGTAACACAGGATGCAAGACGACTATGCATATGCATGTGGTACCATTGGAGTAAAACTCCCAACTTAAAATATACCAGGTTATCGAGGTATCTGCAAGGCATAAGCCTTCAACTTAATAAATTTTCCAATCCAGGCCAACGTGGTGAGCATCCGCTCCAACTTAGAAATGCAGTGTATGCCATGATACAATGACTCAACACATCACAACAATCAACTCCAACAACATACAACAAACAACATCGTAACTTTAATTCAACACCGATTCAACTTTGGCCATAGGCCTACAACTTTCAACGTTGGTCATACGACCTACAACTTGAACATCAACATTGGTCTTACGACCTACAACTCAAATAATCAACATGGGTCCTTCGACCTTTAACTTAAAAATGCTCCCAAATCGGGACAAAACAACATACACAACTATACTATAAAATACACACATTCAACACTAATTAACAAAGTACACCGACTAAAATCACTTATTTATTATTCCGAACTAACTCGACAATTTTCGTTAAATTCCGGACAACTAATTTCTCCGCTTAAATTCACTTACTCGGCTAAACAGACAAACTTTATTGTTTTATACTCCACGACTATTACTAATCAATTTTACAAAATTATGTTCAATTTCCAACTTACTGATACCAACACATCATATTGCCAATTATACTATCATAAGAATTCAGCCACGATACCAAAATGCCAACACCTGCTAAATCTCATGTTACTGATTCCTTACTCTGTCTCTCTTAATGATCTGCTAAATAATGCTACTGCTATACTCCACATCTTAAAAACCAATTAATATTATTATTTAATTATACTAAACATGTTTATACACATATAATACTATAATTAATACTTAGTATAATGTTATTATAATAATATTCCTTTAATTATATTCTTATTATAAAATTAGTAAAACTTTTATTATATTTATTTATCCCTTTAAGCAAAAAGGTAACGTAATATACATTAAATAAATAAACCATGACAAGGGCCGTGAGGTGTGGCCTGGGCCGTAGGCATGTGAGGTGGCCACTCAACAAAGGGATGGCCTGCGCCATACCCCACCCCACAAATCGATGGCCTGCGCCATGATACAATTCCAATGGGTGGCCTGCGCCACCCTTCCTGGACAACGGGTGGCCTGCGCCACCCTCTACTTAGGGTTCCGTCTCCAAATTCTAGTTTTTTTTCTTCAGAATTCCCAAATTCAAGACAATTTCTCAACGATTAATTCCAATCACAATCATGAAAATTCTATTATTCAATTATCATAAAATTATGTTCTTTACGATAAATCATCAAAACTCGATCAACACGAAATCAACATCTGACAGTATAGAAATGATAAAATCCCAATCCCACATATTAATCATCGTATTCCCGATTATAGAGTTTGAACCCCACCCTTACCTTAATCGATGGCCGCTTAGAATCTTTGATCGACTTTCCGATTGGGTTTCCGACGGTGGCTTCTCGTAACCGTTTTCTCCACTTTTCCTTGTTCTCCAATTTCACGTTCCACTTTTTCCAACTTCTACTGATTCAACTTCTCCTCTTCACTAATTCTCCTTTTATTTTCTCTTTATTATAATAATAATAATAATCCAATTATAACTAATGGGCCTAACTGCAACACCCCCTTAATTGCTATGTCCAACACGGTTCAAGCCCACTAGTTAAATCTACTACAACAACGATAATATTAACTCCGATATTATTTCTACGGCTTCCGACTTATTTTTCTGACTTGAAGACTTAATTCACCACAACAACAAAATTTAATTTAATAATCCACTATATAATTATTTTCTCCGGACTTAATTAGATTATCTTCCGAGTATTAACCAAATGGTCCAACGACCTGATCGACATATCCAACAATAGACGAAGATACTTCATATCATCTATCACAACTTATATCAACTTAATTAATCAATTCAACTCGAACCAACTTATGAACATCAACGGAATATTCTGATATTTCAGAAATCAACTTAAATCAACTTCAAATAAACAAAACATCGCAAATGACACAATACAATACACTTATATTTTATTAAATAATTAATTAAATAAATGGGCGTTACAGTTATGATAGAAGTCCATGCAAACAAATCATCTGAAAATTAGATTCTCTGAAACTTTTCGAAATGCAAGTTTCGGTAAGAAATTCATAATATATTATACACTAGTTTCGATCAAAAAATTAAATTAAATCGAGGTCTGTTAAAAATTAACCAACCTTTTTAGATCCTTTCTATATGTTACGAGGGAAGGTTATGATAGAAATATATGCAAAAATCATCTGAAAAATAAATTCTATGAAACTCTTTGAAATGCAAGTTTCGGTCAAAAATTCATATTATATTATACACTACTTTATACTAGTTTCGGTTAAAAATTAAATTAAATCGGGAACTATTCGAAACGATCTGAAACTTTTCAGATAGTTTATATATGGTAGGACGAAAGGTTATGATGGAAGTCCATGCAAAAAATCATCTGAATATTAGATTTTAAGAAACTTTTCGTAATGCAAGTTTCAGTCAAAAATCATAATATTTTATTCACTAGATTCAGTCAAAAAATCAAATTAAATGGAGGACTGTTCGAAACGATAAGAAACTTTTCAGATCTTTTATATATGTTACGAGGGAAGGTTATGATGGAAGTACATGCAAAAAATCATCTGAAAATTAGATTCTATGAATCTTCTCGAAATGCATGTTTCATTCAAAAAATCATAATATATTATACACTAGTTTATATCAGTTCCGGTCAAATATAATATTAAATCCTGGACAGTTTGAAATAATACAAAACTTTTCAGATCATTTATATATGTTAGGAGGGAAGGTTATGATGGAAGTACAAGCAAACAATAATATGAACAATAGATTCTATGAATCTTTGGGAAATGCAAGTTTCGATCAAAAAATCATAATATATTATACACTAATTTCGGTCCAAAAATAAAATTAAATCGAGGACTGTTATAAATGATACCAACCTTTTTAGATCCTTTCTATATGTTACGAGGAAAGGTTATGATGCAAGTACATGCAAAAAATAATCTGAAAATTAAATTCTATGAAACGCTTAGAAATGCAAGTTTCGGACAAAAAATCATAATATATTATACACTAGTTTATCTAGTTTCGTTCAAAAATCAAATTAAATTGGGGACTGTTCGAAACGATCCTAAAATTTTTAGATCATTTATATATGTTAGGAGGAAAAGTTATGAAGGAAGTCCATGAAAAAAATCATCATAAAATTAGATTCTAAGAAAATTTTTGAAATGCAAGTTTCGGTCAAAAATCATAATATATTATACACTAGTTTATTCTTGTTTTGGTCAAAAAATAAAATTAAATCAATGACTTTTTGAAATGATACGAAACTTATCATAAAATTTATATATATTAAAAGGGAAGGTTATGATGGAAGCCCATGAAAAAAAATCATTTGAAAATTAGATTCTATGAATCTTTTCGAAATGCCAGTTTCGGCCAAAAATTCAGAATGTATTATACACCACTTTCGGTCAAAAAATCAAATTAAATAGAGGACAGTTGGAAATGATAAGAAAATTTCCAGGTGATTTATATATGTTACGAGGGAAGCTTATGATGGAAGTCCATGCAAAAAATCATCTGAAAATTAGATTATATGAATCTTCTCGAAATGCATGTTTCGGTCAAAAAATCATAATATATTATACACTAGTTTATACTAGTTTCGGTCAAATATAATATTAAATCGTGGACAGTTTGAAATGATAAATAACTTTTTAGATCATTTATATATGTTAGGAGGGAAGGTTATGATGGAAGTCCATGCAAAAAAATTATCTGAAAATTAGATTCTCTGAATCTTTTCGAAATGCAAGTTTCGGTAAGAAATTCATAATATATTATACACTAGTTTCGATCAAAAAATTAAATTAAATCGAGGTCTGTTTAAAATTAACCAACCTTTTTAGATCCTTTCTATATGTTACGAGGGAAGGTTATGATAGAAATATATGCAAAAATCATCTGAAAAATAAATTCTATGAAACTCTTTGAAATGCATGTTTCGGTCAAAAATTCATATTATATTATACACTACTTTATACTAGTTTCGGTTAAAAATTAAATTAAATCGGGGACTATTCGAAACGATCTGAAACTTTTCAGATTGTTTATATATGGTAGGACGAAAGGTTATGATGGAAGTCCATGCAAAAAATCATCTGAATATTAGATTTTAAGAAACTTTTCGTAATGCAAGTTTCAGTCAAAAATCATAATATATTATTCACTAGATTCGGTCAAAAAATTAAATTAAATAGAGGACTGTTCGAAACGATATGAAACTTTTCAGATCTTTTATATATGTTACGAGGGATGGTTATGATGGAAGTACATGCAAAAAATCATCTGAAAATTAGATTCTATGAATCTTCTTGAAATGCATGTTTCATTCAAAAAATCATAATATATTATACACTAGTTTATATCAGTTTCGGTCAAATATAATATTAAATCCTGGACAGTTTGAAATAATACAAAACTTTTCAGATTATTTATATATGTTAGGAGGGAAGGTTATGCTGGAATTCCATGCAAAAAATAATTTGAACAATAGATTCTATGAATCTTTGGGAAATGCAAGTTTCGGTCAAAAAATCATAATATATTATACACTAATTTCGGTCCAAAAATAAAATTAAATCAAGGACTGTTATAAATGATACCAACCTTTTTAGATCCTTTCTATATGTTACGAGGAAAGGTTATGATGCAAGTACATGCAAAAAATAATCTGAAAATTAAATTCTATGAAACGCTTTGAAATGCGAGTTACGGGAAAAAATCATAATATATTATTCACTAGTTTATACTAGTTTCGTTCAAAAATCAAATTAAATTGGGGACTGTTCGAAACGATCCGAAAATTTTCAGATCATTTATATATGTTAGGAGGAAAAGTTATGAAGGAAGTCCATGCAAAAAATAATCATAAAATTAGATTCTAAGAAACTCTTTGAAATGCAAGTTTTGCTCAAAAATCATAATATATTATACACTAGTTTATTCTTGTTTTGGTCAAAAAATAAAATTAAATCAATGACTTTTTGAAATGATACGAAACTTATCATAAAATTTATATATGTTACAAGGGAAGGTTATGATGGAAGCCCATGAAAAAAAATCATTTGAAAATTAGATTCTATGAATCTTTTCGAAATGCAAGTTTCGGCCAAAAATTCATAATGTATTAAACACTACTTTCGGTCAAAAAATCAAATTAAATAGAGGACTGTTGGAAACGATAAGAAAATTTCCAGGTGATTTATATATGTTACGAGGGAAGCTTATGATGGAAGTCCATGCAAAAAATCATCTGAAAATTAGATTATATGAATCTTCTCGAAATGCATGTTTCGGTCAAAAAATCATAATATATTATACACTAGTTTATACTAGTTTCGGTCAAATATAATATTAAATTGTGGATAGTTTGAAATGATAAATAACTTTTTAGATCATTTATATATGTTAGGAAGGAAGGTTATGATGGAAGTCCATGCAAAAAAATCATCTGAAAATTAGATTCTCTGAATCTTTTCGAAATGCAAGTTTTGGTAAGAAATTCATAATATATTATACACTAGTTTCGATCAAAAAATTAAATTAAATCGAGGTCTGTTAAAAATTAACCAACCTTTTTAGATCCTTTCTATATGTTACGAGGGAAGGTTATGATAGAAATATATGCAAAAATCATCTGAAAAATAAATTCTATGAAACTCTTTGAAATGCTAGTTTCGGTCAAAAATTCATATTATATTATACACTACTTTATACTAGTTTCGGTTAAAATTTAAATTAAATCGGGGACTATTCGAAACGATCTGAAACTTTTCAGATTGTTTATATATGGTAGGACGAAAGGTTATGATGGAAGTCCATGCAAAAAATCATCTGAATATTAGATTTTAAGTAACTTTTCGTAATGCAAGTTTCAGTCAAAAATCATAATATATTATTCACTAGATTCGGTCAAAAAAAAAATTAAATAGTGGACTGTTCGAAACGATATGAAACTTTTCATATCTTTTATATATGTTACGAGGGATGGTAATGATGGGAGTACATGCAAAAAATCATCTGAAAATTAGATTCTATGAATCTTCTCGAAATGCACGTTTCATTCAAAAAATCATAATATATTATACACTAGTTTATATCAGTTTCGGTCAAATATAATATTAAATCCTGGACAGTTTGAAATGATACAAAACTTTTCAGATCATTTATATATGTTAGGATGGAAGGTTATGATGGAAGTACAAGCAAAAAATAATTTGAACAATAGATTCTATGAATCTTTGGGAAATGCAAGTTTCGGTCAAAAAATCATAATATATTATACACTAATTTCGGTCCAAAAATTAAATTAAATCGAGGACTGTTATAAATGAAACCAACCTTTTTAGATCCTTTCTATATGTTACGAGGAAAGGTTATGATGAGTGTACATGCAAAAAATAATCTGAAAATTAAATTCTATGAAACACTTTGAAATGCGAGTTTCGGACAAAAAATCATAATATATTATACACTAGTTTATACTAGTTTCGTTCAAAAATCAAATTAAATTGGGGACTGTTTGAAACGATCCGAAAATTTTCAGATCATTTATATATGTTAGGAGGAAAATTTATGAAGGAAGTCCATGCAAAAAATCATCATAAAATTAGATTCTAAAAACATTTTGAAATGCAAGTTTTGGTCAAAAATCATAATATATTATACACTAGTTTATTCTTGTTTTGGTCAAAAAATAAAATTAAATCAATGACTTTTTGAAATGATACGAAACTTATCATAAAATTTATATATGTTAAAAGGGAAGGTTATGATGGAAGCCCATGAAAAAAAATCATTTGAAAATTAGATTCTATGAATCTTTTCGAAATGCCAGTTTCGGCCAAAAATTCAGAATGTATTATACACCACTTTCGGTCAAAAAATCAAATTAAATAGAGGACTGTTGGAAACGATAAGAAAATTTCTAGGTGATTTATATATGTTACGAGGGAAGCTTATGATGGAAGTCCATGCAAAAAATCAACTGAAAATTAGATTATATGACTCTTCTCGAAATGCATGTTTCGGTCAAAAAATCATAATATATTATACACTAGTTTATACTAGTTTCGGTCAAATATAATATTAAATCGTGGACAGTTTGAAATGATAAACAACTTTTTAGATCATTTATATATGTTAGGAGGGAAGGTTATGATGGAAGTCCATGCAAAAAAATCATCTGAAAATTAGATTCTCTGAATCTTTTCGAAATGCAAGTTTTGGTAAGAAATTCATAATATATTATACACTAGTTTCGATCAAAAAATTAAATTAAATCGAGGTCTGTTAAAAATTAACCAACCTTTTTAGATCCTTTCTATATGTTACGAGGGAAGGTTATGATAGAAATATATGCAAAAATCATCTGAAAAATAAATTCTATGAAACTCTTTTAAATGCAAGTTTCGGTCAAAAATTCATATTATATTATACACTACTTTATACTAGTTTCGGTTAAAATTTAAATTAAATCGGGGACTATTCGAAACGACCTGAAACTTTTCAGATTGTTTTTATATGGTAGGACGAAAGGTTATGATGGAAGTCCATGCAAAAAATCATTTGAATATTAGATTTTAAGTAACTTTTCGTAATGCAAGTTTCAGTCAAAAATCATAATATATTATTCACTAGATTCGGTCAAAAAATCAAATTAAATAGTGGACTGTTCGAAACGATATGAAACTTTTCATATCTTTTATATTTGTTACGAGGGATGGTAATGATGGGAGTACATGCAAAAAATCATCTGAAAATTAGATTCTATGAATCTTCTCGAAATGCATGTTTCATTCAAAAAATCATAATATATTATACACTAGTTTATATCAGTTTCGGTCAAATATAATATTAAATCCTGGACAGTTTGAAATGATACAAAACTTTTCAGATCATTTATATATGTTAGGATGGAAGGTTATGATGGAAGTACAAGCAAAAAATAATCTGAACAATAGATTCTATGAATCTTTGGGAAATGCAAGTTTCGGTCAAAAAATCATAATATATTATACACTAATTTCGGTCCAAAAATAAAATTAAATCGAGGACTGTTATAAATGAAACCAACCTTTTTAGATCCTTTCTATATGTTACGAGGAAAGGTTATGATGAGTGTACATGCAAAAAATAATCTGAAAAATAAATTCTATGAAACACTTTGAAATGCGAGTTTCGGACAAAAAATCATAATATATTATACACTAGTTTATACTAGTTTCGTTCAAAAATCAAATTAAATTGGGGACTGTTCGAAACGATCCGAAAATTTTCAGATCATTTATATATGTTAGGAGGAAAATTTATGAAGGAAGTCCATGCAAAAAATCATCATAAAATTAGATTCTAAAAACATTTTGAAATGCAAGTTTCGGTCAAAAATCATAATATATTATACACTAGTTTATTCTTGTTTTGGTCAAAAAATAAAATTAAATCAATGACTTTTTGAAATGATACGAAACTTATCAGGAAATTTATATATGTTAAAAGGGAAGGTTATGATGGAAGCCCATGAAAAAAAATCATTTGAAAATTTGATTCTATGAATCTTTTCGAAATGCCAGTTTCGGCCAAAAATTCAGAATGTATTATACACTACTTTCGGTCAAAAAATCAAATTAAATAGAGGACTGTTGGAAACGATAAGAAAATTTCCAGGTGATTTATATATGTTACGAGGGAAGCTTATGATGGAAGTCCATGCAAAAAATCAACTGAAAATTAGATTATATGACTCTTCTCGAAATGCATGTTTCGGTCATAAAATCATAATATATTATACACTAGTTTATACTAGTTTCGGTCAAATATAATATTAAATCGTGGACAGTTTGAAATGATAAATAACTTTTTAGATCATTTATATATTTTAGGAGGGAAGGTTATGATGGAAGTCCATGCAAAAAAATCATCTGAAAATTAGATTCTCTGAATCTTTTCGAAATGCAAGTTTTGGTAAGAAATTCATAATATATTATACACTAGTTTCGATCAAAAAATTAAATTAAATCGAGGTCTGTTAAAAGTTAACCAACCTTTTTAGATCCTTTCTATATCTTACGAGGGAAGGTTATGATAGAAATATATGCAAAAATCATCTGAAAAATAAATTCTATGAAACTCTTTGAAATGCAAGTTTCGGTCAAAAATTCATATTATATTATACACTACTTTATACTAGTTTCGGTTAAAATTTAAATTAAATCGGGGACTATTCGAAACGATCTGAAACTTTTCAGATTGTTTATATATGGTAGGACGAAAGGTTATGATGGAAGTCCATGCACAAAATCATCTGAATATTAGATTTTAAGTAACTTTTCGTAATGCAAGTTTCAGTCAAAAATCATAATATATTATTCACTAGATTCGGTCAAAAAATCAAATTAAATAGTGGACTGTTCGAAACGATATGAAAACTTTTCATATCTTTTATATATGTTACGAGGGATGGTAATGATGGGAGTACATGCAAAAAATCATCTGAAAATTAGATTCTATGAATCTTCTCGAAATGCATGTTTCATTCAAAAAATCATAATATATTATACACTAGTTTATATCAATTTCGGTCAAATATAATATTAAATCCTGGACAGTTTGAAATGATACAAAACTTTTCAGATCATTTATATATGTTAGGAGGGAAGGTTATGATGGAAGTACAAGCAAAAAATAATCTGAACAATAGATTCTATGAATCTTTGGGAAATGCAAGTTTCGGTCAAAAAATCATAATATATTATACACTAATTTCGGTCCAAAAATTAAATTAAATCGAGGACAGTTATAAATGATACCAACCTTTTTAGATCCTTTCTATATGTTACGAGGAAAGGTTATGATGAGTGTACATGCAAAAAATAATCTGAAAATTAAATTCTATGAAACACTTTGAAATGCGAGTTTCGGACAAAAAATCATAATATATTATACACTAGTTTATACTAGTTTCGTTCAAAAATCAAATTAAATTGGGGACTGTTCGAAACGATCCGAAAATTTTCAGATCATTTATATATGTTAGGAGGAAAATTTATGAAGGAAGTCCATGCAAAAAATCATCATAAAATTAGATTCTAAAAACATTTTTAAATGCAAGTTTCGGTCAAAAATCATAATATATTATACACTAGTTTATTCTTGTTTTGGTCAAAAAATAAAATTAAATCAATGACTTTTTGAAATGATACGAAACTTATCAGGAAATTTATATATGTTAAAAGGGAAGGTTATGATGGAAGCCAATGAAAAAAATCATTTGAAAATTTGATTCTATGAATCTTTTCGAAATGCCAGTTTCGGCCAAAAATTCAGAATGTATTATACACTACTTTCGGTCAAAAAATCAAATTAAATAGAGGACTGTTGGAAACGATAAGAAAATTTCTAGGTGATTTATATATGTTACGAGGGAAGCTTATGATGGAAGTCCATGCAAAAAATCAACTGAAAATTAGATTATATGACTCTTCTCGAAATGCATGTTTCGGTCAAAAAATCATAATATATTATACACTAGTTTATACTAGTTTCGGTCAAATATAATATTAAATCGTGGACAGTTTGAAATGATAAATAACTTTTTAGATCATTTATATATTTTAGGAGGGAAGGTTATGATGGAAGTCCATGCAAAAAAATCATCTGAAAATTAGATTCTCTGAATCTTTTCGAAATGCAAGTTTTGGTAAGAAATTCATAATATATTATACACTAGTTTCGATCAAAAAATTAAATTAAATCGAGGTCTGTTAAAAATTAACCAGCCTTTTTAGATCCTTTCTATATCTTACGAGGGAAGGTTATGATAGAAATATATGCAAAAATCATCTGAAAAATAAATTCTATGAAACTCTTTGAAATGCAAGTTTCGGTCAAAAATTCATATTATATTATACACTACTTTATACTAGTTTCGGTTAAAATTTAAATTAAATCGGGGACTATTCGAAACGATCTGAAACTTTTCAGATTGTTTATATATGGTAGGACGAAAGGTTATGATGGAAGTCCATGCACAAAATCATCTGAATATTAGATTTTAAGTAACTTTTCGTAATGCAAGTTTCAGTCAAAAATCATAATATATTATTCACTAGATTCGGTCAAAAAATCAAATTAAATAGTGGACTGTTCGAAATGATATGAAACTTTTCATATCTTTTATATATGTTACGAGGGATGGTAATGATGGGAGTACATGCAAAAAATCATCTGAAAATTAGATTCTATGAATCTTCTCGAAATGCATGTTTCATTCAAAAAATCATAATATATTATACACTAGTTTATATCAATTTCGGTCAAATATAATATTAAATCCTGGACAGTTTGAAATGATACAAAACTTTTCAGATCATTTATATATGTTAGGAGGGAAGGTTATGATGGAAGTACAAACAAAAAATAATCTGAACAATAGATTCTATGAATCTTTGGGAAATGCAAGTTTCGGTCAAAAAATCATAATATATTATTCACTAATTTCGGTCCAAAAATAAAATTAAATCGAGGACTGTTATAAATGATACCAACCTTTTTAGATCCTTTCTATATGTTACGAGGAAAGGTTATGATGAGTGTACATGCAAAAAATAATCTGAAAATTAAATTCTATGAAACACTTTGAAATGCGAGTTTCGGACAAAAAATCATAATATATTATACACTAGTTTATACTAGTTTCGTTCAAAAATCAAATTAAATTGGGGACTGTTCGAAACGATCCGAAAATTTTCAGATCATTTATATATGTTAGGAGGAAAATTTATGAAGGAAGTCCATGCAAAAAATCATCATAAAATTAGATTCTAAAAACATTTTGAAATGCAAGTTTCGGTCAAAAATCATAATATATTATACACTAGTTTATTCTTGTTTTGGTCAAAAAATAAAATTAAATCAATGACTTTTTGAAATGATACGAAACTTATCAGAAAATTTATATATGTTAAAAGGGAAGGTTATGATGGAAGCCCATGAAAAAAAATCATTTGAAAATTAGATTCTATGAATCTTTTCGAAATGCCAGTTTCGGCCAAAAATTCAGAATGTATTATACACTACTTTCGGTCAAAAAATCAAATTAAATAGAGGACTGTTGGAAACGATAAGAAAATTTCCAGGTGATTTATATATGTTACGAGGGAAGCTTATGATGGAAGTCCATGCAAAAAATCATCTGAAAATTAGATTATATGACTCTTCTCGAAATGCATGTTTCGGTCAAAAAATCATAATATATTATACACTAGTTTATACTAGTTTCGGTCAAATATAATATTAAATCGTGGACAGTTTGAAATGATAAATAACTTTTTAGATCATTTATATATGTTAGGAGGGAAGGTTATGATGGAAGTCCATGCAAAAAAATCATCTGAAAATTAGATTCTGTGAATCTTTTCGAAATGCAAGTTTTGGTAAGAAATGCATAATATATTATACACTAGTTTCGATCAAAAAATTAAATTAAATCGAGGTCTGTTAAAAATTAACCAACCTTTTTAGATCCTTTCTATATGTTACGAGGGAAGGTTATGATATAAATATATGCAAAAATCATCTGAAAAATAAATTCTATGAAACTCTTTGAAATGCAAGTTTCGGTCAAAAATTCATATTATATTATACACTACTTTATACTAGTTTCGGTTAAAAATTAATTAAAAATCGGGGACTATTCGAAACGATCTGAAACTTTTCAGATAGTTTATATATGGTAGGACGAAAGGTTATGATGGAAGTCCATGCAAAAAATCATCTGAATATTAGATTTTAAGAAACTTTTCGTAATGCAAGTTTCAGTCCAAAAACATAATATATTATTCACTAGATTCGGTCAAAAAATCAAATTAAATAGAGGACTGTTCGAAACGATATGAAACTTTTCAGATCTTTTATATATGTTACGAGGGATGGTTATGATGTGAGTACATGCAAAAAATCATCTGAAAATTAGATTCTATGAATCTTCTCGAAATGCATGTTTCATTCAAAAAATCATAATATATTACACACTAGTTTATATCAATTTCGGTCAAATATAATATTAAATCCTGGACAGTTTGAAATGATACAAAACTTTTCAGATCATTTATATATGTTAGGAGGGAAGGTTATGATGGAATTCCATGCAAAAAATAATTTGAATAATAGATTCTATGAATCTTTGGGAAATGCAAGTTTCGGACAAAAAATCATAATATATTATACACTAATTTCGGTCCAAAAATAAAATTAAATCGAGGACTGTTATAAATGATACCAACCTTTTTAGATCCTTTCTATATGTTACGAGGAAAGGTTATGATGAGTGTACATGCAAAAAATAATCTGAAAATTAAATTCTATGAAACGCTTTGAAATGCGAGTTTCGGAAAAAAATCATAATATATTATACACTAGTTTATACTAGTTTCGTTCAAAAATCAAATTAAATTGGGGACTGTTCGAAACGATCCAAAAAATTTCAGATCATTTATATATGTTAGGAGGAAAAGTTAAGAAGGAAGTCCATGCAAAAAATCATCATAAAATTAGATTCTAAGAAACTTTTTGAAATGCAAGTTTTGCTCAAAAATCATAATATATTATACACTAGTTTATTCTTGTTTTGGTCAAAAAATAAAATTAAATCAATGACTTTTTGAAATGATACGAAACTTATCATAAAATTTATATATGTTACAAGGGAAGGTTATGATGGAAGCCCATGAAAAAAAAACCTTTGAAAATTAGATTCTATGAATCTTTTCGAAATGCCAGTTTCGGCCAAAAATTCATAATGTATTAAACACTACTTTCGGTGAAAAAATCAAATTAAATAGAGGACTTTTGGAAACGATAAGAAAATTTCCAGGTGATTTATATATGTTACGAGGGAAGCTAATGATGGAAGTCTATGCAAAAAATCATCTGAAAATTAGATTATATGACTCTTCTCGAAATGCATGTTTCGGTCAAAAAATTATAATATATTATACACTAGTTTATACTAGTTTCGGTCAAATATAATATTAAATCGTGGACAGTTTGAAATGATAAATAAATTTTTAGATCATTTATATATGTTAGGAGGGAAGGTTATGATGGAAGTCCATGCAAACAAATCATCTGAAAATTAGATTCTCTGAATCTTTTCGAAATGCAAGTTTCAGTAAGAAATTCATAATATATTATACACTAGTTTCGATCAAAAAATTAAATTAAATCGAGGTCTGTTAAAAATTAACCAACCTTTTTAGATCCTTTCTATATGTTACGAGGGAAGGTTATGATAGAAATATATGCAAAAATCATCTGAAAATTAAATTCTTTGAAACTCTTTGAAATGCAAGTTTCGGTCAAAAATTCATATTATATTATACACTACATTATACTAGTTTCGGTTAAAAATTAAATTAAATCGGGGACTATTCGAAACGATCTGCTTTTCGGATAGTTTATATATGGTAGGACGAAAGGTTATGATGGAAGTCCATGCAAAAAGTCATCTGAATATTAGATTTTAAGAAACTTTTCGTAATGCAAGTTTCAGTCAAAAATCATGATATATTATTCAATAGATTCGGTCAAAAAATCAAATTAAATAGTGGACTGTTCGAAACGATATGAAACTTTTCATATCTTTTATATATGTTACGAGGGAAGGTTATGATGGAAGGAAATGCAATAAATCAAGTCAAAATTAGATTCTATGAATCTTCTCGAAATGCATGTTTCATTCAAAAAATCATAATATATTATACACTAGTTTATATCAGTTTTGGGCAATATATAATATTAAATCCTGGACAGTTTGAAATGATACAAAAATTTTCAGATCATTTATATATGTTAGGAGGGAAGGTTATGATGGAAGTACAAGCAAAAAATAATATGAATAATAGATTCTATGAATCTTTGGGAAATGCAAGTTTCAGTCTAAAAATCATAATATATTATACACTAATTTCGGTCCAAAAATTAAATTAAATCGAGGACTGTTATAAATGATACCAACCTTCTTAGATCCTTTCTATATGTTACGAGGAAAGGTTATGATGCAAGTACATGCAAAAAATAATCTGAAAATTAAATTCTATGAAACGCTTTGAAATGCGAGTTTCGGAAAAAAATCATAATATATTATACACTAGTTTATACTAGTTTCGTTCAAATATCAAAATAAATTGGGGACTGTTCGAAACGATCCGAAAATTTTCAGATCATTTATATATGTTAGGAGGAAAAGTTATGAAGGAAGTCCATGCAAAAAATCATCATAAAATTAGATTCTAAGAAACTTTTTGAAATGCAAGTTTTGCTCAAAAATCATAATATATTATACACTAGTTTATTCTTGTTTTGGTCAAAAAATAAAATTAAATCAATGAATTTTTGAAATGATACGAAACTTATCATAAAATTTATATGTTACAAGGGAAGGTTATGATGGAAGACCATGAAACAAAAACCTTTGAAAATTAGATTCTATGAATCTTTTCGAAATGCCAGTTTCGGCAAAAAATTCATAATGTATTAAACACTACTTTCGGTGAAAAAATCAAATTAAATAGAGGACTTTTGGAAACGATAAGAAAATTTCCAGGTGATTTATATATGTTACGAGGGAAGCTAATGATGGAAGTCCATGCAAAAAATCATCTGAAAATTAGATTATATGACTCTTCTTGAAATGCATGTTTCGGTCAAAAAATCATAATATATTATACACTAGTTTATACTAGTTTCGGTCAAATATAAAATTAAATCGTGGACAGTTTGAAATGATAAATAAATTTTTAGATCATTTATATATGTTAGGAGGGAAGGTTATGATGGAAGTCCATGCAAACAAATCATCTGAAAATTAGATTCTCTGAATCTTTTCGAAATGAAAGTTTCAATAAGAAATTCATAATATATTATACACTAGTTTCGCTCAAAAAATTAAATTAAATCGAGGTCTGTTAAAAATTAACCAACCTTTTTAGATCCTTTCTATATGTTACGAGGGAAGGTTATGATAGAAATATATGCAAAAATCATCTGAAAAATAAATTCTATGAAACTCTTTGAAATGCAAGTTTCGGTCAAAAATTCATATTATATTATACACTACTTTATACTAGTTTCGGTTAAAAATTAAATTAAGTCGAGGACTATTCGAAACGATCTTAAACTTTTCAGATAGTTTATATATGGTAGGACGAAAGGTTATGATGGAAGTCCATGCAAAAAGTCATCTGAATATTAGATTTTAAGAAACTTTTCGTAATGCAAGTTTCAGTCAAAAATCATAATATATTATTCACTAGATTCGGTCAAAAAATCAAATTAAATAGTGGACTGTTCGAAACGATATGAAACTTTTCATATCTTTTATATATGTTACGAGGGAAGGTTATGATGGAAGGAAATGCAAAAAATCATCTCAAAATTAGATTCTATGAATCTTCTCGAAATGCATGTTTCATTCAAAAAATCATAATATATTATACACTAGTTTATATCAGTTTCGGGCAATATATAATATTAAATCCTGGACAGTTTGAAATGATACAAAAATTTTCAGATCATTTATATATGTTAGGAGGGAAGGTTATGATGGAAGTACAAGCAAAAAATAATATGAATAATAGATTCTATGAATCTTTGGGAAATGCAAGTTTCGGTCAAAAAATCATAATATATTATACACTAATTTCGGTCCAAAAATAAAATTAAATCGAGGACTGTTATAAATGATACCAACCTTCTTAGATCCTTTCTATATGTTACGAGGAAAGGTTATGATGCAAGTACATGCAAAAAATAATCTGAAAATTAAATTCTATGAAATGCTTTGAAATGCGAGTTTCGGAAAAAAATCATAATATATTATACACTAGTTTATACTAGTTTCGTTCAAATATCAAATTAAATTGGGGACTGTTCGAAACGATCCGAAAATTTTCAGATCATTTATATATGTTAGGAGGAAAAGTTATGAAGGAAGTCCATGCAAAAAATCATCATAAAATTAGATTCTAAGAAACTTTTTGAAATGCAAGTTTTGCTCAAAAATCATAATATATTATACACTAGTTTATTCTTGTTTTGGTCAAAAAATAAAATTAAATCAATGAATTTTTGAAATGATACGAAACTTATCATAAAATTTATATGTTACAAGGGAAGGTTATGATGGAAGCCCAAGAAAAAAAAACCTTTGAAAATTAGATTCTATGAATCTTTTCGAAATGCCAGTTTCGGTCAAAAATTCATAATGTATTAAACACTACTTTCGGTGAAAAAATCAAATTAAATAGAGGACTTTTGGAAACGATAAGAAAATTTCCAGGTGATTTATACATGTTACGAGGGAAGCTAATGATGGAAGTCCATGCAAAAAATCATCTGAAAATTAGATTATATGACTCTTCTCGAAATGCATGTTTCGGTCAAAAAATCATAATATATTATACACTAGTTTATACTAGTTTCGGTCAAATATAATATTAAATCGTGGACAGTTTGAAATGATAAATAAATTTTTAGATCATTTATATATGTTAGGAGGGAAGGTTATGATGGAAGTCCATGCAAACAAATCATCTGAAAATTAGATTCTCTGAATCTTTTCGAAATGCAAGTTTCGGTAAGAAATTCATAATATATTATACACTAGTTTCGATCAAAAAATTAAATTAAATCGAGGTCTGTTAAAAATTAACCAACCTTTTTAGATCCTTTCTATATGTTACGAGGGAAGGTTATGATAGAAATATATGCAAAAATCATCTGAAAAATAAATTCTATGAAACTCTTTGAAATGCAAGTTTTGGTTAAAAATTCATATTATATTATACACTACTTTATACTAGTTTCGGTTAAAAATTAAATTAAGTCGAGGACTATTCGAAACGATCTGAAACATTTCAGATAGTTTATATATGGTAGGACGAAAGGTTATGATGGAAGTCCATGCAAAAAGTCATCTGAATATTAGATTTTAAGAAACTTCTCGTAATGCAAGTTTCAGTCAAAAATCATAATATATTATTCACTAGATTCGGTCAAAAAATCAAATTAAATAGTGGACTGTTTGAAACGATATGAAACTTTTCATATCTTTTATATATGTTACGAGGGAAGGTTATGATGGAAGGAAATGCAAAAAATCATCTCAAAATTAGATTCTATGAATCTTCTCGAAATGCATGTTTCATTCAAAAAATCATAATAATATATTATACACTAGTTTATATCAGTTTCGGGCAATATATAATATTAAATCCTGGACAGTTTGAAATGTTACAAAAATTTTCAGATCATTTATATATGTTAGGAGGGAAGGTTATGATGGAAGTACAAGCAAAAAATAATATGAATAATAGATTCTATGAATCTTTGGGAAATGCAAGTTTCGGTCTAAAAATCATAATATATTATACACTAATTTCGGTCCAAAAGTAAAATTAAATCGAGGACTGTTATAAATGATACCAACCTTCTTAGATCCTTTCTATATGTTACGAGGAAAGGTTATGATGAGTGTACATGCAAAAAATAATCTGAAAATTAAATTCTATGAAACGCTTTGAAATGCGAGTTTCGGAAAAAAATCATAATATATTATACACTAGTTTATACTAGTTTCGTTCAAATATCAAATTAAATTGGGGACTGTTCGAAACGATCCGAAAATTTTCAGATCATTTATATATGTTAGGAGGAAAAGTTATGAAGGAAGTCCATGCAAAAAATCATCATAAAATTAGATTCTAAGAAACTTTTTGAAATGCAAGTTTTGCTCAAAAATCATAATATATTTTACACTAGTTTATTCTTGTTTTGGTCAAAAAATAAAATTAAATCAATGAATTTTTGAAATGATACGAAACTTATCATAAAATTTATATGTTACAAGGGAAGGTTATGATGGAAGCCCATGAAAAAAAAACCTTTGAAAATTAGATTCTATGAATCTTTTCGAAATGCAAGTTTCGGCCAAAAATTCATTATGTATTAAACACTACTTTCGGTGAAAAAATAAAATTAAATAGAGGACTTTTGGAAACGATAAGAAAATTTCCAGGTTATTTATACATGTTACGAGGGAAGCTAATGATGGAAGTCCATGCAAAAAATCATCTGAAAATTAGATTATATGACTCTTCTCGAAATGCATGTTTCGGTCAAAAAATCATAATATATTATACACTAGTTTATACTAGTTTCGGTCAAATATAATATTAAATCGTGGACAGTTTGAAATGATAAATAAATTTTTAGATCATTTATATATGTTAGGAGGGAAGGTTATGATGGAAGTCCATGCAAACAAATCATCTTAAAATTAGATTCTCTGAATCTTTTCGAAATGCAAGTTTCGGTAAGAAATTCATAATATATTATACACTAGTTTTGATCAAAAAATTAAATTAAATCGAGGTCTGTTAAAAATTAACCAACCTTTTTAGATCCTTTCTATATGTTACGAGGGAAGGTTATGATAGAAATATATGCAAAAATCATCTGAAAAATAAATTCTATGAAACTCTTTGAAATGCAAGTTTCGGTCAAAAATTCATATTATATTATACACTACTTTATACTAGTTTCGGTTAAAAATTAAATTAAGTCGAGGACTATTCGAAACGATCTGAAACTTTTCAGATAGTTTATATATGGTAGGACGAAAGGTGATGATGGAAGTCCATGCACAAAGTCATCTGAATATTAGATTTTAAGAAACTTTTCGTAATGCAAGTTTCAGTCAAAAATCATAATATATTATTCACTAGATTCGGTCAAAAAATCAAATTAAATAGTGGACTGTTCGAAACGATATGAAACTTTTCATATCTTTTATATATGTTACGAGGGAAGGTTATGATGGAAGGAAATGCAAAAAATCATCTCAAAATTAGATTCTATGATTCTTCTCGAAATGCATGTTTCATTCAAAAAATCATAATATATTATACACTAGTTTATATCAGTTTCGGGCAATATATAATATTAAATCCTGGACAGTTTGAAATGATACAAAAATTTTCAGATCATTTATATATGTTAGGAGGGAAGGTTATGATGGAAGTACAAGCAAAAAATAATCTGAATAATAGATTCTATGAATCTTTGGGAAATGCAAGTTTCGGTCTAAAAATCATAATATATTATACACTAATTTCGGTCCAAAAATAAAATTAAATCGAGGACTGTTATAAATGATACCAACCTTTTTAGATCCTTTCTATATGTTACGAGGAAAGGTTATGATGCAAGTACATGCAAAAAATAATCTGAAAATTAAATTCTATGAAACTCTTTGAAATGCGAGTTTCAGACAAAAAATCATAATATATTATACACTAGTTTATACTTGTTTCGTTCAAATATCAAATTAAATTGGGGACTGTTCGAAACGATCCGAAAATTTTCAGATCATTTATATATGTTAGGAGGAAAAGTTATGAAGGAAGTCCATGCAAAAAATCATCATAAAATTAGATTCTAAGAAACTTTTTGAAATGCAAGTTTCGGTCAAAAATCATAATATATTATACACTAGTTTATTCTTGTTTTGGTCAAAAAATAAAATTAAATCAATGAATTTTTGAAATGATACGAAACTTATCATAAAATTTATATATGTTACAAGGGAAGGTTATGATGGAAGCCCATGAAAAAAAATCATTTGAAAATTAGATTCTATGAAACTCTTCGAAATGCAAGTTTCGGACAAAAATTCATTATGTATTAAACACTACTTTCGGTCAAAAAATAAAATTAAATAGTGGACTTTTGGAAAGGATAAGAAAATTTCCAGGTGATTTATATATGTTACGAGGGAAGCTTATGATGGAAGTCCATGCAAAAAATCATCTGAAAATTAGATTATATGAATCTTCTCGAAATGCATGTTTCGGTCAAAAAATCATAATATATTATACACTAGTTTATACTAGTTTCGGTCAAATATAATATTAAATCGTGGACAGTTTGAAATGATAAATAACGTTTTAGATCATTTATATATGTTAGGAGGGAAGGTTATGATGGAAGTCCATGCAAACAAATAATCTGAAAATTAGATTCTCTGAATCTTTTCGAAATGCAAATTTCGGTAAGAAATTCATAATATATTATACACTAGTTTCGATCAAAAAATTAAATTAAATCGAGGTCTGTTAAAAATTAACCAACCTTTTTAGATCCTTCCTATATGTTACGAGGGAAGGTTATGATAGAAATATATGCAAAAATCATCTGAAAAATAAATTCTACGAAACTCTTTGAAATGCAAGTTTCGGTCAAAAATTCATATTATATTATACACTACTTTATACTAGTTTCGATTAAAAATTAAATTAAATCGGGGACTATTCGAAACGATCTGAAACTTTTCAGATAGTTTATATATGGTAGGACGAAAGGTTATGATGGAAGTCCATGCAAACAATCATCTGAATATTAGATTTTAAGAAACTTTTCGTAATGCAAGTTTCAGTCAAAAATCATAATATATTATTCACTAGATTCGGTCAAAAAATCGAATTAAATAGAGGACTGTTCGAAAAGATATGAAACTTTTCAGATCTTTTATATATGTTACGACGGATGGTTATGATGGAAGTACATGCAAAAAATCATCTGAAAATTAGATTCTATGAATCTTCTCGAAATGAATGTTTCATTCAAAAAAGCATAATATATTATACACTAGTTTATATCAGTTTCGGTCAAATATAATATTAAATCCTGGACAGTTTGAAATGATACAAAGCTTTTCAGATCTTTTATATATGTTAGGAGGGAAGGTTATGATGGAAGTACAAGCAAAAAATAATCTGAACAATAGATTCTATGAATATTTGGGAAATGCAAGTTTCGGTCAAAAAATCATAATATATTATACACTAATTTCGGTCCAAAAATAAAATTAAATCGAGGACTGTTATAAATGATACCAACCTTTTTAGATCCTTTCTATATGTTACGAGGAAAGGTTATGATGCAAGTACATGCAAAAAATAATCTGAAAATTAAATTCTATGAAACGCTTTGAAATGCGAGTTTCAGACAAAAAATAACAATATATTATACACTAGTTTATACTTGTTTCGTTCAAATATCAAATTAAATTGGAGACTGTTCGAAACGATCCGAAAATTTCCAGATCATTTATATATGTTAGGAGGAAAAGTTATGAAGGAAGTCCATGCAAAAAATCATCATAAAATTAGATTCTAAGAAACTTTTTGAAATGCAAGTTTCGGTCAAAAATCATAATATATTATACACTAGTTTATTCTTGTTTTGGTAAAAAAATAAAATTAAATCAATGACTTTTTGAAATGATACGAAACTTATCATAAAATTTATATATGTTACAAGGGAAGGTTATGATGGAAGCCCATGAAAAAAAATCATTTGAAAATTAGATTCTATGAATCTTTTCGAAATGCATGTTTTGGCCAAAAATTCATAATGTATTAAACACTACTTTCGGTGAAAAAATCAAATTAAATAGAGGACTTTTGGAAACGATAAGAAAATTTCCAGGTGATTTATATATGTTACGAGGGAAGCTTATGATGGAAGTCCATGCAAAAAATCATCTGAAAATTAGATTATATGAATCTTCTCGAAATGCATGTTTCGGTCAAAAAATCATAATATATTATACACTAGTTTATACTAGTTTCGTTCAAATATATTATTAAATCTTGGACAGTTTAAAATGATAAATAACGTTTTAGATCATTTATATATGTTAGGAGGGAAGGTTATGATGGAAGTCCATGCAAACAAATCATCTGAAAATTAGATTCTCTGAATCTTTTCGAAATGCAAGTTTCGGTAAGAAATTCATAATATATTATACACTAGTTTCGATCAACAAATTAAATTAAATCGAGGTTTGTTAAAAATTAACCAACCTTTTTAGATCCTTCCTATATGTTACGAGGGAAGGTTATGATAGAAATATATGCAAAAATCATCTGAAAAATAAATTCTACGAAACTCTTTGAAATGCAAGTTTCGGTCAAAAATTCATATTATATTATACACTACTTTATACTAGTTTCGGTTAAAAATTAAATTAAATCGGGGACTATTCGAAACGATCTGAAACTTTTCAGATAGTTTATATATGGTAGGACGAAAGGTTATGATGGAAGTCAATGCAAAAAATCATCTGAATATTAGATTTTAAGAAACTTTTCGTAATGCAAGTTTCAGTCAAAAATCATAATATATTATTCACTAGATTCGGTCAAAAAATAGAATTAAATAGAGGACTGTTCGAAAAGATATGAAACTTTTCAGATCTTTTATATATGTTACGACGGATGGTTATGATGGAAGTACATGCAAAAAATCATCTGAAAATTAGATTCTATGAATCTTCTCGAAATGCATGTTTCATTCAAAAAATCATAATATATTATACACTAGTTTATATCAGTTTCGGTCAAATATAATATTAAATCCTGGACAGTTTGAAATGATATAAAGCTTTTCAGATCACTTATATATGTTAGGAGGGAAGGTTATGATGGAAGTACAAGCAAAAAATAATCTGAATAATAGATTCTACGAATCTTTGGGAAATGCAAGTTTCGGTCAAAAAATCATAATATATTATACACTAATTTCGGTCCAAAAATAAAATTAAATCGAGGACTGTTATAAATGATACCAACCTTTTTAGATCCTTTCTATATGTTACGAGGAAAGGTTATGATGCAAGTACATGCAAAAAATAATCTGAAAATTAAATTCTATGAAACGCTTTGAAATGCGAGTTTCGGACAAAAAATCACAATATATTATACACTAGTTTATACTTGTTTCGTTCAAATATCAAATTAAATTGGAGACTGTTCGAAACGATCCAAAAATTTCCAGATCATTTAGATATGTTAGGAGGAAAAGTTATGAAGGAAGTCCATGCAAAAAATCATCATAAAATTAGATTCTAAGAAACTTTTTGAAATGCAAGTTTCGGTCAAAAATCATAATATATTATACACTAGTTTATTCTTGTTTTGGTAAAAAAATAAAATTAAATCAATGACTTTTTGAAATGATAATAAACTTATCATAAAATTTATATATGTTACAAGGGAAGGTTATGATGGAAGCCCATGAAAAAAAATCATTTGAAAATTAGATTCTATGAATCTTTTCGAAATGCATGTTTTGGCCAAAAATTCATAATGTATTAAACACTACTTTCGGTGAAAAAATCAAATTAAATAGAGGACTTTTGGAAACGATAAGAAAATTTCCAGGTGATTTATATATGTTACGAGGGAAGCTTATGATGGAAGTCCATGCAAAAAATCATCTGAAAATTAGATTATATGAATCTTCTCGAAATGCATGTTTCGGTCAAAAAATCATAATATATTATACACTAGTTTATACTAGTTTCGTTCAAATATAATATTAAATCTTGGACAGTTTGAAATGATAAATAACGTTTTAGATCATTTATATATGTTAGGAGGGAAGGTTATGATGGAAGTCCATGCAAACAAATCATCTGAAAATTAGATTCTCTGAATCTTTTCGAAATGCAAGTTTCGGTAAGAAATTCATAATATATTATACACTAGTTTCGATCAACAAATTAAATTAAATCGAGGTCTGTTAAAAATTAACCAACCTTTTTAGATCCTTCCTATATGTTACGAGGGAAGGTTATGATAGAAATATATGCAAAAATCATCTGAAAAATAAATTCTACGAAACTCTTTGAAATGCAAGTTTCGGTCAAAAATTCATATTATATTATACACTACTTTATACTAGTTTCGGTTAAAAATTAAATTAAATCGGGGACTATTCGAAACGATCTGAAACTTTTCAGATTGTTTATATATGGTAGGACGAAAGGTTATGATGGAAGTCAATGCAAAAAATCATCTGAATATTAGATTTTAAGAAACTTTTCGTAATGCAAGTTTCAGTCAAAAATCATAATATATTATTCACTAGATTCGGTCAAAAAATAGAATTAAATAGAGGACTGTTCGAAAAGATATGAAACTTTTCAGATCTTTTATATATGTTACGACGGATGGTTATGATGGAAGTACATGCAAAAAATCATCTGAAAATTAGATTCTATGAATCTTCTCGAAATGCATGTTTCATTCAAAAAATCATAATATATTATACACTAGTTTATATCAGTTTCGGTCAAATATAATATTAAATCCTGGATAGTTTGAAATGATACAAAGCTTTTCAGATCTTTTATATATGTTAGGAGGGAAGGTTATGATGGAAGTACAAGCAAAAAATAATCTGAACAGTAGATTCTATGAATATTTGGGAAATGCAAGTTTCGGTCAAAAAATCATAATATATTATACACTAATTTCGGTCCAAAAATAAAATTAAATCGAGGACTGTTATAAATGATACCAACCTTTTTAGATCCTTTCTATATGTTACGAGGAAAGGTTATGATGCAAGTACATGCAAAAAATAATCTGAAAATTAAAATCTATGAAACGCTTTGAAATGCGAGTTTCGGACAAAAAATCACAATATATTATACACTAGTTTATACTTGTTTCGTTCAAATATCAAATTAAATTGGAGACTGTTCGAAACGATCCGAACATTTTCAGATCATTTATATATGTTAGGAGGAAACGTTATGAGGGAAGTCCATGCAAAAAATCATCATAAAATTAGATTCTAAGAAACTTTTTGAAATGCAAGTTTCGGTCAAAAATCATAATATATTATACACTAGTTTATTCTTGTTTTGGTAAAAAAATATAATTAAATCAATGACTTTTTGAAATGATACGAAACTTATCATAAAATTTATATATGTTACAAGGGAAGGTTATGATGGAAGCCCATGAAACAAAATCATTTGAAAATTAGATTCTATGAATCTTTTCGAAATGCAAGTTTTGGCCAAAAATTCATAATGTATTAAACACTACTTTCGGTGAAAAAATCAAATTAAATAGAGGACTTTTGGAAACGATAAGAAAATTTCCAGGTGATTTATATATGTTACGAGGGAAGCTTATGATGGAAGTCCATGCAAAAAATCATCTGAAAATTAGATTATATGAATCTTCTCGAAATGCATGTTTCGGTCAAAAAATCATAATATATTATACACTAGTTTATACTAGTTTCGGTCAAATATAATATTAAATCGTGGACAGTTTGAAATGATAAATAACGTTTTAGATCATTTATATATGTTAGGAGGGAAGGTTATGATGGAAGTCCATGCAAACAAATCATCTGAAAATTAGATTCTCTGAATCTTTTCGAAATGCAAGTTTCGGTAAGAAATTCATAATATATTATACACTAGTTTCGATCAAAAAAATTAAATTAAATCGAGGTCTGTTAAAAATTAACCAACCTTTTTAGATCCTTCCTATATGTTACGAGGGAAGGTTATGATAGAAATATATGCAAAAATCATCAGAAAAGTAAATTCTACGAAACTCTTTGAAATGCAAGTTTCGGTCAAAAATTCATATTATATTATACACTACTTTATACTAGTTTCGGTTAAAAATTAAATTAAATCGGGGACTATTCGAAACGATCTGAAACTTTTCAGATAGTTTATATATGGTAGGACGAAAGTTATGATGGAAGTCAATGCAAAAAATCATCTGAATATTAGATTTTAAGAAACTTTTCGTAATGCAAGTTTCAGTCAAAAATCATAATATATTATTCACTAGATTCGGTCAAAAAATCAAATTAAATAGAGGACTGTTCGAAAAGATATGAAACTTTTCAGATCTTTTATATATGTTACGACGAATGGTTATGATGGAAGTACATGCAAAAAATCATCTGAAAATTAGATTCTATGAATTTTCTCGAAATGAATGTTTCATTCAAAAAATCATAATATATTATACACTAGTTTATATCAGTTTCGGTCAAATATAATATTAAATCCTGGACAGTTTGAAATGATACAAAGCTTTTCAGATCTTTTATATATGTTAGGAGGGAAGGTTATGATGGAAGTACAAGCAAAAAATAATCTGAACAGTAGATTCTATGAATATTTGGGAAATGCAAGTTTCGGTCAAAAAATCATAATATATTATACACTACTTTCGGTCCAAAAATAAAATTAAATCGAGGACTGTTATAAATGATACCAACCTTTTTAGATCCTTTCTATATGTTACGAGGAAAGGTTATGATGCAAGTACATGCAAAAAATAATCTGAAAATTAAATTCTATGAAACGCTTTGAAATGCGAGTTTCGGACAAAAAATCACAATATATTATACACTAGTTTATACTTGTTTCGTTCAAATATCAAATTAAATTGGAGACTGTTCGAAACGATCCGAAAATTTCCAGATCATTTATATATGTTAGGAGGAAAAGTTATGAAGGAAGTCCATTGAAAAAATCATCATAAAATTAGATTCTAAGAAACTTTTTGAAATGCAAGTTTCGGTCAAAAATCATAATATATTATACACTAGTTTATTCTTGTTTTGGTAAAAAAATAAAATTAAATCAATGACTTTTTGAAATGATACGAAACTTATCATAAAATTTATATATGTTACAAGGGAAGGTTATGATGGAAGCCCATGAAAAAAAATCATTTGAAAATTAGATTCTATGAATCTTTTCGAAATGCATGTTTTGGCCAAAAATTCATAATGTATTAAACACTACTTTCGGTGAAAAAATCAAATTAAATAGAGGACTTTTGGAAATGATAAGAAAATTTCCAGGTGATTTATATATGTTACGAGGGAAGCTTATGATAGAAGTCCATGCAAAAAATCATCTGAAAATTAGATTATATGAATCTTCTCGAAATGCATGTTTCGGTCAAAAAATCATAATATATTATACACTAGTTTATACTAGTTTCGGTCAAATATAATATTAAATCGTGGACAGTTTGAAATGATAAATAACATTTTAGATCATTTATATATGTTAGGAGGGAAGGTTATGATGGAAGTCCATGTAAACAAATCATCTGAAAATTAGATTCTCTGAATCTTTTCGACATGCAAGTTTCGGTAAGAAATTCATAATATATTATACACTAGTTTCGATCAAAAAAATTAAATTAAATCGAGGTCTGTTAAAAATTAACCAACCCTTTTAGATCCTTCCTATATGTTACGAGGGAAGGTTATGATAGGAATATATGCAAAAATCATCTGAAAAATAAATTCTACGAAACTCTTTGAAAATGCAAGTTTCGGTCAAAAATTCATATTTTATTATACACTACTTTATACTAGTTTCGGTTAAAAATTAAATTAAATCGGGGACTATTCGAAACGATCTGAAACTTTTCAGATAGTTTATATATGGTAGGACGAAAGTTATGATGGAAGTCAATGCAAAAAATCATCTGAATATTAGATTTTAAGAAACTTTTCGTAATGCAAGTTTCAGTCAAAAATCATAATATATTATTCACTAGATTCGGTCAAAAAATCAAATTAAATAGAGGACTGTTCGAAAAGATATGAAACTTTTCAGATCTTTTATATATGTTACGACGGATGGTTATGATGGAAGTACATGCAAAAAATCATCTGAAAATTAGATTCTATGAATCTTCTCGAAATGAATGTTTCATTCAAAAAATCATAATATATTATACACTAGTTTATATCAGTTTCGGTCAAATATAATATTAAATCCTGGACAGTTTGAAATGATACAAAGCTTTTCAGATCTTTTATATATGTTAGGAGGGAAGGTTATGATGGAAGTACAAGCAAAAAATAATCTGAACAGTAGATTCTATGAATATTTGGGAAATGCAAGTTTCGGTCAAAAAATCATAATATATTATACACTAATTTCGGTCCAAAAATAAAATTAAATCGAGGACTGTTATAAATGATACCAACCTTTTTAGATCCTTTCTATATGTTACGAGGAAAGGTTATGAGGCAAGTACATGCAAAAAATAATCTGAAAATTAAAATCTATGAAACGCTTTGAAATGCGAGTTTCGGACAAAAAATCACAATATATTATACACTAGTTTATACTTGTTTCGTTCAAATATCAAATTAAATTGGAGACTGTTCGAAACGATCCGAAAATTTCCAGATCATTTATATATGTTAGGAGGAAAAGTTATGAAGGAAGTCCATTGAAAAAATCATCATAAAATTAGATTCTAAGAAACTTTTTGAAATGCAAGTTTCGGTCAAAAATCATAATATATTATACACTAGTTTATTCTTGTTTTGGTAAAAAAATAAAATTAAATCAATGACTTTTTGAAATGATACGAAACTTATCATAAAATTTATATATGTTACAAGGGAAGGTTATGATGGAAGCCCATTAAAAAAAATCATTTGAAAATTAGATTCTATGAATCTTTTCGAAATGCATGTTTTGGCCAAAAATTCATAATGTATTAAACACTACTTTCGGTGAAAAAATCAAATTAAATAGAGGACTTTTGGAAACGATAAGAAAATTTCCAGGTGATTTATATATGTTACGAGGGAAGCTTATGATGGAAGTCCATGCAAAAAATCATCTGAAAATTAGATTATATGAATCTTCTCGAAATGCATGTTTCGGTCAAAAAATCATAATATATTATACACTAGTTTATACTAGTTTCGGTCAAATATAATATTAAATCGTGGACAGTTTGAAATGATAAATAACGTTTTAGATCATTTATATATGTTAGGAGGGAAGGTTATGATGGAAGTCCATGCAAACAAATCATCTGAAAATTAGATTCTCTGAATCTTTTCGAAATGCAAGTTTCGGTAAGAAATTCATAATATATTATACACTAGTTTCGATCAAAAAAATTAAATTAAATCGAGGTCTGTTAAAAATTAACCAACCTTTTTAGATCCTTCCTATATGTTACGAGGGAAGGTTATGATAGAAATATATGCAAAAATCATCAGAAAAGTAAATTCTACGAAACTCTTTGAAATGCAAGTTTCGGTCAAAAATTCATATTATATTATACACTACTTTATACTAGTTTCGGTTAAAAATTAAATTAAATCGGAGACTATTCGAAACGATCTGAAACTTTTCAGATAGTTTATATATGGTAGGACGAAAGTTATGATGGAAGTCAATGCAAAAAATCATCTGAATATTAGATTTTAAGAAACTTTTCGTAATGCAAGTTTCAGTCAAAAATCATAATATATTATTCACTAGATTCGGTCAAAAAATCAAATTAAATAGAGGACTGTTCGAAAAGATATGAAACTTTTCAGATCTTTTATATATGTTACGACGAATGGTTATGATGGAAGTACATGCAAAAAATCATCTGAAAATTAGATTCTATGAATTTTCTCGAAATGAATGTTTCATTCAAAAAATCATAATATATTATACACTAGTTTATATCAGTTTCGGTCAAATATAATATTAAATCCTGGACAGTTTGAAATGATACAAAGCTTTTCAGATCTTTTATATATGTTAGGAGGGAAGGTTATGATGGAAGTACAAGCAAAAAATAATCTGAACAGTAGATTCTATGAATATTTGGGAAATGCAATTTTCGGTCAAAAAATCATAATATATTATACACTACTTTCGGTCCAAAAATAAAATTAAATCGAGGACTGTTATAAATGATACCAACCTTTTTAGATCCTTTCTATATGTTACGAGGAAAGGTTATGATGCAAGTACATGCAAAAAATAATCTGAAAATTAAATTCTATGAAACGCTTTGAAATGCGAGTTTCGGACAAAAGATCACAATATATTATACACTAGTTTATACTTGTTTCGTTCAAATATCAAATTAAATTGGAGACTGTTCGAAACGATCCGAAAATTTCCAGATCATTTATATATGTTAGGAGGAAAAGTTATGAAGGAAGTCCATTGAAAAAATCATCATAAAATTAGATTCTAAGAAACTTTTTGAAATGCAAGTTTCGGTCAAAAATCATAATATATTATACACTAGTTTATTCTTGTTTTGGTAAAAAAATAAAATTAAATCAATGACTTTTTGAAATGATACGAAACTTATCATAAAATTTATATATGTTACAAGGGAAGGTTATGATGGAAGCCCATTAAAAAAAATCATTTGAAAATTAGATTCTATGAATCTTTTCGAAATGCATGTTTTGGCCAAAAATTCATAATGTATTAAACACTACTTTCGGTGAAAAAATCAAATTAAATAGAGGACTTTTGGAAACGATAAGAAAATTTCCAGGTGATTTATATATGTTACGAGGGAAGCTTATGATGGAAGTCCATGCAAAAAATCATCTGAAAATTAGATTATATGAATCTTCTCGAAATGCATGTTTCGGTCAAAAAATCATAATATATTATACACTAGTTTATACTAGTTTCGGTCAAATATAATATTAAATCGTGGACAGTTTGAAATGATAAATAACGTTTTAGATCATTTATATATGTTAGGAGGGAAGGTTATGATGGAAGTCCATGCAAACAAATCATCTGAAAATTAGATTCTCTGAATCTTTTCGAAATGCAAGTTTCGGTAAGAAATTCATAATATATTATACACTAGTTTCGATCAAAAAAATTAAATTAAATCGAGGTCTGTTAAAAATTAACCAACCCTTTTAGATCCTTCCTATATGTTACGAGGGAAGGTTATGATAGGAATATATGCAAAAATCATCTGAAAAATAAATTCTACGAAACTCTTTGAAAATACAAGTTTCGGTCAAAAATTCATATTATATTATACACTACTTTATACTAGTTTCGGTTAAAAATTAAATTAAATCGGGGACTATTCGAAACGATCTGAAACTTTTCAGATAGTTTATATATGGTAGGACGAAAGTTATGATGGAAGTCAATGCAAAAAATCATCTGAATATTAGATTTTAAGAAACTTTTCGTAATGCAAGTTTCAGTCAAAAATCATAATATATTATTCACTAGATTCGGTCAAAAAATCAAATTAAATAGAGGACTGTTCGAAAAGATATGAAACTTTTCAGATCTTTTATATATGTTACGACAGATGGTTATGATGGAAGTACATGCAAAAAATAATCTGAAAATTAGATTCTATGAATCTTCTCGAAATGAATGTTTCATTCAAAAAATCATAATATATTATACACTAGTTTATATCAGTTTCGGTCAAATATAATATTAAATCCTGGACAGTTTGAAATGATACAAAGCTTTTCAGATCTTTTATATATGTTAGGAGGGAAGGTTATGATGGAAGTACAAGCAAAAAATAATCTGAACAGTAGATTCTATGAATATTTGGGAAATGCAAGTTTCGGTCAAAAAATCATAATATATTATACACTAATTTCGGTCCAAAAATAAAATTAAATCGAGGACTGTTATAAATGATACCAACCTTTTTAGATCCTTTCTATATGTTACGAGGAAAGGTTATGATGCAAGTACATGCAAAAAATAATCTGAAAATTAAAATCTATGAAACGCTTTGAAATGCGAGTTTCGGACAAAAAATCACAATATATTATACACTAGTTTATACTTGTTTCGTTCAAATATCAAATTAAATTGGAGACTGTTCGAAACGATCCGAACATTTTCAGATCATTTATATATGTTAGGAGGAAACGTTATGAGGGAAGTCCATGCAAAAAATCATCATAAAATTAGATTCTAAGAAACTTTTTGAAATGCAAGTTTCGGTCAAAAATCATAATATATTATACACTAGTTTATTCTTGTTTTGGTAAAAAAATAAAATTAAATCAATGACTTTTTGAAATGATACGAAACTTATCATAAAATTTATATATGTTACAAGGAAAGGTTATGATGGAAGCCCATGAAACAAAATCATTTGAAAATTAGATTCTATGAATCTTTTCGAAATGCAAGTTTTGGCCAAAAATTCATAATGTATTAAACACTACTTTCGGTGAAAAAATCAAATTAAATAGAGGACTTTTGGAAACGATAAGAAAATTTCCAGGTGATTTATATATGTTACGAGGGAAGCTTATGATGGAAGTCCATGCAAAAAATCATCTGAAAATTAGATTATATGAATCTTCTCGAAATGCATGTTTCGGTCAAAAAATCATAATATATTATACACTAGTTTATACTAGTTTCGGTCAAATATAATATTAAATCGTGGACAGTTTGAAATGATAAATAACGTTTTAGATCATTTATATATGTTAGGAGGGAAGGTTATGATGGAAGTCCATGCAAACAAATCATCTGAAAATTAGATTCTCTGAATCTTTTCGAAATGCAAGTTTCGGTAAGAAATTCATAATATATTATACACTAGTTTCGATCAAAAAAATTAAATTAAATCGAGGTCTGTTAAAAATTAACCAACCTTTTTAGATCCTTCCTATATGTTACGAGGGAAGGTTATGATAGAAATATATGCAAAAATCATCAGAAAAGTAAATTCTACGAAACTCTTTGAAATGCAAGTTTCGGTCAAAAATTCATATTATATTATACACTACTTTATACTAGTTTCGGTTAAAAATTAAATTAAATCGGGGACTATTCGAAACGATCTGAAACTTTTCAGATAGTTTATATATGGTAGGACGAAAGTTATGATGGAAGTCAATGCAAAAAATCATCTGAATATTAGATTTTAAGAAACTTTTCGTAATGCAAGTTTCAGTCAAAAATCATAATATATTATTCACTAGATTCGGTCAAAAAATCAAATTAAATAGAGGACTGTTCGAAAAGATATGAAACTTTTCAGATCTTTTATATATGTTACGACGGATGGTTATGATGGAAGTACATGCAAAAAATCATCTGAAAATAAGATTCTATGAATTTTCTCGAAATGAATGTTTCATTCAAAAAATCATAATATATTATACACTAGTTTATATCAGTTTCGGTCAAATATAATATTAAATCCTGGACAGTTTGAAATGATACAAAGCTTTTCAGATCTTTTATATATGTTAGGAGGGAAGGTTATGATGGAAGTAAAAGCAAAAAATAATTTGAACAGTAGATTCTATGAATATTTGGGAAATGCAAGTTCGGTCAAAAAATCATAATATATTATACACTACTTTCGGTCCAAAAATAAAATTAAATCGAGGACTGTTATAAATGATACCAACCTTTTTAGATCCTTTCTATATGTTACGAGGAAAGGTTATGATGCAAGTACATGCAAAAAATAATCTGAAAATTAAATTCTATGAAACGCTTTGAAATGCGAGTTTCGGACAAAAAATCACAATATATTATACACTAGTTTATACTTGTTTCGTTCAAATATCAAATTAAATTGGAGACTGTTCGAAACGATCCAAAAATTTCCAGATCATTTATATATGTTAGGAGGAAAGGTTATGAAGGAAGTCCATGCAAAAAATCATCATAAAATTAGATTCTAAGAAACTTTTTGAAATGCAAGTTTCGGTCAAAAATCATAATATATTATACACTAGTTTATTCTTGTTTTGGTAAAAAAATAAAATTAAATCAATGACTTTTTGAAATGATACGAAACTTATCATAAAATTTATATATGTTACAAGGGAAGGTTATGATGGAAGCCCATGAAAAAAAATCATTTGAAAATTAGATTCTATGAATCTTTTCGAAATGCATGTTTTGGCCAAAAATTCATAATGTATTAAACACTACTTTCGGTGAAAAAATCAAATTAAATAGAGGACTTTTGGAAACGATAAGAAAATTTCCAGGTGATTTATATATGTTACGAGAGAAGCTTATGATGGAAGTCCATGCAAAAAATCATCTGAAAATTAGATTATATGAATCTTCTCGAAATGCATGTTTCGGTCAAAAAATCATAATATATTATACACTAGTTTATACTAGTTTCGGTCAAATATAATATTAAATCGTGGACAGTTTGAAATGATAAATAACGTTTTAGATCATTTATATATGTTAGGAGGGAAGGTTATGATGGAAGTCCATGCAAACAAATCATCTGAAAATTAGATTCTCTGAATCTTTTCGAAATGCAAGTTTCGGTAAGAAATTCATAATATATTATACACTAGTTTCGATCAAAAAATTAAATTAAATCGAGGTCTGTTAAAAATTAACCAACCTTTTTAGATCCTTCCTATATGTTACGAGGGAAGGTTATGATAGAAATATATGCAAAAATCATCTGAAAAATAAATTCTACGAAACTCTTTGAAATGCAAGTTTCGGTCAAAAATTCATATTATATTATACACTACTTTATACTAGTTTCGGTTAAAAATTAAATTAAATCGGGGACTATTCGAAACGATCTGAAACTTTTCAGATAGTTTATATATGGTAGTATGAAAGGTTATGATGGAAGTCAATGCAAAAAATCATCTGAATATTAGATTTTAAGAAACTTTTCGTAATGCAAGTTTCAGTCAAAAATCATAATATATTATTCACTAGATTCGGTCAAAAAATAGAATTAAATAGAGGACTGTTCGAAAAGATATGAAACTTTTCAGATCTTTTATATATGTTACGACAGATGGTTATGATGGAAGTACATGCAAAAAATCATCTGAAAATTAGATTCTATGAATCTTCTCGAAATGAATGTTTCATTCAAAAAATCATAATATATTATACACTAGTTTATATCAGTTTCGGTCAAATATAATATTAAATCCTGGACAGTTTGAAATGATACAAAGCTTTTCAGATCTTTTATATATGTTAGGAGGGAAGGTTATGATGGAAGTACAAGCAAAAAATAATCTGAACAATAGATTCTATGAATCTTTGGGAAATGCAAGTTTCGGTCAAAAAATCATAATATATTATACACTAATTTCGGTCCAAAAATAAAATTAAATCGAGGACTGTTATAAATGATACCAACCTTTTTAGATCCTTTCTATATGTTACGAGGAAAGGTTATGATGCAAGTACATGCAAAAAATAATCTGAAAATTAAATTCTATGAAACGCTTTGAAATGCGAGTTTCGGACAAAAAATCACAATATATTATACACTAGTTTATACTTGTTTCGTTCAAATATCAAATTAAATTGGAGACTGTTCGAAACGATCCAAAAATTTCCAGATCATTTATATATGTTAGGAGGAAAAGTTATGAAGGAAGTCCATGCAAAAAATCATCATAAAATTAGATTCTAAGAAACTTTTTGAAATGCAAGTTTCGGTCAAAAATCATAATATATTATACACTAGTTTATTCTTGTTTTGGTCAAAAAATAAAATTAAATCAATGACTTTTTGAAATGATACGAAACTTATCATAAAATTTATATATGTTACAAGGGAAGGTTATGATGGAAGCCCATGAAAAAAAATCATTTGAAAATTAGATTCTATGAATCTTTTCGAAATGCATGTTTTGGCCAAAAATTCATAATGTATTAAACACTACTTTCGGTGAAAAAATCAAATTAAATAGAGGACTTTTGGAAACGATAAGAAAATTTCCAGGTGATTTATATATGTTACGAGGGAAGCTTATGATGGAAGTCCATGCAAAAAATCATCTGAAAATTAGATTATATGAATCTTCTCGAAATGCATGTTTCGGTCAAAAAATCATAATATATTATACACTAGTTTATACTAGTTTCGTTCAAATATAATATTAAATCTTTGATAGTTTGAAATGATAAATAACGTTTTAGATCATTTATATATGTTAGGAGGGAAGGTTATGATGGAAGTCCATGCAAATAAATCATCTGAAAATTAGATTCTCTGAATCTTTTCGAAATGCAAGTTTCGGTAAGAAATTCATAATATATTATACACTAGTTTCGATCAACAAATTAAATTAAATCGAGGTCTGTTAAAAATTAACCAACCTTTTTAGATCCTTCCTATATATTACGAGGGAAGGTTATGATAGAAATATATGCAAAAATCATCTGAAAAATAAATTCTATGAAACTCTTTGAAATGCAAGTTTCGGTCAAAAATTCATATTATATTATACACTACTTTATACTAGTTTCGGTTAAAAATTAAATTAAATCGGGCACTATTCGAAACGATCTGAAACTTTTCAGATAGTTTATATATGGTAGGACGAAAGGTTATGATGGAAGTCAATGCAAAAAATCATCTGAATATTAGATTTTAAGAAACTTTTCGTAATGCAAGTTTCAGTCAAAAATCATAATATATTATTCACTAGATTCGGTCAAAAAATAGAATTAAATAGAGGACTGTTCGAAAAGATATGAAACTTTTCAGATCTTTTATATATGTTACGACGGATGGTTATGATGGAAGTACATGCAAAAAATCATCTGAAAATTAGATTCTATGAATCTTCTCGAAATGCATGTTTCATTCAAAAAATCATAATATATTATACACTAGTTTATATCAGTTTCGGTCAAATATAATATTAAATCCTAGACAGTTTGAAATGATATAAAGCTTTTCAGATCACTTATATATGTTAGGAGGGAAGGTTATGATGGAAGTACAAGCAAAAAATAATCTGAACAATAGATTCTATGAATCTTTGGGAAATGCAAGTTTCGGTCAAAAAATCATAATATATTATACACTAATTTCGGTCCAAAAATAAAATTAAATCGAGGACTGTTATAAATGATACCAACCTTTTTAGATCCTTTCTATATGTTACGAGGAAAGGTTATGATGCAAGTACATGCAAAAAATAATCTGAAAATTAAATTCTATGAAACGCTTTGAAATGCGAGTTTCGGACAAAAAATCATAATATATTATACACTAGTTTATACTTGTTTCGTTCAAATATCAAATTAAATTGGGGACTGTTCGAAACGATCCGAAAATTATCAGATCATTTATATATGTTAGGAGGAAAAGTTATGAAGGAAGTCCATGCAAAAAATCATCATAAAATTAGATTCTAAGAAACTTTTTGAAATGCAAGTTTTGCTCAAAAATCATAATATATTATACACTAGTTTATTCTTGTTTTGGTAAAAAAATAAAATTAAATCAATGACTTTTTGAAATGATATGAAACTTATCATAAAATTTATATATGTTACAAGGGAAGGTTATGATGGAAGCCCATGAAAAAAAATCATTTGAAAATTAGATTCTATGAATCTTTTCGAAATGCAAGTTTTGGCCAAAAATTCATAATGTATTAAACACTACTTTCGGTGAAAAAATCAAATTAAATAGAGGACTTTTGGAAACGATAAGAAAATTTCCAGGTGATTTATATATGTTACGAGTGAAGTTTATGATGGAAGTCCATGCAAAAAATCATCTGAAAATTAGATTATATGAATCTTCTCGAAATGCATGTTTCGGTCAAAAAATCATAATATATTATACACTAGTTTATACTAGTTTCGGTCAAATATAATATTAAATCGTGGACAGTTTGAAATGATAAATAACGTTTTAGATCATTTATATATGTTAGGAGGGAAGGTTATGATGGTAGTCCATGCAAACAAATCATCTGAAAATTAGATTCTCTGAATCTTTTCGAAATGCAAGTTTCGGTAAGAAATTCATAATATATTATACACTAGTTTCGATCAAAAAATTAAATTAAATCGAGGTCTGTTAAAAATTAACCAACCTTTTTAGATCCTTCCTATATGTTACGAGGGAAGGTTATGATAGAAATATATGCAAAAATCATCTGAAAAATAAATTCTACGAAACTCTTTGAAATGCAAGTTTAGGTCAAAAATTCATATTATATTATACACTACTTTATACTAGTTTCGGTTAAAAATTAAATTAAATCGGGGACTATTCGAAACGATCTGAAACTTTTCAGATAGTTTATATATGGTAGGACGAAAGGTTATGATGGAAGTCCATGCAAAAAATCATCTGAATATTAGATTTTAAGAAACTTTTCGTAATGCAAGTTTCATTTAAAAATCATAATATATTATTCACTAGATTCGGTCAAAAAATCAAATTAAATAGAGGACTGTTCGAAAAGATATGAAACTTTTCAGATCTTTTATATATGTTACGACAGATGGTTATGATGGAAGTACATGCAAAAAATCATCTGAAAATTAGATTCTATGAATCTTCTCGAAATGCATGTTTCATTCAAAAAATCATAATATATTATACACTAGTTTATATCAGTTTCGGTCAAATATAATATTAAATCCTGGACAGTTTGAAATGATACAAAGCTTTTCAGATCATTTATATATGTTAGGAGGGAAGGTTATGATGGAAGTACAAGCAAAAAATAATCTAAACAATAATGAATCTTTGGGAAATGCAAGTTTCGGTCAAAAAATCATAATATATTATACACTAATTTCGGTCCAAAAATAAAATTAAATCGAGGACTGTTATAAATGATACCAACCTTTTTAGATCCTTTCTATATGTTACGAGGAAAGGTTATGATGCAAGTACATGCAAAAAATAATCTGAAAATTAAATTCTATGAAACGCTTTGAAATGCGAGTTTCGGAAAAAAAATCATAATATATTATACACTAGTTTATACTTGTTTCGTTCAAATATCAAATTAAATTGGGGACTGTTCGAAACGATCCGAAAATTTTCAGATCATTTATATATGTTAGGAGGAAAAGTTATGAAGGAAGTCCATGCAAAAAATCATCATAAAATTAGATTCTAAGAAACTTTTTGAAATGCAAGTTTCGGTCAAAAATCATAATATATTATACACTAGTTTATTCTTGTTTTGGTAAAAAAATAAAATTAAATCAATGACTTTTTGAAATGATACGAAACTTATCATAAAATTTATATATGTTACAAGGGAAGGTTATGATGGAATCCCATGAAAAAAAATCATTTGAAAATTAGATTCTATGAATCTTTTCGAAATGCAAGTTTTGGCCAAAAATTCAGAATGTATTAAACACTACTTTCGGTGAAAAAATCAAATTAAATAGAGGACTTTTGGAAACGATAAGAAAATTTCCAGGTGATTTATATATGTTATGAGGGAAGCTTATGATGGAAGTCCATGCAAAAAATCATCTGAAAATTAGATTATATGAATCTTCTCGAAATGCATGTTTCGGTAAAAAAATCATAATATATTATACACTAGTTTATACTAGTTTCGGTCAAATATAATATTAAATCTTGGACAGTTTGAAATGATAAATAACCATTTAGATCATTTATATATGTTAGGAGGGAAGGTTATGATGGAAGTCCATGCAAACAAATCATCTGAAAATTAGATTCTCGGAATATTTTCGAAATGCAAGTTTCGGTAAGAAATTCATAATATATTATACACTAGTTTCGATCAAAAAATTAAATTAAATCGAGGTCTGTTAAAAATTAACCAACCTTTTTAGACCCTTTCTATATGTTACGAGGGAAGGTTATGATAGAAATATATGCAAAAATCATCTGAAAAATAATTTCTATGAAACTCTTTGAAATGCATGTTTCGGTCAAAAATTCATATTATATTATACACTACTTTATACTAGTTTCAGTTAAAAATTAAATTAAATCAAGGACTATTCGAAACGATCTGAAACTTTTCAGATTGTTTATATATGGTAGGACGAAAGGTTATGATGGAAGTCCATGCAAAAAATCATCTGAATATTAGATTTTAAGAAACTTTTCGTAATGCAAGTTTCAATCAAAAATCATAATATATTATTCACTAGATTCGGTCAAAAAATCAAATTAAATAGAGGACCGTTCGAAAAGATATGAAACTTTTTAGATCTTTTATATATGTTACGACGGATGGTTATGATGGAAGTACATGCAAAAAATCATCTGAAAATTAGATTCTATGAATCTTCTCGAAATGCATGTTTCATTCAAAAAATCATAATATATTATACACTAGTTTATATATGTTTCGGTCAAATATAATATTAAATCCTGGACAGTTTGAAATGATACAAAGCTTTTTAGATCATTTATATATGTTAGGAGGGAAGGTTATGATGGAAGTACAAGCAAAAAATAATCTGAACAATAGATTCTATGAATCTTTGGGAAATGCAAGTTTCGGTCAAAAAATCATAATATATTATACACTAATTTCGGTCCAAAAATAAAATTAAATCGAGGACTGTTATAAATGATACCAACCTTTTTAGATCCTTTCTATATGTTACGAGGAAAGGTTATGATGCAAGTACATGCAAAAAATAATCTGAAAATTAAATTCTATGAAACGCTTTGAAATGCGAGTTTCGGACAAAAAATCATAATATATTATACACTAGTTTATACTTGTTTCGTTCAAATATCAAATTAAATTGGGGACTGTTCGAAACGATCCGAAAATTTTCAGATCATTTATATATGTTAGGAGGAAAAGTTATGAAGGAAGTCCATGCAAAAAATCATCATAAAATTAGATTCTAAGAAACATTTTGAAATGCAAGTTTCGGTCAAAAATCATAATATATTATACACTAGTTTATTCTTGTTTTGGTCAAAAAATAAAATTAAATCAATGACTTTTTGAAATGATACGAAACTTATCAGAAAATTTATATATGTTACAAGGGAAGGTTATGATGGAAGCCCATGAAATAAAATAATTTGAAAATTAGATTCTTTGAATCTTTTCGAAATGCATGGTTTGGCCAAAAATTCTGAATGTATTATTCACTACTTTCGGTCAAAAAATCAAATTAAATAGAGGACTGTTGGAAACGATAAGAAAATTTCAAGGTGATTTATATATGTTACGAGGGAAGCTTATGATGGAAGTCCATGCAAAAAATCATCTGAAAATTAAATTATATGAATCTTCTCGAAATGCATGTTTCGGTAAAAAAATCATAATATATTATACACTAGTTTATACTAGTTTCGGTCAAATATAATATTAAATCTTGGACAGTTTGAAATGATAAATAACCATTTAGATCATTTATATATGTTAGGAGGGAAGGTTATGATGGAAGTCCATGCAAACAAATCATCTGAAAATTAGATTCTCGGAATATTTTCGAAATGCAAGTTTCGGTAAGAAATTCATAATATATTATACACTAGTTTCGATCAAAAAATTAAATTAAATCGAGGTCTGTTAAAAATTAACCAACCTTTTTAGACCCTTTCTATATGTTACGAGGGAAGGTTATGATAGAAATATATGCAAAAATCATCTGAAAAATAATTTCTATGAAACTCTTTGAAATGCATGTTTCGGTCAAAAATTCATATTATATTATACACTACTTTATACTAGTTTCGGTTAAAAATTAAATTAAATCGGGGACTATTCGAAACGATCTGAAACTTTTCAGATTGTTTATATATGGTAGGACGAAAGGTTATGATGGAAGTCAATGCAAAAAATCATCTGAATATTAGATTTTAAGAAACTTTTCGTAATGCAAGTTTCAGTCAAAAATCATAATATATTATTCACTAGATTCGGTCAAAAAATCAAATTAAATAGAGGACCGTTCGAAAAGATATGAAACTTTTTAGATCTTTTATATATGTTACGACGGATGGTTATGATGGAAGTACATGCAAAAAATCATCTGAAAATTAGATTCTATGAATCTTCTCGAAATGCATGTTTCATTCAAAAAATCATAATATATTATACACTAGTTTATATCAGTCTCGGTCAAATATAATATTAAATCCTGGACAGTTTGATATGATACAAAGCTTTTTAGATCATTTATATATGTTAGGAGGGAAGGTTATGATGGAAGTACAAGCAAAAAATAATCTGAACAATAGATTCTATGAATCTTTGGAAAATGCAAGTTTCGGTCAAAAAATCATAATATATTATACACTAATTTCGGTCCAAAAATAAAATTAAATCGAGGACTGTTATAAATGATACCAACCTTTTTAGATCCTTTCTATATGTTACGAGGAAAGGTTATGATGCAAGTACATGCAAAAAATAATCTGAAAATTAAATTCTATGAAACGCTTTGAAATGCGAGTTTCGGACAAAAAATCATAATATATTATACACTAGTTTATACTTGTTTCGTTCAAATATCAAATTAAATTGGGGACTGTTCGAAACGATCCGAAAATTTTCAGATCATTTATATATGTTAGGAGGAAAAGTTATGAAGGAAGTCCATGCAAAAAATCATCATAAAATTAGATTCTAAGAAACATTTTGAAATGCAAGTTTCGGTCAAAAATCATAATATATTATACACTAGTTTATTCTTGTTTTGGTCAAAAAATAAAATTAAATCAATGACTTTTTGAAATGATACGAAACTTATCAGAAAATTTATATATGTTACAGGGGAAGGTTATGATGGAAGCCCATGAAATAAAATAATTTGAAAATTAGATTCTTTGAATCTTTTCGAAATGCATGGTTTGGCCAAAAATTCTGAATGTATTATTCACTACTTTCGGTCAAAAAATCAAATTAAATAGAGGACTGTTGGAAACGATAAGAAAATTTCAAGGTGATTTATATATGTTACGAGGGAAGCTTATGATGGAAGTCCATGCAAAAAATCATCTGAAAATTAAATTATATGAATCTTCTCGAAATGCATGTTTCGGTAAAAAAATCATAATATATTATACACTAGTTTATACTAGTTTCGGTCAAATATAATATTAAATCTTGGACAGTTTGAAATGATAAATAACCATTTAGATCATTTATATATGTTAGGAGGGAAGGTTATGATGGAAGTCCATGCAAACAAATCATCTGAAAATTAGATTCTCGGAATATTTTCGAAATGCAAGTTTCGGTAAGAAATTCATAATATATTATACACTAGTTTCGATCAAAAAATTAAATTAAATCGAGGTCTGTTAAAAATTAACCAACCTTTTTAGACCCTTTCTATATGTTACGAGGGAAGGTTATGATAGAAATATATGCAAAAATCATCTGAAAAATAATTTCTATGAAACTCTTTGAAATGCATGTTTCGGTCAAAAATTCATAATATATTATACACTACTTTATACTAGTTTCGGTTAAAAATTAAATTAAATCGGGGACTATTCGAAACGATCTGAAACTTTTCAGATTGTTTATATATGGTAGGACGAAAGGTTATGATGGAAGTCCATGCAAAAAATCATCTGAATATTAGATTTTAAGAAACTTTTCGTAATGCAAGTTTCAGTCAAAAATCATAATATATTATTCACTAGATTCGGTCAAAAAATCAAATTAAATAGAGGACCGTTCGAAAAGATATGAAACTTATTAGATCTTTTATATATGTTACGACGGATGGTTATGATGGAAGTACATGCAAAAAATCATCTGAAAATTAGATTCTATGAATCTTCTCGAAATGCATGTTTCATTCAAAAAATCATAATATATTATACACTAGTTTATATCAGTCTCGGTCAAATATAATATTAAATCCTGGACAGTTTGAAATGATACAAAGCTTTTTAGATCATTTATATATGTTAGGAGGGAAGGTTATGATGGAAGTACAAGCAAAAAATAATCTGAACAATAGATTCTATGAATCTTTGGGAAATGCAAGTTTCGGTCAAAAAATCATAATATATTATACACTAATTTCGGTCCAAAAATAAAATTAAATCGAGGACTGTTATAAATGATACCAACCTTTTTAGATCCTTTCTATATGTTACGAGGAAAGGTTATGATGCAAGTACATGCAAAAAATAATCTGAAAATTAAATTCTATGAAACGCTTTGAAATGCGAGTTTCGGACAAAAAATCATAATATATTATACACTAGTTTATAATTGTTTCGTTCAAATATCAAATTAAATTGGGGACTGTTCGAAACGATCTGAAAATTTTCAGATCATTTATATATGTTAGGAGGAAAAGTTATGAAGGAAGTCCATGCAAAAAATCATCATAAAATTAGATTCTAAGAAACATTTTGAAATGCAAGTTTCGGTCAAAAATCATAATATATTATACACTAGTTTATTCTTGTTTTGGTCAAAAAATAAAATTAAATCAATGACTTTTTGAAATGATACGAAACTTATCAGAAAATTTATATATGTTACAAGGGAAGGTTATGATGGAAGCCCATGAAATAAAATCATTTGAAAATTAGATTCTTTGAATCTTTTCGAAATGCAAGGTTTGGCCAAAAATTCTGAATGTATTATTCACTACTTTCGGTCAAAAAATCAAATTAAATAGAGGACTGTTGGAAACGATAAGAAAATTTCAAGGTGATTTATATATGTTACGAGGGAAGCTTATGATGGAAGTCCATGCAAAAAATCATCTGAAAATTAGATTATATGAATCTTCTCGAAATGCATGTTTCGTTAAAAAAATCATAATATATTATACACTAGTTTATACTAGTTTCGGTCAAATATAATATTAAATCTTGGACAGTTTGAAATGATAAATAACCATTTAGATCATTTATATATGTTAGGAGGGAAGGTTATGATGGAAGTCCATGCAAACAAATCATCTGAAAATTAGATTCTCGGAATATTTTCGAAATGCAAGTTTCGGTAAGAAATTCATAATATATTATACACAAGTTTCGATCAAAAAATTAAATTAAATCGAGGTCTGTTAAAAATTAACCAACCTTTTTAGACCCTTTCTATTTGTTACGAGGGAAGGTTATGATAGAAATATATGCAAAAATCATCTGAAAAATAATTTCTATGAAACTCTTTGAAATGCATGTTTCGGTCAAAAATTCATATTATATTATACACTACTATATACTAGTTTCGGTTAAAAATTAAATTAAATTGGGGACTATTCGAAACGATCTGAAACTTTTCAGATTGTTTATATATGGTAGGACGAAAGGTTATGATGGAAGTCCATGCAAAAAATCATCTGAATATTAGATTTTAAGAAACTTTTCGTAATGCAAGTTTCAGTCAAAAATCATAATATATTATTCACTAGATTCGGTCAAAAAATCAAATTAAATAGAGGACTGTTCGAAAAGATATGAAACTTTTTAGATCTTTTATATATGTTACGACCGATGGTTATGATGGAAGTACATGCAAAAAATCATCTGAAAATTAGATTCTATGAATCTTTTCGAAATGCATGTTTCATTCAAAAAATCATAATATATTATACACTAGTTTATATCAGTTTCGGTCAAATATAATATTAAATCCTGGACAGTTTGAAATGATACAAAGCTTTTTAGATCATTTATATATGTTAGGAGGGAAGGTTATGATGGAAGTACAAGCAAAAAATAATCTGAACAATAGATTCTATGAATCTTTGGGAAATGCAAGTTTCGGTCAAAAAATCATAATATATTATACACTAATTTCTGTCCAAAAATTAAATTAAATTGAGGACTGTTATAAATGATACCAACCTTTTTAGATCCTTTCTATATGTTACGAGTAAAGGTTATGATGCAAGTACATGCAAAAAATAATTTGAAAATTAAATTCTATGAAACGCTTTGAAATGCGAGTTTCGGACAAAAAATCATAATATATTATACACTAGTTTATACTTGTTTCGTTCAAATATCAAATTAAATTGGGGACTGTTCGAAACGATCCGAAAATTTTCAGATCATTTATATATGTTAGGAGGAAAAGTTATGAAGGAAGTCCATGCAAAAAATCATCATAAATTTAGATTCTAAGAAACATTTTGAAATGCATGTTTCGGTCAAAAATCATAATATATTATACACTAGTTTATTCTTGTTTTGGTCAAAAAATAAAATTAAATCAATGACTTTTTGAAATGATACGAAACTTATCAGAAAATTTATATATGTTACAAGGGAAGGTTATGATGGAAGCCCATGAAATAAAATCATTTGAAAATTAGATTCTATGAATCTTTTCAAAATGCAAGTTTTGGCCAAAAATTCTGAATGTATTATTCACTACTTTCGGTAAAAAAATCAAATTAAATAGAGGACTGTTGGAAACGATAAGAAAATTTCAAGGTGATTTATATATATTACGAGGGAAGCTTATGATGGAAGTCCATGCAAAAAATAATCTGAAAATTATATTATATGAATCTTCTCGAAATGCATGTTTCGGTAAAAAAATCATAATATATTATACACTAGTTTATACTAGTTTCGGTCAAATATAATATTAAATCTTGGACAGTTTGAAATGATAAATAACCATTTAGATCATTTATATATGTTAGGAGGGAAGGTTATGATGGAAGTCCATGCAAACAAATCATCTGAAAATTAGATTCTCGGAATATTTTCGAAATGCAAGTTTCGGTAAGAAATTCATAATATATTATACACTAGTTTCGATCAAAAAATTAAATTAAATCGATGTCTGCTAAAAATTAACCAACCTTTTTAGATCCTTTCTATATGTTACGTGGGAAGGTTATGATAGAAATATATGCAAAAATCATCTGAAAAATAATTTCTATGAAACTCTTTGAAATGCATGTTTCGGTCAAAAATTCATATTATATTATACACTACTTTATACTAGTTTCGGTTAAAAATTAAATTAAATCGGGGACTATTCGAAACGATCTGAAACTTTTCAGATTGTTTATATATGGTAGGACGAAAGGTTATGATGGAAGTCCATGCAAAAAATCATCTGAATATTAGATTTTAAGAAACTTTTCGTAATGCAAGTTTCAGTCAAAAATAATAATATATTATTCACTAGATTCGGTCAAAAAATCAAATTAAATAGAGGACTGTTCGAAAAGATATGAAACTTTTTAGATCTTTTATATATGTTACGACGGATGGTTATGATGGAAGTACATGCAAAAAATCATCTGAAAATTAGATTCTATGAATCTTTTCGAAATGCATGTTTCATTCAAAAAATCATAATATATTATACACTAGTTTATATCAGTTTCGGTCAAATATAATATTAAATCCTGGACAGTTTGAAATGATACAAAGCTTTTTAGATCATTTATATATGTTAGGAGGGAAGGTTATGATGGAAGTACAAGCAAAAAATAATCTGAACAATAGATTCTATGAATCTTTGGGAAATGCAAGTTTCGGTCAAAAAATCATAATATATTATACACTAATTTCTGTCCAAAAATTAAATTAAATTGAGGACTGTTATAAATGATACCAACCTTTTTAGATCCTTTCTATATGTTACGAGTAAAGGTTATGATGCAAGTACATGCAAAAAATAATTTGAAAATTAAATTCTATGAAACGCTTTGAAATGCGAGTTTCGGACAAAAAATCATAATATATTATACACTAGTTTATACTTGTTTCGTTCAAATATCAAATTAAATTGGGGACTGTTCGAAACGATCCGAAAATTTTCAGATCATTTATATATGTTAGGAGGAAAAGTTATGAAGGAAGTCCATGCAAAAAATCATCATAAATTTAGATTCTAAGAAACATTTTGAAATGCATGTTTCGGTCAAAAATCATAATATATTATACACTAGTTTATTCTTGTTTTGGTCAAAAAATAAAATTAAATCAATGACTTTTTGAAATGATACGAAACTTATCAGAAAATTTATATATGTTACAAGGGAAGGTTATGATGGAAGCCCATGAAATAAAATCATTTGAAAATTAGATTCTATGAATCTTTTCAAAATGCAAGTTTTGGCCAAAAATTCTGAATGTATTATTCACTACTTTCGGTAAAAAAATCAAATTAAATAGAGGACTGTTGGAAACGATAAGAAAATTTCAAGGTGATTTATATATATTACGAGGGAAGCTTATGATGGAAGTCCATGCAAAAAATAATCTGAAAATTATATTATATGAATCTTCTCGAAATGCATGTTTCGGTAAAAAAATCATAATATATTATACACTAGTTTATACTAGTTTCGGTCAAATATAATATTAAATCTTGGACAGTTTGAAATGATAAATAACCATTTAGATCATTTATATATGTTAGGAGGGAAGGTTATGATGGAAGTCCATGCAAACAAATCATCTGAAAATTAGATTCTCGGAATATTTTCGAAATGCAAGTTTCGGTAAGAAATTCATAATATATTATACACTAGTTTCGATCAAAAAATTAAATTAAATCGATGTCTGCTAAAAATTAACCAACCTTTTTAGATCCTTTCTATATGTTACGTGGGAAGGTTATGATAGAAATATATGCAAAAATCATCTGAAAAATAATTTCTATGAAACTCTTTGAAATGCATGTTTCGGTCAAAAATTCATATTATATTATACACTACTTTATACTAGTTTCGGTTAAAAATTAAATTAAATCGGGGACTATTCGAAACGATCTGAAACTTTTCAGATTGTTTATATATGGTAGGACGAAAGGTTATGATGGAAGTCCATGCAAAAAATCATCTGAATATTAGATTTTAAGAAACTTTTCGTAATGCAAGTTTCAGTCAAAAATAATAATATATTATTCACTAGATTCGGTCAAAAAATCAAATTAAATAGAGGACTGTTCGAAAAGATATGAAACTTTTTAGATCTTTTATATATGTTACGACGGATGGTTATGATGGAAGTACATGCAAAAAATCATCTGAAAATTAGATTCTATGAATCTTTTCGAAATGCATGTTTCATTCAAAAAATCATAATATATTATACACTAGTTTATATCAGTTTCGGTCAAATATAATATTAAATCCTGGACAGTTTGAAATGATACAAAGCTTTTTAGATCATTTATATATGTTAGGAGGGAAGGTTATGATGGAAGTACAAGCAAAAAATAATCTGAACAATAGATTCTATGAATCTTTGGGAAATGCAAGTTTCGGTCAAAAAATCATAATATATTATACACGAATTTCGGTCCAAAAATTAAATTAAATTGAGGACTGTTATAAATGATACCAACCTTTTTAGATCCTTTCTATATGTTACGAGGAAAGGTTATGATGCAAGTACATGCAAAAAATAATCTGAAAATTAAATTCTATGAAACGCTTTGAAATGCGAGTTTCGGACAAAAAATCATAATATATTATACACTAGTTTATACTTGTTTCGTTCAAATATCAAATTAAATTGGGGACTGTTCGAAACGATCCGAAAATTTTCAGATCATTTATATATGTTAGGAGGAAAAGTTATGAAGGAAGTCCATGCAAAAAATCATCATAAATTTAGATTCTAAGAAACATTTTGAAATGCATGTTTCGGTCAAAAATCATAATATATTATACACTAGTTTATTCTTGTTTTGGTCAAAAAATAAAATTAAATCAATGACTTTTTGAAATGAGACGAAACTTATCAGAAAATTTATATATGTTACAAGGGAAGGTTATGATGGAAGCCCATGAAATAAAATCATTTGAAAATTAGATTCTATGAATCTTTTCAAAATGCAAGTTTTGGCCAAAAATTCTGAATGTATTATTCACTACTTTCGGTAAAAAAATCAAATTAAATAGAGGACTGTTGGAAACGATAAGAAAATTTCAAGGTGATTTATATATGTTACGAGGGAAGCTTATGATGGAAGTCCATGCAAAAAATAATCTGAAAATTATATTATATGAATCTTCTCGAAATGCATGTTTCGGTAAAAAAATCATAATATATTATACACTAGTTTATACTAGTTTCGGTCAAATATAATATTAAATCTTGGACAGTTTGAAATGATAAATAACCATTTAGATCATTTATATATGTTAGGAGGGAAGGTTATGATGGAAGTCCATGCAAACAAATCATCTGAAAATTAGATTCTCGGAATATTTTCGAAATGCAAGTTTCGGTAAGAAATTCATAATATATTATACACTAGTTTCGATCAAAAAATTAAATTAAATCGATGTCTGCTAAAAATTAACCAACCTTTTTAGATCCTTTCTATATGTTACGTGGGAAGGTTATGATAGAAATATATGCAAAAATCATCTGAAAAATAATTTCTATGAAACTCTTTGAAATGCATGTTTCGGTCAAAAATTCATATTATATTATACACTACTTTATACTAGTTTCGGTTAAAAATTAAATTAAATCGGGGACTATTCGAAACGATCTGAAACTTTTCAGATTGTTTATATATGGTAGGACGAAAGGTTATGATGGAAGTCCATGCAAAAAATCATCTGAATATTAGATTTTAAGAAACTTTTCGTAATGCAAGTTTCAGTCAAAAATCATAATATATTATTCACTAGATTCGGTCAAAAAATCAAATTAAATAGAGGACTGTTCGAAAAGATATGAAACTTTTTAGATCTTTTATATATGTTACGACGGATGGTTATGATGGAAGTACATGCAAAAAATCATCTGAAAATTAGATTCTATGAATCTTTTCGAAATGCATGTTTCATTCAAAAAATCATAATATATTATACACTAGTTTATATCAGTTTCGGTCAAATATAATATTAAATCCTGGACAGTTTGAAATGATACAAAGCTTTTTAGATCATTTATATATGTTAGGAGGGAAGGTTATGATGGAAGTACAAGCAAAAAATAATCTGAACAATAGATTCTATGAATCTTTGGGAAATGCAAGTCTCGGTCAAAAAATCATAATATATTATACACTAATTTCGGTCCAAAAATTAAATTAAATCGAGGACTGTTATAAATGATACCAACCTTTTAGATCCTTTCTATATGTTACGAGGAAAGGTTATGATGCAAGTACATGCAAAAAATAATCTGAAAATTAAATTCTATGAAACGCTTTGAAATGCGAGTTTCGGACAAAAAATCATAATATATTATGTACTAGTTTATACTTGTTTCGTTCAAATATCAAATTAAATTGGGGACTGTTCGAAACGATCCGAAAATTTTCAGTTCATTTATATATGTTAGGAGGAAAAGTTATGAAGGAAGTCCATGCAAAAAATCATCATAAAATTAGATTCTAAGAAACATTTTGAAATGCAAGTTTCGGTCAAAAATCATAATATATTATAGACTAGTTTATTCTTGTTTTGGTCAAAAAATAAAATTAAATCAATGACTTTTTGAAATGATACGAAAGTTATCCGAAAATTTATATATGTTACAAGGGAAGGTTATGATGGAAGCCCATGAAATAAAATCATTTGAAAATTAGATTCTATGAATCTTTTCGAAATGCAAGTTTTGGCCAAAAATTCAGAATGTATTATTCACTACTTTCGGTCAAAAAATCAAATTAAATAGAGGACTCTTGGAAACGATAAGAAAATTTCCAGGTGATTTATATATGTTACGAGGGAAGCTTATGATGGAAGTCCATGCAAAAAATCATCTGAAAATTAGATTATATGAAACTTCTCGAAATGCATGTTTCGGTCAAAAAATCATAATATATTATACACTAGTTTATACTAGTTTCGGTCAAATATAATATTAAATCTTGGACAGTTTGAAATGATAAATAACCATTTAGATCATTTATATATGTTAGGAGGGAAGGTTATGATGGAAGTCCAGTAAAACAAATCATCTGAAAATTAGATTCTCGGAATATTTTCGAAATGCAAATTTCGGTAAGAAATTCATAATATATTATACACTAGTTTCGATCAAAAAACTTAAATTAAATCGAGGTCTGTTAAAAATTAACCAACCTTTTTAGATCCTTTCTATATGTTACGAGGGAAGGTTATGATAGAAATATATGCAAAAATCATCTGAAAAATAAATTCTATGAAACTCTTTGAAATGCATGTTTCGGTCAAAAATTCATATTATATTATACACTACTTTATACTAGTTTCGGTTAAAATTAAATTAAATCGGGGACTATTCGAAACGATCTGAAACTTTTCAGATTGTTTATATATGGTAGGACGAAAGGTTATGATGGAAGTCCATGCAAAAAATCATCTGAATATTAGATTTTAAGAAACTTTTCGTAATGCAAGTTTCAGTCAAAAATCATAATATATTATTCACTAGATTCGGTCAAAAAATCAAATTAAATAGAGGACTGTTCGAAAAGATATGAAACTTTTCAGATCTTTTATATATGTTACGACGGATGGTTATGATGGAAGTACATGCAAAAAATCATCTGAAAATTAGATTCTATGAATCTTCTCGAAATGCATGTTTCATTCAAAAAATCATAATATATTATACACTAGTTTATATCAGTTTCGGTCAAATATAATATTAAATCCTGGACAGTTTGAAATGATACAAAGCTTTTCAGATCATTTATATATGTTAGGAGGGAAGGTTATGATGGAAGTACAAGCAAAAAATAATCTGAACAATAGATTCTATGAATCTTTGGGAAATGCAAGTTTTGGTCAAAAAAGCATAATATATTATACACTAATTTCGGTCCAAAAATAAAATTAAATCGAGGACTGTTTTAAATGATACCAACCTTTTTAGATCCTTTCTATATGTTACGAGGAAAGGTTATGATGCAAGTACATGCAAAAAATAATCCGAAAATTAAATTCTATGAAACGCTTTGAAAGCGAGTTTCGGACAAAAAATCATAATATATTATACACTAGTTTATACTTGTTTCGTTCAAATATCAAATTAAATTGGGGACTGTTCGAAACGATCCGAAAATTTTCAGATCATTTATATATGTTAGGAGGAAAAGTTATGAAGGAAGTCCATGCAAAAAATCATCATAAAATTAGATTCTAAGAAACATTTTGAAATGCAAGTTTCGGTCAAAAATCATAATATATTATACACTAGTTTATTCTTGTTTTGGTCAAAAAATAAAATTAAATCAATGACTTTTTGAAATGATACGAAACTTATCAGAAAATTTATATATGTTACAAGGGAAGGTTATGATGGAAGCCCATGAAATAAAATCATTTGAAAATTAGATTCTATGAATCTTTTCGAAATGCAAGTTTTGGCCAAAAATTCAGAATGTATTATTCACTACTTTCGGTCAAAAAATCAAATTAAATAGAGGACTCTTGGAAACAATAAGAAAATTTCCAGGTGATTTATATATGTTACGAGGGAAGCTTATGATGGAAGTCCATGCAAAAAATCATCTGAAAATTAGATTATATGAAACTTCTCGAAATGCATGTTTCGGTCAAAAAATCATAATATATTATACACTAGTTTACACTAGTTTCGGTCAAATATAATATTAAATCTTGGACAGTTTGAAATGATAAATAACCATTTAGATCATTTATATATGTTAGGAGGGAAGGTTATGATGGAAGTCCATGCAAACAAATCATCTGAGAATTAGATTCTCGGAATATTTTAGAAATGCAAGTTTCGGTAAGAAATTCATAATATATTATACACTAGTTTCGATCAAAAAATTAAATTAAATCGAGGTGTGTTAAAAATTAACCAACCTTTTTAGATCCTTTATATATGTTACGAGGGAAGGTTATGATAGAAATATATGCAAAAATCATCTGAAAATTAAATTCTATGAAACTCTTTGAAATGCATGTTTCGGTCAAAAATTCATATTATATTATACACTACTTTATACTAGTTTCGGTTAAAAATTAAATTAAATCGGGGACTATTCGAAACGATCTGAAACTTTTCAGATTGTTAATATATGGTAGGACAAAAGGTTATGATGTAAGTCCATGCAAAAAATCATCTGAATATTAGATTTTAAGAAACTTTTCGTAATGCAAGTTTCAGTCAAAAATAATAATATATTATTCACTAGATTCGGTCAAAAAATCAAATTAAATAGAGGACTGTTCGAAAAGATATGAAACTTTTCAGATCTTTTATATATGTTACGACGGATGGTTATGATGGAAGTACATGCAAAAAATCATCTGAAAATTAGATTCTATGAATCTTCTCGAAATGCATGTTTCATTCAAAAAATCATAATATATTATACACTAGTTTATATCAGTTTCGGTCAAATAAAATATTAAATCCTGGACAGTTTGAAATGATACAAAGCTTTTCAGATCATTTATATATGTTAGGAGGGAAGGTTATGATGGAAGTACAAGCAAAAAATAATCTGAACAATAGATTCTATGAATCTTTGGGAAATGCAAGTTTCGGTCAAAAAAGCATAATATATTATACACTAATTTCGGTCCAAAAATAAAATTAAATCGAGGACTGTTATAAATGATACCAACCTTTTTAGATCCTTTCTATATGTTACGAGGAAAGGTTATGATGCAAGTATATGCAAAAAATAATCCGAAAATTAAATTCTATGAAACGCTTTGAAATGCGAGTTTCGGACAAAAAATCATAATATATTATACACTAGTTTATACTTGTTTCGTTCAAATATCAAATTAAATTGGGGACTGTTCGAAACGATCCGAAAATTTTCAGATCATTTATATATGTTAGGAGGAAAAGTTATGAAGGAAGTCCATGCAAAAAATCATCATAAAATTAGATTCTAAGAAACATTTTGAAATGCAAGTTTCGGTCAAAAATCATAATATATTATACACTAGTTTATTCTTGTTTTGGTCAAAAAATAAAATTAAATCAATGACTTTTTGAAATGATACGAAACTTATCAGAAAATTTATATATGTTACAAGGGAAGGTTATGATGGAAGCCCATGAAATAAAATCATTTGAAAATTAGATTCTATGAATCTTTTCGAAATGCAAGTTTTGGCCAAAAATTCAGAATGTATTATTCACTACTTTCGGTCAAAAAATCAAATTAAATAGAGGACTGTTGGAAACGATAAGAAAATTTCCAGGTGATTTATATATGTTACGAGGGAAGCTTATGATGGAAGTCCATGCAAAAAATCATCTGAAAATTAGATTATATGAATCTTCTCGAAATGCATGTTTCGGTCAAAAAATCATAATATATTATACACTAGTTTATACTAGTTTCGGTCAAATATAATATTAAATCTTGGACAGTTTGAAATGATAAATAACCATTTAGATCATTTATATATGTTAGGAGGGAAGGTTATGATGGAAGTCCAGTAAAACAAATCATCTGAAAATTAGATTCTCGGAATATTTTCGAAATGCAAATTTCGGTAAGAAATTCATAATATATTATACACTAGTTTCGATCAAAAAATTAAATTAAATCGAGGTCTGTTAAAAATTAACCAACCTTTTTAGATCCTTTCTATATGTTACGAGGGAAGGTTATGATAGAAATATATGCAAAAATCATCTGAAAAATAAATTCTATGAAACTCTTAGAAATGCATGTTTCGGTCAAAAATTCATATTATATTATACACTACTTTATACTAGTTTCGGTTAAAATTAAATTAAATCGGGGACTATTCGAAACGATCTGAAACTTTTCAGATTGTTAATATATGGTAGGACGAAAGGTTATGATGTAAGTCCATGCAAAAAATCATCTGAATATTAGATTTTAAGAAACTTTTCGTAATGCAAGTTTCAGTCAAAAATAATAATATATTATTCACTAGATTCGGTCAAAAAATCAAATTAAATAGAGGACTGTTCGAAAAGATATGAAACTTTTCAGATCTTTTATATATGTTACGACGGATGGTTATGATGGAAGTACATGCAAAAAATCATCTGAAAATTAGATTCTATGAATCTTCTCGAAATGCATGTTTCATTCAAAAAATCATAATATATTATACACTAGTTTATATCAGTTTCGGTCAAATAAAATATTAAATCCTGGACTGTTTGAAATGATACAAAGCTTTTCAGATCATTTATATATGTTAGGAGGGAAGGTTATGATGGAAGTACAAGCAAAAAATAATCTGAACAATAGATTCTATGAATCTTTGGGAAATGCAAGTTTCGGTCAAAAAAGCATAATATATTATACACTAATTTCGGTCCAAAAATAAAATTAAATCGAGGACTGTTATAAATGATACCAACCTTTTTAGATCCTTTCTATATGTTACGAGGAAAGGTTATGATGCAAGTACATGCAAAAAATAATCCGAAAATTAAATTCTATGAAACGCTTTGAAATGCGAGTTTCGGACAAAAAATCATAATATATTATACACTAGTTTATACTTGTTTCGTTCAAATATCAAATTAAATTGGGGACTGTTCGAAACGATCCGAAAATTTTCAGATCATTTATATATGTTAGGAGGAAAAGTTATGAAGGAAGTCCATGCAAAAAATCATCATAAAATTAGATTCTAAGAAACATTTTGAAATGCAAGTTTCGGTCAAAAATCATAATATATTATACACTAGTTTATTCTTGTTTTGGTCAAAAAATAAAATTAAATCAATGACTTTTTGAAATGATACGAAACTTATCAGAAAATTTATATATGTTACAAGGGAAGGTTATGATGGAAGCCCATGAAATAAAATCATTTGAAAATTAGATTCTATGAATCTTTTCGAAATGCAAGTTTTGGCCAAAAATTCAGAATGTATTATTCACTACTTTCGGTCAAAAAATCAAATTAAATAGAGGACTGTTGGAAACGATAAGAAAATTTCCAGGTGATTTATATATGTTACGAGGGAAGCTTATGATGGAAGTCCATGCAAAAAATCATCTGAAAATTAGATTATATGAATCTTCTCGAAATGCATGTTTCGGTCAAAAAATCATAATATATTATACACTAGTTTATACTAGTTTCGGTCAAATATAATATTAAATCTTGGACAGTTTGAAATGATAAATAACCATTTAGATCATTTATATATGTTAGGAGGGAAGGTTATGATGGAAGTCCAGTAAAACAAATCATCTGAAAATTAGATTCTCGGAATATTTTCGAAATGCAAATTTCGGTAAGAAATTCATAATATATTATACACTAGTTTCGATCAAAAAATTAAATTAAATCGAGGTCTGTTAAAAATTAACCAACCTTTTTAGATCCTTTCTATATGTTACGAGGGAAGGTTATGATAGAAATATATGCAAAAATCATCTGAAAAATAAATTCTATGAAACTCTTAGAAATGCATGTTTCGGTCAAAAATTCATATTATATTATACACTACTTTATACTAGTTTCGGTTAAAATTAAATTAAATCGGGGACTATTCGAAACGATCTGAAACTTTTCAGATTGTTAATATATGGTAGGACGAAAGGTTATGATGTAAGTCCATGCAAAAAATCATCTGAATATTAGATTTTAAGAAACTTTTCGTAATGCAAGTTTCAGTCAAAAATAATAATATATTATTCACTAGATTCGGTCAAAAAATCAAATTAAATAGAGGACTGTTCGAAAAGATATGAAACTTTTCAGATCTTTTATATATGTTACGACGGATGGTTATGATGGAAGTACATGCAAAAAATCATCTGAAAATTAGATTCTATGAATCTTCTCGAAATGCATGTTTCATTCAAAAAATCATAATATATTATACACTAGTTTATATCAGTTTCGGTCAAATAAAATATTAAATCCTGGACTGTTTGAAATGATACAAAGCTTTTCAGATCATTTATATATGTTAGGAGGGAAGGTTATGATGGAAGTACAAGCAAAAAATAATCTGAACAATAGATTCTATGAATCTTTGGGAAATGCAAGTTTCGGTCAAAAAAGCATAATATATTATACACTAATTTCGGTCCAAAAATAAAATTAAATCGAGGACTGTTATAAATGATACCAACCTTTTTAGATCCTTTCTATATGTTACGAGGAAAGGTTATGATGCAAGTACATGCAAAAAATAATCCGAAAATTAAATTCTATGAAACGCTTTGAAATGCGAGTTTCGGACAAAAAATCATAATATATTATACACTAGTTTATACTTGTTTCGTTCAAATATCAAATTAAATTGGGGACTGTTCGAAACGATCCGAAAATTTTCAGATCATTTATATATGTTAGGAGGAAAAGTTATGAAGGAAGTCCATGCAAAAAATCATCATAAAATTAGATTCTAAGAAACATTTTGAAATGCAAGTTTCGGTCAAAAATCATAATATATTATACACTAGTTTATTCTTGTTTTGGTCAAAAAATAAAATTAAATCAATGACTTTTTGAAATGATACGAAACTTATCAGAAAATTTATATATGTTACAAGGGAAGGTTATGATGGAAGCCCATGAAATAAAATCATTTGAAAATTAGATTCTATGAATCTTTTCGAAATGCAAGTTTTGGCCAAAAATTCAGAATGTATTATTCACTACTTTCGGTTAAAAAATCAAATTAAATAGAGGACTGTTGGAAACGATAAGAAAATTTCCAGGTGATTTATATATGTTACGAGGGAAGCTTATGATGGAAGTCCATGCAAAAAATCATCTGAAAATTAGATTATATGAATCTTCTCGAAATGCATGTTTCGGTCAAAAAATCATAATATATTATACACTAGTTTATACTAGTTTCGGTCAAATATAATATTAAATCTTGGACAGTTTGAAATGATAAATAACCATTTAGATCATTTATATATGTTAGGAGGGAAGGTTATGATGGAAGTCCAGTAAAACAAATCATCTGAAAATTAGATTCTCGGAATATTTTCGAAATGCAAATTTCGGTAAGAAATTCATAATATATTATACACTAGTTTCGATCAAAAAATTAAATTAAATCGAGGTCTGTTAAAAATTAACCAACCTTTTTAGATCCTTTCTATATGTTACGAGGGAAGGTTATGATAGAAATATATGCAAAAATCATCTGAAAAATAAATTCTATGAAACTCTTTGAAATGCATGTTTCGGTCAAAAATTCATATTATATTATACACTACTTTATACTAGTTTCGGTAAAAATTAAATTAAATCGGGGACTATTCGAAACGATCTGAAACTTTTCAGATTGTTTATATATGGTAGGACGAAAGGTTATGATGGAAGTCCATGCAAAAAATCATCTGAATATTAGATTTTAAGAAACTTTTCGTAATGCAAGTTTCAGTCAAAAATCATAATATATTATTCACTAGATTCGGTCAAAAAATCAAATTAAATAGAGGACTGTTCGAAAAGATATGAAACTTTTCAGATCTTTTATATATGTTACGACGGATGGTTATGATGGAAGTACATGCAAAAAATCATCTGAAAATTAGATTCTATGAATCTTCTCGAAATGCATGTTTCATTCAAAAAATCATAATATATTATACACTAGTTTATATCAGTTTCGGTCAAATATAATATTAAATCCTGGACAGTTTGAAATGATACAAAGCTTTTCAGATCATTTATATATGTTAGGAGGGAAGGTTATGATGGAAGTACAAGCAAAAAATAATCTGAACAATAGATTCTATGAATCTTTGGGAAATGCAAGTTTCGGTCAAAAAAGCATAATATATTATACACTAATTTCGGTCCAAAAATTAAATTAAATCGAGGACTGTTATAAATGATACCAACCTTTTTAGATCCTTTCTATATGTTACGAGGAAAGGTTATGATGCAAGTACATGCAAAAAATAATCCGAAAATTAAATTCTATGAAACGCTTTGAAATGCGAGTTTCGGACAAAAAATCATAATATATTATACACTAGTTTATACTTGTTTCGTTCAAATATCAAATTAAATTGGGGACTGTTCGAAACGATCCGAAAATTTTCAGATCATTTATATATGTTAGGAGGAAAAGTTATGAAGGAAGTCCATGCAAAAAATCATCATAAAATTAGATTCTAAGAAACATTTTGAAATGCAAGTTTCGGTCAAAAATCATAATATATTATACACTAGTTTATTCTTGTTTTGGTCAAAAAATAAAATTAAATCAATGACTTTTTGAAATGATACGAAACTTATCAGAAAATTTATATATGTTACAAGGGAAGGTTATGATGGAAGCCCATGAAATAAAATCATTTGAAAATTAGATTCTATGAATCTTTTCGAAATGCAAGTTTTGGCCAAAAATTCAGAATGTATTATTCACTACTTTCGGTCAAAAAATCAAATTAAATAGAGGACTGTTGGAAACGATAAGAAAATTTCCAGGTTATTTATATATGTTACGAGGGAAGCTTATGATGGAAGTCCATGCAAAAAATCATCTGAAAATTAGATTATATGAATCTTCTCGAAATGCATGTTTCGGTCAAAAAATCATAATATATTATACACTAGTTTATACTAGTTTCGGTCAAATATAATATTAAATCTTGGACAGTTTGAAATGATAAATAACCATTTAGATCATTTATATATGTTAGGAGGGAAGGTTATGATGGAAGTCCAGTAAAACAAATCATCTGAAAATTAGATTCTCGGAATATTTTCGAAATGCAAATTTCGGTAAGAAATTCATAATATATTATACACTAGTTTCGATCAAAAAATTAAATTAAATCGAGGTCTGTTAAAAATTAACCAACCTTTTTAGATCCTTTCTATATGTTACGAGGGAAGGTTATGATAGAAATATATGCAAAAATCATCTGAAAAATAAATTCTATGAAACTCTTAGAAATGCATGTTTCGGTCAAAAATTCATATTATATTATACACTACTTTATACTAGTTTCGGTTAAAATTAAATTAAATCGGGGACTATTCGAAACGATCTGAAACTTTTCAGATTGTTAATATATGGTAGGACGAAAGGTTATGATGTAAGTCCATGCAAAAAATCATCTGAATATTAGATTTTAAGAAACTTTTCGTAATGCAAGTTTCAGTCAAAAATAATAATATATTATTCACTAGATTCGGTCAAAAAATCAAATTAAATAGAGGACTGTTCGAAAAGATATGAAACTTTTCAGATCTTTTATATATGTTACGACGGATGGTTATGATGGAAGTACATGCAAAAAATCATCTGAAAATTAGATTCTATGAATCTTCTCGAAATGCATGTTTCATTCAAAAAATCATAATATATTATACACTAGTTTATATCAGTTTCGGTCAAATAAAATATTAAATCCTGGACTGTTTGAAATGATACAAAGCTTTTCAGATCATTTATATATGTTAGGAGGGAAGGTTATGATGGAAGTACAAGCAAAAAATAATCTGAACAATAGATTCTATGAATCTTTGGGAAATGCAAGTTTCGGTCAAAAAAGCATAATATATTATACACTAATTTCGGTCCAAAAATAAAATTAAATCGAGGACTGTTATAAATGATACCAACCTTTTTAGATCCTTTCTATATGTTACGAGGAAAGGTTATGATGCAAGTACATGCAAAAAATAATCCGAAAATTAAATTCTATGAAACGCTTTGAAATGCGAGTTTCGGACAAAAAATCATAATATATTATACACTAGTTTATACTTGTTTCGTTCAAATATCAAATTAAATTGGGGACTGTTCGAAACGATCCGAAAATTTTCAGATCATTTATATATGTTAGGAGGAAAAGTTATGAAGGAAGTCCATGCAAAAAATCATCATAAAATTAGATTCTAAGAAACATTTTGAAATGCAAGTTTCGGTCAAAAATCATAATATATTATACACTAGTTTATTCTTGTTTTGGTCAAAAAATAAAATTAAATCAATGACTTTTTGAAATGATACGAAACTTATCAGAAAATTTATATATGTTACAAGGGAAGGTTATGATGGAAGCCCATGAAATAAAATCATTTGAAAATTAGATTCTATGAATCTTTTCGAAATGCAAGTTTTGGCCAAAAATTCAGAATGTATTATTCACTACTTTCGGTCAAAAAATCAAATTAAATAGAGGACTGTTGGAAACGATAAGAAAATTTCCAGGTGATTTATATATGTTACGAGGGAAGCTTATGATGGAAGTCCATGCAAAAAATCATCTGAAAATTAGATTATATGAATCTTCCCGAAATGCATGTTTCGGTCAAAAAATCATAATATATTATACACTAGTTTATACTAGTTTCGGTCAAATATAATATTAAATCTTGGACAGTTTGAAATGATAAATAACCATTTAGATCATTTATATATGTTAGGAGGGAAGGTTATGATGGAAGTCCAGTAAAACAAATCATCTGAAAATTAGATTCTCGGAATATTTTCGAAATGCAAATTTCGGTAAGAAATTCATAATATATTATACACTAGTTTCGATCAAAAAATTAAATTAAATCGAGGTCTGTTAAAAATTAACCAACCTTTTTAGATCCTTTCTATATGTTACGAGGGAAGGTTATGATAGAAATATATGCAAAAATAATCTGAAAAATAAATTCTATGAAACTCTTTGAAATGCATGTTTCGGTCAAAAATTCATATTATATTATACACTACTTTATACTAGTTTCGGTTAAAATTAAATTAAATCGGGGACTATTCGAAACGATCTGAAACTTTTCAGATTGTTTATATATGGTAGGACGAAAGGTTATGATGGAAGTCCATGCAAAAAATCATCTGAATATTAGATTTTAAGAAACTTTTCGTAATGCAAGTTTCAGTCAAAAATCATAATATATTATTCACTAGATTCGGTCAAAAAATCAAATTAAATAGAGGACTGTTCGAAAAGATATGAAACTTTTCAGATCTTTTATATATGTTACGACGGATGGTTATGATGGAAGTACATGCAAAAAATCATCTAAAAATTAGATTCTATGAATCTTCTCGAAATGCATGTTTCATTCAAAAAATCATAATATATTATACACTAGTTTATATCAGTTTCGGTCAAATATAATATTAAATCCTGGACAGTTTGAAATGATACAAAGCTTTTCAGATCATTTATATATGTTAGGAGGGAAGGTTATGATGGAAGTACAAGCAAAAAATAATCTGAACAATAGATTCTATGAATCTTTGGGAAATGCAAGTTTCGGTCAAAAAAGCATAATATATTATACACTAATTTCGGTCCAAAAATAAAATTAAATCGATGATTGTTATAAATGATACCAACCTTTTTAGATCCTTTCTATATGTTACGAGGAAAGGTTATGATGCAAGTACATGCAAAAAATAATCCGAAAATTAAATTCTATGAAACGCTTTGAAATGCGAGTTTCGGACAAAAAATCATAATATATTATACACTAGTTTATACTTGTTTCGTTCAAATATCAAATTAAATTGGGGACTGTTCGAAACGATCCGAAAATTTTCAGATCATTTATATATGTTAGGAGGAAAAGTTATGAAGGAAGTCCATGCAAAAAATCATCATAAAATTAGATTCTAAGAAACATTTTGAAATGCAAGTTTCGGTCAAAAATCATAATATATTATACACTAGTTTATTCTTGTTTTGGTCAAAAAATAAAATTAAATCAATGACTTTTTGAAATGATACGAAACTTATCAGAAAATTTATATATGTTACAAGGGAAGGTTATGATGGAAGCCCATGAAATAAAATCATTTGAAAATTAGATTCTATGAATCTTTTCGAAATGCAAGTTTTGGCCAAAAATTCAGAATGTATTATTCACTACTTTCGGTCAAAAAATCAAATTAAATAGAGGACTGTTGGAAACGATAAGAAAATTTCCAGGTGATTTATATATGTTACGAGGGAAGCTTATGATGGAAGTCCATGCAAAAAATCATCTGAAAATTAGATTATATGAATCTTCCCGAAATGCATGTTTCGGTCAAAAAATCATAATATATTATACACTAGTTTATACTAGTTTCGGTCAAATATAATATTAAATCTTGGACAGTTTGAAATGATAAATAACCATTTAGATCATTTATATATGTTAGGAGGGAAGGTTATGATGGAAGTCCAGTAAAACAAATCATCTGAAAATTAGATTCTCGGAATATTTTCGAAATGCAAATTTCGGTAAGAAATTCATAATATATTATACACTAGTTTCGATCAAAAAATTAAATTAAATCGAGGTCTGTTAAAAATTAACCAACCTTTTTAGATCCTTTCTATATGTTACGAGGGAAGGTTATGATAGAAATATATGCAAAAATCATCTGAAAAATAAATTCTATGAAACTCTTTGAAATGCATGTTTCGGTCAAAAATTCATATTATATTATACACTACTTTATACTAGTTTCGGTTAAAATTAAATTAAATCGGGGACTATTCGAAACGATCTGAAACTTTTCAGATTGTTTATATATGGTAGGACGAAAGGTTATGATGGAAGTCCATGCAAAAAATCATCTGAATATTAGATTTTAAGAAACTTTTCGTAATGCAAGTTTCAGTCAAAAATCATAATATATTATTCACTAGATTCGGTCAAAAAATCAAATTAAATAGAGGACTGTTCGAAAAGATATGAAACTTTTCAGATCTTTTATATATGTTACGACGGATGGTTATGATGGAAGTACATGCAAAAAATCATCTAAAAATTAGATTCTATGAATCTTCTCGAAATGCATGTTTCATTCAAAAAATCATAATATATTATACACTAGTTTATATCAGTTTCGGTCAAATATAATATTAAATCCTGGACAGTTTGAAATGATACAAAGCTTTTCAGATCATTTATATATGTTAGGAGGGAAGGTTATGATGGAAGTACAAGCAAAAAATAATCTGAACAATAGATTCTATGAATCTTTGGGAAATGCAAGTTTCGGTCAAAAAAGCATAATATATTATACACTAATTTCGGTCCAAAAATAAAATTAAATCAATGACTGTTATAAATGATACCAACCTTTTTAGATCCTTTCTATATGTTACGAGGAAAGGTTATGATGCAAGTACATGCAAAAAATAATCCGAAAATTAAATTCTATGAAACGCTTTGAAATGCGAGTTTCGGACAAAAAATCATAATATATTATACACTAGTTTATACTTGTTTCGTTCAAATATCAAATTAAATTGGGGACTGTTCGAAACGATCCGAAAATTTTCAGATCATTTATATATGTTAGGAGGAAAAGTTATGAACGAAGTCCATGCAAAAAATCATCATAAAATTAGATTCTAAGAAACATTTTGAAATGCAAGTTTCGGTCAAAAATCATAATATATTATACACTAGTTTATTCTTGTTTTGGTCAAAAAATAAAATTAAATCAATGACTTTTTGAAATGATACGAAACTTATCAGAAAATTTATATATGTTACAAGGGAAGGTTATGATGGAAGCCCATGAAATAAAATCATTTGAAAATTAGATTCTATGAATCTTTTCGAAATGCAAGTTTTGGCCAAAAATTCAGAATGTATTATTCACTACTTTCGGTCAAAAAATCAAATTAAATAGAGGACTGTTGGAAACGATAAGAAAATTTCCAGGTGATTTATATATGTTACGAGGGAAGCTTATGATGGAAGTCCATGCAAAAAATCATCTGAAAATTAGATTATATGAATCTTCCCGAAATGCATGTTTCGGTCAAAAAATCATAATATATTATACACTAGTTTATACTAGTTTCGGTCAAATATAATATTAAATCTTGGACAGTTTGAAATGATAAATAACCATTTAGATCATTTATATATGTTAGGAGGGAAGGTTATGATGGAAGTCCAGTAAAACAAATCATCTGAAAATTAGATTCTCGGAATATTTTCGAAATGCAAATTTCGGTAAGAAATTCATAATATATTATACACTAGTTTCGATCAAAAAATTAAATTAAATCGAGGTCTGTTAAAAATTAACCAACCTTTTTAGATCCTTTCTATATGTTACGAGGGAAGGTTATGATAGAAATATATGCAAAAATCATCTGAAAAATAAATTCTATGAAACTCTTTGAAATGCATGTTTCGGTCAAAAATTCATATTATATTATACACTACTTTATACTAGTTTCGGTTAAAATTAAATTAAATCGGGGACTATTCGAAACGATCTGAAACTTTTCAGATTGTTTATATATGGTAGGACGAAAGGTTATGATGGAAGTCCATGCAAAAAATCATCTGAATATTAGATTTTAAGAAACTTTTCGTAATGCAAGTTTCAGTCAAAAATCATAATATATTATTCACTAGATTCGGTCAAAAAATCAAATTAAATAGAGGACTGTTCGAAAAGATATGAAGCTTTTCAGATCATTTATATATGTTACGACGGATGGTTATGATGGAAGTACATGCAAAAAATCATCTGAAAATTAGATTCTATGAATCTTCTCGAAATGCATGTTTCATTCAAAAAATCATAATATATTATACACTAGTTTATATCAGTTTCGGTCAAATATAATATTAAATCCTGGACAGTTTGAAATGATACAAAGCTTTTCAGATCATTTATATATGTTAGGAGGGAAGGTTATGATGGAAGTACAAGCAAAAAATAATCTGAACAATAGATTCTATGAATCTTTGGGAAATGCAAGTTTCGGTCAAAAAATCATAATATATTATACACTAATTTCGGTCCAAAAATAAAATTAAATCGAGGACTGTTATAAATGATACCAACCTTTTTAGATCCTTTCTATATGTTACGAGGAAAGGTTATGATGCAAGTACATGCAAAAAATAATCCGAAAATTAAATTCTATGAAACGCTTTGAAATGCGAGTTTCGGACAAAAAATCATAATATATTATACACTAGTTTATACTTGTTTCGTTCAAATATCAAATTAAATTGGGGACTGTTCGAAACGATCCGAAAATTTTCAGATCATTTATATATGTTAGGAGGAAAAGTTATGAAGGAAGTCCATGCAAAAAATCATCATAAAATTAGATTCTAAGAAACATTTTGAAATGCAAGTTTCGGTCAAAAATCATAATATATTATACACTAGTTTATTCTTGTTTTGGTCAAAAAATAAAATTAAATCAATGACTTTTTGAAATGATACGAAACTTATCAGAAAATTTATATATGTTACAAGGGAAGGTTATGATGGAAGCCCATGAAATAAAATCATTTGAAAATTAGATTCTATGAATCTTTTCGAAATGCAAGTTTTGGCCAAAAATTCAGAATGTATTATTCACTACTTTCGGTCAAAAAATCAAATTAAATAGAGGACTGTTGGAAACGATAAGAAAATTTCCAGGTTATTTATATATGTTACGAGGGAAGCTTATGATGGAAGTCCATGCAAAAAATCATCTGAAAATTAGATTATATGAATCTTCTCGAAATGCATGTTTCGGTCAAAAAATCATAATATATTATACACTAGTTTATACTAGTTTCGGTCAAATATAATATTAAATCTTGGACAGTTTGAAATGATAAATAACCATTTAGATCATTTATATATGTTAGGAGGGAAGGTTATGATGGAAGTCCAGTAAAACAAATCATCTGAAAATTAGATTCTCGGAATATTTTCGAAATGCAAATTTCGGTAAGAAATTCATAATATATTATACACTAGTTTCGATCAAAAAATTAAATTAAATCGAGGTCTGTTAAAAATTAACCAACCTTTTTAGATCCTTTCTATATGTTACGAGGGAAGGTTATGATAGAAATATATGCAAAAATCATCTGAAAAATAAATTCTATGAAACTCTTTGAAATGCATGTTTCGGTCAAAAATTCATATTATATTATACACTACTTTATACTAGTTTCGGTTAAAATTAAATTAAATCGGGGACTATTCGAAACGATCTGAAACTTTTCAGATTGTTTATATATGGTAGGACGAAAGGTTATGATGGAAGTCCATGCAAAAAATCATCTGAATATTAGATTTTAAGAAACTTTTCGTAATGCAAGTTTCAGTCAAAAATCATATTATATTATTCACTAGATTCGGTCAAAAAATCAAATTAAATAGAGGACTGTTCGAAAAGATATGAAGCTTTTCAGATCTTTTATATATGTTACGACGGATGGTTATGATGGAAGTACATGCAAAAAATCATCTGAAAATTAGATTCTATGAATCTTCTCGAAATGCATGTTTCATTCAAAAAATCATAATATATTATACACTAGTTTATATCAGTTTCGGTCAAATATAATATTAAATCCTGGACAGTTTGAAATGATACAAAGCTTTTCAGATCATTTATATATGTTAAGAGGGAAGGTTATGATGGAAGTACAAGCAAAAAATAATCTGAACAATAGATTCTATGAATCTTTGGGAAATGCAAGTTTCGGTCAAAAAATCATAATATATTATACACTAATTTCGGTCCAAAAATAAAATTAAATCGAGGACTGTTATAAATGATACCAACCTTTTTAGATCCTTTCTATATGTTACGAGGAAAGGTTATGATGCAAGTACATGCAAAAAATAATCCGAAAATTAAATTCTATGAAACGCTTTAAAATGCGAGTTTCGGACAAAAAATCATAATATATTATACACTAGTTTATACTTGTTTCGTTCAAATATCAAATTAAATTGGGGACTGTTCGAAACGATCCGAAAATTTTCAGATCATTTATATATGTTAGGAGGAAAAGTTATGAAGGAAGTCCATGCAAAAAATCATCATAAAATTAGATTCTAAGAAACATTTTGAAATGCAAGTTTCGGTCAAAAATCATAATATATTATATACTAGTTTATTCTTGTTTTGGTCAAAAAATAAAATTAAATCAATGACTTTTTGAAATGATACGAAACTTATCAGAAAATTTATATATGTTACAAGGGAAGGTTATGATGGAAGCCCATGAAATAAAATCATTTGAAAATTAGATTCTATGAATCTTTTCGAAATGCAAGTTTTGGCCAAAAATTCAGAATGTATTATTCACTAGTTTCGGTCAAAAAATCAAATTAAATAGAGGACTGTTGGAAACGATAAGAAAATTTCCAGGTGATTTATATATGTTACGAGGGAAGCTTATGATGGAAGTCCATGCAAAAAATCATCTGAAAATTAGATTATATGAATCTTCTCGAAATGCATGTTTCGGTCAAAAAATCATAATATATTATAGACTAGTTTATACTAGTTTCGGTCAAATATAATATTAAATCTTGGACAGTTTGAAATGATAAATAACCATTTAGATCATTTATATATGTTAGGAGGGAAGGTTATGATGGAAGTCCAGTAAAACAAATCATCTGAAAATTAGATTCTCGGAATATTTTCGAAATGCAAATTTCGGTAAGAAATTCATAATATATTATACACTAGTTTCGATCAAAAAATTAAATTAAATCGAGGTCTGTTAAAAATTAACCAACCTTTTTAGATCCTTTCTATATGTTACGAGGGAAGGTTATGATAGAAATATATGCAAAAATCATCTGAAAAATAAATTCTATGAAACTCTTTGAAATGCATGTTTCGGTCAAAAATTCATATTATATTATACACTACTTTATACTAGTTTCGGTTAAAATTAAATTAAATCGGGGACTATTCGAAACGATCTGAAACTTTTCAGATTGTTTATATATGGTAGGACGAAAGGTTATGATGGAAGTCCATGCAAAAAATCATCTGAATATTAGATTTTAAGAAACTTTTCGTAATGCAAGTTTCAGTCAAAAATCATAATATATTATTCACTAGATTCGGTCAAAAAATCAAATTAAATAGAGGACTGTTCGAAAAGATATGAAGCTTTTCAGATCTTTTATATATGTTACGACGGATGGTTATGATGGAAGTACATGCAAAAAATCATCTGAAAATTAGATTCTATGAATCTTCTCGAAATGCATGTTTCATTCAAAAAATCATAATATATTATACACTAGTTTATATCAGTTTCGGTCAAATATAATATTAAATCCTGGACAGTTTGAAATGATACAAAGCTTTTCAGATCATTTATATATGTTAAGAGGGAAGGTTATGATGGAAGTACAAGCAAAAAATAATCTGAACAATAGATTCTATGAATCTTTGGGAAATGCAAGTTTCGGTCAAAAAATCATAATATATTATACACTAATTTCGGTCCAAAAATAAAATTAAATCGAGGACTGTTATAAATGATACCAACCTTTTTAGATCCTTTCTATATGTTACGAGGAAAGGTTATGATGCAAGTACATGCAAAAAATAATCCGAAAATTAAATTCTATGAAACGCTTTAAAATGCGAGTTTCGGACAAAAAATCATAATATATTATACACTAGTTTATACTTGTTTCGTTCAAATATCAAATTAAATTGGGGACTGTTCGAAACGATCCGAAAATTTTTAGATCATTTATATATGTTAGGAGGAAAAGTTATGAAGGAAGTCCATGCAAAAAATCATCATAAAATTAGATTCTAAGAAACATTTTGAAATGCAAGTTTCGGTCAAAAATCATAATATATTATACACTAGTTTATTCTTGTTTTTGTCAAAAAATAAAATTAAATCAATGACTTTTTGAAATGATACGAAACTTATCAAAAAATTTATATATGTTACAAGGGAAGGTTATGATGGAAGCCCATGAAATAAAATCATTTGAAAATTAGATTCTATGAATCTTTTCGAAATGCAAGTTTTGGCCAAAAATTCAGAATGTATTATTCACAACTTTCAGTCAAAAAATCAAATTAAATGAGGACTGTTGGAAACGATAAGAAAATTTCAAGGTGATTTATATATGTTACGAGGGAAGCTTATGATGGAAGTCCATGCAAAAAATCATCTGAAAATTAGATTATATGAATCTTCTCGAAATGCATGTTTCGGTCAAAAAATCATAATATATTATACACTAGTTTATACTAGTTTCGGTCAAATATAATATTAAATCTTGGACAGTTTGAAATGATAAATAACCATTTAGATCATTTATATATGTTAGGAGGGAAGGTTATGATGGAAGTCCAGGCAAACAAATCATCTGAAAATTAGATTCTCGGAATAATTTCGAAATGCAAGTTTCGGTAAGAAATTCATAATATATTATACACTAGTTTCGATCAAAAAATTAAATTAAATCGAGGTCTGTTAAAAATTAACCAACCTTTTTAGATCCTTTCTATATGTTACGAGGGAAGGTTATGATAGAAATATATGCAAAAATCATCTGAAAAATAAATTCTATGAAACTCTTTGAAATGCATGTTTCGGTCAAAAATTCATATTATATTATACACTACTTTATACTAGTTTCGGTTAAAAATTAAATTAAATCAGGGACTATTCGAAACGATCTGAAACTTTTCAAATTATTTATATATGGTAGGAGAAAGGTTATGATGGAAGTCCATGCAAAAAATCATCTGAATATTAGATTTTAAGAAACTTTTCGTAATGCAAGTTTCAGTCAAAAATCATAATATATTATTCACTAGATTCGGTCAAAAAATCAAATTAAATAGAGGACTGTTCAAAAAGATATGAAACTTTTCAGATCTTTTATATATGTTACGACGGATGGTTATGATGGAAGTACATGCAAAAAATCATCTAAAAATTAGATTCTATGAATCTTCTCGAAATGCATGTTTCATTTAAAAAATCATAATATGTTATACACTTGTTTATATCAGTTTCGGTCAAATATAATATTAAATCCTGGACAGTTTGAAATGATACAAAGCTTTTCAGATCATTTATATATGTTAGGAGGGAAGGTTATGATGGAAGTACAAGCAAAAAATAATCTGAACAATAGATTCTATGAATCTTTGGGAAATGCAAGTTTCGGTCAAAAAATCATAATATATTATACACTAATTTTGGTCCAAAAATAAAATTAAATCGAGGACTGTTATAAATGATACCAACCTTTTTAGATCCTTTCTATATGTTACGAGGAAAGGTTATGATGCAAGTACATGCAAAAAATAATCCGAAAATTAAATTCTATGAAACGCTTTAAAATGCGAGTTTCGGACAAAAAATCATAATATATTATACACTAGTTTATACTTGTTTCGTTCAAATATCAAATTAATTTGGGGACTGTTCGAAACGATCCGAAAATTTTCAGATCATTTATATATGTTAGGAGGAAAAGTTATGAAGGAAGTCCATGCAAAAAATCATCATAAAATTAGATTCTAAGAAACATTTTGAAATGCAAGTTTCGGTCAAAAATCATAATATATTATACACTAGTTTATTCTTGTTTTGGTCAAAAAATAAAATTAAATCAATGACTTTTTGAAATGATACGAAACTTATCAGAAAATTTATATATGTTACAAGGGAAGGTTATGATGGAAGCCCATGAAATAAAATCATTTGAAAATTAGATTCTATGAATCTTTTCGAAATGCAAGTTTTGGCCAAAAATTCAGAATGTATTATTCACTACTTTCGGTCAAAAAATCAAATTAAATAGAGGACTGTTGGAAACGATAAGAAAATTTCCAGGTGATTTATATATGTTACGAGGGAAGCTGATGATGGAAGTCCATGCAAAAAATCATCTGAAAATTAGATTATATGAATCTTCTCGAAATGCATGTTTCGGTCAAAAAATCATAATATATTATACACTAGTTTATACTAGTTTCGGTCAAATATAATATTAAATCTTGGACAGTTTGAAATGATAAATAACCATTTAGATCATTTATATATGTTAGGAGGGAAGGTTATGATGGAAGTCCAGTAAAACAAATCATCTGAAAATTAGATTCTCGGAATATTTTCGAAATGCAAATTTCGGTAAGAAATTCATAATATATTATACACTAGTTTCGATCAAAAAATTAAATTAAATCGAGGTCTGTTAAAAATTAACCAACCTTTTTAGATCCTTTCTATATGTTACGAGGGAAGGTTATGATAGAAATATATGCAAAAATAATCTGAAAAATAAATTCTATGAAACTCTTTGAAATGCATGTTTCGGTCAAAAATTCATATTATATTATACACTACTTTATACTAGTTTCGGTTAAAATTAAATTAAATCGGGGACTATTCGAAATGATCTGAAACTTTTCAGATTGTTTATATATGGTAGGACGAAAGGTTATGATGGAAGTCCATGCAAAAAATCATCTGAATATTAGATTTTAAGAAACTTTTCGTAATGCAAGTTTCAGTCAAAAATCATAATATATTATTCACTAGATTCGGTCAAAAAATCAAATTAAATAGAGGACTGTTCGAAAAGATATGAAACTTTTCAGATCTTTTATATATGTTACGACGAATGGTTATGATGGAAGTACATGCAAAAAATCATCTGAAAATTAGATTCTATGAATCTTCTCGAAATGCATGTTTCATTCAAAAAATCATAATATATTATACACTAGTTTATATCAGTTTCGGTCAAATATAATATTAAATCCTGGACAGTTTGAAATGATACAAAGCTTTTCAGATCATTTATATATGTTAAGAGGGAAGGTTATGATGGAAGTACAAGCAAAAAATAATCTGAACAATAGATTCTATGAATCTTTGGGAAATGCAAGTTTCGGTCAAAAAATCATAATATATTATACACTAATTTCGGTCCAAAAATAAAATTAAATCGAGGACTGTTATAAATGATACCAACCTTTTTAGATCCTTTCTATATGTTACGAGGAAAGGTTATGATGCAAGTACATGCAAAAAATAATCTGAAAATTAAATTCTATGAAACGCTTTGAAATGCGAGTTTCGGAAAAAAAATCATAATATATTATACACTAGTTTATACTTGTTTCGTTCAAATATCAAATTAAATTGGGGACTGTTCGAAACGATCCGAAAATTTTCAGATCATTTATATATGTTAGGAGGAAAAGTTATGAAGGAACTCCATGCAAAATATCATCATAAAATTAGATTCTAAGAAACATTTTGAAATGCAAGTTTCGGTCAAAAATCATAATATATTATACACTAGTTTATTCTTGTTTTTGTCAAAAAATAAAATTAAATCAATGACTTTTTGAAATGATACGAAACATATCAAAAAATTTATATATGTTACAAGGGAAGGTTATGATGGAAGCCCATGAAATAAAATCATTTGAAAATTAGATTCTATGAATCTTTTCGAAATGCAAGTTTTGGCCAAAAATTCAGAATGTATTATTCACAACTTTCAGTCAAAAAATCAAATTAAATGAGGACTGTTGGAAACGATAAGAAAATTTCAAGGTGATTTATATATGTTACGAGGGAAGCTTATGATGGAAGTCCATGCAAAAAATCATCTGAAAATTAGATTATATGAATCTTCTCGAAATGCATGTTTCGGTCAAAAAATCATAATATATTATACACTAGTTTATACTAGTTTCGGTCAAATATAATATTAAATCTTGGACAGTTTGAAATGATAAATAACCATTTAGATCATTTATATATGTTAGGAGGGAAGGTTATGATGGAAGTCCATGCAAACAAATCATCTGAAAATTAGATTCTCGGAATAATTTCGAAATGCAAGTTTCGGTAAGAAATTCATAATATATTATACACTAGTTTCGATCAAAAAATTAAATTAAATCGAGGTCTGTTAAAAATTAACCAACCTTTTTGGATCCTTTCTATATGTTACGAGGGAAGGTTATGATAGAAATATATGCAAAAATCATCTGAAAAATAAATTCTATGAAACTCTTTGAAATGCATGTTTCGGTCAAAAATTCATATTATATTATACTCTACTTTATACTAGTTTCGGTTAAAAATTAAATTAAATCAGGGACTATACGAAACGATCTGAAACTTTTCAAATTATTTATATATGGTAGGAGAAAGGTTATGATGGAAGTCCATGCAAAAAATCATCTGAATATTAGATTTTAAGAAACTTTTCGTAATGCAAGTTTCAGTCAAAAATCATAATATATTATTCACTAGATTCGGTCAAAAAATCAAATTAAATAGAGGACTGTTCAAAAAGATATGAAACTTTTCAGATCTTTTATATATGTTACGACGGATGGTTATGATGGAAGTACATGCAAAAAATCATCTAAAAATTAGATTCTATGAATCTTCTCGAAATGCATGTTTCATTTAAAAAATCATAATATGTTATACACTTGTTTATATCAGTTTCGGTCAAATATAATATTAAATCCTGGACAGTTTGAAATGATACAAAGCTTTTCAGATCATTTATATATGTTAGGAGGGAAGGTTATGATGGAAGTACAAGCAAAAAATAATCTGAACAATAGATTCTATGAATCTTTGGGAAATGCAAGTTTCGGTCAAAAAATCATAATATATTATACACTAATTTCGGTCCAAAAATAAAATTAAATCGAGGACTGTTATAAATGATACCAACCTTTTTAGATCCTTTCTATTTGTTACGAGGAAAGGTTATGATGCAAGTACATGCAAAAAATAGTCTGAAAATTAAATTCTATGAAACGCTTTGAAATGCGAGTTTCGGACAAAAAATCATAATATATTATACACTAGTTTATACTTGTTTCGTTCAAATATCAAATTAAATTGGGGACTGTTCGAAATGATCCGAAAATTTTCAGATCATTTATATATGTTAGGAGGAAAAGTTATGAAGGAAGTCCATGCAAAAAATCATCATAAAATTAGATTCTAAGAAACATTTTGAAATGCAAGTTTCGGTCAAAAATCATAATATATTATACACTAGTTTATTCTTGTTTTGGTCAAAAAATAAAATTAAATCAATGACTTTTTGAAATGATACGAAACTTATCAGAAAATTTATATATGTTACAAGGGAAGGTTATGATGGAAGCCCATGAAATAAAATCATTTGAAAATTAGATTCTATGAATCTTTTCGAAATGCAAGTTTTGGCGAAAAATTCAGAATGTATTATTCACTAATTTCGGTCAAAAAATCAAATTAAATAGAGGACTGTTGGAAACGATAAGAAAATTTCCAGGTGATTTATATACGTTACGAGGGAAGCTTATGATGGAAGTCCATGCAAAAAATCATCTGAAAATTAGATTATATGAATCTTCTCGAAATGCATGTTTCGGTCAAAAAATCATAATATATTATACACTAGTTTATACTAGTTTGGATCAAATATAATATTAAATTTTGGACAGTTTGAAATGATAAATAACCATTTAGATCATTTATATATGTTAGGAGGGAAGGTTATGATGGAAGTCCATGCAAACAAATCATCTGAAAATTAGATTCTCGGAATATTTTCGAAATGCAAGTTTCGGTAAGAAATTCATAATATATTATACACTAATTTCGATCAAAAAATTAAATTAAATCGATGTCTGTTAAAAATTAACCAACCTTTTTAGATCCTTTCTATATGTTACGAGGGAAGGTTATGATAGAAATATATGCAAAAATCATCTGAAAAATAAATTCTATGAAACTCTTTGAAATGCAAGTTTCGGTCAAAAATTCATATTATATTATACACTACTTTATACTAGTTTCGGTTAAAAATTAAATTAAATCGGGGACTATTCGAAACGATCTGAAACTTTTCAGATTGTTTATATATGGTAGGACGAAAGGTTATGATGGAAGTCCATGCAAAAAATCATCTGAATATTAGATTTTAAGAAACTTTTCGTAATGCAAGTTTCAGTCAAAAACCATAATATATTATTCACTAGATTCGGTCAAAAATCAAATTAAATAGAGGACTGTTCGAAACGATATGAAACTTTTCAGATCTTTTATATATGTTACGACGGATGGTTATGATGGAAGTACATGCAAAAAATTGTCTGAAAATTAGATTCTATGAATCTTCTCGAAATGCATGTTTCATTCAAAAAATCATAATATATTATACACTAGTTTATATCAGTTCCGGTCAAATATAATATTAAATCCTAGACAGTTTGAAATGAAACAAAGCTTTTCAGATCATTTATATATGTTAGGAGGGAAGATTATGATGGAAGTACAAGCAAAAAATAATCTGAACAATAGATTCTATGAATCTTTGGGAAACGCAAGTTTCGGTCAAAAAATCATAATATATTATACACTAATTTCGGTCCAAAAATAAAATTAAATTGAGGACTGTTATAAATGATACCAACCTTTTTAGATCCTTTCCATATGTTACGAGGAAAGGTTATGATGCAAGTACATGCAAAAAATAATCTGAAAATTAAATTCTATGAAACGCTTTGAAATGCGAGTTTCGGACAAAAAATCATAATATATTATACACTAGTTTATACTTATTTCGTTCAAATATCAAATTAAATCGGGGACTGTTCGAAACGATCCGAAAATTTTCAGATCATTTATATATGTTAGGAGGAAAAGTTATGAAGGAAGTCCATGCAAAAAATCATCATAAAATTAGATTCTAAGAAACATTTTGAAATGCATGTTTCGGTCAAAAATCATAATATATTATACACTATTTTATTCTTGTTTTGGTCAAAAAATAAAATTAAATCAATGACTTTTTGAAATGATACAAAACTTATCAGAAAATTTATATATGTTACAAAGGGAAGGTTATGATTGAAGCCCATGAAATAAAATCATTTGAAAATTAGATTCTATGAATCTTTTCGAAATGCAAGTTTTGGCCAAAAATTCAGAATGTATTTATTCACTACTTTCGGTCAAAAAATAAAATTAAATAGAGGACTGTTGGAAACGATAAGAAAATTTCCAGGTGATTTATATATGTTACGAGGGAAGATTATGATGGAAGTCCATGCAAAAAATAATCTGAAAATTAGATTATATGAATCTTCTCGAAATGCATGTTTCGGTCAAAAAATCATAATATATTATACGCTAGTTTATACTAGTTTCGGTCAAATATAATATTAAATCTTGGACAGTTTGAAATGATAAATAACCATTTAGATCATTTATATATGTTAGGAGGGAAGGTTATGATGGAAGTCCATGCAAACAAATCATCTGAAAATTAGATTCTCGGAATATTTTCGAAATGCATGTTTCGGTAAGAAATTCATAATATATTATACACTAGTTTCGATTAAAAAATTAAATTAAATCGAGGTCTGTTAAAAATTAACCAACCTTTTTAGATCCTTTCTATATGTTACGAGGGAAGGTTATGATAGAAATATATGCAAAAATCATCTGAAAAATAAATTCTATGAAACTCTTTGAAATGCAAGTTTCGGTCAAAAATTCATATTATATTATACACTACTTTATACTAGTTTCGGTTAAATATTAAATTAAATCGGGGACTATTCGAAACGATCTGAAACTTTTCAGATAGTTTATATATGGTAGGACGAAAGATTATGATGGAAGTCCATGCAAAAAATCATCTGAATATTAGATTTTAAGAAACTTTTCGTAATGCAAGTTTCAGTCAAAAATCATAATATATTATTCACTAGATTCGGTCAAAAAATCAAATTAAAAAGAGTACTGCTCGAAATGATATGAATCTTTTCAGATCTTTTATATATGTTACAAGGGATGGTTATGATGGAAGTACATGCAAAAAATCATCTGAAAATTAGATTCTATGAATCTTCTCGAAATGCATGTTTCATTCAAAAAATCATAATATATTATACACTAGTTTATATCAGTTTCGGTCAAATATAATATTAAATCCTGGACAGTTTGAAATGATACAAATCTTTTCAGATCATTTATATATGTTAGGAGGGAAGGTTATGATGGAATTCCATGCAAAAAATAATCTGAACAATAGATTCTACGAATCTTTGGGAAATGCAAGTTTCGGTCAAAAAATCATAATATATTATACACTAATTTCGGTCCAAAAATAAAATTAAATCGAGGACTGTTATAAATGATACCAACCTTTTTAGATCCTTTCTATATGTTAGGAGGAAAGGTAATGATGCAAGTACATGCAAAAAAAAATCTGAAAATTAAATTCTATGAAACGCTTTGAAATGCGAGTTTCTGACAAAAAATCATAATATATTATACACAAGTTTATACTTGTTTCGTTCAAAAATCAAATTAAATTGGGGACTGTTCGAAATAATCTGAAAATTTTCAGATCATTTATATATGTTAGGAGGAAAAGTTATGAAGGAAGTCCATGCAAAAAATCATCATAAAATTAGATTCTAAGAAACATTTTGAAATGCAAGTTTTGCTCAAAAATCATAATATATTATACACTAGTTTATTCTTATTTTGGTCAAAAAATAAAATTAAATCAATGACTTTTTGAAATGATACGAAACTTATCTTAAAATTTATATATGTTACAAGGGAAGGTTATGATGGAAGCCCATGAAAAAAAATCATTTGAAAATTAGATTCTATGAATCTTTTCGAAATGCAAGTTTCGGCCAAAAATTCATAATGTATTAAACACTACGTTCGGTGAAAAAATCAAATTAAATAGAGGATATTTGGAAACGATAAGAAAATTTCCAGGTGATTTATATATGTTACGAGGGAAGCTTATGATGGAAGTCCATGCAAAAAATCATCTGAAAATTAGATTATATGAATCTTCTCGAAATGCATGTTTCGGTCAAAAAATCATAATATATTATACACTAGTTTATACTAGTTTTGGTCAAATATAATATTAAATCGTGGACAGTTTGAAATGATAAATAACCTTTTAGATCATTTATATATGTTAGGAGGGAAGGTTATGATGGAAGTCCATGCAAACAAATCATCTGAAAATTAGATTCTCTGAATCTTTTCGAAATGCAAGTTTCAGTAAGAAATTCATAATATATTATACACTAGTTTTGATCAAAAAATTAAATTAAATCGAGGTCTGTTAAAAATTAACCAATCTTTTTAGATCCTTTCTATATGTTTCGAGGGAAGGTTATGATAGAAATATATGCAAAAATCATCTGAAAAATAAATTCTATGAAACTCTTTGAAATGCAAGTTTCGGTCAAAAATTCATATTATATTATACACTAATTTATACTAGTTTCGGTTAAAATTTAATTTAAATCGAGGACTATTCGAAACGATCTGAAACTTTTCAGATTGTTTATATATGGTAGGACGAAAGGTTATGATGGAAGTCCATGCAAAAAATCATCTGAATATTAGATTTTAAGAAACTTTTCGTAATGCAAGTTTCAGTCAAAAATCATAAAATATTATTCACTAGATTCGGTCAAAAAATCAAATTAAATAGAGGACTGTTCGAAACGATATGAAACTTTTCATATCTTTTATATATGTTACGAGGGAAGGTTATGATGGAAGTACATGCAAAAAATCATCTGAAAATTAGATTCTATGAATCTTCTCGAAATGCATGTTTCATTCAAAAAATCATAATATATTATACACTAGTTTATATCAGTTTCGGTCAAATATAATATTAAATCTTGGACAGTTTGAAATAATACAAAACTTTTCAGATCATTTATATATGTTAGGAGGGAAGGTTATGATGGAAGTACAAGCAAAAAATAATCTGAACAGTAGATTCTATGAATCTTTGGGAAATGCAAGTTTCGGTCAAAAAATCATAATATATTATACACTAATTTCGGTCCAAAAATTAAATTAAATCGAGGACTGTTATAAATGATACCAACCTTTTTAGATCCTTTCTATATGTTACGAGGAAAGGTTATGATCAAGTAAATGCAAAAAATAATCTGAAAATTAAATTCTATGAAACGCTTTGAAATGCGAGTTTCAGAAAAAAAATCATAACATATTATACACTAGTATATACTTGTTTCGTTCAAATATCAAATTAAATTGGGGACTGTTCGAAACGATCCGAAAATTTTCAGATCATTTATATATGTTAGGAGGAAAAGTTATGAAGGAAGTCCATGCCAAAAATCATCATAAAATTAGATTCTAAGAGACATTTTGAAATGCAAGTTTCGGTCAAAAATCATAATATATTATACACTAGTTTATTCTTGTTTTGGTCAAAAATTAAAATTAAATCAATGACTTTTTGAAATGATACGAAACTTATCAGAAAATTTATATATGTTACAAAGGAAGGTTATAATGGAAGCCCATGAAAAAAAAACATTTGAAAATTAGATTCTATGAATCTTTTCGAAATGCCAGTTTCGGCCAAAAATTCAGAATGTATTATTCACTACTTTCGGTCAAAAAATAAAATCAAATAGAGGACTGTTGGAAACGATAAGAAAATTTCCAGGTGATTTATATATGTTACGAGGGAAGCTTATGATGGAAGTCCATGCAAAAAATCATCTGAAAATTAGATTATATGAATCTTCTCGAAATGCATGTTTCGGTCAAAAAATCATAATATATTATACACTAGTTTATACTAGTTTCGGTCAAATATAATATTAAATCGTGGACAATTTGAAATGATAAATAACTTTTTAGATCATTTATATATGTTAGGAGGGAAGGTTATGATGGAAGTCCATGCAAACAAATCTTCTGAAAATTAGATTCTCTGAATCTTTTCGAAATGCAAGTTTCGGTAAGAAATTCATAATATATTATACACTAGTTTCGATCAATAAATTAAATTAAATCGAGGTCTGTTAAAAATTAACCAACCTTTTTAGATCCTTTCAATATGTTACGAGGGAAGGTTATGATAGAAATATATGCAAAAATCATCTGAAAAATAAATTCTATGAAACTCTTTGAAATGCAAGTTTCTGTCAAAAATTCATATTATATTATACACTACTTTATACTAGTTTCGGTTAAAAATTAAATTAAATCGGGGACTATTCGAAATGATCTGAAACTTTTCAGATAGTTTATATATGGTAGGGCGAAAGATTATGATGGAAGTCCATGCAAAAAATCATTTGAATATTAGATTTTAAGAAACTTTTCGTAATGCAAGTTTCAGTCAAAAATCATAATATATTATTCACTAGATTCGGTCAAAAAATCAAATTAAATAGAGGACTGCTCGAAATGATATGAAACTTTTCAGATCTTTTATATATGTTACGAGGGATGGTTATGATGGAAGTACATGCAAAAAATCATCTGAAAATTAAATTCTATGAATCTTCTCGAAATGCATGTTTCATTCAAAAAATCATAATATATTATACACTAGTTTATATCAGTTTCGGTCAAATATAATATTAAATCCTGGACAGTTTGAAATGATACAAAACTTTTCACATCATTTATATATGTTAGGAGGGAAGGTTATGATGGAATTCCATGCAAAAAATAATATGAATAATAGATTCTATGTATCTTTGGGAAATGCAAGTTTCGGTCAAAAAATCATAATATATTATACACTAATTTCGGTCCAAAACTAAAATTAAATCGAGGACTGTTATAAATGATACCAACCTTTTTAGATCCTTTCTATATGTTACGAGGAAAGGTTATGATGCAAGTACATGCAAAAAAAAATCTGAAAATTAAATTCTATGAAACGCTTTGAAATGCGAGTTTCTGACAAAAAAGCATAATATATTATACACAAGTTTATACTAGTTTCGTTCAAAAATCAAATTAAATTGGGGACTGTTCGAAACGATCCGAAAATTTTCAGATCATTTATATATGTTAGGAGGAAAAGTTATGAAGGAAGTCCATGCAAAAAATCATCATAAAATTAGATTCTAAGAAATGTTTTGAAATGCAAGTTTTGCTCAAAAATCATAATATATTATACACTAGTTTATTCTTGTTTTGGTCAAAAATTAAAATTAAATCAATGACTTTTTGAAATGATACGAAACTTATCAGAAAATTTATATATGTTACAAAGGAAGGTTATGATGGAAGCCCATGAAAAAAAATCATTTGAAAATTAGATTCTATGAATCTTTTCGAAATGCCAGTTTCGGCCAAAAATTCAGAATGTATTATTCACTACTTTCGGTCAAAAAATAAAATCAAATAGAGGACTGTTGGAAACGATAAGAAAATTTCCAGGTGATTTATATATGTTACGAGGGAAGCTTATGATGGAAGTCCATGCAAAAAATCATCTGAAAATTAGATTATATGAATCTTCTCGAAATGCATGTTTCGGTCAAAAAATCATAATATATTATACACTAGTTTTTACTAGTTTCGGTCAAATATAATATTAAATCGTGGACAATTTGAAATGATAAATAACTTTTTAGATCATTTATATATGTTAGGAGGGAAGGTTATGATGGAAGTCCATGCAAACAAATCATCTGAAAATTAGATTCTCTGAATCTTTTCGAAATGCATGTTTCGGTAAGAAATTCATAATATATTATACACTAGTTTCGATCAATAAATTAAATTAAATCGAGGTCTGTTAAAAATTAACCAACCTTTTTAGATCCTTTCTATATGTTACGAGGGAAGGTTATGATAGAAATATATGCAAAAATCATCTGAAAAATAAATTCTATGAAACTCTTTGAAATGCAAGTTTCTGTCAAAAATTCATATTATATTATACACTACTTTATACTAGTTTCGGTTAAAAATTAAATTAAATCGGGGACTATTCGAAACGATCTGAAACTTTTCAGATAGTTTATATATGGTTGGACGAAAGATTATGATGGAAGTCCATGCAAAAAATCATTTGAATATTAGATTTTAAGAAACTTTTCGTAATGCAAGTTTCAGTCAAAAATCATAATATATTATTCACTAGATTCGGTCAAAAAATCAAATTAAATAGAGGACTGCTCGAAACGATATGAAACTTTTTAGATCTTTTATATATGTTACGAGGGAAGGTTATGATGGAAGTACATGCAAAAAATCATCTGAAAATTAAATTCTATGAATCTTCTCGAAATGCATGTTTCATTCAAAAAATCATAATATATTATACACTAGTTTATATCAGTTTCGGTCAAATATAATATTAAATCCTGGACAGTTTGAAATGATACAAAACTTTTCACATCATTTATATATGTTAGGAGGGAAGGTTATGATGGAATTCCATGCAAAAAATAATATGAATAATAGATTCTATGTATCTTTGGGAAATGCAAGTTTCGGTCAAAAAATCATAATATATTATACACTAATTTCGGTCCAAAACTAAAATTAAATCGAGGACTGTTATAAATGATACCAACCTTTTTAGATCCTTTCTATATGTTACGAGGAAAGGTTATGATGCAAGTACATGCAAAAAAAAATCTGAAAATTAAATTCTATGAAACGCTTTGAAATGCGAGTTTCTGACAAAAAAGCATAATATATTATACACAAGTTTATACTAGTTTCGTTCAAAAATCAAATTAAATTGGGGACTGTTCGAAACGATCCGAAAATTTTCAGATCATTTATATATGTTAGGAGGAAAAGTTATGAAGGAAGTCCATGCAAAAAATCATCATAAAATTAGATTCTAAGAAACATTTTGAAATGCAAGTTTCGGTCAAAAATCATAATATATTATACACTAGTTTATTCTTGTTTTGGTCAAAAATTAAAATTAAATCAATGACTTTTTGAAATGATACGAAACTTATCAGAAAATTTATATATGTTACAAAGGAAGGTTATGATGGAAGCCCATGAAAAAAAATCATTTGAAAATTAGATTCTATGAATCTTTTCGAAATGCCAGTTTCGGCCAAAAATTCAGAATGTATTATTCACTACTTTCGGTCAAAAAATAAAATCAAATAGAGGTCTGTTGGAAACGATAAGAAAATTTCCAGGTGATTTATATATGTTACGAGGGAAGCTTATGATGGAAGTCCATGCAAAAAATCATCTGAAAATTAGATTATATGAATCTTCTCGAAATGCATGTTTCGGTCAAAAAATCATAATATATTATACACTAGTTTTTACTAGTTTCGGTCAAATATAATATTAAATCGTGGACAATTTGAAATGATAAATAACTTTTTAGATCATTTATATATGTTAGGAGGGAAGGTTATGATGGAAGTCCATGCAAACAAATCATCTGAAAATTAGATTCTCTGAATCTTTTCGAAATGCATGTTTCGGTAAGAAATTCATAATATATTATACACTAGTTTCGATCAATAAATTAAATTAAATCGAGGTCTGTTAAAAATTAACCAACCTTTTTAGATCCTTTCTATATGTTACGAGGGAAGGTTATGATAGAAATATATGCAAAAATCATCTGAAAAATAAATTCTATGAAACTCTTTGAAATGCAAGTTTCTGTCAAAAATTCATATTATATTATACACTACTTTATACTAGTTTCGGTTAAAAATTAAATTAAATCGGGGACTATTCGAAACGATCTGAAACTTTTCAGATAGTTTATATATGGTTGGACGAAAGATTATGATGGAAGTCCATGCAAAAAATCATCTGAATATTAGATTTTAAGAAACTTTTCGTAATGCAAGTTTCAGTCAAAAATCATAATATATTATTCACTAGATTCGGTCAAAAAATCAAATTAAATAGAGGACTGCTCGAAACGATATGAAACTTTTTAGATCTTTTATATATGTTACGAGGGAAGGTTATGATGGAAGTACATGCAAAAAATCATCTGAAAATTAGATTCTATGAATCTTCTCGAAATGCATGTTTCATTCAAAAAATCATAATATATTATACACTAGTTTATATCAGTTTCGGTCAAATATAATATTAAATCCTGGACAGTTTGAAATAATACAAAACTTTTCAGATCATTTACATATGTTAGGAGGGAAGGTTATGATGGAATTCCATGCAAAAAATAATATGAATAATAGATTCTATGAATCTTTGGGAAATGCAAGTTTCGGACAAAAAATCATAATATATTATACACTAATTTCAGTCCAAAAATAAAATTAAATCGAGGACTATTATAAATGATACAAACCTTTTTAGATCCTTTCTATATGTTACAAGGAAAGGTTATGATGCAAGTACATGCAAAAAAAAATCTGAAAATTAAATTCTATGAAACGCTTTGAAATGCGAGTTTCTGACAAAAAAGCATAATATATTATACACAAGTTTATACTAGTTTCGTTCAAAAATCAAATTAAATTGGGGACTGTTCGAAACGATCCGAAAATTTTCAGATCATTTATATATGTTAGGAGGAAAAGTTATGAAGGAAGTCCATGCAAAAAATCATCATAAAATTAGATTCTAAGATACATTTTGAAATGCAAGTTTCGGTCAAAAATCATTATATATTATACACTAGTTTATTCTTGTTTTGGTCAAAAATTAAAATTAAATCAATGACTTTTTGAAATGATACGAAACTTATCAGAAAATTTATATATGTTACAAAGGAAGGTTATGATGGAAACCCATGAAAAAAAATCATTTGAAAATTAGATTCTATGAATGTTTTCGAAATGCCAGTTTCGGCCAAAAATTTAGAATGTATTATTCACTACTTTCGGTCAAAAAATCAAATCAAATAGAGGACTTTTGGAAACGATAAGAAAATTTCCAGGTGATTTATGTATGTTACGAGGGAAGCTTATGATGGAAGTCCATGCAAAAAATCATCTGAAAATTAGATTATATGAATCTTCTCGAAATGCATGTTTCAGTCAAAAAATCATAATATATTCTACACTAGTTTATACTAGTTTCGGTCAAATATAATATTAAATCATGGACAATTTGAAATGATAAATAACTTTTTAGATCATTTATATATGTTAGGAGAGAAGGTTATGATGGAAGTCCATGCAAACAAATCATCTGAAAATTAGATTCTCTAAATCTTTTCGAAATGCAAGTTTCAGTAAGAAATTCATAATATATTATACACTAGTTTCGATCAAAAAATTAAATTAAATCGTGGTCTGTTAAAAATTAACCAACCTTTTTAGATCCTTTCTATATGTTACGAGGGAAGGTTATGATAGAAATATATGCAAAAATCATCTGAAAAATAAATTCTATGAAACTCTTTGAAATGCAAGTTTCTGTCAAAAATTCATATTATATTATACACTACTTTATACTAGTTTCGGTTAAAAATAAAATTAAATCGAGGACTGTTATAAATGATACAAACCTTTTTAGATCCTTTCTATATGTTACGAGGAAAGGTTATGATGCAAGTACATGCAAAAAAAATATGAAAATTAAATTCTATGAAACGCTTTGAAATGCGAGTTTCAGACTAAAAATCATAATATATTATACACTAGTTTATACTTGTTTCGTTCAAATATCAAATTAAATTGGGGACTGTTCGAAACGATCCGAAAATTTTCAGATCATTTATATATGTTAGGAGGAAAAGTTATGAAGGAAGTCCATGCAAAAAATCATCATAAAATTAGATTCTAAGATACATTTTGAAATGCAAGTTTCGGTCAAAAATCATAATATATTATACACTAGTTTATTCTTGTTTTGGTCAAAAATTAAAATTAAATCAATGACTTTTTGAAATGATACGAAACTTATCAGAAAATTTATATATGTTACAAAGGAAGGTTATGATGGAAACCCATGAAAAAAAATCATTTGAAAATTAGATTCTATGAATCTTTTCGAAATGCCAATTTCGGCCAAAAATTTAGAATGTATTATTCACTACTTTCGGTCAAAAAATCAAATCAAATAGAGGACTTTTGGAAACGATAAGAAAATTTCCAGGTGATTTATGTATGTTACGAGGGAAACTTATGATGGAAGTCCATGCAAAAAATCATCTGAAAATTAGATTATATGAATCTTCTCGAAATGCATGTTTCAGTCAAAAAATCATAATATATTATACACTAGTTTATACTAGTTTCGGTCAAATATAATATTAAATCATGGACAATTTGAAATGATAAATAACATTTTAGATCATTTATATATGTTAGGAGAGAAGGTTATGATGGAAGTCCATGCAAACAAATCATCTGAAAATTAGATTCTCTAAATCTTTTCGAAATGCAAGTTTCGGTAAGAAATTCATAATATATTATACACTAGTTTCGATCAAAAAATTAAATTAAATCGTGGTCTGTTAAAAATTAACCAACCTTTTTAGATCCTTTCTATATGTTACGAGGGAAGGTTATGATAGAAATATATGCAAAAATCATCTGAAAAATAAATTCTATGAAACTCTTTGAAATGCAAGTTTCTGTCAAAAATTCATATTATATTATACACTACTTTATACTAGTTTCGGTTAAAAATTAAATTAAATCGGGGACTATTCGAAACGATCTGAAACTTTTAAAATAGTTTATATATGGTTAGACGAAAGATTATGATGGAAGTCCATGCAAAAAATCATCTGAATATTAGATTTTAAGAAACTTTTCGTAATGCAAGTTTCAGTCAAAAATCATAATATATTATTCACTAGATTCGGTCAAAAAATCAAATTAAATAGAGGACTGCTCGAAACGATATGAAACTTTTTAGATCTTTTATATATGTTACGAGGGAAGGTTATGATGGAAGTACATGCAAAAAAGCATCTAAAAATTAGATTCTATGAATCTTCTCGAAATGCATGTTTCATTCAAAAAATCATAATATATTATACACTAGTTTATATCAGTTTCGGTCAAATATAATATTAAATCCTGGACAGTTTGAAATAATACAAAACTTTTCAAATCATTTACATATGTTAGGAGGGAAGGTTATGATGGAAGTACAAGCAAAAAATAATCTGAACAGTAGATTCTATGAATCTTTGGGAAATGCAAGTTTCAGTCAAAAAATCATAATATATTATACACTAATTTCAGTCCAAAAATAAAATTAAATCGAGGACTGTTATAAATGATACCAACCTTTTTAGATCCTTTCTATATGTTACGAGGAAAGGTTATGATGCAAGTACATGCAAAAAATAATATGAAAATTAAATTCTATGAAACGCTTTGAAATGCGAGTTTCAGACAAAAAATCATAATATATTATACACTAGTTTATACTTGTTTCGTTCAAATATCAAATTAAATTGGGGACTGTTCGAAACGATCCGAAAATTTTCAGATCATTTATATATGTTAGGAGGAAACGTTATGAAGGAAGTCCATGCAAAAAATCATCATAAAATTAGATTCTAAGATACATTTTGAAATGCAAGTTTCGGTCAAAAATCATAATATATTATACACTAGTTTATTCTTGTTTTGGTCAAAAAATAAAATTAAATCAATGACTATTTGAAATGAAACGAAACTTATCAAAAAATTTATATATGTTACAAAGGAAGGTTATGATGGAAGCCCATGAAAAAAATCATTTGAAAATTAGATTCTATGAATCTTTTCGAAATGCCAGTTTCGGCCAAAAATTCAGAATGTATTATTCACTACTTTCGGTCAAAAAATCAAATTAAATAGAGGACTGTTGGAAACAATAAGAAAATTTCCAGGTGATTTATATATGTTACGAGGGAAGCTTATGATAGAAGTCCATGTAAAAAATCATCTGAAAATTAAATTATATGAATCTTCTCGAAATGCATGTTTCGGTCAAAAAATCATAATATATTATACACTAGTTTATACTAGTTTCGGTCATATATAATATTAAATCGTGGACAGTTTGAAATGATAAATAACTTTTTAGATCATTTATATATGTTAGGAGGGTAGGTTATGATGGAAGTCCATGCAAACAAATCATCTGAAAAATAGATTCTCTGAATCTTTTCAAAATGCAAGTTTCGGTAATAAATTCATAATATATTATACACTAGTTTCGATCAAAAAATTAAATTAAATTGAGGTCTGTTAAAAATATACCAACCTTTTTAGATCCTTTCTATATGTTACGAGGGAAGGTTATGATAGAAATATATGCAAAAATCATCTGAAAAATAAATTCTATGAAACTCTTTGAAATGCATGTTTCGGTCAAAAATTCATATTATATAATACACTACTTTATACTAGTTTCAGTTAAAAATTAAATTAAATCAGGGACTATTCGAAACGATCTGAAACTTTTCAGATAGTTTATATATGGTAGGACAAAAGGTTATGATGGAAGTCCATGCAAAAAATCTTTTGAATATTAGATTTTAAGAAACTTTTTGTAATGCAAGTTTCAGTCAAAAATCATAATATATTATTCACTAGATTCGGTCAAAAAATCAAATTAAATAGAGGACTGTTCGAAACGATATGAAACTTTTCAGATCTTTTATATATGTTACGAGTGAAGGTTATGATGGAAGTACATGCAAAAAATCATCTGAAAATTAGATTCTATGAATCTTCTCGAAATGCATGTTTCATTCAAAAAATCATAATATACTATACACTAGTTTATATCAATTTCGGTCAAATATAATATTAAATACTGGACAGTTTGAAATAATACAAAACTTTTCAGATCATTTATATATGTTAGGAGGGAAGGTTATGATGGAAGTACAAGCAAAAAATAATCTGAACAATAGATTCTATGAATCTTTGGGAAATGCAAGTTTCGGTCAAAAAATCATAATATATTATACACTAATTTCGGTCCAAAAATAAAATTAAATCGAAGACTGTTATAAATGATATTATCCTTCTTATATCCTTTCTATATGTTACGAGGAAAGGTTATGATGCAAGTACATGCAAAAAATAATCCGAAAATTAAATTCTATGAAACGCTTTGAAATGCGAGTGTCAGACAAAAAATCATAATATATTATACACTAGTTTATACTAGTTTCGTTCAAAAATCAAATCAAATTGGGGACTGTTCGAAACGGTCCAAAAATTTCCAGATCATTTATATATGTTAGGAGGAAAAGTTATGAAGGAAGTTCATGCAAAAAATCATCATAAAATTAGATTCTAAGAAACTTTTTGAAATGCAAGTTTCGGTCAAAAATCATAATATATTATACACTAGTTTGTTCTTGTTTTGGTCAAAAAATAAAATTAAATCAATGACTTTTTGAAATGATACAAAACTTATCATAAAATTTATATATGTGACAAGGGAAGGTTATGATGGAAGCCCATGAAAAAAATCATTTGAAAATTAGATTCTATGAATCTTTTCGAAATGCCAGTTTCGGCCAAAAATTCAGAATGTATTATTCACTACTTTCGGTCAAAAAATCAAATTAAATAGAGGACTGTTGGAAACGATAAGAAAATTTCCTGGTGATTTATATAAGTTACGAGGGAAGCTTATGATGGAAGTCCATGCAAAAAATCATCTTAAAATTAGATTATATGAATCTTCTCGAAATGCATGTTTCGGTCAAAAAATCATAATAAATTATACACTAGTTTATACAAGTTTCGGTCAAATACAATATTAAATCGTGGATAGTTTGAAATGATAAATAAATTTTTAGATCATTTATATATGTTAGGAGTGAAGGTTATGATGGAAGTCCATGCAAAATAATCATCTGAAAATTAGATTCTCTGAATCTTTTCGAAATGCAAGTTTCGGTAAGAAATTCATAATATATTATACACTAGTTTCGATCAAAAAATTAAATTAAATCCAGGTCTGTTAAAAATATACCAACCTTTTTAGATCCTTTCTATATCTTACGAGGTAAGGTTATGATAGAAATATATGCAAAAATCATCTGAAAAATAAATTCTACGAAACTCTTTGAAATGCATGTTTCGGTCAAAAATTCATATTATATTATACACTACTTTATACTAGTTTCGGTTAAAAATTAAATTAAATCGAGGTCTATTCGAAACGATCTGGAACTTTTCAGATTGTTTATATATGGTAGGACGAAAGGTTATGATGGAAGTCCATGCAAAAAATCATATAAATATTAGATTTTAAGAAACTTTTCATAATGCAAGTTTCTGTCAAAAATCATAATATATTATTCACTAGATTCGGTCAAAAAATCAAATTAAATAGAGGACTGTTCGAAACGATATGAAACTTTTCAGATATTTTATATATGTTACGGGGGAAGGGTATGATGGAAGTAAATACAAAAAATAATCTTAAAATTAGATTGTATGAATCTTCTCGAAATGCATGTTTCAGTCAAAAAATCAAAATATATTATACATTAGTTTATATCAGTTTCGGTCAAATATAATATTAAATCCTGGACAGTTTGAAATGATACAAAACTTTTCAGATCATTTATATATGTTAGGAAGGAAGGTTATGATGGAAGTCCATGCAAAAAATAATCTGAACAATAGATTCTAGGAATCTTTGGGAAATGCATGTTTCGGTCAAAAATTCATAATATATTATACACTAATTTCGGTCCAAAAATAAAATTAAATCGAGGACTGTTATAAATGATACCAACCTTTTTAGATCCTTTCTATATGTTACGAGGGAAGGTTATGACGCAAGTACATGCAAAAAATAATCTGAAAATTAAATTCTATGAAACGCTCTAAAATGCGAGTTTCGGACAAAAAATCATAATATATTATACACTTGTTTATACTAGTTTCGTTCAAAAATCAAATTAAATTGGGGACTGTTCGAAACAATCCGAAACTTTTCAGATCATTTATATATTTTAGGAGGAAAAGTTATGATGGTAGTCCATGCAAAAAATTATCATAAAATTAGATTCTAAGAAACTTTTTGAAATGCAAGTTTCGGTCAAAAATCATAATATATTATACACTAGTTTATTCTTTTTTTGGTCAAAAAATAAAATTAAATCAATGACTTTTTGAAATGATACGAAACTTATCAGAAAATTTATAGATGTTACAAGGGAAGGTTATGATGGAAGCCCATGAAAAAAAATCATTTGAAAATTAGATTCTATGAATCTTTTCGAAATGCAAGTTTCGGGAAATAATTCATAATGTATTATACACTACTTTTGGTCAAAAAATCAAAATTAAATAGAGGACTGTTGGAAACGATAAGAAAATTTCCAGTTGATTTTTATATGTTACGAGGGAAGTTTCTGATGGAAGTCTATGCAAAAATCATCTGAAAATTAGATTATATGAATCTTCTCGAAATGCATGTTTCGATCAAAAAATCATAATATATTATACACTAGTTTATACTAGTTTCGGTAAAATATAATATTAAATCGTGGACAGTTTGAAATGATAAATAACATCTTAGATCATTTATATATGTTAGGAGGGAAGGTTATGATGGAAGTCCAAGCAAAAAAATCATCTGAAAATTAGATTCTCTGAATCTTTTCGAAATGCAAGTTTCGGTAAGAAATTCATAACATATTATACACTAGCTTCGGTTAAAAAAATTAAATTAAATCGAGGTCTATTAAAAATATACCAACCTTTTTAGATCCTTTCTATATCTTACGAGGGAAGGTTATGATAGAAATATATGCAAAAATCATCTGAAAAATAAATTCTATGGAACTCTTTGAAATGCAAGTTTCGGTCAAAAATTCATATTATATTATACACTACTTTATACTAGTTTCGGTTAAAAGTTAAATTAAATCGGGGTCTATTCGAAACGATCTGAAACTTTTCAGATAGTTTATATACGGTAGGACGAAAGGTTATGATGGAAGTTATTGCAAAAAATCATATGAATATTAGATTTTAAGAAACTTTTCGTAATGCAAGTTTCAGTCAAAAATCATAATATATTATTCACTAGATTCCGTCAAAAAATCAAATTAAATAGAGGACTGTTCGAAACGATATGAAACTATTCAGATCCTTTATATATGTTACGAGGGAAGGTTATGATGGAAGTAAATGCAACAAATCATCTAAAAATTAGATTCTATGAATCTTCTCGAAATGCATGTTTAAGTCAAAAAATCATAATATATTATACACTAGTTTATATCAGTTTCGGTCAAATATAATATTAAATCCTGGACAGTTTGAAATGATACAAAACTTTTCAGATCATTTATATATGTTAGGAGGGAAGGTTATGATGGAAGTCCATGCAAAAAGTAATCTGAACAATAGATTCTAGGAATCTTTGGGAAATGCAAGTTTCGGTCAAAAAATAATAATATATTATACACTAATTTCGGTCCAAAAATTAAATTAAATCGAGGATTGTTATAAATGATACCAACCTTTTTAGATCCTTTCTATATGTTACGAGGGAAGGTTATGATGCAAGTATATGCAAAAAATAATCTGAAAATTAAATTCTATGAAACGCTTTGAAATGCGAGTTTCAGACAAAAAAATCATAATATATTATACCCTAGTTTATACTTGTTTCGTTCAAAAATCAAATTAAATTGAGGACTGTTCGAAATAATCCGTAAATTTTCAGATCATTTATATATGTTAGGAGGAAAAGTTATGAGGGAAGTGCATGCAAAAAATCATCATAAAATTAGATTCTAAGAAACTTTTTGAAATGCAAGTTTCGGTCAAAAATCATAATATATTATACACTAGTTTATTCTTGTTTTGGTCCAAAAATTAAATTAAATCAATGACTTTTTGAAATGATACGAAACTTATCAGAAAATTTATATATGTTACAAGGGAAGGTTATGATGGAAGCCCATGAAAAAAAATAATTTTAAAATTAGATTCTATGAATCTTTTCGAAATGCAAGTTTCGGCCAAGAATTCATAATGTATTATACACTACTTTCTATCAAAAAATCAAATTAAATAGAGGACTGTTGGAAACGATAAGAAAATTTCCAGGTGATTTATATATGTTACGAGGGAAGCTTATGATGGAAGTCCATGCAAAAAATCATTTGAAAATTAGATTATATGAATCTTCTCGAAATGCATGCTTCAGTCAAAAAATCATAATATATTATACACTAGTTTATACTAGTTACTGTCAAATATAATATTAAATCATGGACAGTTTGAAATGATAAATATCTTTTTAGCTCATTTATATATGTTAGGAGGGAAGGTTATGATGGAAGTCCATGCAAAAAAATCATCTGGAAATTAGATTCTCTGAGTCTTTTCGAAATGCAAGTTTCGGTAAGAAATTCAAAATATATTATAAACTAGTTTTAGTCAAAATATTAAATTAAATCGAGGTCTGTTAAAAATATACCAACCTTTTTAGATCCTTTCTATATGTTACGAGGGAAGGTTAGGATAGAAATATATGCAAAAATCATCTGAAAAATAAATTCTATGAAACTCTTTGAAATGCAAGTTTCGGTCAAAAATTCATATTATATTATACACTACTTTATACTAGTTTCGGTTAAAAATTAAATTAAATCGGGGACTATTCGAAACGATCTGAAACTTTTCAGATAATTTATATATGGCAGGAGGAAATGTTATGATGGAAGTCCATGCAAAAAATCATCTGAAAATTAGATTTTAAGAAACTTTTCGTAATGCTAGTTTCAGTCAAAAATCATAATATATTATTCACTAGATTCGGTCAAAAAATCAATTTAAATAGAGGACTGTTCGAAACGATATGAAACTTTTCAGATCTTTTATATATGTTACGAGGGAAGGTTATGATGGAAGTACATGCAAAAAATCATCTGAAAATTAGATTCTATGAATCTTCTCGAAATGCATGTTTCATTCAAAAAATCATAATATATTATACACAAGTTTATATCAGTTTCGGTCAAATATAATATTAAATCCTGGACAGTTTGAAATGATACAAAACTTTTCAGATTATTTATAAATGTTAGGAGGGAAGGTTATGATGGAAGTCCATGAAAAAAATAATCTGAATAATAAATTATATGATTCTTTGGGAAATGCAAGTTTCGGTCAAAATATCATAATATATTATACACTAATTTCGGTCCAAAAATTAAATTAAATCGAGGATTGTTATAAATGATACCAACCTTTTTAGATCCTTTCTATATGTTATGAGGGAAGGTTATGATACAAGTACATGCGAAAAATAATCTGAAAATTAAATTCTATGAAACGCTTTGAAATGCGAGTTTCAGACAAAAAATCATAATATATTATACACTAGTTTATACTAGTTTCGTTTAAAAATCAAATTAAATCGAGGATTGTTTGAAACGATCCGAAACTTTTTAGATCATTTATATATGTTAGGAGGAAAAGTTATGATGGAAGTCCATGCAAAAAATCATCTGAAAATTAGATTCTAAAAAATAAAATTAAATAAATGACTTTTTGAAATGATACGAAACTTATCAGAAAATTTATATATGTTACAAGGGAAGGTTATGATGGAAGCCCATTAAAAAAAAATTTGAAAATTAGATTCTATGAATCTTTTAGAAATGCAAATTTCGGCCAAAAATTCAAAATGTATTATACACTACTTTCAAACAAAAAATCAAATTAAATAGAGTACTGTTGAAAACGATAAGAAAATTTCCAGGTGATTTATATATGTTACGCGGGAAGCTTATGATGGAAGTCCGTGCAAAAAATCATTTGAAAATTAGATGATATGAATCTTCTCGAAATGCATGTTTCGGTCAAAAAATCATAATATATTATACACTAGTTTATACTAGTTTCGGTCAAATATAATATTAAATTGTGGATAGTTTGAAATGATATATAACTTTTTAGCTCATTTATATATGTTAGGAGGGAAGTTTATGATGGAAGTCCATGCAAAAAAATCATCTGAAAATTAGATTCTCTGAATCTTTTCGAAATGCAAGTTTCGGTAAGAAATTCATAATATATTATACACTAGTTTCGGTCAAAAAATTAAATTATATCGAGATCTGTTAAAAATATACCAACCTTTTTAGATCCTTTCTATATGTTACGAGGGAAGGTTATGATAGAAATATATGCAAAAATCATCTTAAAAATAAATTCTATGAAACTCTTTGAAATGCAAGTTTCGGTCAAAAATTCATATTATATTATACACTACTTTATACTAGTTTCGGTTAAAAATTAAATTTAATCAGGGACTATTCGAAACGATCTGAAACTTATCTGATAGTTTATATATGTTAGGAGGAAAGGTTATGATAGAAGTCAATGCAAAAAATCATATGAAAATTAGATTTGAAGAAACTTTTCGTAATGCAAGTTTCAGTCAAAAATAATAATATATTATTCGCTAGATTCAGTCAAAAAATCAAATTAAATAGAGGACTGTTCGAAACGATATGAAACTTTTCAGATCTTTTATATATGTTACGAGGGAAGGTTATGATGGAAGTACATGCAAAAAATCATCTGAAAATTAGATTCTATGAATCTTCTCGAAATGCATGTTTCAGTCAAAAAATCATAATATATTATACACTAGTTTATATCAGTTTCGGTCAAATATAATATTATATCCTGGACAGTTTGAAATGAAACAAAACTTTTCAGATCATTTATATATGTTAGGAGGGAAGGTTATGATGGAAGTCCATGCAAAAAGTAATCTGAACAATAGATTCTAGGAATCTTTGGGAAATGCAAGTTTCGGTCAAAAAATCATAATATATTATACACTAATTTCGGTCCAAAAATAAAATTAAATCGAGGACTGTTATAAATGATACCAACCTTTTTAGATCCTTTCTATATGTTACGAGGGAAGGTTATGATGCAAGTATATGCAAAAAAATAATCTGAAAATTAAATTCTATGAAACGCTTTGAAATGCGAGTTTCAGACAAAAAAATCATAATATATTATATCCTAGTTTATACTAGTTTCGTTCAAAAATTAAATTAAATTGAGGACTGTTCGAAATGATCCGTAAATTTTCAGATCATTTATATATGTTAGGAGGAAAAGTTATGAGGGAAGTGCATGCAAAAAATCATCATAAAATTAGATTCTAAGAAACTTTTTGAAATGCAAGTTTCGGTCAAAAATCATAATATATTATACACTAGTTTATTCTTGTTTTGGTCCAAAAATTAAATTAAATCAATGACTTTTTGAAATGATACGAAACTTATCAGAAAATTTATATATGTTACAAGGGAAGGCTATGATGGAAGACCATGAAAAAAAATAATTTTAAAATTAGATTCTATGAATCTTTTCGAAATGCAAGTTTTGGCCAAAAATTCATAATGTATTATACACTACTTTCGATCAAAAAATCAAATTAAATAGAGGACTGTTGGAAACGTTAAGAAAATTTCCAGGTGATTTATATATGTTACGAGGGAAGCTTATGATGGAAGTCCAAGCAAAAAATCATCTGAAAATTAGATTATATGAATCTTCTCGAAATGCATGTTTCGGTCAAAAAATCATAATATATTATACACTAGTTTATACTAGTTATGGTCAAATATAATATTAAATCATGGACAATTTGAAATGATAAATATCTTTTTAGCTCATTTATATATGTTAGGAGGGAAGGTTATGATGGAAGTCCATGGAAAAAAATCATCTGAAAATTAGATTCTCTGAATCTTTTCGAAATGCAAGTTTCGGTAAGAAATTCATAATATATTATAAACTAGTTTCAGTCAAAAATTAAATTAAATCGAGGTCTGTTAAAAATATTCCAACCTTTTTAGATCCTTTCTATATGTTACGAGGGAAGGTTAGGATAGAAATGTATGCAAAAATAATCTGAAAAATAAATTCTATGAAACTCTTTTAAATGCAAGTTTCGGTCAAAAATTCATATTATATTATACACTACTTTATACTAGTTTTGGTTAAAAATTAAATTAAATCGGGGACTATTCGAAACGATCTTAAACTTTTCAGATAGTTTATATATGGCAGGCGGAAAGGTTATGATGGAAGTCCATGCAAAAAATCATCTGAAAATTAGATTTTAAGAAACTTTTCGTAATGCTAGTTTCAGTCAAAAATCATAATATATTATTCACTAGATTCGGTCAAAAAATCAAATTAAATAGAGGACTGTTCGAAACGATATGAAACTTTTCAGATCTTTTATATATGTTACGAGGGAAGGTTATAATGGAAGTACATGCAAAAAATCATCTGAAAATTAGATTCTATGAATCTTCTCGAAATGCATGTTTCAGTCAAAAAATCATAATATATTATACACTAGTTTATATCAGTTTCGGTCAAATATAATATTATATCCTAGACAGTTTGAAATGATACAAAACTTTTCAGATCATTTATATATGTTAGGAGGGAAGGTTATGATGGAAGTCCATGCAAAAAATAATCTGTACAATAGATTCCATGAATCTTTGGGAAATGCAAGTTTCGGTCAAAATATCATAATATATTATACACTAATTTCGGTCAAAAAATCAAATTAAATCGAGGACTGTTATAATTGATGCCATCCTTTTTAGATCCTTTCTATATGTTACGAGGGAAGGTTATGATTCAAGTTAATGCAAAAAATAAATCTGAAAATTAAATTCTATGAAACGCTTTGATATGGGAGTTTCAGACAAAAAATCATAATATATTATACTCTAGTTTAAACTGGTTTCGTTCAAAAATAAAATTAAATCGGGGACTGTTCGAAACGATCCAAAACTTTGCAGATCATTTATATATGTTAGGAGGAAAGGTTATGATGGAAGTTCAAGAAAAAAATCATCTGAAAATTAGATTCTTAGAAACTTTTTGAAATGCAAGTTTCACTCAAAAATCATAATATATTATACACTAGTTTATTCTTGTTTTGGTGAAAAAATAAAATTAAATCAATGACTTTTTGAAATGAAACGAAACTTATCGGAAAATTTATATATGTTACAAGGGAAGGTTATGATGGAATCCCATGGAAAAAAAATCATTTGAAAATTAGATTCTATGAATCTTTTCGAAATGCAAGTTTCGGCCAAAAATTCATAATGTATTATACACTACTTTCGGTCAAAAAATCAAATTAAATAGAGGTCTGTTGGAAACGATAAGAAAATTTCCAGGTGATGTATATATGTTACGAGGGAAGCTTATGATGGAAGTCCATGCAAAAAATCATCTGAAAATTAGATTATATGAATCTTCTCAAAATGCATGTTTCGGTCAAAAAATCATAATATACACTAGTTTATACTAGTTTCGGTCAAATATAATATTAAATCGTGGACAGTTTGAAATGATATATAACATTTTAGATCATTTATTTATGTTAGGAGGGAAGGTTATGATGGAAGTCCATGCAAAAAAATCATCTAAAAATTAGATACTCTGAATCATTTCGAAATGCAAGTTTCTGTAAGAAATTCATTATATATTATACACTAGTTTCAGTCAAAAAATTAAATTAAATCGATATCTGTTAAAAATATGCCAACCTTTTTAGATCCTTTCTATATGTTACGAGGGAAGGTTATGATAGAAATATATACAAAAATCATCTGAAAAATAAATTCTATGAAACTCTTTGAAATACAAGTTTCGGTCAAAAATTCATATTAAATTATACACTTCTTTATACTAGTTTCGGTTAAAAATTAAATTAAATCTGGGACTATTCGAAACGATCTGAAACTTTTCAGATAGTTTATATATGGTAGGAGGAAAGGTTATGATTGAAGTCCATGCAAAAAATCATCTGAAAATTAGATTTTTAGAAACTTTTTGTAATGCAAGTTTCAGTCAAAAATCATAATATATTATTCACTAGATTCGGCCAAAATATCAAATTAAATAGAGGACTGTTCGAAACGATATGAAACTTTTCAGATCTTTTATATATGTTACGAGGGAAGGTCATGATGAAGTACATGCAAAAAATAATCTGAAAATTAGATTCTATGAATCTTCTCGAAATGCATGTTTTAGTCAAAAAATCATAATATATTATACACTTGTTTATATCAGTTTCGGTCAAATATAATATTAAATCCTTGAAAGTTTGAAATGATACAAAACTTTTCAGATCATTTATATATGTTAGGAGGGAAGGTTATGATGGAAGACCATGCAAAAAATAATTTATACAATAGATTCTATGAATCTTTGGGAAATGCAAGTTTCGGTTAAAAAATCAAAATTTATTTTACACTAATTTCGGTCCAAAAATCAAATTAAATCGAGGACTGTTATAAAGGATAACAACCTTTTTAGATCCTTTATATATGTTACGAGGGAAGGTTATGATGCAAGTGCATGCAAAATATAAATCTGAAAATTAAATTCGATGAAACGCTTTAAAATGCAAGTTTCGGACAAATAATGTTAATATATTATACACTAGTTTATACTAGTTTCGTTCAAAAATCAAATTAAATCGGGGACTGTTCGACACGATACGAGACGTTTCAAATCATTTATAACTGTTAGGAGGAAAAGTTATGATGGAATTCCATGATAAAAATCAACTGAAAATTAGATTCTAAGAAACTTTTTGAAATGCAAGTTTCGGTAAAAATCATAATATATTATACACTAGTTTATTTTTGTTTTGGTCAAAAAATAAAATTAAATCAATGACTTTTTGAAATGATACGAATCTTATAAGAAAATTTATATATGTTACAAGGGAAGGTTATGATGGAAGCCCATGAAAAAAAAATCATCTAAAAATTAGATTTAATGATTCTTTACGAAATGCAAGTTTCGGCTAAAAATTTCAAAATGTATTATACACTACTTTCGGTCTAAAAATCAAATTAAATAGAGGACTATTAGAAACGATAAGAAAATTTCCAAGTGATTTATATATGTTACGAGGGAAGCTTATGATGGAAGTCCATGCAAAAAATTATCTGAAAATTAGATTATATGAATCTTCTCGAAATGCATGTTTCGGTTAAAAAATCATAATATACACTAGTTTATACTAGTTTCGGTCAAATATAATATTAAATCGTGGACAGTTTGAAATGATAGATAACATTTTAGATCATTTATATATGTTAGGAGGGAAGGTTATGATGGAAGTCCATGCAAAAAAATCATCTGAAAATTAGATTCTCTGAATCATTTCAAAATGCAAGTTTCGGTAAGAAATTCATAGTATATTATACACAAGTTTCGGTCAAAAAATTAAATTATATCGAGTTCTGTTAAAAATATACCAACCTTTTTAGATCCTTTCTATATGTTACGAGGGAAGGTTATGATAGAAATATATGCAAAAAGCATCTGAAAAATAAATTCTATGAAACTCTTTGAAATACAAGTTTCGGTCAAAAATTCATATTATATTATATACTACTTTATACTAGTTTCGGTTAAATATTAAATGAAATCGTGGACTATTCGAAACGATCTGAAACTTTTCAGATAGTTTATATATGGTAGGAGGAAAGGTTATGATGGAAGTCCATGCAAAAAATCATTTGAAAATTAGATTTTAAGAAACCTTTCGTAATGCAAGTTTCAGTCAAAAATCATAATATATTATTCACTAGATTCGGTTAAAAAATTAAATTAAATAGAGGATTATTCGAAACGATATGAAACTTTTCAGATCTTTTATATATGTTACGAGGGAAGGTTATGATGGAAGTACATGCAAGTAATCATCAGAAAATTAGATTCTATGAATCTTCTCGAAATGCATGTTTCAGTCAAAAAATCATGATATATTATACACTAGTTTATATCAGTTTCGGTCAAATATAATATTAAATCCTGGAATGTTTGAAATGATACAAAACTTTTCAGATCATTTATATATGTTAGGAGGGAAGGTTATGATGGAAGACCATGCAAAAAATAATTTGAACAATAGATTCCATGAATCTTTGGGAAATGCAAGTTTCAGTCAAAAAATCATATTATATTATACACTAATTTCGGTCCAAAAATGCAATTAAATCGAGGACTGTTATAAATGATACCAACCTTTTTAGATCCTTTCTATATGTTACGAGGGAAGGTTATGATGCAAGTACATGCAAAAAATAATCTGAAAATTAAATTCTATGAAACGCTTTGAAATGCGAGTTTCGGACAAAAAATCATAATATATTATACACTAGTTTATACTAGTTTCGTTCAAAAATTAAATTAAACCGGGGACTGTTCGAAACGATCCGAAACATTTCAGATCATTTATAAATGTTAGGAGGAAAAGTTATGATGGAAGTCCATGCAAAATATCAACTGAAAATTAGATTCTAAGAAACTTTTTGAAATGCAAGTTTCGGTAAAAAAATCATAATATATTATACACTAGTTTATTCTTGTTTTGGTCAAAAAATAAAATTAAATCAATGACTTTTTGAAATGATACGAAACTTATAAGAAAATTTATATATGTTACAAGGGAAGGTTATGATGGAAGCCCATGAAATAAAAATCATTTGAAAATTAGATTCTATGAATCTTTTCGAAATGCAAGTTTCGGCCAAAAATTCATAATATATTATACACTACTTTCGGTCAATAAATCAAATTAAATAGAGGACTGTTGGAAACGATAAGAAAATTTCCAAGTGATTTATATATGTTACGAGGGAAGCTTATGATGGAAGTCCATGCAAAAAATCATCTGAAAATTAGATTATATGAATCTTCTCGAAATGCATGTTTCGGTCAAAAAATCATAATATATTATACACTAGTTTATACTAGTTTCGGTCAAATATAATATTAAATCGTGGACAGTTTGAAATGATAGATAACATTTTAGATCATTTATATATGTTAGGAGGGAAGGTTATGATGGAAGTCCATGCAAAAAAATTCATCTGAAAATTAGATTCTCTGAATCATTTCAAAATGCAAGTTTCGGTAAGAAATTCATAGTATATTATACACAAGTTTCGGTCAAAAAATTAAATTATATCGAGTTCTGTTAAAAATATACCAACCTTTTTAGATCCTTTCTATATGTTACGAGGGAAGGTTATGATAGAAATATATGCAAAAAGCATCTGAAAAATAAATTCTATGAAACTCTTTGAAATACAAGTTTCGGTCAAAAATTCATATTATATTATATACTACTTTATACTAGTTTCGGTTAAATATTAAATGAAATCGTGGACTATTCGAAACGATCTGAAACTTTTCAGATAGTTTATATATGGTAGGAGGAAAGGTTATGATGGAAGTCCATGCAAAAAATCATTTGAAAATTAGATTTTAAGAAACCTTTCGTAATGCAAGTTTCAGTCAAAAATCATAATATATTATTCACTAGATTCGGTTAAAAAATTAAATTAAATAGAGGATTGTTCGAAACGATATGAAACTTTTCAGATCTTTTATATATGTTACGAGGGAAGGTTATGATGGAAGTACATGCAAATAATCATCAGAAAATTAGATTCTATGAATCTTCTCGAAATGCATGTTTCAGTCAAAAAATCATGATATATTATACACTAGTTTATATCAGTTTCGGTCAAATATAATATTAAATCCTGGAATGTTTGAAATGATACAAAACTTTTCAGATCATTTATATATGTTAGGAGGGAAGGTTATGATGGAAGACCATGCAAAAAATAATTTGAACAATAGATTCCATGAATCTTTGGGAAATGCAAGTTTCAGTCAAAAAATCATATTATAGTATACACTAATTTCGGTCCAAAAATGCAATTAAATCGAGGACTGTTATAAATGATACCAACCTTTTTAGATCCTTTCTATATGTTACGAGGGAAGGTTATGATGCAAGTACATGCAAAAAATAATCTGAAAATTAAATTCTATGAAACGCTTTGAAATGCGAGTTTCGGACAAAAAATCATAATATATTATACACTAGTTTATACTAGTTTCGTTCAAAAATTAAATTAAACCGGGGACTGTTCGAAACGATCCGAAACATTTCAGATCATTTATAAATGTTAGGAGGAAAAGTTATGATGGAAGTCCATGCAAAATATCAACTGAAAATTAGATTCTAAGAAACTTTTTGAAATGCAAGTTTCGGTAAAAAAATCATAATATATTATACACTAGTTTATTCTTGTTTTGGTCAAAAAATAAAATTAAATCAATGACTTTTTGAAATGATACGAAACTTATAAGAAAATTTATATATGTTACAAGGGAAGGTTATGATGGAAGCCCATGAAATAAAAATCATTTGAAAATTAGATTCTATGAATCTTTTCGAAATGCAAGTTTCGGCCAAAAATTCATAATATATTATACACTACTTTCGGTCAATAAATCAAATTAAATAGAGGACTGTTGGAAACGATAAGAAAATTTCCAAGTGATTTATATATGTTACGAGGGAAGCTTATGATGGAAGTCCATGCAAAAAATCATCTGAAAATTAGATTATATGAATCTTCTCGAAATGCATGTTTCGGTCAAAAAATCATAATATATTATACACTAGTTTATACTAGTTTCGGTCAAATATAATATTAAATCGTGGACAGTTTGAAATGATAGATAACATTTTAGATCATTTATATATGTTAGGAGGGAAGGTTATGATGGAAGTCCATGCAAAAAAATTCATCTGAAAATTAGATTCTCTGAATCATTTCAAAATGCAAGTTTCGGTAAGAAATTCATAGTATATTATACACAAGTTTCGGTCAAAAAATTAAATTATATCGAGTTCTGTTAAAAATATACCAACCTTTTTAGATCCTTTCTATATGTTACGAGGGAAGGTTATGATAGAAATATATGCAAAAAGCATCTGAAAAATAAATTCTATGAAACTCTTTGAAATACAAGTTTCGGTCAAAAATTCATATTATATTATATACTACTTTATACTAGTTTCGGTTAAATATTAAATGAAATCGTGGACTATTCGAAACGATCTGAAACTTTTCAGATAGTTTATATATGGTAGGAGGAAAGGTTATGATGGAAGTCCATGCAAAAAATCATTTGAAAATTAGATTTTAAGAAACCTTTCGTAATGCAAGTTTCAGTCAAAAATCATAATATATTATTCACTAGATTCGGTTAAAAAATTAAATTAAATAGAGGATTGTTCGAAACGATATGAAACTTTTCAGATCTTTTATATATGTTACGAGGGAAGGTTATGATGGAAGTACATGCAAATAATCATCAGAAAATTAGATTCTATGAATCTTCTCGAAATGCATGTTTCAGTCAAAAAATCATGATATATTATACACTAGTTTATATCAGTTTCGGTCAAATATAATATTAAATCCTGGAATGTTTGAAATGATACAAAACTTTTCAGATCATTTATATATGTTAGGAGGGAAGGTTATGATGGAAGACCATGCAAAAAATAATTTGAACAATAGATTCCATGAATCTTTGGGAAATGCAAGTTTCAGTCAAAAAATCATATTATAGTATACACTAATTTCGGTCCAAAAATGCAATTAAATCGAGGACTGTTATAAATGATACCAACCTTTTTAGATCCTTTCTATATGTTACGAGGGAAGGTTATGATGCAAGTACATGCAAAAAATAATCTGAAAATTAAATTCTATGAAACGCTTTGAAATGCGAGTTTCGGACAAAAAATCATAATATATTATACACTAGTTTATACTAGTTTCGTTCAAAAATTAAATTAAACCGGGGACTGTTCGAAACGATCCGAAACATTTCAGATCATTTATAAATGTTAGGAGGAAAAGTTATGATGGAAGTCCATGCAAAATATCAACTGAAAATTAGATTCTAAGAAACTTTTTGAAATGCAAGTTTCGGTAAAAAAATCATAATATATTATACACTAGTTTATTCTTGTTTTGGTCAAAAAATAAAATTAAATCAATGACTTTTTGAAATGATACGAAACTTATAAGAAAATTTATATATGTTACAAGGGAAGGTTATGATGGAAGCCCATGAAATAAAAATCATTTGAAAATTAGATTCTATGAATCTTTTCGAAATGCAAGTTTCGGCCAAAAATTCATAATATATTATACACTACTTTCGGTCAATAAATCAAATTAAATAGAGGACTGTTGGAAACGATAAGAAAATTTCCAAGTGATTTATATATGTTACGAGGGAAGCTTATGATGGAAGTCCATGCAAAAAATCATCTGAAAATTAGATTATATGAATCTTCTCGAAATGCATGTTTCGGTCAAAAAATCATAATATATTATACACTAGTTTATACTAGTTTCGGTCAAATATAATATTAAATCGTGGACAGTTTGAAATGATAGATAACATTTTAGATCATTTATATATGTTAGGAGGGAAGGTTATGATGGAAGTCCATGCAAAAAAAATCATCTGAAAATTAGATTCTTTGAATCATTTCGAAATGCAAGTTTCGGTAAGAAATTCATAATATATTATACACAAGTTTCGGTCAAAAAATTAAATTATATCGAGTTCTGTTAAAAATATACCAACCTTTTTAGATCCTTTCTATATGTTACGAGGGAAGGTTATGATAGAAATATATGCAAAAATCATCTGAAAAATAAATTCTATGAAACTCTTTGAAATACAAGTTTCGGTCAAAAATTCATATTATATTATACACTACTATATACTAGTTTCGGTTAAAAATTAAATTAAATCGAGGACTATTCGAAACGATGTGAAACTTTTCAGATAGTTTATATATGGTAGGAGGAAAGGTTATGATGGAAGTCCATGCAAAAAATCATCTGAAAATTAGATTTTAAGAAACCTTTCGTAATGCAAGTTTCAGTCAAAAATCATAATATATTATTCACTAGATTCGGTTAAAAAATTAAATTAAATAGAGGATTGTTCGAAACGATATGAAACTTTTCAGATCTTTTATATATGTTACGAGGGAAGGTTATGATGGAAGTACATGCAAAAAATCATCAGAAAATTAGATTCTATGAATCTTCTCGAAATGCATGTTTCAGTCAAAAAATCATGATATATTATACACTAGTTTATATCAGTTTCGGTCAAATATAATATTAAATCCTGGAATGTTTGAAATGATACAAAACTTTTCAGATCATTTATATATGTTAGGAGGGAAGGTTATGATGGAAGACCATGCAAAAAATAATCTGAACAATAGATTCCATGAATCTTTGGGAAATGCAAGTTTCAGTCAAAAAATCATATTATATTATACACTAATTTCGGTCCAAAAATGCAATTAAATCGAGGACTGTTATAAAAGATAGCAACCTTTTTAGATCCTTTCTATACGTTACGAGGGAAGGTTATGATGCAAGTACATGCAAAAAATAATCTGAAAATTAAATTCTATGAAACGCTTTGAAATGCGAGTTTCGGACAAAAAATCATAATATATTATACACTAGTTTATACTAGTTTCGTTCAAAAATTAAATTAAACCGGGGACTGTTCGAAACGATCCGAAACATTTCAGATCATTTATAAATGTTAGGAGGAAAAGTTATGATGGAAGTCCATGCAAAATATCAACTGAAAATTAGATTCTAAGAAACTTTTTGAAATGCAAGTTTCGGTAAAAAAATCATAATATATTATATACTAGTTTATTCTTGTTTTTGTCAAAAAATAAAATTAAATCAATGACTTTTTGAAATGATACGAAACTTATAAGAAAATTTATATATGTTACAAGGGAAGGTTATGATGGAAGCCCATGAAATAAAAATCATTTGAAAATTAGATTCTATGAATCTTTTCGAAATGCAAGTTTCGGCCAAAAATTCATAATATATTATACACTACTTTCGGTCAATAAATCAAATTAAATAGAGGACTGTTGGAAACGATAAGAAAATTTCCAAGTGATTTATATATGTTACGAGGGAAGCTTATGATGGAAGTCCATGCAAAAAATCATCTGAAAATTAGATTATATGAATCTTCTCGAAATGCATGTTTCGGTCAAAAAATCATAATATATTATACACTAGTTTATACTAGTTTCGGTCAAATATAATATTAAATCGTGGACAGTTTGAAATGATAGATAACATTTTAGATCATTTATATATGTTAGGAGGGAAGGTTATGATGGAAGGCCATGCAAAAAAAATCATCTGAAAATTAGATTCTCTGAATCATTTCGAAATGCAAGTTTCGGTAAGAAATTCATAATATATTATACACAAGTTTCGGTCAAAAAATTAAATTATATCGAGTTCTGTTAAAAATATACCAACCTTTTTAGATCCTTTCTATATGTTACGAGGGAAGGTTATGATAGAAATATATGCAAAAATCATCTGAAAAATAAATTCTATGAAACTCTTTGAAATACAAGTTTCGGTCAAAAATTCATATTATATTATACACTACTTTATACTAGTTTCGGTTAAAAATTAAATTAAATCGTGGACTATTCGAAACGATCTGAAACTTTTCAGATAGTTTATATATGGTAGGAGGAAAGGTTATGATGGAAGTCAGTGCAAAAAATCATCTGAAAATTAGATTTTAAGAAACATTTCGTAATGCAAGTTTCAGTCAAAAATCATAATATATTATTCACTAGATTCGGTTAAAAAATTAAATTAAATAGAGGATTGTTCGAAACGATATGAAACTTTTCAGATCTTTTATATATGTTACGAGGGAAGGTTATGATGGAAGTACATGCAAAAAATCATCAGAAAATTAGATTCTATGAATCTTCTCGAAATGCATGTTTCAGTCAAAAAATCATGATATATTATACACTAGTTTATATCAGTTTCGGTCAAATATAATATTAAATCCTGGAATGTTTGAAATGATACAAAACTTTTCAGATCATTTATATATGTTAGGAGGGAAGGTTATGATGGAAGACCATGCAAAAAATAATCTGAACAATAGATTCCATGAATCTTTGGGAAATGCAAGTTTCAGTCAAAAAATCATATTATATTATACACTAATTTCGGTCCAAAAATGCAATTAAATCGAGGACTGTTATAAAAGATAGCAACCTTTTTAGATCCTTTCTATACGTTACGAGGGAAGGTTATGATGCAAGTACATGCAAAAAATAATCTGAAAATTAAATTCTATGAAACGCTTTGAAATGCGAGTTTCGGACAAAAAATCATAATATATTATACACTAGTTTATACTAGTTTCGTTCAAAAATTAAATTAAACCGGGGACTGTTCGAAACGATCCGAAACATTTCAGATCATTTATAAATGTTAGGAGGAAAAGTTATGATGGAAGTCCATGCAAAATATCAACTGAAAATTAGATTCTAAGAAACTTTTTGAAATGCAAGTTTCGGTAAAAAAATCATAATATATTATATACTAGTTTATTCTTGTTTTTGTCAAAAAATAAAATTAAATCAATGACTTTTTGAAATGATACGAAACTTATAAGAAAATTTATATATGTTACAAGGGAAGGTTATGATGGAAGCCCATGAAATAAAAATCATTTGAAAATTAGATTCTATGAATCTTTTCGAAATGCAAGTTTCGGCCAAAAATTCATAATATATTATACACTACTTTCGGTCAATAAATCAAATTAAATAGAGGACTGTTGGAAACGATAAGAAAATTTCCAAGTGATTTATATATGTTACGAGGGAAGCTTATGATGGAAGTCCATGCAAAAAATCATCTGAAAATTAGATTATATGAATCTTCTCGAAATGCATGTTTCGGTCAAAAAATCATAATATATTATACACTAGTTTATACTAGTTTCGGTCAAATATAATATTAAATCGTGGACAGTTTGAAATGATAGATAACATTTTAGATCATTTATATATGTTAGGAGGGAAGGTTATGATGGAAGGCCATGCAAAAAAAATCATCTGAAAATTAGATTCTCTGAATCATTTCGAAATGCAAGTTTCGGTAAGAAATTCATAATATATTATACACAAGTTTCGGTCAAAAAATTAAATTATATCGAGTTCTGTTAAAAATATACCAACCTTTTTAGATCCTTTCTATATGTTACGAGGGAAGGTTATGATAGAAATATATGCAAAAATCATCTGAAAAATAAATTCTATGAAACTCTTTGAAATACAAGTTTCGGTCAAAAATTCATATTATATTATACACTACTTTATACTAGTTTCGGTTAAAAATTAAATTAAATCGTGGACTATTCGAAACGATCTGAAACTTTTCAGATAGTTTATATATGGTAGGAGGAAAGGTTATGATGGAAGTCAGTGCAAAAAATCATCTGAAAATTAGATTTTAAGAAACATTTCGTAATGCAAGTTTCAGTCAAAAATCATAATATATTATTCACTAGATTCGGTTAAAAAATTAAATTAAATAGAGGATTGTTCGAAACGATATGAAACTTTTCAGATCTTTTATATATGTTACGAGGGAAGGTTATGATGGAAGTACATGCAAAAAATCATCAGAAAATTAGATTCTATGAATCTTCTCGAAATGCATGTTTCAGTCAAAAAATCATGATATATTATACACTAGTTTATATCAGTTTCGGTCAAATATAATATTAAATCCTGGAATGTTTGAAATGATACAAAACTTTTCAGATCATTTATATATGTTAGGAGGGAAGGTTATGATGGAAGACCATGCAAAAAATAATCTGAACAATAGATTCCATGAATCTTTGGGAAATGCAAGTTTCAGTCAAAAAATCATATTATATTATACACTAATTTCGGTCCAAAAATGCAATTAAATCGAGGACTGTTATAAAAGATACCAACCTTTTTAGATCCTTTCTATATGTTACGAGGGAAGGTTATGATGCAAGTACATGCAAAAAATAATCTGAAAATTAAATTCTATGAAACGCTTTGAAATGCGAGTTTCGGACAAAAAATCATAATATATTATACACTAGTTTATACTAGTTTCGTTCAAAAATTAAATTAAACCGGGGACTGTTCGAAACGATCCGAAACATTTCAGATCATTTATAAATGTTAGGAGGAAAAGTTATGATGGAAGTCCATGCAAAATATCAACTGAAAATTAGATTCTAAGAAACTTTTTGAAATGCAAGTTTCGGTAAAAAAATCATAGTATATTATATACTAGTTTATTCTTGTTTTTGTCAAAAAATAAAATTAAATCAATGACTTTTTGAAATGATACGAAACTTATAAGAAAATTTATATATGTTACAAGGGAAGGTTATGATGGAAGCCCATGAAATAAAAATCATTTGAAAATTAGATTCTATGAATCTTTTCGAAATGCATGTTTCGGCCAAAAATTCATAATATATTATACACTACTTTCGGTCAATAAATCAAATTAAATAGAGGACTGTTGGAAACGATAAGAAAATTTCCAAGTGATTTATATATGTTACGAGGGAAGCTTATGATGGAAGTCCATGCGAAAAATCATCTGAAAATTAGATTATATGAATTTTCTCGAAATGCATGTTTCGGTCAAAAAATCATAATATATTATACACTAGTTTATACTAGTTTTGGTCAAATATAATATTAAATCGTGGACAATTTGAAATGATGGATAACATTTTAGATCATTTATATATGTTAGGAGGGAAGGTTATGATGGAAGTCCATGCAAAAAAATCATCTGAAAATTAGATTCTCTTAATCATTTCGAAATGCAAGTTTCGGTAAGAAATTCATAATATATTATACACAAGTTTCGGTCAAAAAATTAAATTATATCGAGTTTTGTTAAAAATATACCAAACTTTTTAGATCCTTTCTATATGTTACGAGGGAAGGTTATGATAGAAATATATGCAAAAATCATCTAAAAAATAAATTCTATGAAACTCTTTGAAATACAAGTTTCGGTCAAAAATTCATATTATATTATACACTACTTTATACTAGTTTCGGTTAAAAATTAAATTAAATCGGGGACTATTCGAAACGATCTGAAACTTTTCAGATAGTTTATATATGGTAGGAGGAAAGGTTATGATGGAAGTCCATGCAAAAAATCATCTGAAAATTAGATTTTAAGAAACTTTTCGTAATGCAAGTTTCATTCAAAAATCATAATATATTATTCACTAGATTTGGTCGAAAATCAAATTAAATAGAGGATTGTTCGAAACGATATGAAACTTTTCAGATCTTTTATATATGTTACAAGGGAAGGTTATGATGGAAGTACATGCAAAAAATATCTGAAAATTAGATTCTATGAATCTTCTCGAAATGCACGTTTCAGCCAAAAAATCATAATATATTATACACTAGTTTATATCAGTTTCGGTCAAATATAATATTAAATCCTGGAATGTTTGAAATGATACAAAACTTTTCAGATCATTTATATATGTTAGGAGGGAAGGTTATGATGGAAGACCATGCAAAAAATAATTTGTACAATAGATTCTATGAATCTTTGGGAAATGCAAGTTTCGGTTAAGAAATTATAATATATTTTACACTAATTTCGGTCGAAAAATCAAATTAAATCGAGGACTGTTATAAAGGATACCAACCTTTTTAGATCCTTTCTATATGTTACGAGGGAAGGTTATGATGCAAGTGCATGCAAAAAATAAATCTGAAAATTAAATTCTATGAAACGCTTTGAAATGCGAGTTTCGGACAAAAAATCATAATATATTATACACTAGTTTATACTAGTTTCGTTCAAAAATAAAATTAAATCGGGGACTGTTCGACACGATACGAAACGTTTCAGATCATTTATAACTGTTAGGAGGAAAAGTTATGATGGAATTCCATGATAAAAATCAACTGAAAATTAGATTTTAAGAAACTTTTTGAAATGCAAGTTTCGGTAAAAATCATAATATATTATACACTAGTTTATTTTTGTTTTGGTCAAAAAATAAAATTAAATCAATGACTTTTTGAAATGATACGAAACTTATAAGAAAATTTATATATGTTACAAGGGAAGGTTATGATGGAAGCCCATGAAAAAAAAATCATCTGAAAATTAGAATCTATGATTCTTTTCGAAATGCAAGATTCCGCCAAAAATTCATAATGTGTTAAACACTACTTTCGGTCAAAAAATCAAATTAAATAGAGGACTGTTGGAAACGATAAGAAAATTTCCAAGTGATTTATATTTGTTACTGATCACACTAAAATTCACCGTATTTCTGACTCCGATTTCGCATGCATTCTTAGATTTTATTGTTATTTTGTTATGTTATTAATTTGTTTTTCTTTGTTTTCAGGTTTTTTATGTAATCGGGGCTTAAATCGAGAAAAGGAGCGAAAAAGGAGTGGAAACGGACGAAAACCTAGAAATTCAGCGTTTTACACTTACGACATCCACCGTGGCGGGCGCCCTGGGGTCTGCCATGACGTGGCCACGTCTCAAGACCACTCCACAACTGCCTGGTCTTTTCCTGCATTTAGTTTTCCTATAAATAGGACTTTAGATTTTCGTTTTTCTTCATCCAAACTTAGATTTCTCTAGGCATATATCAGTTTTAAAGCAGTTATCATTCCACATCGGGGTGTTACTGCAATCGAGTGATCGAGTCTGTAATCTGTCTGTGTGATCGAGTTTTGGAGCACTCTAGAGGAAGTTACTTTTCTGCACTCTCTTTACTTTATTTATTTCCCGCACTCGTACTACTTTCGTTTATTTTCCGCACTCGCACTAAATTACTTTATTTCTCGCACCCGCACTACTTTTATTTACTTTCCGCACTCGCACTAAATTACTTTTATGAAAAATTATAAAAAGAACTTTTACTTTACCATGTCTAACTAAATCTATAAAGGTTAGAATGTAAGGATCGTAATTAAACCAGTAATCCGTACAATTGTTCGTGGAAACACTTAAGGGCTATTTTATCTTTCAATTCAAGTAATTGTTTTTAACTATTTCAAAAATAGCCAAAAGCACTTTGTCTAGTTCATTAGGAGTTTTTAGATTAAAAAGAAAAGAGATTGTAAAACGATTTTCGGACGCGTTAGGAAGTTTAGAGTCTGGTTCATAAGAACCTCTTTTTGCTAAGAAATCCAGGTTAAAGTACTTTTCAACTTAGTTAAGATACTATATTTCTTAAAAATAGGTTTACTACTCTAACGCAGTACGCACCTTTTTATCCGTGACAATAGGAGGGGTTGATTAGAGAGTACAACTCGGTTCTGAACAGGCGAAAGCGACAGTTCCTGTTGAATTAGTTCTTTTCAAAGGAGAAAACATTGCCCATAAGTAGTTTTATTAACAAGTATTGGATTATCCATTGATTACGTGAATTACATTCGAGTCTGTCTTTGTTTATTGTTTAAAATTACTATTTTATTTACCATTGCACCCTTCTTAAAACCCCTATATTTAGTTGCCTTAGATACACACCATAACAACAGGTACGATAGATTGACACTTGGTCTCTGTGGATTCGACAATCTTTTATATTACTCTGACGTGTTCGTACACTTGCGAAAAACACGCATCAAGTTTTTGGCGCCTTTGCCGGGGACCAATTTCGTCAAATTTCATTACCCTGTAGTTATACCGTTTAGACTAAGGTTGTTACCCACCGGTCAATGCGAAAGACTCGCAGTGCCGGAAGTTTAGTAGACCCTCTAGCTGAACCTGAACGTTACGCTCGTGCACGTTTGTTTTTCCATAGGAACAGGAGAGCTATGGCCGAAGATCAAAACCGAAGACCTCTTAAGGACTTCGCCCAACCATCAAACGAGGAACCTAGTTCTTGTATAGTAAACCCCGCTATCCTAGCCAATAATTTTGAACTTAAACCATCCCTGCTGCAATTAGTGCAATAGAGACAATTCGCAGGTCTCGCTACTGATAACCCGAACCAACATTTAAAAAACTTTCTTCAGTTAGCAGACACCTTTAAAACCAATGGATCTTCTCCTGAGGCGATACACTTAAGATTATTTCCCTTTTCCCTCAGAGATAAAGCTCTATCATGGTTAGATTCCCTTCCACCCAATTCAATAACAACTTGGGATGACCTTAGGAAAGTTTTCCTGGCTAGATATTTTCCCCCAAGTAAGATTGATCTTCTTCGAAACCTAATAACCAGATTTACCCAACACCAAGGAGAGTCGTTGTTCGAAGCCTGGGAGAGATATAAAGAACTATTAAGAGCATGCCCACATCATGGCTTAGAGAATTGGCTAATCATTCAAACCTTCTATAATGGACTTCATTATAACACTAAGATGACCATCGACGCTGCCGCTGGTGGCGCACTGATGAACAAACCTTACCCTGAAGCTAGTGCCCTTATCGAGGATATGGCCCAAAACCATCAATCATGGGGAGTAGAACGAGCGACAATGGAAAATAAGGAAGCCCAAGGAGGAATACATGAGCTAAGCTCTATAGACATGATGCAAGCTAAAATGGACGCGTTGGCCCTTAGAGTCGAACATATGTGCACAACCCCAAATACTGTAGCCGCAGTTTCACCGAATTGTGAGATATGTGGGACGCAAGGACACCAATCCGCCGAATGCAGCCTGTTAAATGAGACCAATCCTGAGCAAGTGAACTACACCCAAAGGAACCCATTTTCAAACACATATAACCCTGGATGGAGGAATCACCCAAACTTCTCCTACAAAAATAATAACCCTATTCAAAATACCGCACCTCCGAGACAACAAGGTTACCAAGCCCCAAGAACAAATCAACCTATGCAACATGTACCACCAAAACCGAGCCTTGAGAAAATTATGGAAAATTTTATCACCGCTCAAACACAACAAAACAAAGAGTTCATGAACCAAAACATCCATGTTAACGAACTAATTACCCAGTTAGGAACCAAGGTTGATCAAGTTATTACTCATAATAAGATGCTTGAAACCCAGATCTCTCAGGTAGCTTTAAACCAGGCTCCACAGACTACACCTGGAGGACAGTTCCCTGGACAACCTCAACAAAACCCGAAAGGGCAAGCTAATGCCATTACTCTACGAAGTGGAACCGCTTATAAGGAACCTTTGAACCCTAGATTAAGTGAGCCCGAAACTTCTGAGAGGAATGAGGAGAAGGAACCAGAGGAGTCTGAAACCCCGGAAAGTCAAGAAAAAGGAGAAGAACCTAAAAATAAAACCTATGTACCACCACCGCCATACAAACCACCAATACCTTACCCTCAAAGATTAAAGAAAACCCAAATCGATAATCAATATCAAAAATTCGTTAAGGTTATAGAAAAACTTCACGTAGAAATCCCCTTTACAGAAGCCATCACCCAAATACCTTCTTACGCTAAGTTTCTCAAAGACATACTTACGAATAAACATAGACTTGAAGATCCGAAACCCGTGGAATGTAATTCTATTTCCGAAAATAGGTTAGCAAAGAAAGATAAAGATCCCGGAAATTTTTCCATTCCTTGTGTTTTGGGGAATCAGGTCATCGAAAAAGCTTTTCTAGACTTAGGAACCAGCGTGAGCTTAATGCCTTTAGCAATTTGTGAGAGATTAAACTTAGGAGAATTACAACCTACTAAGATGTCACTTCAATTAGCCGATAGATCCGTTAAATACCCTATAGGCATACTTGAAGACGTCCCTGTTAGGATAGGTCAGCTGTTTATACCTACTGATTTTGTTGTCATGGACATTAAAGAAGATGACGACATACCAATCCTCCTAGGTAGACCGTTCTTATCAACTGCTGGAGCCGTAATAGATGTTAAAAAAGGGAAACTAACTTTTGAGGTAGGCGACGAGAAGATAGAATTTATACTTTCAAAATTTCTTATGGCACCTGTGATAGGAGATGCTTGTTATGCCTTAGATATCATCGAAGAATACATTAGGGAATTAGAACAAGAAGAAGAAACTGAATCTATAAAATTGCCATCAACCCTTATTTTGGAAGATGAAAATTATAAGAGACCCTACATTGATGATAACCTTCACGAATGTTTATCTATTACCCCAGATCCTATGCCTTTCCCTATGAAACCAACCGTAAAACTTAAGGAACTGCCTAAAAACCTGAGATATGAATTTCTCGATGAAGAAATGAACCGTCCAGTTATAGTCAGTGCTACCTTAAACCAAGAAGAAACCAACCAATTGGTAGATGTTTTACGTAGGTACCCCTCAGCCTTAGGATATAAGATCTCTGATCTAAAAGGAATAAGCCCATCCGTATGCATGCATCGGATTTTGCTTGAGGAAGATTCAAAACCCTCCAGAGAACACCAACGAAGAATAAATCCTATAATGAGTACTGTACTTAAGACTGAAGTTCTTAAGTTACTAGAGGCAGGTATAATATATCAGATCTCGGACAGTAAATGGGTGAGTCCTGTGCATGTAGTACCTAAAAAGGGAGGCATCATAGTCGTGCAAAACGAGAAAGGCGAACCTGTAGCAAAAAGAACCGATGGAGGTTGGCGTATGTGCATAGATTATAGAAAATTAATTAAAGCAACTAGGAAGGACCATTTCCCATTACCATTCATAGACCAAATGTTGGAGCGCCTAGCCAGACACTCTTACTTTTGTTACCTAGATGGATATTCAGGATTCTTCCAAATACCTATTCACCCCGAAGATCAAGAAAAAACTACCTTTACATGCCCAGTTGGAACTTTTGCCTATAGAAGAATGCCTTTTGGACTCTGTAATGCTCCTGCCACTTTCCAACGCTGCATGATGTCTATCTTTGCCGACTATTTAGATGGAATCATGGAAGTATTTATGGACGATTTCTCAGTTTGTGGATCTGATTTCAAAAATTGTCTTATCAACCTTGAGAAAATCCTGGAAATATGTGTGGAGGTAAACCTTGTGCTAAATTGGGAAAAATGTCATTTCATGGTCACCGAAGGGATTGTTTTAGGACATATAGTTTCCGAAAAAGGTATAGAGGTAGATAAAGCTAAAATAGAAGTCATAGAGAATCTAAAACCACCGAAGACTATCAGGGAGATAAGAAGTTTTCTTGGACATGCCGGATTTTACCGACGTTTTATCAAGGATTTCTCCAAAATAACAAAGCCCTTAACTGGTATTTTAATGAAAGATGCTGAATTCATCTTCGATGAAAATTGTACTGAAGCATTTAATCTTCTGAAGCAAGCTCTGATTTCAGCACCTATAATGAAACCCCCTGATTGTTCAGAACCGTTTGAGATAATGTGTGACGCCAGTGATTATGCTGTTGGAGCCGTTCTAGGTCAGAGAAAAGACAAAAAGTTACACGTAATTTATTATGCCAGTAGAACCCTAGACGCTGCACAACTCAACTACACAACAACCGAAAAAGAGCTCCTAGCTATAGTTTTCTCCATAGACAAATTTAGATCTTATCTAGTTGGAGCCAAAATTATAGTTTACACTGACCATGCTGCCATTCGTTACTTACTAAGTAAAAAGGATGCCAAATGTAGGTTACTTTGATGGATTCTATTATTGCAAGAGTTTGATTTAGATATCCGTGATAAGAAAGGCACTGATAATGTGGTATTTGATCACCTATCTAGGCTAGAATACCTGAAACCTGGCTCAGTACCCATAAATGACGATTTTGCCTATGATAGACTGATAGCCCAACTAGAAACTATTGAAGATGATAACCCAAACCTATATGAGCATTCTCATAAATCCTTAGATATAATGTATTATACACTACTTTCGGTCAAAAAATAAAATTAAATAGAGGACTGTTGGAAACGATACGAAAATTTTCAGGTGATTTATATATGTTACGAGGGAAGGTTATGATGGAAGTCCATGCAAAAAATATCTGAAAATTAGATTCTATGAATCTTCTCGAAATGCATGTTTCGGTCAAAAAATCATAATATATTAAACACTAGTATATACTAGTTTCGGTCAAATATATTATTAAATCGTGGACATTTTGAAATGATAAGTAACTTTTTAAATCATTTATATATGTTAGGAGGGAAGGTTATGATGGAAGTCCATGCAAAAAATCATCAGAAAATTAGATTATATGAATCTTTTCGAAATGCATGTTTTGGTAAAAAAAAATCATAATATATTATACACTAGTTTTGCTCAAAATAAATAAATTAAATCGAGGACTATTGAAGATGATACCAACCTTTTTAGATCCTTTCTATATGTTACGAGGGAAGGTTATGATAGAAATACATGCAAAAATCATCTGAAAAATAAATTCTATGAAATGCTTTGAAATGCACGTTTCGGTCAAAAATTCATAATATATTATACACTACTTTATATTAGTTTCGGTCAAAAATCAAATTAAATCGGGGACTATTCGAAACTTTTCAGATTGTTTATATATGTTAGGAGGAAAGGTTATGATGGAAGTCCGTGCAAAAAATCATCTGAAAATTAGATTCTGAGAAACTTTTCGAAATGCAATTTTCAGTCAAAAATTCATAATATAGTATACACTAGAATCGGTCAAAAAATCAAATTTAATAGAGGACTGTTTGAAACAATATCAAACTTTTCAGATCTTTTATATATGTTACGAGGGAAGGTTGTGATGGAAGTCCGTGCAAAGAATCATCTGAAAATTTGATTCTATGAATCTTCTCGAAATGCATGTTTCGGTCAAAAAACCATAAGATATTAAACACTAGTTTATATCAGTTTCGATCAAATATAATATTAAATCCTGGACACTTTGAAATGATACGAAACTTTTCAGATCATTTATATATGTTAGGAGGGAAGGTTATGATGGAAGTCCATGCGGAAAATCATCTAAACAATAGATTCTATGAATCTTTGGGAAATGCAAGTTTCGGTCAAAAATCATAATATATTATACACTAATTTCGGTCCAAAAATCAAATTAAATTGAGGATTGTTCAAAATGATACCAACTTTTTTATATCCTTTCTATATGTTACGAGGGAAGGTTATGATAGAAGTACATGCAAAAAATAATTTTAAAATTAATTTCTATGAAACGCATTGAAATGCAAGTTTCGGTCAAAAATTCATAATATATTATACGCTAGTTTATACTAGTCTCGATCAAAAATCAAATTAAATCGGGGACTGTTCGAAACAATCCGAATCTTTTTCAGATCATTTATATATGTTATGAGGAAAGGTTATGGTTGAAGTCCATGCAAAAAATCATCTGAAAATTAGATACTAAGAAACTTTTTGAAATGCAAGTTTCGGTCAAAAATCATAATATATTATACACTAGTTTATTCTAGTTTTGGTCAAAAAATCAAATTAAATCAAGGACTATTCGAAATGATACGAAACTTATCAGAACATTTATATATGTTACAAGGGAATGTTGTGACAGAAGCCCGTGAAAAAAAATCATCTGAAAATAAGATTCTATGAATCTTTTCGAAATGCATGTTTCGCTCAAAAATTCATAATGTATTATACACTACTTTCGGTCAAAAAATAAAATTAAATAGAGGACTGTTGGAAACGATACAAAAATTTTCAGGTGATTTATATATGTTACGAGGGAAGGTTATGATGGAAGTCCATGAAAAAAATCATCTGAAAATTAGATTCTATGAATCTTCTGGAAATGCATATTTCGGTCAAAAAATCATAATAAATTAAACACTAGTTTATACTAGTTTCTGTCGAATATAATATTAAATCGTGGACATTATGAAATGATAAGTAACTTTTTAAATCATTTATATATGTTAGGAGGGAAGGTTATGATGGAAGTCCATGCAAAAAATCATCTGAAAATTAGATTCTATGAATCTTTTCGAAATGCATGTTTCGGTAAAAAAAATTCATAATATATTATACACTAGTTTCGCTCAAAATAAATAAATTAAATCGAGGACTGTTGAAATTTTTACCAACCTTTTATGATCCTTTCTATATGTTACGAGGGAAGGTTATGATAGAAATACATGCAAAAATCATCTGAAAAATAAATTCTATGAAACGCTTTGAAATGCAAGTTTCGGTCAAAAATTCATAATATATTATACACTACTTTATATTAGTTTCGGTCAAAATCAAATTAAATCGGGGACTATTCGAAACTATCTTAAACTTTTCTGACCGTTTATATATGTTACGAGGAAAGGTTATGATGGAAGTCCGTGCAAAAAATCATCTGAAAATTAGATTCTGAGAAACTTTTCGAAATGCAATTTTCAGTCAAAAATTCATAATATAGTATACACTAGATTCGGTCAAAAAATCAAATTTAATAGAGAATTGTTCGAAACAATATTAAACTTTTCAGATCTATTATATATGTTACGAGGGAAGGTTATGATGGAAGTTCGTGCAAAGAATCATCTGAAATTTTGATTCTATGAATCTTCTCGAAATGCATGTTTCGGTCAAAAAACCATAAAATATTAAACACTAGTTTATATCAGTTTCGGTCAAATATAATATTAAATCCTGGACAGTTTGAAATGATACGAAACTTTTGAGATCATTTATATATGTTAGGATGGAAGGTTATGATGGAAGTCCATGCGAAAAATCATCTAAACAATAGATTCTATGAATCTTTGGGAAATGCAAGTTTCGGTCAAAAATCATAATATATTATACACTAATTTCGGTCCAAAAATCAAATTAAATTGAGGACTGTTCAAAATGATACCAACCTTTTTATATCCTTTCTATATGTTACGAGGGAAGGTTATGATGGAAGTACATGCAAAAAATAATTTTAAAATTAATTTCTATGAAACGCTTTGAAATGCAAGTTTCGGTCAAAAATTCATAATATATTATACGCTAGTTTATACTAGTCTCAATCAAAAATCAAATTAAATCGGGGACTGTTCGAAACAATCCGAATCTTTTACAGATCATTTATATATGTTATGAGGAAAGGTTACGGTTGAATTTCATGCAAAAAATCATCTGAAAATCATAATATATTATACACTAGTTTATACAATCCGAATCTTTTTGAAATGCAAGTTTCGGTCAAAAATCATAATATATTATACACTAGTTTATTCTAGTTTTGGTCAAAAAATCAAATTAAATCAAGGACTATTCGAAATGATACGAAACTTATCAGGAAATTTATATATGTTACAAGGGAATGTTGTGACAGAAGCCCGTGAAAAAAAATCATCTGAAAATAAGATTCTATGAATCTTTTCGAAATGCATGTTTCTGTCAAAAATTCATAATGTATTATACACTACTTTCTGTCAAAAAATAAAATTAAATAGAGGACTGTTGGAAACAATACGAAAATTTTCAGGTGATTTATATATGTTACGAGGGAAGGTTATGATGGAAGTCCATGCAAAAAATCATCTGAAAATTAGATTCTATGAATCTTTTCGAAATGCATGTTTCAGTCAAAAAATCATAATAAATTAAACACTAGTTTATACTAGTGTCAGTCAAATATAATTTTAAATCGTGGACATTTTTAAATGATAAGTAACTTTTTAAATCATTTATATATGTTAGGAGGGAAGGTTATGATGGAAGTCCATGCAAAAAATCATCTGAAAATTAGATTCTATGAATCTTTTCGAAATGCATGTATCGGTAAAAAAAATCATAATATATTATACATTAGTTTCGCTAAAAATAAATAAATTAAATCGAGGACTGTTGAAAATGATACCAACCTTTTAAGATCCTTTTTATATGTTACGAGGGAAGGTTATGATAGAAATACATGCAAAAATCATCTGAAAAATAAATTCTATGAAATGCTTTGAAATGCAAGTTTCGGTCAAAAATGCATAATATATTATACACTATTTTATATTAGTTTCGGTAAAAAAATCAAATTAAATCGGGGACTATTCGAAACGATTCGAAACTTTTTAGATCGTTTATATATGTTACGAGGAAAGGTTATGATGAAAGTCCGTGCAAAAAATAATCTGAAAATTAGATTCTAAGAAACGTTTCGAAATGCAATTTTCAGTCAAAAAATCATAATATATTATACACTAGATTCGGTCAAAAAATCAAATTTAATAGAGGATTGTTTGAAACAATTTTAAACTTTTCAGATCTTTTATATATGTTACGGGGGAAGGTTATGATGGAAGTTCGTGCAAAAAAACATCTGAAATTTTGATTCTATGAATCTTCTCGAAATGCATGTTTCGGTCAAAAAATCATAAAATATTTTACACTAGTTTATATCAGTTTCGGTCAAATATAATATTAAATCCTGGACAGTTTGAAATGATGTGAAACTTTTCAGATCATTTATATATGTTAGGAGGGAAGGTTATGATGGAGTCCATGCGAAAAATCATCTAAACAATAGATTCTATGAATCTTTGGGAAATGCAAGTTTCGGTCAAAAATCATAATATATTATACACTAATTTCGGTCCAAAAATCAAATTAAATCGAGGACTGTTCAAAATGATACCAACCTTTTTATATCCTTTCTATATGTTACGAGGGAAGGTTATGATGCAAGTACATGTAAAAAATAATTTTATAATTAATTTCTATGAAACGCTTTGAAATGCAAGTTTCGGTCAAAAATTCATAATATATTATGCGCTAGTTTATACTAGTTTCGATCAAAAATAAAATTAAATCGGGGACTGTTCGAAACTATCCGAAACTTTTATTATCATTTATATATGTTAGGAGGAAAGGTTATGGTTGAAGTCCATGCAAAAAAATCATCTGAAAATTAGATACTAAGAAACTTTTTGAAATGCAAGTTTCGGTCAAAAATCATAATATATTATACTCTAGTTTATTCTAGTTTTGGTCAAAAAATCAAAATAAATCAAGGACTATTCGAAATGATACGAAACTTATCATAAAATTTATATATGTTACAAGGGAATGTTGTGACAGAAGCCCGTGAAAACAAATCATCTGAAAATAAGATTCTATGAATCTTTTCGAAATGCATGTTTCGGTCAAAAATTCATAATGTATTATACACTACTTTCGGTCAAAAAATTAAATTAAATAGAGGACTGTTGGAAACGATACGAAAATTTTCAGGTGATTTATATATGTTACGAGGGAAGGTTATGATGGAAGTCCATACAAAAAATCATCTGAAAATTAGATTCTATGAATCTTCTCGAAATGCATGTTTCGGTCAAAAAATCATAATAAACTAACACTAGTTTATACTAGTTTCGGTCAAATATAATTTTAAATCGTGGACATTTTGAAATGATAAGTAACTTCTTAAATCATTTATATATGTTAGGAGGGAAGGTTATGATGGAAGTCCATGCAAAAAATCATCTTAAAATTAGATACTATGAATCTTATCGAAATGCATGTTTCGGTAAAAAAAATCATAATATATTATATATTAGTTTCGCTCAAAATAAATAAATTAAATCGAGGACTGTTGAAAATGATACCAACCTTTTAAGATCCTTTCTATATGTTACGAGGGAAGGTTATGATAGAAATACATGCAAAAATCATCTGAAAAATAAATTCTATGAAACGCTTTGAAATGCAAGTTTCGGTCAAAAATGCATAATATATTATACACTACTTTATATTAGTTTCGGTCAAAAATCAAATTAAATCGGGGACTACACGAAACGATTCGAAACTTTTCAGATCGTTTATCTATGTTACGAGGAAAGGTTATGATGAAAGTCCGTGCAAAAAATCATATGAAAATTAGATTCTAAGAAACGTTTCGAAATGCAATTTTCAGTCAAAAAATCATAATATATTATACACTAGATTCGGTCAAAAAATCAAATTTAATAGAGGATTGTTCGAAACAATATTAAACTTTTCAGATCTTTTATATATGTTACGGGGGAAGGTTATGATGGAAGTCCGTGCAAAAAATAATCTGAAAATTTGATTATATGAATCTTCTCAAAATGCATGTTTCGGTGAAAAAATCATAAAATATTATACACTAGTTTATATCAGTTTCGGTCAAATATAATATTAAATCCTTGACAGTTTGAAATGATATGAAACTTTTCAGATCATTTATATATGTTAGGAGGGAAGGTTATGATGGAGTCCATGCGAAAAATCATCTAAACAATAGATTCTATGAATCTTTGGGAAATGCAAGTTTCAGTCAAAAATCATAATATATTATACACTAATTTCGGTCCAAAAATCAAATTAAATCGAGGACTGTTCAAAATGATACCAACCTTCTTATATCCTTTCAATATGTTACGAGGGAAGGTTATGATGGAAGTACATGCAAAAAATAATTTTAAAATAAATTTCTATGAAACGCTTTGAAATGCAAGTTTCGGTCAAAAATTCATAATATATTATACGCTAGTTTATACTAGTTTTGATCAAAAATAAAATTAAATCGGGGATTGTTCGAAACAATCCGAAAATTTTAAGATCATTTATATGTTAGGAGGAAAGGTTATGGTTGAAGTCCATGCAAAAAATCAACTGAAAATTAGATACTAAGAAACTTCTTGAAATGCAAGTTTCGGTCAAAAATCATAATATATTATACACTAGTTTATTCTAGTTTTGGTCAAAAAATCGAATTAAATCAAGGACTATTCGAAATGATATGAAACTTATCATAAAATTTATATATGTTACAAGGGAATGTTGTGACAGAAGCCCGTGAAAACAAATCATCTGAAAATAAGATTCTATGAATCTTTTCGAAATGCATGTTTCTGTCAAAAATTCATAATGTATTATACACTACTTTCGGTCAAAAAATAAAATTAAATAGAGGACTGTTGGAAACGATACGAAAATTTTCAGGTGATTTATATATGTTACGAGGGAAGGTTATGATGGAAGTCCATGCAAAAAATCATCTGAAAATTAGATTCTATGAATCTTCTCGAAATGCATGTTTCGGTCAAAAAATCATAATAAACTAACACTAGTTTATACTAGTTTCGGTTAAATATAATTTTAAATCGTGGACATTTTGAAATGATAAGTAACTTTTTAAATCATTTATATATGTTAGGAGGGAAGGTTATGATGGAAGTCCATGCAAAAAATCATTTGAAAATTAGATTCTATGAATCTTTTCGAAATGCATGTTTCGGTAAAAAAAGCATAATATATTATACATTAGTTTCGCTCAAAATAAATAAATTAAATCGAGGACTGTTGAAAATGATACCAACCTTTTTAGATCCTTTCTATATGTTACGAGGGAAGGTTATGATAGAAATACATGCAAAAATTATCTGAAAAATAAATTCTATGAAACGCTTTGAAATGCAAGTTTCGGTCAAAAATGCATAATATATTATACACTACTTTATATTAGTTTCGGTCAAAAATCAAATTAAATCGGGGACTACACGAAACGATTCGAAACTTTTCAGATCGTTTATCTATGTTACGAGGAAAGGTTATGATGAAAGTCCGTGCAAAAAATCATATGAAAATTAGATTCTAAGAAACGTTTCGAAATGCAATTTTCAGTCAAAAAATCATAATATATTATACACTAGATTCGGTCAAAAAATCAAATTTAATAGAGGATTGTTCGAAACAATATTAAACTTTTCAGATCTTTTATATATGTTACGGGGGAAGGTTATGATGGAAGTCTGTGCAAAAAATCATCTGAAAATTTGATTATATGAATCTTCTCGAAATGCATGTTTCGGTGAAAAAATCATAAAATATTATACACTAGTTTATATCAGTTTCGGTCAAATATAATATTAAATCCTGGACAGTTTGAAATGATATGAAACTTTTCAGATCATTTATATATGTTAGGAGGGAAGGTTATGATGGAGTCCATGCGAAAAATCATCTAAACAATAGATTCTATGAATCTTTGGGAAATGCAAGTTTCGGTCAAAAATCATAATATATTATACACTAATTTCGGTCCAAAAATCAAATTAAATCGAGGACTGTTCAAAATGATACCAACCTTCTTATATCCTTTCTATATGTTACGAGGGAAGGTTATGATGGAAGTACATGCAAAAAATAATTTTAAAATAAATTTCTATGAAACGCTTTGAAATGCAAGTTTCGGTCAAAAATTCATAATATATTATACGCTAGTTTATACTAGTTTCGATCAAAAATTAAATTAAATCGGGGATTGTTCGAAACAATCTGAAAATTTTAAGATCATTTATATATGTTAGAAGGAAAGGTTATGGTTGAAGTCCATGCAAAAAATCATCTGAAAATTAGATACTAAGAAACTTTTTGAAATGCAAGTTTCGGTCAAAAATCATAATATATTATACACTAGTTTATTCTAGTTTTGGTCAAAAAATCGAATTAAATCAAGGACTATTCGAAATGATACGAAACTTATCATAAAATTTATATATGTTACAAGGGAATGTTGTGACAGAAGCCCATGAAAACAAATCATCTGAAAATAAGATTCTATGAATCTTTTCGAAATGCATGTTTCGGTCAAAAATTCATAATGTATTATACACTACTTTCGGTCAAAAAATAAAATTAAATAGAGGACTGTTGGAAACGATACGAAAATTTTCAGGTGATTTATATATGTTACGAGGGAAGGTTATGATGGAAGTCCATGCAAAAAATCATCTGAAATTAGATTCTATGAATCTTCTCGAAATGCATGTTTCGGTCAAAAAATCATAATAAACTAACACTAGTTTATACTAGTTTCGGTCAAATATAATTTTAAATCGTGGACATTTTGAAATGATAAGTAACTTTTTAAATCATTTATATATGTTAGGAAGGAAGGTTATGATGGAAGTCCGTGCAAAAAATCATCTGAAAATTAGATTCTAAGAATCTTTTCGAAATGCATGTTTCGGTAAAAAAAAATCATAATATATTATACATTAGTTTCGCTCAAAATAAATAAATTAAATCGAGGACTGTTGAAAATGATACCAACCTTTTTAGATCCTTTCTATATGTTACGAGGGAAGGTTATGATAGAAATACATGCAAAAATCATCTGAAAAATAAATTCTATGAAACGCTTTGAAATGCAAGTTTCGGTCAAAAATGCATAATATATTATACACTACTTTATATTAGTTTCGGTCAAAAATTAAATTAAATCGGGGACTACACGAAACGATTCGAAACTTTTCAGATCGTTTATCTATGTTACGAGGAAAGGTTATGATGAAAGTCCGTGCAAAAAATCATCTGAAAATTTGATTCTAAGAAACGTTTCGAAATGCAATTTTCAGTCAAAAAATCATAATATATTATACACTAGATTCGGTCAAAAAATCAAATTTAATAGAGGATTGTTCGAAACAATATTAAACTTTTCAGATCTTTTATATATGTTACGGGGGAAGGTTATGATGGAAGTCTGTGCAAAAAATCATCTGAAAATTTGATTATATGAATCTTCTCGAAATGCATGTTTCGGTGAAAAAATCATAAAATATTATACACTAGTTTATATCAGTTTCGGTCAAATATAATATTAAATCCTGGACAGTTTGAAATGATATGAAACTTTTCAGATCATTTATATATGTTAGGAGGGAAGGTTATGATGGAGTCCATGCGAAAAATCATCTAAACAATAGATTCTATGAATCTTTGGGAAATGCAAGTTTCGGTCAAAAATCATAATATATTATACACTAATTTCGGTCCAAAAATCAAATTAAATCGAGGACTGTTCAAAATGATACCAACCTTCTTATATCCTTTCTATATGTTACGAGGGAAGGTTATGATGGAAGTACATGCAAAAAATAATTTTAAAATAAATTTCTATGAAACGCTTTGAAATGCAAGTTTCGGTCAAAAATTCATAATATATTATACGCTAGTTTATACTAGTTTCGATCAAAAATTAAATTAAATCGGGGATTGTTCGAAACAATCTGAAAATTTTAAGATCATTTATATATGTTAGAAGGAAAGGTTATGGTTGAAGTCCATGCAAAAAATCATCTGAAAATTAGATACTAAGAAACTTTTTGAAATGCAAGTTTCGGTCAAAAATCATAATATATTATACACTAGTTTATTCTAGTTTTGGTCAAAAAATCGAATTAAATCAAGGACTATTCGAAATGATACGAAACTTATCATAAAATTTATATATGTTACAAGGGAATGTTGTGACAGAAGCCCATGAAAACAAATCATCTGAAAATAAGATTCTATGAATCTTTTCGAAATGCATGTTTCGGTCAAAAATTCATAATGTATTATACACTACTTTCGGTCAAAAAATAAAATTAAATAGAGGACTGTTGGAAACGATACGAAAATTTTCAGGTGATTTATATATGTTACGAGGGAAGGTTATGATGGAAGTCCATGCAAAAAATCATCTGAAATTAGATTCTATGAATCTTCTCGAAATGCATGTTTCGGTCAAAAAATCATAATAAACTAACACTAGTTTATACTAGTTTCGGTCAAATATAATTTTAAATCGTGGACATTTTGAAATGATAAGTAACTTTTTAAATCATTTATATATGTTAGGAAGGAAGGTTATGATGGAAGTCCGTGCAAAAAATCATCTGAAAATTAGATTCTAAGAATCTTTTCGAAATGCATGTTTCGGTAAAAAAAAATCATAATATATTATACATTAGTTTCGCTCAAAATAAATAAATTAAATCGAGGACTGTTGAAAATGATACCAACCTTTTTAGATCCTTTCTATATGTTACGAGGGAAGGTTATGATAGAAATACATGCAAAAATCATCTGAAAAATAAATTCTATGAAACGCTTTGAAATGCATGTTTCGGTCAAAAATGCATAATATATTATACACTACTTTATATTAGTTTCGGTCAAAAATAAAATTAAATTGGGGACTACACGAAACGATTCGAAACTTTTCAGATCGTTTATCTATGTTACGAGGAAAGGTTATGATGAAAGTCCGTGCAAAAAATCATCTGAAAATTTGATTCTAAGAAACGTTTCGAAATGCAATTTTCAGTCAAAAAATCATAATATATTATACACTAGATTCGGTCAAAAAATCAAATTTAATAGAGGATTGTTCGAAACAATATTAAACTTTTCAGATCTTTTATATATGTTACGGGGGAAGGTTATGATGGAAGTCTGTGCAAAAAATCATCTGAAAATTTGATTATATGAATCTTCTCGAAATGCATGTTTCGGTGAAAAAATCATAAAATATTATACACTAGTTTATATCAGTTTCGGTCAAATATAATATTAAATCCTGGACAGTTTGAAATGATATGAAACTTTTCAGATCATTTATATATGTTAGGAGGGAAGGTTATGATGGAGTCCATGCGAAAAATCATCTAAACAATAGATTCTATGAATCTTTGGGAAATGCAAGTTTCGGTCAAAAATCATAATATATTATACACTAATTTCGGTCCAAAAATCAAATTAAATCGAGGACTGTTCAAAATGATACCAACCTTCTTATATCCTTTCTATATGTTACGAGGGAAGGTTATGATGGAAGTACATGCAAAAAATAATTTTAAAATAAATTTCTATGAAACGCTTTGAAATGCAAGTTTCGGTCAAAAATTCATAATATATTATACGCTAGTTTATACTAGTTTCGATCAAAAATTAAATTAAATCGGGGATTGTTCGAAACAATCTGAAAATTTTAAGATCATTTATATATGTTAGAAGGAAAGGTTATGGTTGAAGTCCATGCAAAAAATCATCTGAAAATTAGATACTAAGAAACTTTTTGAAATGCAAGTTTCGGTCAAAAATCATAATATATTATACACTAGTTTATTCTAGTTTTGGTCAAAAAATCGAATTAAATCAAGGACTATTCGAAATGATACGAAACTTATCATAAAATTTATATATGTTACAAGGGAATGTTGTGACAGAAGCCCATGAAAACAAATCATCTGAAAATAAGATTCTATGAATCTTTTCGAAATGCATGTTTCGGTCAAAAATTCATAATGTATTATACACTACTTTCGGTCAAAAAATAAAATTAAATAGAGGACTGTTGGAAACGATACGAAAATTTTCAGGTGATTTATATATGTTACGAGGGAAGGTTATGATAGAAGTCCATGCAAAAAATCATCTGAAATTAGATTCTATGAATCTTCTCGAAATGCATGTTTCGGTCAAAAAATCATAATAAACTAACACTAGTTTATACTAGTTTCGGTCAAATATAATTTTAAATCGTGGACATTTTGAAATGATAAGTAACTTTTTAAATCATTTATATATGTTAGGAGGGAAGGTTATGATGGAAGTCCGTGCAAAAAATCATCTGAAAATTAGATTCTAAGAATCTTTTCGAAATGCATGTTTCGGTAAAAAAAAATCATAATATATTATACATTAGTTTCGCTCAAAATAAATAAATTAAATCGAGGACTGTTGAAAATGATACCAACCTTTTTAGATCCTTTCTATATGTTACGAGGGAAGGTTATGATAGAAATACATGCAAAAATCATCTGAAAAATAAATTCTATGAAACGCTTTGAAATGCATGTTTCGGTCAAAAATGCATAATATATTATACACTACTTTATATTAGTTTCGGTCAAAAATAAAATTAAATAGGGGACTACACGAAACGATTCAAAACTTTTCAGATCGTTTATCTATGTTACGAGGAAAGGTTATGATGAAAGTCCGTGCAAAAAATCATCTGAAAATTTGATTCTAAGAAACGTTTCGAAATGCAATTTTCAGTCAAAAAATCATAATATATTATACACTAGATTCGGTCAAAAAATCAAATTTAATAGAGGATTGTTCGAAACAATATTAAACTTTTCAGATCTTTTATATATGTTACGGGGGAAGGTTATGATGGAAGTCCGTGCAAAAAATCATCTGAAAATTTGATTCTATGAATCTTCTCGAAATGCATGTTTCGGTCAAAAAATCATAAAATATTATACACTAGTTTATATCAGTTTCGGTCAAATATAATATTAAATCCTGGACAGTTTGAAATGATATGAAACTTTTCAGCTCATTTATATATGTTAGGAGGGAAGGTTATGATGGAGTCCATGCGAAAAATCATCTAAACAATAGATTCTATGAATCTTTGGGAAATGCAAGTTTCGGTCAAAAATCATAATATATTATACACTAATTTCGGTCCAAAAATCAAATTAAATCGAGGACTGTTCAAAATGATACCAACCTTTTTATATCCTTTCTATATGTTACGAGGGAATGTTATGATGGAAGTACATACAAAAAATAATTTTAAAATTAATTTCTATGAAACGCTTTGAAATGCAAGTTTCGGTCAAAAATTCATAATATATTATACGCTAGTTTATACTAGTTTCGATCAAAAATAAAATTAAATCGGGGACTGTTCGAAACAATCCGAAACTTTTATTATCATTTATATATGTTAGGAGGAAAGGTTATGGTTGAAGTCCATGCAAAAAATCATCTGAAAATTAGATACTAAGAAACTTTTTGAAATGCAAGTTTCGGTCAAAAATCATAATATATTATACACTAGTTTATTCTAGTTTTGGTCAAAAAATCAAAATAAATCAAGGACTATTCGAAATGATACGAAACTTATCATAAAATTTATATATGTTACAAGGGAATGTTGTGACAGAAGCCCGTGAAAACAAATCATCTGAAAATAAGATTCTATGAATCTTTTCGAAATGCATGTTTCGGTCAAAAATTCAAAATGTGTTATACACTACTTTCGGTCAAAAAATAAAATTAAATAGAGGACTGTTGGAAACGTTACAAAAATTTTCAGTTGATTTATATATGTTACGAGGGAAGGTTATGATGGAAGTCCGTGCAAAAAATCATCTGAAAATTAGATTCTATGAATCTTCTCGAAATGCATGTTTCGGTCAAAAAATCATAATAAACTAACACTAGTTTATTCTAGTTTCGGTCAAATATAATTTTAAATCGTGGACATTTTGAAATAATAAGTAACTTCTTAAATCATTTATATATGTTAGGAGGGAAGGTTATTATGGAAGTCCATGCAAAAAATCATCTGAAAATTAGATTCTATGAATCTTTTCAAAAAGCATGTTTCGGTAAAAAAAATCATAATATATTATACATTATTTTCGCTCAAAATAAATAAATTAAATCGAGGACTGTTGAAAATGATACCAACCTTTTTAGATCCTTTCTATATGTTACGAGGGAAGGTTATGATAGAAATACATGCAAAAATCATCTGATAAATAAATTCTATGAAACGCTTTGAAATGCAAGTTTCGGTCAAAAATGCATAATATTTTATACACTACTTAATATTAGTTTCGGTCAAAAATCAAATTAAATCGGGGACTACTCAAAACGATTCGAGACTTTTCAGATCGTTTATATATGTTACGAGGAAAGGTTATGATGAAAGTCCGTGCAAAAAATCATCTGAAAATTAGATTCTAAGAAACGTTTCGAAATGCAATTTTCAGTCAAAAAATCATAATATATTATACACTAGATTCGGTCAAAAAATCAAATTTAATAGAGGATTGTTCGAAACAATATTAAACTTTTCAGATCTTTTATATATGTTACGGGGGAAGGTTATGATGGAAGTCCGTGCAAAAAATCATCTGAAAATTTGATTCTATGAATCTTCTCGAAATGCATGTTTCGGTCAAAAAATCATAAAATATTATACACTAGTTTATATCAGTTTCGGTCAAATATAATATTAAATCCTGGACAGTTTGAAATGATATGAAACTTTTCAGATCATTTATATATGTTAGTAGGGAAGGTTATGATGGAGTCCATTCGAAAAATCATCTAAACAATAGATTCTATGAATCTTTGGGAAATGCAAGTTTCGGTCAAAAATCATAATATATTATACACTAATTTCGGTCCAAAAATCAAATTAAATCGAGGACTGTTCAAAATGATACCAACCTTTTTATATCCTTTGTATATGTTTCGAGGGAATGTTATGATGGAAGTACATACAAAAAATAATTTTAAAATTAATTTCTATGAAACGCTTTGAAATGCAAGTTTCGGTCAAAAATTCATAAAATATTATACGCTAGTTTATACTAGTTTCGATCAAAAATAAAATTAAATCGGGGACTGTTCGAAACAATCCGAAACTTTTATTATCATTTATATATGTTAGGAGGAAAGATTATGGTTGAAGTCCATGCAAAAAATCATCTGAAAATTAGATACTAAGAAACTTTTTGAAATGCAAGTTTCGGTCAAAAATCATAATATATTATACACTAGTTTATTCTAGTTTTGGTCAAAAAATAAAATTAAATCAAGGACTATTCGAAATGATACGAAACTTATCATATAATTTATATATGTTACAAGGGAATGTTGTGACAGAAGCCCGTGAAAACAAATCATCTGAAAATAAGATTCTATGATTCTTTTCGAAATGCATGTTTCGGTCAAAAATTCATAATGTATTATACACTACTTTCGGTCAAAAAATAAAATTAAATAGAGGATTGTTGGAAACGATACGAAAATTTTCAGGTGATTTATATATGTTACGAGGGAAGGTTATGATGGAAGTCCATGCAAAAAATCATCTGAAAATTAGATTCTATGAATCTTCTCGAAATGCATGTTTCGGTCAAAAAATCATAATAAACTAACACTAGTTTATACTAGTTTCGGTCAAATATAATTTTAAATCGTGGACATTTTGAAATGATAAGTAACTTTTTAAATCATTTATATATGTTAGGAGGGAAGGTTATGATGGAAGTTCATGCAAAAAATCATCTGAAAATTAGCTTCTATGAATCTTTTCAAAATGCATGTTTCGGTAAAAAAAATCATAATATATTATACATTAGTTTCGCTCAAAATAAATAAATTAAATCGAGGACTGTTGAAAATGATACCAACCTTTTTAGATCCTTTCTATATGTTACGAGGGAAGGTTATGATATAAATACATGCAAAAATCATCTGAAAAATAAATTCTATGAAACGCTATGAAATGCAAGTTTCGGTCAAAAATGCATAATATATTATACACTACTTTATATTAGTTTCGGTCAAAAATCAAATTAAATCGGGGACATTCTCGAAATGATTCGAAACTTTTCAGATCGTTTATATATGTTACGAGGAAAAGTTATGATGAAAGTCCGTGCAAAAAATCATCTGAAAATTAGATTATAAGAAACGTTTCGAAATGCAATTTTCAGTCAAAAAATCATAATATATTATACACTAGATTCAGTCAAAAAATCAAATTTAATAGAGGATTGTTCGAAACAATATTATACTTTTCAGATCTTTTATATATGTTACGGGGGAAGGTTATGATGGAAGTCCGTGCAAAAAATCATCTGAAAATTTGATTCTAAGAATCTTCTCGAAATGCATGTTTCGGTCAAAAAATCATAAAATATTATACACTAGTTTATATCAGTTTCGGTAAAATATAATATTAAATCCTGGACAGTTTGAAATTATATGAAACTATTCAGATCATTTATATATGTTAGGAGGGAATGTTATGATGGAGTCCATGCGAAAAATCATCTAAACAATAGATTCTATGAATCTTTGGGAAATGCAAGTTTCGGTCAAAAATCATAATATATTATACACTATTTTCGGTCCAAAAATCAAATTAAATCGAGGACTGTTCAAAATGATACCAACCTTTTTATATCCTTTCTATATGTTACGAGGGAAGGTTATGATGGAAGTACATGCAAAAAATAATTTTAAAATTAATTTCTATGAAACGCTTTGAAATGCAAGTTTCGGTCAAAAATTCATAATATAGTATACGCTAGTTTATACTAGTTTCGATCAAAAATAAAATTAAATCGGGGACTGTTCAAAACAATCCGAAACTTTTAAGATCATTTATATATGTTAGGAGGAAAGGTTATGGTTGAAGTTCATGCAAAAAATCATCTGAAAATTAGATACTAAGAAACTTTTTGAAATGCAAGTTTCGGTCAAAAATCATAATATATTATACACTAGTTTATTCTAGTTTTGGTCAAACAATCAAATTAAATCAAGGACTATTCAAAATGATACGAAACTTATCATCAAAATTTATATATTTTACAAGGGAATGTTGTGACAGAAGCCCGTGAAAACAAATCATCTGAAAATAAGATTCTATGAATCTTTTCGAAATGCATGTTTCGGTCAAAAATTCATAATGTATTATACACTACTTTCGGTCAAAAAATAAAATTAAATAGAGGACTGTTGGAAACGATACGAAAATTTTCAGGTGATTTATATATGTTACGAGGGATGGTTATGATGGAAGTCCATGCAAAAAATCATCTGAAAATTAGATTCTATGAATCTTCTCGAAATGCATGTTTCGGTCAAAAAATCATAATAAACTAACACTAGTTTATAGTAGTTTCGGTCAAATATAATTTTAAATCATGGACATTTTGAAATGATAAGTAACTTTTTAAATCATTTATATATGTTAGGAGGGAAGGTTATGATGGAAGTCCATGCAAAAAAACATCTGAAAATTAGATTCTATGAATATTTTCGAAATGCATGTTTCGGTAAAAAAATCATAATATATTATACATTAGTTTCGCTCAAAATAAATAAATTAAATCGAGGACTGTTGAAAATGATACCAACCTTTTAAGATCCTTTCTATATGTTACGAGGGAAGGTTATGATATAAATACATGCAAAAATCATCTGAAAAATAAATTCTATGAAACGCTATGAAATGCAAGTTTCGGTCAAAAATGCATAATATATTATACACTACTTTATATTAGTTTCGGTCAAAAATTAAATTAAATCGGGGACATTCTCGAAACGATTCGAAACTTTTCAGATCGTTTATATATGTTACGAGGAAAAGTTATGATGAAAGTCCGTGCAAAAAATCATCTGAAAATTAGATTATAAGAAACGTTTCGAAATGCAATTTTCAGTCAAAAAATCATAATATATTATACACTAGATTCGGTCAAAAAATCAAATTTAATAGAGGATTGTTCGAAACAATATTATAATTTTCAGATCTTTTATATATGTTACGGGGGAAGGTTATGATGGAAGTCCGTGCAAAAAATCATCTGAAAATTTGATTTTAAGAATCTTCTCGAAATGCATGTTTCGGTCTAAAAATCATAAAATATTATACACTAGTTTATATCAGTTTCGGTCAAATATAATATTAAATCCTGGACAGTTTGAAATTATATGAAACTTTTCAGATCATTTATATATGTTAGGAGGGAAGGTTATGATGGAGTCCATGCGAAAAATCATCTAAACAATAGATTCTATGAATCTTTGGGAAATGCAAGTTTCGGTCAAAAATCATAATATATTATACACTAATTTCGGTCCAAAAATCAAATTAAATCGAGGACTGTTCAAAATGATACCAACCTTTTTATATCCTTTCTATATGTTACGAGGGAAGGTTATGATGGAAGTACATGCAAAAAATAATTTTAAAATTAATTTCTATGAAACGCTTTGAAATGCAAGTTTCGGTCAAAAATTCATAATATAGTATATGCTAGTTTATACTAGTTTCGATCAAAAATAAAATTAAATCGGGGACTGTTCGAAACAATCCGAAACTTTTAAGATCATTTATATATGTTAGGAGGAAAGGTTATGGTTGAAGTCCATGAAAAAAATCATCTGAAAATTAGATACTAAGAAACTTTTTGAAATGCAAGTTTCGGTCAAAAATCATAATATATTATACACTAGTTTATTCTAGTTTTGGTCAAACAATTAAATTAAATCAAGGACTATTCGAAATGATACGAAACTTATCATAATATTTATATATGTTACAAGGGAATGTTGTGACAGAAGCCCGTGAAAACAAATCATTTGAAAATAAGATTCTATGAATCTTTTCGAAATGCATGTTTCGGTCAAAAATTCATAATGTATTATACACTACTTTCGGTCAAAAATAAAATTAAATAGAGGACTGTTGGAAACGATACGAAAATTTTCAGGTGATTTATATATGTTACGAGGGAAGGTTATGATGGAAGTCCATGCAAAAAATCATCTGAAAATTAGATTCTATGAATCTTCTCGAAATGCATGTTTCGGTCAAAAAATCATAATAAACTAACACTAGTTTATACTAGTTTTGGTCAAATATAATTTTAAATCATGGACATTTTGAAATGATAAGTAACTTTTTAAATCATTTATATATGTTAGGAGGGAAGGTTATGATGGAAGTCCATGCAAAAAAATCATCTGAAAATTAGATTCTATGAATCTTTTCGAAATGCATGTTTCGGTAAAAAAAATCATAATATATTATACATTAGTTTCGCTCAAAATAAATAAATTAAATCGAGGAATGTTGAAAATGATACCAACCTTTTAAGATCCTTTTTATATGTTACGAGGGAAGGTTATGATAGAAATACATGTAAAAATCATCTGAAAAATAAATTCTATGAAACGCTTTGAAATGCAAGTTTCGGTCAAAAATGCATAATATATTATACACTACTTTATATTAGTTTCGGTCAAAAATCAAATTAAATCGGGGACTACTCGAAACGATTCGAAACTTTTCAGATCGTTTATATATGTTACGAGGAAAGGTTATGATGAAAGTCCGTGCAAAAAATCATCTGAAAATTAAATTCTACGAAACGTTTCGAAATGCAATTTTCAGTCAAAAAATCATAATATATTATACACTAGATTCGGTCAAAAAATCAAATTTAATAGAGGATTTTTCGAAACAATATTATACTTTTCAGATCTATTATATATGTTACAGGGGAAGGTTATGATGGAAGTCCGTGCAAAAAATCATCTGAAAATTTGATTCTATGAATCTTCTCGAAATGAATGTTTCGGTCAAAAAATCATAAAATATTATACACTAGTTTATATCAGTTTCGGTCAAATATAATATTAAATCCTGGACAGTTTGAAATTATATGAAACTTTTCAGATCATTTATATATGTTAGGAGGGAAGGTTATGATGGAGTCCATGCGAAAAATCATCTATACAATAGATTCTATGAATCTTTGGGAAATGCAAGTTTCGGTCAAAAATCATAATATATTATACACTAATTTCGGTCCAAAAATCAAATTAAATCGAGGACTGTTCAAAATGATACCAACCTTTTTATATCCTTTCTATATGTTACTGTCGCTCCCGGGATTTTCATCCTAGTACAAACGCGAAAGTGGCGCGGAAACGTTAGAGTCGCCAGCCAGACATTTTTATCCCGAATGAATGGGAAAGGTAATGTTGCACAAACCTGAGGAAGAAGGAAAGGACAAGGTCCTGCGAACCAAAGATCGGGGTTCGGGAGTCGGTTACGACCTGAGAAGGTATTAGCACCCCAGATCGTCCGCCGTACCCGACGGGATCCACGCTTGCTTGCTTGTTTCAAAGGGTGAGAAATAAGGTTGCTGCTGAATAGAACCGCTAACTGGAATGGAAAATGAGAAATGAACTGAAATGAGAAAATGAAAATAAAAGGGGAAATGTAGGGAAAATAAAGAATGTGCTCGAACGGGCCCTACCCCGCTGCCTACGTACCTCATCGGGATAATGAGGATCAGAGTCGACGTAGTTCGCCTAACCTAGGCGGAAACTATTTGTTTGTGTTTTTTACAGCTGGAACTGCGTATGTCTATGCTCAGGTGTTGCAGGCTCATCTGGTACGAGTGTGTTTACCGTCTTGCAAATGAGACAAGTCGTCGCGAGTTCGCGTTGTGAGTGAATGAGATGAGAAGAGAAGTTCCCGCAGGATAGTCGCTTATTGTTTGTTTTTTTGTCTTTTAAGAGAAATGTTTTGAGTTTATTTGTGAACGGTCTTGTACTAAGACTTATCCATCGCGGGAAGTATTTACACCTCGCCCCGAAACAGGACGCGTATAAACACTCCGCAACAAAGTCTCGTGTCGTACAAGATTGTTCGGTTTTTATTAAGTATTTTATTGCTTTTCTTTATGAGATGAGAAAGAATGACTCAAGTTGAAAAAAGGATAAACTAAGGGGGACTAAGACACAACCCTAAGTTAGTTATTATTTACAAGAGAGGTCCTATGGTTAATGAGGTATTCTAATCCTAAGAAAGAAAAGGAAGAAGAAGAAAAGAGAGTTAGAAACTAACTTACTTCCTAAGGAAGTTAAGTTGTCTCTAAAGAAAGGGAAAACCTATAGCAAGCACCAAGTGGTAAGGAAAACACATTTAGAATGCATAAAAGATAGGAATAAAGTGAGGCTTACCTCAATATTCCCCCCTACAAAACAAAGATTAGCATGACAATGCATATTGAAAGTAAAATCGAAACATGAAAGCGATTAAGTACCATAAACATCCTAGAATGGAACTAGGGTTCAAAATAAGACCTAAGTCTAAAGGCGAAGGTACCTAAAGGTTACATGACTTCTAAAGTCAGTAGCTACATGTTATAGGTCCCTAAGTATGCTAGGATACCTCACAAGATCAAACTATGTCAAACTATGTACAAAAAGTTCACCTAAGTTCACCTAAATGCAAATTAGGGTTTATGGATGAAGTATGAATGCATATGGCTTACAAACATGAATTAGTTCATGAAATGAACATCAAAGTCAGTAGTGAATGCTTATGAAGATGGATTAATGAATATACAATCATGGATGCAATGGATTAGGCATTTGGAGCAATGAGAAGAAGATGTGAGATGAAATGGAACAAACATCGCATAAGATCGCACATGATGCAAACTAAGGAAGAATGGCATGTGAATATGCATGAAATGATTATGGGTCAGTAGCATACAAGGTTTGAGATGCAATTAGAATGCATGAATAGGCATTGATGATTTCCACATAATTCAAGTTAAACATTTAGAAGAGAAGAGAATCCATTTTAGGTTAAAGTATGTCCAAATAATTATGCACTTTGAATCACAAAACAAACCAAATGAGTATGGTTCAAAAAAGTGACCTATGACTGGAATTAAAGGCATACAAATGACCTATAATCAACTCCTAAAAGCTACCAAAAATCCCCTCAAGAAAATGGCATGAATGCCTTTCTAAATCCTAGGATATGGAGCAAATACATACATGAATCAACCTAGGATCTAGGTGACATGGAAAAATAGCAAAAAGGCTTAAAAAAATATGAAATTAAATCCCTGGAATGATATAGTCATTATCTCACATTGTCCAAAAGGATTATACAAAATTATGCACCAAAGTGCCAAAACAATTACTTGACTAGCAAGGTAGCAATGAATGATCATCAAAAAACAACTCCACAAAGTGGATCAAAAAGGGCATCTAAAATTATGAAAAAATGCCTAAGGGGCATAAAAATATCACAAATTACAGTGATTAATCACACACAAAAAATAGGTCTCACACCTATGGGGAAAAATTGTTTTTTGGTACCTTATGCCAAAACACTCCATTTTGGGACAGCTTATGATCTAAAATCCAAATTAATTATTAAAACCACCCAAATCTGGAAACAAAAAATATGACAAATTAATTAAGAGGGTGAGGATCACTCATGAATTTTTCCAGAATTTTATCTCACCTAAAACTATTTTTAATAATTGCGACGAAACGGGCAAAAAAGTGGATTTTAAGGGGAAGTGAAAGGAATCGATCCTAATGGTTCTTAACCTAATCCCTAAGTTCCGAAATCGACGCATATCATCATAAATCACAAATATAACCAATGCCTCAGGTGGGAGGGCTCAGCATGCACCTTAAGTTATATGGTCCTAAGCCGCATACGACTATAATGATGCTTAAAAGCCGAAAAAAGCTCGAAATCACTTACTTGATCGAAGTGCCGATTCTTCACATGAAAGAAATTCGGAAAAAAATCCCCAAGCAAGGTCTTGTAGTCTCCTATGAGCAAAATAAATGCCCATCTTCCATATTGGCTTTGTGAAGCTTTACAAAAATCAAAATCGATACAAATCGATCGAAAAAGACTCATGAACCATTTAATTCAAATTAATCTCCAACAATAATTAAAATTAGTAAAAAAAAAAATTCTAATTAAATTTTGCAAGAAATAGATTAAAGATAAAAAATCCTCAAAAATTGATTAACAAAGAAAATTAACAAAAAAAACTATGTAGAAATCTCTTAAATCAAAGAAAACGCAGGGGTGTAAATATAATACAGGTGTTATGAATAATAATAAAAAGACTGGCCCAAGGCCCAAACCGTAATCTGCAATGAGGGGGGTGCGGATAGTGAGTTTAGGTGGTGCATTCTGGATTTCCATGGACTTTGAGCCCAATTCCATATGCTGAGTTCGTGAGGGGGTGTGAATGGTAGACGGGGGTGCGATTAACATTACTATGGATCCTGAAGCCCAATCTGTGTTACCATGAGAAAACCCTAATTTATCAGAATAATAAAACATGAAAATTTCTCTTCTTCTTCACAAAGGTGCCGCCACCCTTACTCTCTCTCAATCTTCTCATCGCGCCATGGCCGCCGGGAAAAGAAACCATAAACTCCGCCATGAATCTATCTCAAACGCTCCCTCTCACTGTGTTCTTTCTTCTTTCCTTGGATTAACCATTATTACCGCCGTGCCGTCAATGATTCTCCAAGAACCCGGCCGTCAAAATTAAAACCCTAGCCGCGACTCTTTCGTCACCGTTCGTCTTCATCGATTGTGTTGTTCGGTCCTCACCTCTCTCCAAGAATAACTTCTGGTGAAACGAATTTGTTGCGACCTCCTTCGACACCGTTCACTCTTGCCTTCGTTGTCTTCTCCGTCAATACCTCTGATGACGCATTCCCAAAACCAAAAGCTCCTCCTCTCAAAGCACCGATCACACTCCGTTCTTCAGCACCACTTCGCCATGCTCGCCACGAAATCTCCACTGTCATTCTCATCAGTACCGCCTCAACTCTTTCATCTTCGCCTCAATTGAAATCCTAAACAAATGATCGACCTCGATTCGAAGCTTCTTAGGTGCGTTCTTTGATTCCCATTCCCCTCACGCGGGTCATTCTTCTTTGACTTCTTTATGCGTGCCTGAGTTGTTGGTGTTTGTTGCAGGCTATGGTCGATTCGAAGATGAGATTGATGAGCAATGAAGAACAAGGCAAGATTGACGAAGCTGATTCAAGTTGAGAGAAAACGAATTGCAAGTTTTACGATGGTGATGATGAAGTTGCATATTGTTGATGAAGACGTGACGATCTTGGTAAGTTCTGTTTCGTTGTTCCTCTTTACGCGTGATTCCGTTTCGATCGTTATTGCTTCGTCAACTTCTGTCTCGTCTTGAAGTTATTGTGGACGAATCTTGCGATTTTTGTGATGAAAGCCTGGTTCTGACCTGTGTTGGTAAGGTGGTTTCATGAACTTTGACTGTTTTATGGATTCGCAGGTTCAAGACTGTTGTGACGATGATGTGAGCCACTCAAGATTTGCGAAGTTTTGTGGATGAAGGTGGAAGCCGTGACATTGGTAAAGATGAACATTGCAGAGTGATTAGAGGAAATGATGGGTTGTGGTGAAGAATTTGTTGTAGTGTTATGTTGATGTTGAGCTGAGATTTGGAGATTATGATGCAGGTTCTTGAAGCTTTGCTGAGGATTATTTTGAGGTAAATGCTCTTATCTGAAATTGCTCCTCCTGAACTGATTATGAGTTATTGTTGATGATGATGATTTGTGATGCAGGTTTATGATAAAATCAAAAAAAGACTAATGAATGGTTGGAGCTGGAAAATTGAAAGGTTGAAGGGGAAGAAGGGTGATGGTCCTAAAGAAGAGTTTTTTGAAGGTTTTTCAATATTGAAGATTGATGAAGATATGAAGAAAAATGGAGTTTTTCGAAGTGAGAATCTTGATGAAGGTTTTGTAGGTGAATGGGTGATGATTGAAAAAAGAATTCTGAGTTTTTATTTCTTCCCCTTTGTTGGATTTTCTTCCTGTATATCTTTTGTAACTGTTTCTGTTGAAACTGTTATTTTTCACTGATATATCAGTTATGGAACTGATTTTTTTTCTTCTGTTTGTAACTGAATTTTTATGGAATTTTTAATTTTCTCATCATTTTTGGTGCAATTTTATTATAGTTTGTAACTATAACTTTTCGATAATTCCTTCCCTTTTTGCCCTTATATGAACACTTGGTTATGTCAATTTATGTGATTTTCCTTTGATTGAATTTGAAATGTGGCAAGCAAAAATCAGTTACAATTTGGGCTGAACTTGAATTAAGAAATCCAAACCTATGGACATAGCTCTTGACCTATTAAAAAAATAGAAAGAAATTAATGGTGGTAAAGAGGATGAATATTTTTAAATGGACTTAATGAATTGGACCTAGAATTATGGTTATTGATTTAGGGAAAAAGCAAAGAAAGAAATGGATATGTTATGGATTTGCCATTTGAGTTTGGACAACAAAATGAGGCCAGAATAGGGATTTTAATTAGGCCCAAAGTAAGATTAAGAGGAAATAGGATTAAAAGGATGATAGAAATATAATCAATGGGTTTGGAAACAAGAACCAATATATGGACTAAGAATGAAACCTGAACATCCATGGACACGAATCTTGGTTATTAACATCGATTGGCACGACATAATCATTTTGACCGGATGCGGTTTTCAACAAGCTCGTATCTTCGAATCCCACTCAATACATCCGACTCAACTTAATCAACTCAAGAACTCAATCCGTATCAAACTCGTATCCTCAACGGATCCCCAAACTCAAACTTCAATCAATAAAACTTCGACTTTATTAACTTGTATCACCAACAACAAAACACAGTGATCTAATCACCATACGAGTCCATAACTTGATCTCTTGCACCGTGAACCAATGTCCCTTTGTCATGAACCCTAATCACCTCCGCATGCGCCATGGTCTTCAATAAATTGTGTCTCAAATAATAATGGAATCCCTTGAACAAAAAGATTATTCATGAACGGATTTTCGCAAGGAAACTTTGTCGGGTATCACTAAATTAGGGAAATAAACCCTAACTCGTGATTTAAACGTCAAACACAAATCATTTGCGAACCACCGTTTATAGCGAAACTCACTCATGATTTTAATGAAACCCTAACACCTGCGACGCACAATACTACGGAGCATTCTTGAGTGTAGTCGTCAGATATATCACCAGAAGATGTTTTTGATCCCATGCCTTAGGAGCCGATGAAATGCATGATCGTGAATGTAATGACATAATGGAAGATGCAGATGAAATGCAAAGTGGCAAGCCATTTAGGGCAAAAAGAATGAGGGAAAATTTTGAGGTATTACAGCTACGAGGGAAGGTTATGATGGAAGTACATGCAAAAAATAATTTTAAAATTAATTTCTATGAAACGCTTTGAAATGCAAGTTTCGTTCCTAAATTCATAATATATTATACACTAGTTTATACTAGTTTCGATCAAAAATCAAATTAAACCGGGGACTGTTCGAAACAATCCGAAACTTTTAAGATCATTTATATATGTTAGGAGGAAAGTTATGGTTGAATTCCATGCAAAAAATCATCTGAAAATTAGATGCTAAGAAACTTTTCGAAATGCAAATTTCGGTCAAAAATCATAATATATTATACACTAGTTTATTCTAGTTCTGGTCAAAAAAATCAAATTAAATCAAGGACTATTCGAAATGATACGAAACTTATCATAAAATTTATATATGTTACAATGGAATGTTGTGACAGAAGCCCGTGAAAACAAATCATCTGAAAATAAGATTCTATGAATCTTTTCGAAATGCATGTTTCGATCAAAAATTCATAATGTATTATACACTACTTTCGATCAAAAAATAAAATTAAATAGAGGACTGTTGGAAACGATACGAAAATTTTCAGGTGATTTATATATGTTACGAGGGAAGGTTATGATGGAAGTCCATGCAAAAAATCATCTGAAAATTAGATTCTATGAATCTTCTCGAAATGCATGTTTCGGTCAAAAAATCCTAATAAATTAAACACTAGTTTATACTAGTTTCGGTCAAATATAATTTTAAATCGTGGACATTTTGAAATGATAAGTAACTTGTTAAATCATTTATATATGTTAGGAGGGAAGGTTATGATGGAAGTCCATACAAAAAATCATCTGAAAATTAGATTCTATGAATCTTTTCGAAATGCATGTTTCGGTAAAAAAATCATAATATATTATACATTAGTTTCGCTCAAAATAAATAAATTAAATCGAGGACTGTTGAAAATGATACCAACCTTTTAAGATCCTTTTTATATGTTACGAGGGAAGGTTATGATAGAAATACATGCAAAAATCATCTGAAAAATAAATTCTATAAACGCTTTGAAATGCAAATTTCGGTCAAAAATTCATAATATATTATACACTACTTTATATTAGTTTCGGTCAAAAATCAAATTACATCGGGGACTAATCGAAACGATTCGAAACTTTTCAGATCATTTATATATGTTACGAGGAAAGGTTATGATGAAAGTCCGTGCAAAAAATCATCTGAAAATTAGATTCTAAGAAACGTTTCAAAATGCAATTTTCAGTCAAAAAATCGTAATATATTATACACTAGATTCGGTCAAAAAATCAAATTTAATAGAGGATTGTTCGAAACAATATTAAACTTTTCAGATCTTTTATATATGTTACGAGGGAAGGTTATGATGGAAGTCCGTGCAAAAAATCATCTGAAATTTTGATTCTATGAATCTTCTCGAAATGCATGTTTCGGTCAAAAAATCATAAAATATTATACACTAGTTTATATCAGTTTCGGTCAAATATAATATTAAATCCTGGACAGTTTGAAATGATTGAAACTTTTCATATCATTTATATATGTTAGGAGGGAAGGTTATGATGGAAGTCCATGCGAAAAATCATCTAAACAATAGATTCTATGAATCTTTGGGAAATGCAATTTTCGGTCAAAAATCATAATATATTATACACAAATTTCGGCCCAAAATTCAAATTAAATCGAGGACTGTTCAAAATTATACCAACCTTTTTATATCCTTTCTATATGTTACGAGGGAAGGTTATGATAGAAGTAAATGCAAAAAATAATTTTAAAATTAATTTCTATGAAACGCTTTGAAATGCAAGTTTCGGTCAAAAATTCATAATATATTATACGCTAGTTTATACTAGTCTCGATCAAAAATCAAATTAAATCGGGGACTGTTCGAAACAATCCGAATCTTTTAAGATCATTTATATATGTTAGGAGGAAAGGTTATGGTTGAAGTCCATGCAAAAAATCATCTGAAAAGTAGATACTAAGAAACTTTTCGAAATGCAAGTTTCGGTCAAAAATCATAATATATTATACACTAGTTTATTCTAGTTTTGGTCAAAAAATCAGATTAAATCAAGGACTATTCGAAATGATACGAAACTTATCATAAAATTTATATATGTTACAAGGGAATGTTGTGACAGAAGCCCGTGAAAACAAATCATCTGAAAATAAGATTCTATGAATCTTTTCAAAATGCATGTTTCGGTCAAAAATTCATAATGTATTATACACTACTTTCGGTCAAAAAATAAAATTAAATAGAGGACTGTTGGAAACGATACGAAAATTTTCAGGTGATTTATATATGTTACGAGGGAAGGTTAAGATGGAAGTCCATGCAAAAAATCATCTGAAAATTAGATTCTATGAATCTTCTCGAAATGCATGTTTCGGTCAAAAAATCCTAATAAATTAAACACTAGTTTAAACTAGTTTCGGTCAAATATAATTTTAAATCGTGGACATTATGAAATGATAAGTAACTTTTTAAATCATTTATATATGTTAGGAGGGAAGGTTATGATGGAAATCCATGCAAAAAATCATCTGAAAATTAGATTCTATGAATCTTTTTGAAATGCATGTGTCGGTAAAAAAAATCATAATATATTATACATTAGTTTCGCTCAAAATAAATAAATTAAATCGAGGACTGTTGAAAATGATACCAACCTTTTTAGACCCTTTCTATATGTTACGAGGGAAGGTTGTGATAGAAATACATGCAAAAATCATCTGAAAAATATATCTATGAAACGCTTTGAAATGCAAGTTTCGGTCAAAAATGCATAATATATTATACACTACTTTATATTAGTTTCGGTCAAAAATCAAATTAAATCGGGGACTATTCGAAACGATTCGAAACTTTTCAGATCGTTTATATATGTTACGAGGAAAGGTTATGATGAAAGTCCGTGCAAAAAATCATCTGAAAATTAGATTCTAAGAAACGTTTCGAAAATGCAATTTTCAGTCAAAAAATCATAATATATTATACACTAGATTCGGTCAAAAAATCAAATTTAATAGAGGATTGTTCGAAACAATATTAAACTTTTCAGATCTTTTATATATGTTACGAGGGAAGGTTATGATGGAAGTCCGTGCAAAAAATCATCTGAAATTTTGATTCTATGAATCTTCTCGAATTGCATGTTTCGGTCAAAAAATCATAAAATATTATACACTAGTTTATATCAGTTTCGGTCAAATATAATATTATATCCTGGACAGTTTGAAATGATATGAAACTTTTCATATCATTTATATATGTTAGGAGGGAAGGTTATGATGGAAGTCCATGCGAAAAATCATCTAAACAATAGATTCTATGAATCTTTGGGAAATGCAAGTTTCGGTCAAAAATCATAATATATTATACACTACTTTCGGTCCAAAAATCAAATTAAATCAAGGACTATTCAAAATGATACCAACCTTTTTATATCCTTTCTATATGTTACGAGGGAAGGTTTTGATGGAAGTACATGCAAAAAATAATTTAAAAATTAATTTCTTTGAAACGCTTTGAAATGCAAGTTTCGGTCAAAAATTCATAATATATTATACGCTAGTTTATACTAGTCTCGATCAAAAATCAAATTAAATCGGGGACTGTTCGAAACAATCCGAATCTTTTAAGATCATTTATATATGTTAGGAGGAAAGGTTATGGTTGAAGTCCATGCAAAAAATCATCTGAAAAGTAGATACTAAGAAACTTTTCGAAATGCAAGTTTCGGTCAAAAATCATAATATATTATACACTAGTTTATTCTAGTTTTGGTCAAAAAATCAAATTAAATCAAGGACTATTCGAAATGATACGAAACTTATCATAAAATTTATATATGTTACAAGGGAATGTTGTGACAGAAGCCCGTGAAAACAAATCATCTGAAAATAAGATTCTATGAATCTTTTCGAAATGCATGTTTCGGTCAAAAATTCATAATGTATTATACACTACTTTCGGTCAAAAAATAAAATTAAATAGAGGACTGTTGGAAACGATACGAAAATTTTCAGGTGATTTATATATGTTACGAGGGAAGGTTAAGATGGAAGTCCATGCAAAAAATCATCTGAAAATTAGATTCTATGAATCTTCTCGAAATGCATGTTTCGGTCAAAAAATCCTAATAAATTAAACACTAGTTTAAACTAGTTTCGGTCAAATATAATTTTAAATCATGGACATTATGAAATGATAAGTAACTTTTTAAATCATTTATATATGTAAGGAGGGAAGGTTATGATGGAAATCCATGCAAAAAATCATCTGAAAATTAGATTCTATGAATCTTTTCGAAATGCATGTGTCGGTAAAAAAATCATAATATATTATACATTAGTTTCGCTCAAAATAAATAAATTAAATCGAGGACTGTTGAAAATGATACCAACCTTTTTAGACCCTTTCTATATGTTACGAGGGAAGGTTGTGATAGAAATACATGCAAAAATCATCTGAAAAATATATCTATGAAACGCTTTGAAATGCAAGTTTCGGTCAAAAATGCATAATATATTATACACTACTTTATATTAGTTTCGGTCAAAAATCAAATTAAATCGGGGACTATTCGAAACGATTCGAAACTTTTCAGATCTTTTATATATGTTACGAGGAAAGGTTATGATGAAAGTCCGTGCAAAAAATCATCTGAAAATTAGATTCTAAGAAACGTTTCGAAAATGCAATTTTCAGTCAAAAAATCATAATATATTATACACTAGATTCGGTCAAAAAATCAAATTTAATAGAGGATTGTTCGAAACAATATTAAACTTTTCAGATCTTTTATATATGTTACGAGGGAAGGTTATGATGGAAGTCCGTGCAAAAAATCATCTGAAATTTTGATTCTATGAATCTTCTCGAAATGCATGTTTCGGTCAAAAAATCATAAAATATTATACACTAGTTTATATCAGTTTCGGTCAAATATAATATTAAATCCTGGACAGTTTGAAATGATTGAAACTTTTCATATCATTTATATATGTTAGGAGGGAAGGTTATGATGGAAGTCCATGCGAAAAATCATCTAAACAATAGATTCTATGAATCTTTGGGAAATGCAATTTTCGGTCAAAAATCATAATATATTATACACAAATTTCGGCCCAAAATTCAAATTAAATCGAGGACTGTTCAAAATTATACCAACCTTTTTATATCCTTTCTATATGTTACGAGGGAAGGTTATGATAGAAGTAAATGCAAAAAATAATTTTAAAATTAATTTCTATGAAACGCTTTGAAATGCAAGTTTCGGTCAAAAATTCATAATATATTATACGCTAGTTTATACTAGTCTCGATCAAAAATCAAATTAAATCGGGGACTGTTCGAAACAATCCGAATCTTTTAAGATCATTTATATATGTTAGGAGGAAAGGTTATGGTTGAAGTCCATGCAAAAAATCATCTGAAAAGTAGATACTAAGAAACTTTTCGAAATGCAAGTTTCGGTCAAAAATCATAATATATTATACACTAGTTTATTCTAGTTTTGGTCAAAAAATCAGATTAAATCAAGGACTATTCGAAATGATACGAAACTTATCATAAAATTTATATATGTTACAAGGGAATGTTGTGACAGAAGCCCGTGAAAACAAATCATCTGAAAATAAGATTCTATGAATCTTTTCAAAATGCATGTTTCGGTCAAAAATTCATAATGTATTATACACTACTTTCGGTCAAAAAATAAAATTAAATAGAGGACTGTTGGAAACGATACGAAAATTTTCAGGTGATTTATATATGTTACGAGGGAAGGTTAAGATGGAAGTCCATGCAAAAAATCATCTGAAAATTAGATTCTATGAATCTTCTCGAAATGCATGTTTCGGTCAAAAAATCCTAATAAATTAAACACTAGTTTAAACTAGTTTCGGTCAAATATAATTTTAAATCGTGGACATTATGAAATGATAAGTAACTTTTTAAATCATTTATATATGTTAGGAGGGAAGGTTATGATGGAAATCCATGCAAAAAATCATCTGAAAATTAGATTCTATGAATCTTTTTGAAATGCATGTGTCGGTAAAAAAAATCATAATATATTATACATTAGTTTCGCTCAAAATAAATAAATTAAATCGAGGACTGTTGAAAATGATACCAACCTTTTTAGACCCTTTCTATATGTTACGAGGGAAGGTTGTGATAGAAATACATGCAAAAATCATCTGAAAAATATATCTATGAAACGCTTTGAAATGCAAGTTTCGGTCAAAAATGCATAATATATTATACACTACTTTATATTAGTTTCGGTCAAAAATCAAATTAAATCGGGGACTATTCGAAACGATTCGAAACTTTTCAGATCGTTTATATATGTTACGAGGAAAGGTTATGATGAAAGTCCGTGCAAAAAATCATCTGAAAATTAGATTCTAAGAAACGTTTCGAAAATGCAATTTTCAGTCAAAAAATCATAATATATTATACACTAGATTCGGTCAAAAAATCAAATTTAATAGAGGATTGTTCGAAACAATATTAAACTTTTCAGATCTTTTATATATGTTACGAGGGAAGGTTATGATGGAAGTCCGTGCAAAAAATCATCTGAAATTTTGATTCTATGAATCTTCTCGAATTGCATGTTTCGGTCAAAAAATCATAAAATATTATACACTAGTTTATATCAGTTTCGGTCAAATATAATATTATATCCTGGACAGTTTGAAATGATATGAAACTTTTCATATCATTTATATATGTTAGGAGGGAAGGTTATGATGGAAGTCCATGCGAAAAATCATCTAAACAATAGATTCTATGAATCTTTGGGAAATGCAAGTTTCGGTCAAAAATCATAATATATTATACACTACTTTCGGTCCAAAAATCAAATTAAATCAAGGACTATTCAAAATGATACCAACCTTTTTATATCCTTTCTATATGTTACGAGGGAAGGTTTTGATGGAAGTACATGCAAAAAATAATTTAAAAATTAATTTCTTTGAAACGCTTTGAAATGCAAGTTTCGGTCAAAAATTCATAATATATTATACGCTAGTTTATACTAGTCTCGATCAAAAATCAAATTAAATCGGGGACTGCTCGAAACAATCCCAAACTTTTCAGATCATTTATATATGTTAGGAGGAAAGGTTATGGTTGAAGTCCATGCAAAAAATCATCTGAAAAGTAGATACTAAGAAACTTTTCGAAATGCAAGTTTCGGTCAAAAATCATAATATATTATACACTAGTTTATTCTAGTTTTGGTCAAAAAATCAAATTAAATCAAGGACTATTCGAAATGATACGAAACTTATCATAAAATTTATATATGTTACAAGGGAATGTTGTGACAGAAGCCCGTGAAAACAAATCATCTGAAAATAAGATTCTATGAATCTTTTCGAAATGCATGTTTCGGTCAAAAATTCATAATGTATTATACACTACTTTCGGTCAAAAAATAAAATTAAATAGAGGACTGTTGGAAACGATACGAAAATTTTCAGGTGATTTATATATGTTACGAGGGAAGGTTAAGATGGAAGTCCATGCAAAAAATCATCTGAAAATTAGATTCTATGAATCTTCTCGAAATGCATGTTTCGGTCAAAAAATCCTAATAAATTAAACACTAGTTTAAACTAGTTTCGGTCAAATATAATTTTAAATCATGGACATTATGAAATGATAAGTAACTTTTTAAATCATTTATATATGTAAGGAGGGAAGGTTATGATGGAAATCCATGCAAAAAATCATCTGAAAATTAGATTCTATGAATCTTTTCGAAATGCATGTGTCGGTAAAAAAATCATAATATATTATACATTAGTTTCGCTCAAAATAAATAAATTAAATCGAGGACTGTTGAAAATGATACCAACCTTTTTAGACCCTTTCTATATGTTACGAGGGAAGGTTGTGATAGAAATACATGCAAAAATCATCTGAAAAATATATCTATGAAACGCTTTGAAATGCAAGTTTCGGTCAAAAATGCATAATATATTATACACTACTTTATATTAGTTTCGGTCAAAAATCAAATTAAATCGGGGACTATTCGAAACGATTCGAAACTTTTCAGATCTTTTATATATGTTACGAGGAAAGGTTATGATGAAAGTCCGTGCAAAAAATCATCTGAAAATTAGATTCTAAGAAACGTTTCGAAAATGCAATTTTCAGTCAAAAAATCATAATATATTATACACTAGATTCGGTCAAAAAATCAAATTTAATAGAGGATTGTTCGAAACAATATTAAACTTTTCAGATCTTTTATATATGTTACGAGGGAAGGTTATGATGGAAGTCCGTGCAAAAAATCATCTGAAATTTTGATTCTATGAATCTTCTCGAAATGCATGTTTCGGTCAAAAAATCATAAAATATTATACACTAGTTTATATCAGTTTCGGTAAAATATAATTTATATCCTGGACAGTTTGAAATGATATGAAACTTTTTCATATCATTTATATATGTTAGGAGGGAAGGTTATGATGGAAGTCCATGCGAAAAATCATCTAAACAATAGATTCTATGAATCTTTGGGAAATGCAAGTTTCGGTCAAAAATCATAATATATTATACACTACTTTCGGTCCAAAAATCAAATTAAATCAAAGACTGTTCAAAATGATACCAACCTTTTTATATCCTTTCTATATGTTACGAGGGAAGGTTTTGATGGAAGTACATGCAAAAAATAATTTTAAAATTAATTTCTTTGAAATGCTTTGAAATGCAAGTTTCGGTCAAAAATTCATAATATATTATACGCTAGTTTATACTAGTCTCGATCAAAAATCAAATTACATCGGGGACTGTTCGAAACAATCCGAAACTTTTAAGATCATTTATATATGTTAGGAGGAAAGGTTATGGTTGAAGTCCATGCAAAAAATCATCTGAAAATTAGATACTAAGAAACTTTTTGAAATGCAAGTTTCGGTCAAAAATCATAATATATTATACACTAGTTTATTCTAGTTTTGGTCAAAAAATCAAATTAAATCAAGGACTATTCGAAATGATACGAAACTTATCATAAAATTTATATATGTTACAAGGGAATGTTGTGACAGAAGCCCGTGAAAACAAATCATCTGAAAATAAGATTCTATGAATCTTTTCGAAATGCATGTTTTGGTCAAAAATTCATAATGTATTATACACTACTTTCGGTCAAAAAATAAAATTAAATAGAGGACTGTTGGAAACGATACGAAAATTTTCAGGTGATTTATATATGTTACGAGGGAAGGTTATGATGGAAGTCCATGCAAAAAATCATCTGAAAATTAGATTCTATGAATCTTCTCGAAATGCATGTTTCGGTCAAAAAATCCTAATAAATTAAACACTAGTTTATACTACTTTCGGTCAAATATAATTTTAAATCGTGGACATTATGAAATGATAAGTAACTTTTTAAATAATTTATATATGTTAGGAGGGAAGGTTATGATGGAAGTCCATGCAAAAAATGATCAGAAAATTAGATTCTATGAATCTTTTCGAAATGCATGTTTCGGTAAAAAAAATCATAATATATTATACACTAGTTTCGCTCAAAATAAATAAATTAAATCGAGGACTGTTGAAAATGATACCAACCTTTTTAGATCCTTTCTATATGTTACGAGGGAAGGTTATGATAGAAATACATGCAAAAATCATCTGAAAAACAAAATCTATGAAACGATTTGAAATGCAAGTTTCGGTCAAAAATTCATAATATATTATACACTACTTTATATTAGTTTCGTTCAAAAATCAAATTAAATCGGGGACTAGTCGAAACCATCCGAAACTTTTCAAATTGTTTATATATATTAGGAGGAAAGGTTATGATGGAAGTCCGTGCAAAAAATCATCTGAAAATTAGATTCAAAGAACTTTTCAAAATGCAATTTTCATTCAAAAAATCATAATATATTATACACTAGATTCGGTCAAAAAATCAAATTTAATAGAGAACTTTTCGAAACAATATTAAACTTTTCAGATCTTTTATATATGTTACGAGGGAAGGTTATGATAGAAGTACGTGCAAAAAATCACCTGAAAATTTGATTCTATGAATCTTCTCGAAATGCATGTTTCGGTCAAAAAATCATAAAATATTATACACTAGTTTATATCAGTTTCGGTCAAATATAATATTAAATCCTGGACAGCTTGAAATGATATGAAACTTTTTAGGTCATTTATATATGTTAGGAGGGAAGGTTTTGATGGAAGTCCATGCGAAAAATCATCTAAACAATAGATTCTATGAATCTTTGGGAAAGGCATGTTTCGGTCAAATATAATATTAAATCCTGGACAGTTTGAAACGATACGAAACTTTTCAGATCATTTATATATGTTAGGAGGGAAGGTTATGATGGAAGTCCATGCGAAAAATCATCTAAACAATATATTCTATGAATCTTTGGGAAATGCAAGTTTCGATCAAAAATCATAATATATTATACACTAATTTCGGTCCAAAAATCAAATTAAATCGAGGACTGTTCAAAATGATCCCAACCTTTTTATATCCTTTCTATATGTTACGAGGGAAGGTTATAATGGAAGTACATGCAAAAAATAATTTTAAAATTAATTTCTATGAAACGTTTTGAAATGTAAGTTTCGATCAAAATTTCATAATATATTATACGCTAGTTTATACTAGTTTCGATCAAAAATCAAATTAAATCGGGGACTGCTCGAAACAATCCCAAAGTTTTCAGATCATGTATATATGTTAGGAGGAAAGGTTATGGTTGAAGTCCATGCAAAAAATCATCTGAAAATTAGATACTAAGAAACTTTTTGAAATGCAAGTTTCGGTCAAAAATCATAATATATTATACACTAGTTTATTCTAGTTTTGGTCAAAAAATCAAATTAAATTAGGACTATTCGAAACGATACGAAACTTATCAGAAAATTTATATATGTTACAAGGGAATGTTATGATAGTAGCCCATGAAAAAATATCATCTGAAAATAAGATTCTATGAATCTTTTCGAAATGCATGTTTTTGTCAAAAATTCATAATGTATTATACACTACTTTTGGTCAAAAAATAAAATTAAATAGAGGATTGTTGGAAACGATACGAAAATTTTCAGGTGATTTATATATGTTACGAGGGAAGGTTATGATGGAAGTCCATGCAAAAAATCATCTGAAAATTAGATTCTATGAATCTTCTCGAAATGCATGTTTCGGTCAAAAAAACATAATAAATTAAACACTATTTTATACTACTTTCGGTCAAATATATTATTAAATCGTGGACATTTTGAAATGATAAGTAACTTTTTAAATCATTTATTTATGTTAGGAGGGAAGGTTATGATGGAAGTCCATGCAAAAAATCATCAGAAAATTAGATTCTATGAATCTTTTCGAAATGCATGTTTCGGTAAAAAAAAATCATAATATATTATACACTAGTTTCGCTCAAAATAAATAAATTAAATCAAGGACTGTTGAAAATGATACCAACCTTTTTAGATCCTTTCAATATGTTACACGGGAAGGTTATGATAGAAATACATGCAAAAATCATCTGAAAAACAAATTCTATGAAACGATTTGAAATGCAAGTTTCGGTTAAAAATTCCTAATATATTATACACTACTTTATATTAGTTTCGGTCAAAAATCAAATTAAATCGGGGACTAGTCGAAACCATCCGAAACTTTTCAAATTGTTTATATATATTAGAAGGAAAGGTTATGATGGAAGTCCGTGCAAAAAATCATCTGAAAATTAGATTCAAAGAACTTTTCAAAATGCAATTTTCATTCAAAAAATCATAATATATTATACACTAGATTCGGTCAAAAAATCAAATTTAATAGAGGACTGTTCGAAACAATATTAAACTTTTCAGATCTTTTATATATGTTACGAGGGAAGGTTATGATGGAAGTCCATGCAAAAAATCACCTAAAAATTTGATTCTATGAATCTTCTCGAAATGAATGTTTCGGTCAAAAAATCATAAAATATTATACACTAGTTTATATCAGTTTCGGTCAAATATAATATTAAATCCTGAACAGCTTGAAATGATATGAAACTTTTCAGGTCATTTATATATGTTAGGAGGGAAGGTTTTGATGGAAGTCCATGCGAAAAATCATCTAAACAATAGATTCTATGAATCTTTGGGAAAGGCATGTTTCGGTCAAATATAATATTAAATCCTGGACAGTTTGAAACGATACGAAACTTTTCAGATCATTTATATATGTTAGGAGGGAAGGTTATGATGGAAGTCCATGCGAAAAATCATCTAAACAATAGATTCTATGAATCTTTGGGAAATGCAAGTTTCAGTCAAAAATCATAATATATTATACACTAATTTCGGTCCAAAAATCAAATTAAATCGAGGACTGTTCAAAATGATCCCAACCTTTTTATATCCTTTCTATATGTTACGAGGGAAGGTTATGATGGAAGTACATGCAAAAAATAATTTTAAAATTAATTTCTATGAAACGCTTTGAAATGTAAGTTTCGGTCAAAAATTCATAATATATTATACGCTAGTTTATACTAGTTTCGATCAAAAATCAAATTAAATCGGGGACTGCTCGAAACAATCCCAAACTTTTCAAATCATTTATATATGTTAGGAGGAAAGGTTATGGTTGAAGTCCATGCAAAAAATCATCTGAAAATTAGATACTAAGAAACTTTTTGAAATGCAAGTTTCGGTCAAAAATCATAATATATTATACACTAGTTTATTCTAGTTTTGGTCAAAAAATCAAATTAAATCAAGGACTATTCGAAATGATACGAAACTTATCATAAAATTTATATATGTTACAAGGGAATGTTGTGACAGAAGCCCGTGAAAACAAATCATCTGAAAATAAGATTCTATGAATCTTTTCGAAATGCATGTTTCGGTCAAAAATTCATAATGTATTATACACTACTTTCGGTCAAAAAATAAAATAAAATAGAGGACTGTTGGAAACGATACGAAAATTTTCAGGGAATTTATATATGTTACGAGGGAAGGTTATGATGGAAGTCCATTCAAAAAATCATTTGAAAATTAGATTCTATGAATCTTCTCGAAATGCATGTTTCGGTCAAAAAATCCTAATAAATTAAACACTAGTTTATACTACTTTCGGTCAAATATAATTTTAAATCGTGGACATTATGAAATGATAAGTAACTTTTTAAATTATTTATATATGTTAGGAGGGAAGGTTATGATGGAAGTCCATGCAAAAAATCATCAGAAAATTAGATTCTATGAATCTTTTCGAAATGCATGTTTCGGTAAAAAAAATCATAATATATTATACACTAGTTTCGCTCAAAATAAATAAATTAAATCGAGGACTGTTGAAAATGATACCAACCTTTTTAGATCCTTTCTATATGTTACGAGGGAAGGTTATGATTGAAATACATACAAAAATCATCTGAAAAACAAATTCTATGAAACGATTTGAAATGCAAGTTTCGGTCAAAAATTCATAATATACTATACACTACTTTATATTAGTTTCGGTCAAAAATCAAATTAAATCGGGGACTAGTCGAAACCATCCGAAACTTTTCAAATTGTTTATATATATTAGGAGGAAAGGTTATGATGGAAGTCCGTGCAAAAAATCATCTGAAAATTAGATTCAAAGAACTTTTCAAAATGCAATTTTCATTCAAAAAATCATAATATATTATACACTAGATTCGGTCAAAAAATCAAATTTAATAGAGGACTGTTCGAAACAATATTAAACTTTTCAGATCTTTTATATATGTTACGAGGGAAGGTTATGATGGAAGTCCATGCAAAAAATCACCTGAAAATTTGATTCTATGAATCTTCTCGAAATGAATGTTTCGGTCAAAAAATCATAAAATATTATACACTAGTTTATATCAGTTTCGGTCAAATATAATATTAAATCCTGAACAGCTTGAAATGATATGAAACTTTTCAGGTCATTTATATATGTTTGGAGGGAAGGTTTTGATGGAAGTCCATGCGAAAAATCATCTAAACAATAGATTCTATGAATCTTTGGGAAAGGCATGTTTCGGTCAAATATAATATTAAATCCTGGACAGTTTGAAACGATACGAAACTTTTCAGATCATTTATATATGTTAGGAGGGAAGGTTATGATGGAAGTCCATGGGAAAAATCATCTAAACAATAGATTCTATGAATCTTTGGGAAATGCAAGTTTCGGTCAAAAATCATAATATATTATACACTAATTTCGGTCCAAAAATCAAATTAAATCGAGGACTGTTCAAAATGATCCCAACCTTTTTATATCCTTTCTATATGTTACGAGGGAAGGTTATGATGGAAGTACATGCAAAAAATAATTTTAAAATTAATTTCTATGAAACGCTTTGAAATGTAAGTTTCGGTCAAAAATTCATAATATATTATACGCTAGTTTATACTAGTTTCGATCAAAAATCAAATTAAATCGGGGACTGCTCGAAACAATCCCAAACTTTTCAGATCATTTATATATGTTAGGAGGAAAGGTTATGGTTGAAGTCCATGCAAAAAATCATCTGAAAATTAAATACTAAGAAACTTTTTGAAATGCAAGTTTCGGTCAAAAATCATAATATATTATACACTAGTTTATTCTAGTTTTGGTCAAAAAATCAAATTAAATTAGGACTATTCGAAATGATACGAAACTTATCAGAAAATTTATTTATGTTACAAGGGAATGTTATGATAGTAGCCCATGAAAAAAAATCATCTGAAAATAAGATTCTATGAATCTTTTCGAAATGCATGTTTCGGTCAAAAATTCATAATGTATTATACACTACTTTCGGTCAAAAAATAAAATTAAATAGAGGACTGTTGGAAACGATACGAAAATTTTCAGGTGATTTATATATGTTACGAGGGAAGGTTATGATGGAAGTCCATGCAAAAAATCATCTGAAAATTAGATTATATGAATCTTCTCGAAATGCATGTTTCGGTCAAAAAAACATAATAAATTAAACACTAGTTTATACTACTTTCGGTCAAATATATTATTAAATCGTGGACATTTTGAAATGATAAGTAACTTTTTAAATCATTTATATATGTTAGGAGGGAAGGTTATGATGGAAATCCATGCAAAAAATCATCAGAAAATTAGATTCTATGAATCTTTTCGAAATGCATGTTTCGGTAAAAAAAATCATTATATATTATACACTAGTTTCGCTCAAAATAAATAAATTAAATCAAGGACTGTTGAAAATGATACCAACCTTTTTAGATCCTTTCTATATGTTACACGGGAAGGTTATGATAGAAATACATGCAAAAATCATCTGAAAAACAAATTCTATGAAACGATTTGAAATACAAGTTTCGGTCAAAAATTCCTAATATATTATACACTACTTTATATTAGTTTCGGTCAAAAATCAAATTAAATCGGGGACTATTCGAAACGATCCGAAACTTTTCAAATTGTTTATATATATTAGGAGAAAAGGTTATGATGGAAGTCCGTGCAAAAAATCATCTGAAAATTAGATTCAAAAAACTTTTCGAAATGCAATTTTCAGTCAAAAAATCATAATATATTATACACTAGATTCGGTCAAAAAATCAAATTTAATAGAGGACTATTCGAAACAATATTAAACTTTTCATATCTTTTATATATGTTACGAGGGAAGGTTATGATGGAAGTTCGTGCAAAAAATCACCTGAAAATTTGATTCTATGAATCTTCTCGAAATGCATGTTTCGGTCAAAAAATCATAAGATATTATACACTAGTTTATATCAGTTTCGATCAAATATAATATTAAATCCTGGACAGCTTGATATGATATGAAACTTTTCAGGTCATTTATATATGTTAGGAGGGAAGGTTATGATGGAAGTCCATGCGAAAAATCATCTAAACAATAGATTCTATGAATCTTTGGGAAATGCAAGTTTCGGTCCAATATAATATTAAATCCTGGACAGTTTGAAACGATACGAATCTTTTCAGATCATTTATATATGTTAGGATGGAAGGTTATGATGGAAGTCCATGCGAAAAATCATCTAAATAATAGATTCTATGAATCTTTGGGAAATGCAAGTTTCAGTCAAAAATCATAATATATTATACACTAAATTCGGTCCAAAAATCAAATTAAATCGAGGACTGTTCAAAATGATCCCAACCTTTTTATATCCTTTCTATATGTTACGAGGGAAGGTTATGATGGAAGTACATGCAAAAAATAATTTTAAAATTAATTTCTATGAAACGCTTTGAAATGTAAGTTTCAGTCAAAAATTCATTATATATTATACGCTAGTTTATACTAGTTTCGATCAAAAATCAAATTAAATCGAGGACTGCTCGAAACAATCCCAAAATTTTCAGATCATTTATATATGTTAGGAGGCAAGGTTATGGTTGAAGTCCATGCAAAAAATCATCTCAAAATTAGATACTAAGAAACTTTTTGAAATGCTAGTTTCGGTCAAAAATCATAATATATTATACACTAGTTTAGTCTAGTTTTGGTCAAAAAATCAAATTAAATTAGGACTATTCGAAATGATATGAAACTTATCAGAAAATTTATATATGTTACAAGGGAATGTTATGATATTAGCCCATGAAAAAAAAATCATCTGAAAATAAGATTCTATGAATCTTTTCGAAATGCATGTTTCGGTCAAAAATTCATAATGTATTATACACTACTTTCGGTCAAAAAATAAAATAAAATAGAGGACTGTTGGAAACGATACGAAAATTTTCAGGTGATTTATATATGTTACGAGGGAAGGTTATGATGGAAGTCCATTCAAAAAATCATTTGAAAATAGATTCTATGAATCTTCTCGAAATGCATGTTTCGGTCAAAAAATCATAATATATTAAACACTAGTTTATACTAGTTTTGGTCAAATATAATATTTTATTATGGACAGTTTGAAATGATAAGTAACTTTTTAAATCATTTATATATGTTAGGAGGGAAAGTTATGATGGAAGTCCATGCAAAAAAATCATCAGAAAATTAGATTCTATGAATCTTTTCGAAATGCATGTTTCGGTAAAAAAAAATCACAATATATTATACAATAGTTTCGCTTAAAATAAATAAATTAAATCAAGGACTGTTGAAAATGATACCAAACTTTTTAGATCCTTTCTATATGTTACACGGGAAGGTTATGATAGAAATACATGCAAAAATCATCTGAAAAACAAATTCTATGAAACGATTTGAAATGCAAGTTTCGGTCAAAAATTCATAATATATTATACACTACTTTATATTAATTTCGGTCAAAAATCAAATTAAATCGGGGACTATTCGAAACGATCCGAAACTTTTCAGATTGTTTATATATGTTAGGAGGAAAGGTTATGATGGAAGTCCGTGCAAAAAATCATCTGAAAACTAGATTCTTAGAAACTTTTCGAAATGCAATTTTCAGTCAAATAATCATAATATATTATACACTAGATTCGGTCAAAAAATCAAATTTAATAGAGGACTGTTCGAAACAATATTAAACTTTTCAGATCTTTTATATATGTTACGAGGGAAGGTTATGATGGAAGTCCGTGCAAAAAATCATCTGAAAATTTGATTCTATGAATCTTCTCGAAATGCATGTTTCGGTCAAAAAATCATAAAATATTATACACTAGTTTATATCAGTTTCGGTCAAATATATATTAAATCCTGCACAGTTTGAAATGATATGAAACTTTTCAGATCATTTATATATGTTAGGAGGGAAGGTTATGATGGATGTCCATGCGAAAAATCATCTAAACAATAGATTCTATGAATCTCTGGGAAATGTAAGTTTCGGTCAAAAATCATAATATATTATACACTAATTTCGGTCCAAAAATCAAATTAAATCGAGGACTGTTATAAATGATACCAACCTTTTTATATCCTTTCTATATGTTACGAGGGAAGGTTATGATGGAAGTACTTGCAAAAAATAATTTTAAAATTAATTTCTATGAAACGCTTTGAAATGCAAATTTCGGTCTAAAATTCATAATATATTATACGTTAGTTTATACTAGTTTCAATCAAAAATCAAATTAAATCGGGGATTGCTCGAAACAATCCCAAACTTTTCATATCATTTATGTATGTTAGGAGGAAAGGTTATGGTTGAAGTCCATGCAAAAAATCAATCTGAAAATTAGACACTAAGAAACTTTTTGAAATGCAAGTTTCGGTCAAATTTCATAATACACTAGTTTATTCTAGTTTTGGTCAAAAAATCAAATTAAATTAGGACTATTCGAAATGATACGAAACTTATGAGAAAATTTATATATGTTACAAGGGAATGTTATGATAGTAGCTGTAAACACCCCAAATTTGCCCTCACCCATTCACACCATGGCTTGTGATCATTTCATATGCATAAATTCAATCATACCATCTCATATTACATTTTTTATTCGCTGCATAGATTCAAAGTCATCTGCACCTAGGGTTTGTGATCTGAGCAATCCAAGAGCCTCTTGAGCCACTCCAAAGGCCACCAATCACTTCAAAGGGGTCCATGTGTGTTCAAGCATCATATTATATCCTCTCAAAGTCAAGGATGCCAAAGAATCACAAGAACTGGGATTGGTATGGATGCAGAGCCAAGGTTGACTGCACAGTTGACCTAAAATTAGGGTTTTGGTTTCAGAGGCCATAACTCCAAATTTTTTGGTCATTCTTGTTTCCATTGGTCTCTATATGGCATAGGGAGTATGCATATCAATTTTCATGAAGAAATTCCATGGGGAAGTCATCTGATCAAGAGTTGACTTTCTGGACAAGTTAGTGCAAAATCAGGGCATCTGAGGCCCCCAATGACCCAACCAAGGGGTGATCTTCATCATTTTGAGTGTATATGATCTTTATTTGATCATGGAAGAGGGTTGAAGTTCACAAAATTCAAGAATTTGAAGTTTTTGCAAAGTTGACTTTTTAGGGCATAGTTGACTTTTAAGGAATTTGTCAATTTAGGTCATTTTTCAAGCCTTGCTTTTTGATCCAAAAATGCTTCAAATGGAAAAACTTTGGTCATGAAAGTTGTAGAACACATTTTTCCCTTTTCAAAAAGTACAAGAACATGATCTAATTCTTCTTGGATCAAAATTTATTGTGTGACAAAGTTGGCAAAAATCACTAATTTTCAAGTTATGCACTAATTGGAAAATTTGCAAAATCATGAACCAAGGCAAATTGTAACTTCTAATTGACATCAAACCATTACACAAACATTCTATGTGACCTAAAAGTCAGATTTGAACCAAAGTTTCTCATGTTCATGGTTTGTATGGCAAGAGATTTTCATGAAGTTTCAAAAGTAACCAAGTTGCAAAACCACTCATCACACTTCACCCACTTGCTGCATTGGCCTTTGAACCAGCCATAGCCTCTCACCTCATCTTGCTGCGCAGCCCATGCCTCTTGTACCAAGCTAGAACTCAAGCCATGCCTCTCTTACAACAAAGTGGACTTTTTGCAAAAGTAAACATCCCAATCACAGCAGGCCAGGTCACATCATCTGACCAATAGGAGTCTTTTATGCAAAGCAAAGGCTAGCCATTTCATACATCAAGCCAGCCTGAAGCAAGCCCTAGGACAGCATACACAAACTCACTCCATTTTGCATTTTCTCTTCGAATTTGTCTCCACAGCTCACAAACACAAAAGCCAAGTCCATTGATCAAATCACCATGCTTCATTGACCCCAAACCAACAAGACCCAGGCCTGAAACAAGCCATAGCATCACTTCTCCATTTTTACTCCATAAAGCAAAAGCCTTCGAATCTGTTTCCACAAGCCATAAACACTCAAACAGATTCCACACATCAACTCACCTTGCTTCACTGACCAGAAACCAACCATTGTTTTGGCCTGAGACCCTCCATATCACAAACACGATTTTCACACTCCCTTGGTCAGAGCTTCTGCAAACTCACTCAGGAGGTTGTTTAAACTCCAACCAAGTATCCAAAGCTTCAAAGGGGGATCATTGGGACCTGTTTGAGCCAAAGAACTAGCCAGAAAGTGCCAGAGATCAGAGCTCCAGTTCAGGTGAGCTTCATGAACATTTTTTCCAGGAGTTTGTTTTTAAGTTCTTAATTGGTTCTCTATGTTCCACTGATCATGATGATATGTTTGGTTTCGAAAATCATTGAGTTTTGAGCATGTATGATGTTCCTAAAATTTTTTGACCTAAACCCCTTTTGCTTCGATTCAGCTTTGTTGTGTAAAATAAATTTGTTTTGGCTGTGGATTCTTGTTCTATGATGTGTGGGGATGATTTCTGGGCAAGAAAATTAGGTTTTAGTGAGCTAGGGTGAGAGTTAGCATTTTTCAGGGAGGGTGCTGGCCGGAGAAGACGACCGGAAGTCTTCTCCGGCAGCCTGAAAGTCATTAACTGCTAATTAGGGTTAGGGCACCAGGTTTGAATGTGAGCCAATGGATTGTGTTTCCCGCGCGTGATTGGAGGGCCTGGATCATTTCATTAAGATTTAATTATGGATTAATAATTAATTAATTAGAATTAGGGAGGTTTGAATCTGGGCCGTCCAGATGCGCGCCCAGTCAAACCCTTTGAACCCAGAACGAATCTCAACCTCTCATTCTGATTACTTCCATTTATTTCAATTTTTATTTCATTTCTTTTCATTTAATTTGTCCAATTTATTTAAAATAGCAAAACTTGTTTAAAAATTATGAAACTTTTTCTCAAGAGTTTTATTAATTTTTAAGACACAAAAATATTTTTATTTTCATTTTTAGCATTAAAAAAAGTATTTTTAAATATTTAAAAGTTTATTTTTAATTGATTAATGGAAATTAATTCATTAAAAATACTTTTAGGTATTTAAAAATCACCAAAAAATTCATGAAATGTTCTAAGACATTTAAAAACATTGTCCAACCTTCAAACCAAATTTCCTTTTGGATCTTGATGCATTTTGAGAATTTTTCATTGAATTAAAATCATTTTTGTGCATTATTTTGATCCAAAGTTCAAAAAATCATTTCTGCCTATTCATGAAGGGTTGGACATTGATTCTTCTTGCATTGCATTGTGTTTAGCATGTAGTTTTTAAGATTAAATGGCCATGATTTGATCTTTCATTTTCAATTTGTTTGGCATTTCTTTTGTTTAGGAACCTTAAAAACCCTAGAATCTTGTAAAAACCATAACTTGAAATTGGTAAGGAGTTGAGACCTCTCCTTTGGGCATTGGTTTAGTATAGGATTAGGGGTTCTTTGAGTGGCATTTTCAATTTTTTATCTTAGGGTTTGCTTCTGATTTTGATTTTTGTTTGATGTATGGTTCATAAACCCTAATTTGGGCTTCCATATGCATCCATCTTGCATTCTCTTGAATAACATGACTTGCCATGACATTTCAAGCATCCATTTGATTCATTTGACATCATAAGACATATTGAAAGCATGTTTGATCATTGCATCATGTATTTGCCATGTTGTATGCCATGTGCACTTCATAACTTTTCATGTATGTCCTTGCTTCCTAACTTGCTTCATTTGCATTCATGAACTTGTATGATCATCTCCATGTGCTGCCTCATGTTTGTAGCATCTCATAGCATCATTAGCATCATGTACATGCTTCTGGTTTTGTTTCTCATCATGTCATCTCATCCCATTTTGCATTGCATTGCATTTCTTTTCTAACCTTTCAGGTGGTAAGTGATGTTGAGAAGTGAATTTGCCTTCACTTCTCATAACTTTTCTTTTCATCTCTCTTGCATCCATGCTGCATTTTTGTATGTGTTTGAGTTTGGGCTTGCTCATTCTTCTTCTTCCCACTTTCTTTCTTCAAGTGACTTGACTTCTTGAATGAAGCAAGTTGCTCTGCTTCTCTTGATCTTTTCATCTGCTTCCTGGTGTTTCCTTTGAAGATTTCTCTTGTTAAACTCACAAACCTTAGGAACAACCAAGCATGACAATGATTAGGGTTTTGATTAGTCTCCCCTCTTAGTTTTTACCTTTGTGTCTCTTTGAGTCTTCTCTTCTCATCTCATAATCAGGGACTAAACCCTAAAGGCTTTAAGGCTTTGTGATTAAGCTTATGCCTGCATCCTTCTATTAGGATGGAGTGTACAAATTTAATCCTAAGTGTTAAACCCTTAATGTGTTTAAATCTCTTAATCAATTCACATAATAATCATCAAGACATCACACTTGTAACTTGGGCCTTACATTAGGGTTCTAATTCTTCCTTAATTGGTTGAGAAGGACTAACCCTAGTGTTAATGGACAAGTCCCCCTCAAGTTGTCTTATAAATCATAAAAATCACTTCATCATCATACCATTAAATAAAATCCACTTATTCAAAGGCTTGTTTTGTCATGAGTTTAATCCCTAATCATGGATTAAGTTGAGGAGCTTTCCTCAGCTTAAACATCCTCATCTATTATCCTTCTATTAGGATGGTGTAATGAGTCTGTTTAATCCCTGATTATGGCTTAACCTCATTACTTAACACTAAACAAAAACCACAAAAACATCTAAATAATCACAGGTAGGTTAATGATCTTAATCCTACACCAAAGGTGATTAAGTGTGAGAATCTGACTTCACACTTAAGGTATTCTCATTACCCCTAATCAGAGGAAAGATGTGATGAGTTTACTAAATCCATTGGTTTAGGCTTAAGCTCATTAACTTATGACAAACTTCAAAAAGCAATAAAAGACTGAAAACATAAAAAACAAACAATAATCGTCTCCTTCGGGATTCTTTTCTCATCATCTTCACTCATAAACGAGAACTTGCTTCTTCCGTCTAATGCAAGACAGTTTGCATCTGTGCCAGACAGATCATACACTTGAGCATAGGCAAGTAAGCAGTTCACAAGTCAATTCATCTATCAGTCTCTTTGGGTCGAACTACGGTGTTCTGACTTCCTCATTGCACGAGAGGATACGTAGGCATAACTTAACGGTTATCGAACAAAAGTCTCTGTACATTCCCCCTCCTTCCAGCATTATTCTTTTAGCCTCATGATCTTGAGCATCTCACTTTCATTCTTACACTGACACCTGTACATCCTGTTCCAGCTCTTTTATACACAAATTGCACTGACACTACCCCTTTTAAACACAAATCTTTTAAGCGTGGATCCCGTCGAGTACGACGGACAATCTGGGTGCTAATACCTTCCCAGGTTGTAACCAACCCCCTTTCTCAGTCTCTCTGGTTCGCGACCGTCTTATCCATATCTTTCTAGGTCTATGCAGCATTGCCTTTCCTTCGGGATAAAAATGCCTAGCTGGCGACTCTATTCATCTCCAGTGAGTTCACGGCTGTGTGTTCTCATTGCCCCTTTCGCCGACCGTTCGCGTCAGTACCTTTATATGGGCCTGTCCCATTTATAGGGAGCGAAAGTAGCCCATGAAAAAAAATCATCTAAAAATAAGATTCTATGAATCTTTTCGAAATGCATGTTTCGGTCAAAAATTCATAATGTATTATACACTACTTTCGGTCAAAAAATAAAATAAAATAGAGGACTGTTGGAAACGATACGAAAATTTTCAGGTGATTTATATATGTTACGAGGGAAGGTTATGATGGAAGTCCATGCAAAAAATCATCTTAAAATTAGATTCTATGAATCTTCTCGAAATGCATGTTTCGGTCAAAAAATCAATATATATTAAACACTAGTTTATACTACTTTTGGTCAAATATAATATTAAATCGTGGACATTTTGAAATGATAAGTAACTTTTTAAATCATTTATATATGTTAGGAGGGAAAGTTATGATGGAAGTCCATGCAAAAAATTATCAGAAAATTAAATTCTATGAATCTTTTCGAAATGCATGTTTCGGTAAAAAAAATTATAATATATTATACAATAGTTTCGCTCAAAATAAATAAATTAAATCGAGGACTGTTGAAAATGATACCAACCTTTTTAGATCCTTTCAATATATTACGAGGAAAGGTTATGATAGAAATACATGCAAAAATCATCTGAAAAATAAATTCTATGAAACTCTTTAAAATGCAAGTTTCATTGAAATATACATAATATATTAAACACTACTTTATATTAGTTTCGGTCAAAAATCAAATTAAATGGGGGACTATTTGAAACGATCTGAAACTTTTCAGATCGTTTATATATGATAGGAGGAAAGGTTATGATGGAAGTCCGTGCAAAAAATCATCTGAAAACTAGATTCTAAGAAACTTTTCGAAATGTAATTTTCAGTCAAAAAATCATAATATATTATACACTAGATTCGGTCAAAAAATCAAATTTAATAGAGGACTGTTCGAAACAATATTAAACTTTTCAGATCTTTTATATATGTTACGAGGGATGGTTATGATGGAAGTCCATGCAAAAAATCATCTGAAAAGTTGATTCTATGAATCTTCTCGAAATGCAATTTCGGTCAAAAAATCATAAAATATTATACACTAGTTTATATCAGTTTCGGTCAAATATAATATTAAATCCTGGACAGTTTGAAATGATATGAAACTTTTCAGATCATTTATATATGTTAGGAGGGAAGGTTATGATGGATGTCCATGCGAAAAATCATCTAAACAATAGATTCTATGAATCTTTGGGAAATGTAAGTTTCGGTCAAAAATCATAATATATTATACACTAATTTCGGTCCAAAAATAAAATTAAATCGAGGACTGTTCTAAATGATACCAACCTTTTTATATCATTTCTATATGTTACGAGGGAAGGTTATGATGGATGTACATGCAAAAAATAATTTTAAAATTACTTTCTATGAAACGCTTTGAAATGCAAGTTTCGGTCAAAAATTCATAATATATTATACGCTAGTTTATACTAGTTTCGATCAAAAATCAAATTAAATCGGGGACTGTTCGAAACAATCCCAAACTTTTTAGATCATTTATATATGTTAGGAGGAATGGTTATGGTTGAAGTCCATGCAAAATATCATCTGAAAATTAGATACTAAGAAACTTTTTGAAATGCAAGTTTCGGTCAAAAATCATAATATATTATACACTAGTTTATTCTAGTTTTGGTCAAAAAATCAAAATAAATAAAGGACTATTTGAAATGATAGGAAACTTATCAGAAAATTTATATATGTTACAAGGAATGTTGTGACAGAAGCCCGTGAAAAAAAAAATCATCTGAAAATTAGATTCTATGAATCTTTTTGAAATGCATGATTCGGTCAAAAATTCATAATGTATTATACACTACTTTCGGTCAAAAAATAAAATAAAATAGAGGACTGTTGGAAACTATACGAAACTTTTCAGGTGATTTATATATTTTACGAGGGAAGCTTATGATGGAAGTCCATGCAAAAAACCATCTGAAAATTAGATTCTATGAATCTTCTAGAAATGCATGTTTCGGTCAAAAATTCATAATATATTAAACACTAGTTTATACTAGTTTTGGTCAAATATAATATTAAATCGTGGACAATTTGAAATGATAATTAACTTTTTAGATCATTTATATATGATAGGAGGGAAGGTTATGATGGAAGTCCATGCAAAAAATCATCAAAAAAATAGATTCTATGAATCTTTTCTAAATGCATGTTTCGGTAAAAAAAATCCTAATATATTATACACTAGTTTCTCTCAAAATAAATAAATTAAATCGAGGACTGTTTAAAATGATACCATCCTTTTTAGATCCTTTCTATATGTTACGAGGGAAGGTTATGATAGAAATACATGCAAAAATCATCTGAAAAATAAATTCTATGAAACGCTTTGAAATGCAAGTTTCGGTCAAAAATTCATAATATATCATGGCACCTAAAAAGAGCAACATCACCTACCACTTTTTCCAGCCAGAGTTAGCTGACATCAGGAGGGTTCAGACCCTGATCACTCCAGACCATATACCACTATTCAGGGAACACCATGGAGATATACTTGATATGGTTATGGATCTGGACCCCTCACAGAGAAGCCTGATCCACACTTGCCTTCAGTTTTATGATCCCCCACTGAGATGTTTCACTTTTCAGGACTTTCAGCTGGGCCCCTTATTGGAAGAATACTCATCATTAGTTGGTATACCTATCAGGGGTGGAGTCCCTTTCAACCCTGAGATGGTCTTTCCTGGTAATGAAGAGGTAGCAAAGGCATTGCATCTGGAACCAGTCCTGATTGGGCAGCATATGACTTCTAAGGCTGGAATCCCAGGCCTGCATCTGGATTTCTTGATCTCTCAAGCTACCCTGAAAGCTTCTTTAGGAGAATGGAAAGCAGTCTGTGCTTTATTGGCCTTGAGTATATATGGGATTGTATTATTTGCAGATGAGCCTCGATTCATTAGTAAGAATGCAATCCATCTGTTCATTCTAAGGAACCCAGTGCCAACTTTATTGGGGGATCTCTACTATTCAGTGCATCAGAGGAATGAAAAGCAAAGGGGAAGATTGGTGAGGTGCTGTGCTCCTTTGTTCCATACTTGGCTTCTCAGGCATTTGCCCAGGACAGATGCATTTTTGAACCCTCATCAGCAGAGAAACTGGGCTGGAAGACTTACTACTCTAACTTCAGCTGATATCAGATGGTGTACTCAAAGCACAAAAGGCAGAGATATCATCACCAGCTGTGGGCATTTTCCCAATGTGCCCCTGATAGGAGTCAAAGGTAGTATTAATTACAACCCTCTGCTGTTCAAAAGACAACTGGGCTATGCACTGGTCCACACTCCTAAGGCACAGGACTTGGTTGAGACTCTTTATTGTGAGAACAAGATCAGTCTGGCTATTATTAGGCAGGCAGCCTGGGCCTGGGACAATGTGCAGACTAAAGGGGTGACCATCCTGGGGAAATGTAACAATGTGGCATCAGCACAATACTATGATTGGTCCCATGCCAGGGCTCAATTCTCTGGGATGCCCTTTACTATAGAAGATATGCCTGGGCCTTCCACAACACCACCTCCAGCAACTGTCAGCTTAGAGGAGTTTGAGAAGTTGAAAGAGAGAAATGAGAAGCTGACTCAAGCTTTGCAGAAGACCCTCTATGAGAGGAGGGATGGAAGATTGGATATTGAAAGGTTGGAAAAGTTGAAGAAAGAGCACTTGGCTAGAATTGAGAAGTCTGAAGATTACATTAAGAAGTCTAGGGCTGGAGAGCAAATCCTGAAGAATGCTTGCAAAGAAGCTCAGTTCCAGAAAACCAGGACAGACTTGTATCTGAAGGAGAGTCAGGCTAGGTGGGTCAGGATCACCGAGGCTCGTACTCTGGAGGACAAGAGGGTCCAAGACAAGATAGAGCAGATGGAAGCTAGTGCAAAAGAGCAGCAAGAAGCCCTGGCAGCAGCCCAGAGGGAGATTTCAGAGCTGAAGATCAGAGCCGGAGTGAAGAGGTCAAAGGACCAAAGTCAACACAAGAAGCTAACTGCAGCTGTTACTACCCGGAACCTCCTTATCAGGAATCTCACGGAGCGTCCAGCTGATCCTGTGACCGAAGCACTTCTCAAGGAAGTTCGGGAGGATGAGTTTGGTCTTGGTGTTTGACCATTTGTTTGTTGTTGCTTTCATTCCATGTACTTTTATTTTCTTGTAATATATTTTGACCCCTCAGAGGGCTTGTATTTGTAAACAAACTGTATACCATTGGCCTTTTGTAATATATGTATTAGTTTGTTCCATCCGAGTTTACTTCGAAAGCAATATCAACATCATCTTCAAGGGTCTGGAAGGGTCAAAACTGAATGCCAAGCCGGATACCTTGAAAACAAATAAGCATACTGCATTGCATGCTAACCCTTTATTTGTTTTGTAGGTGTTTGTTTTATTGTTGCTAACTCTGTTGTGATGTTCAGGAATTATTGCTCGACGACGAGGGTTTCCACTCAACCGACCACATAGGTACCCCATCCGCAGTAATCTTCCGGGCATACAGATGGATCAGATGCAGCAGGACCTCACCGAGGTCAGGAACCAAATGACCAACGAGAGGTTGGAAATGAGGAACCAAATGACACAATTTATGGAGGTAATGAACAACATGGCTCAAAGCCAGGAGAGGCTCAGGGCACTGGTAGAAGGGAGAAATCAGGAAGATCATCAGCTAGGGACTGCTGGGACTAGCAACAATGAAAGAGTCCAACCTCATGTCAATCCCCCAGTCTTTGGTCCCCACCTCCATCCAGAGGCCAACATTCCTGTCAATATACAAGGGACTGCTACAGCAGGGAGGGTACTGCAGGAAGACCCTCAAGAAGACCAGTTCACAGTGATGGGAGCTGGGGAAGAAGCTTATGATAGAAGGTTGGATGAGATAGCTGAGAAATTAAGATCCTTAGAGTCCCAAAACTCTTTGGGTTTTGATGTTATGGATATGGGCTTGGTAGACGGGGTCAGAATTCCCCACAAGTTTAAGCCACCATGTTTTGAAAAGTATAATGGGACTTCCTGTCCCCGAACCCATCTACAATCGTTCCTCGGGAGGCTCAAAGCCTATACCATGGACGAGAAGTTGTGGATGTTCTACTTTGAGGATAGCTTGACTGGAGCTTCGAGGGAATGGTATTCCCATCTGACAAGAGCAACTATTAGATGCTGGAAGGACCTGGCAGAGGCCTTCATCAGACAGTATCAGTATAATCTGGATATGGCACCCAACAGGACCCTCCTAATGGGAATGTCACAGTCATCTAGAGAGAGCTTCCGTGAATATGCTCAAAGATGGAGACAGCTTGCTGCTGCTGTCCAGCCACCTATGTCCGAAAGGGAGATGGCTGATATGTTCATGAACACCCTTCAGGGGACTTACATTGATAGGCTAGCTGCCTTCTCATCCACCAGCTTTGCAGATGTAGTCATAGCCGGGGAGAGAATTGAAAGCCTATTAAAGATGGGTAAGATCTCAGACAATGGTGCAAGCTCATCCAGTAATGCAAGAAAGCCTTTTACAGGCCCAAGGAGGACTGGTGAGACCAATGCCATCCACACCAACAGGGGCAGACCCCAATATGTTCAAAGATCTGTGGCAGCAGTCACTATTCCCACTCCAGCTCATCCACAACCAGCATATCAACCTCTGCAACAAAACTATCAGCAACAACCTCAGTACCATCAACAAAATCAGTATCCTCCGAGAAATTACAACAACAGTAACACCAACAACAATAATCAGCAAAGGCCATTCCAGCAGAGGCCATCTCAAGCTAACAGAGTGATCGATCCAATCCCCATGCCATATGCTACATTGCTGCCACAACTCCTGAAACTCAACCTAGTTGAGCTAAGGACATTGGCACCTCCGGATCCCAACAGTCTACCCAGGAATTACGACTCCAATGCTAGGTGTGCCTTTCATTCAAACGCACCTGGCCATAGTACAGAAAAGTGCAGAGCCTTGCACATGAAGGTACAAGACCTGTTAGACTCCAAAGCTCTGAATTTCGCACCACCACCCAATGTCAACAAAAATCCTATGCCACACCATGGTGGTCCCAGAATCAACGCTATTGAAGAAGACAAGCCGTCTTATTTAATAACCAGTGTGGGTCAGATCCGGACACCTTTGGTAGAAATTAAGGCTCAGCTCCTCGAATGTCAAATGTTCCCGGGGTGTGAGTTAGGGTGTGCTTACTGCAATATTTCAGTAAACGGGTGCGATAATCTGAGGAATGGCATAGATGGCCTCATTCAGAGTGGCCAGCTTCAGATCACCACATCATTTCCAACAAATCCAGCAATCTCATCAGCAGCAACTCCGGTAGCTCCTACAACTGCAGCAACCATTGTTCCTGACAATTCTTCGGCTTCATCAACAAGTACTTCATCTATCATCTCAACTGATCAGTTATCAACAAATTTTTCTTCTACAACTTCAGCATCACTCCATTTTGAAACTCCTACAACAACAACATCCATCCCTCCGACAATGTCTCCTACAACTCCAGCAACAAATCATGAAGATGTCTCAACTGTCACCATATTTTATGATCCTGAAAACAACTCTGCCTACAATTCAGAAGGTGCTGCTCCCATCAGAGCACCAGTTACAATTTATTATGATCCGCAAACTATCACAGTCCTTTCAGCAGCTGCCATTAGTCCAGTCACTGTCACAGTGCCTGGACCAGTGCCTTATGAAAGCAATAGGGCCATCCCTTGGCACTACGGCTCTGACGTATACTGCGAGGGACAAAGAATCACTCTTGATACATCAACACCTGCACCACAAATAGACAATGTAGGAGGAGGCGGAGGCTTCACTCGAAGCGGACGTCTCTTTGCTCCACAAATTCAAAGACCCACTGCCGAAGCAGAAGCTGCTGCTAAGGCAAAAGGAAAGAGCCCGGTGCAGGAAGATCAAGCTGTTAAGGAAGCTTTGAAAACACCATTCGATCAGGAAGTTTATGAGTTTATGAGAATCATCAAAAAGAGTGATTATAAAATAGTGGATCAGCTTCACCAGACGCCATCCAAGATCTCTATCCTCTCACTGCTTATGTGCTCCGAAGCCCATCGGAATGCATTACTCAAAGTCTTGCACGCAGCTTACGTGCCTGAAGAGATCACTGTCAATCAATTGGAAACCGTGGTTGGAAATGTTACTGCTAGCAATGGGCTAGGGTTCACCAATACTGACTTGACAACGGATGGCCGCAACCATAACAAAGCCTTGCACATCACCATGGAATGTAAAGGCGCAGTCCTTTCCCATGTGCTGGTAGACACAGGATCATCCCTTAATGTCTTACCAAAGAAGGCCCTGGTGAAGCTAGAGTATGAAGGATTAGCATTGCGTCCCAGTAACCTGGTAGTAAGAGCCTTTGATGGTTCTAAGAGATCGGTTCTGGGAGAGATTGAGCTACCTGTGACAATTGGCCCACAAACCTTTAAAACGATCTTCTATGTGATGGACATTCAGCCTGCCTACAGCTGTTTGTTGGGTAGACCCTGGATTCACGCCGTTGGCGCAGTAACGTCTACCCTTCACCAGAAGTTAAAATTTGAGTGGGAAGGCCAAGTTGTTACTATCTGTGGGGAGGAGGATATATTTGTTAGCCATCTGGCTACTTACAAGTATATTGAGATGGATGGGGAGATCCATGAAACAATGAGCCAAGGATTTGAGGCCTTGAATGTTAATGAAGCATCTGCTGTATCTGGAATCTCCATGTCATCTTACCAACAAGCCCGGAAGGTTGTTGAGGAAGGAACTGCCCAAGGCTGGGGCAAAGTTTTAGCTGTGGAGGAGAAGAAGGACAAATTTGGGTTGGGTTACAGACCAACTCAACAACATCAAGCAGAGGCTGCTGAGAAGCCCGGTTTTGTCAGTGGGGGGATGCTCACCCCTGATGCTATCAACAATTTGGAAGACGAGCTGGAAGAGGAGCGCAATCTGGAGAATTGGATTCGTCCAAAGATCCCGGGGAGCAGTATCTCAAACTGGTCTTCCCAGGAAATTATAAGAGTTACTCAAGCAGAGTAATTATTATTTCCTGTATTTTTATAGCATGCATCAAAGTCTTGCATCTTGCCCAAGATGACAAGACTCATTTTGTAATCGGGCCATCTGTACTTTTTGTGCAAACAAGATTAATCAATGAAATATCAGACATCTTTTTGCAAACGAGTCTTTTTCTTCTCTGCTCACTGTTTTTCCATTTTTCTTTTTGTACAAAAAATAAATGGCGATGTTTTCAAAATGATAACTTTATTTCACTTTTCTAAGCAAGATTAAAATCAAATCACTAAAATGAACAAACTGAACCCTTGCAGAGAGTGCCTTCCTGACAGCACCGACAACAGCACAGCTATGACTTCATATGACTTTGACAATCCGATCAATCAAGCTGATGAAGGGGTTGAAGAAGAATATGAGCTTCCTGAAGAGCTAGCCAGGTTGTTAAGACAAGAGGAAAAGTTTATCACTCCTCACCAGGAGGAGGTTGAAGTGATTAATCTTGGTACAGATGAAGACGTGAAAGAGGTTAAAATCGGGGCCTGCCTGCAAGACTCAGTGAAGAGACAACTGATTGATCTGCTTCAAGAATATGTGGATGTGTTTGCTTGGTCGTATCAGGATATGCCAGGGTTGGACACCGACATTGTTGTGCACAAGCTGCCTTTGAGAGAAGAATGCCCACCGGTCAAACAGAAGTTGCGCCGTACTCGCCCAGACATGGCTATGAAAATCAAAGAAGAGGTACAAAAGCAGTGGGACGCCGGTTTCCTTGCTGTGACTAGCTATCCGCCGTGGGTTGCTAACATAGTACCTGTGCCTAAGAAAGACGGAAAAGTAAGGATGTGTGTTGACTACCGGGATCTGAATAGAGCCAGCCCGAAAGATGATTTCCCATTACCTCACATTGATGTATTGGTGGACAACACGGCTCAGTTCTCGGTATTCTCCTTCATGGATGGATTTTCAGGATATAATCAGATCAAGATGTCACCTGAAGACATGGAGAAGACAACATTCATTACACCTTGGGGCACGTTCTGCTACAAGGTAATGCCATTCGGACTGAAGAATGCTGGTGCCACATATCAACGGGCTATGGTGACGTTATTCCACGATATGATCCATAAGGAAATCGAGTGTTATGTGGATGACATGATTGCCAAGTCCCTTACAGAGGAAGAACACCTGGTAAATTTGTTGAAGTTGTTCAAGCGTCTGAGGAAGTACCAACTAAAGTTGAACCCCAACAAGTGCACATTCGGGGTGCGATCTGGTAAGCTACTGGGCTTTATTGTGAGCGAGAAAGGGATTGAAGTTGACCCTGATAAAGTCAAGGCTATTCAAGAGATGCCTGCACCGAAAACAGAGAAAGAAGTTCGAGGGTTCTTAGGTCGATTGAACTACATCTCACGGTTCATATCCCACCTTACAGCAACCTGTGAACCCTTGTTCAAGCTGTTAAGAAAAGAACAGACGGTCAGGTGGAGCGAAGACTGCCAGAAGGCTTTTGACAAGATCAAAGAATATTTGCAAGAACCTCCAATCCTTATGCCTCCAGTTGAAGGAAGACCTCTGATAATGTACCTGACAGTATTAGAAGAGTCAATGGGGTGTGTGCTGGGCCAGCATGACGAGTCTGGTCGAAAAGAGTATGCAATATACTACCTGAGCAAAAAGTTTACCGACTGTGAACAACGTTATTCACTGCTCGAGAAAACTTGTTGTGCTTTAGCGTGGGCTGCTCGCCGACTGAGACAGTATATGTTGACCCACACTACCTTATTGATATCCAAAATGGACCCAGTTAAGTACATTTTCGAGAAGCCAGCACTTACCGGACGGGTTGCAAGATGGCAAATGATTCTCACGGAATATGACATTCAGTACACCTCTCAGAAAGCTATCAAGGGCAGTGTACTATCTGAATATCTTGCTGAGCAACCTATTGATGACTACCAGCCTATGAGATTTGACTTCCCTGATGAAGACATCATGTTCATAAAATCAAAAGATCACGAAGAGCCTATTCACACTGAAGGGCCTGACCCGGAAGAAGAATGGACTATGATGTTTGATGGGGCTGTTAATATGAATGGTCGTGGTGTTGGTGCAGTGCTCATTACACCTAAAGGAGTTCACATGCCTTTCTCGGCAAAACTCACTTTCAACTGCACTAACAACGAAGCTGAATACGAAGCTTGCATTATGGGTCTTGAGGAAGCCATTGACCTCAAGATCAAGACATTGACTGTATTCGGGGATTCAGCTTTGGTAGTTAATCAAACCAACGGAAAATGGTACACCCACCAGGATCATCTGATACCTTACAGGGATTATACAAGGAGGTTATTGACTTTCTTCACAACAGTCAAGCTTGAGTATATCCCTCGGGACGAGAATCAGTTTGCAGATGCTCTTGCTACCATTTCATCCATGATCAAAGTTCAAGCTGCTAACTTTGTACCTCAGATTTCAGTGTCCAGACTTGATAGACCAGCATATGTGTTCGCAGCAGAAGTTGTCAAAGATGATAAGCCTTGGTTCCATGACATTAAATGCTTCTTGGAGGATCAAGCATACCCACCTGGGGCATCTTCCAATGATAAGAAGACTTTGAGAAGGCTTGCTGGTAGTTTCTTTCTGAACACTGATGGGTCTTTATACAAAAGGAACTTTGATATGGTACTCCTCAGATGTGTCGACAAGACGGAAGCAGATTTGTTGATGCATGAAGTGCACGAAGGATCTTTTGGTACCCATGCCGGAGGGCATTCCATGGCTAAGAAGCTGTTAAGATCAGGCTATTACTGGATCACAATGGATGCAGACTGTTGTGCCTACGCCAGAAAATGTCACAAATGCCAGATCTACGCAGATAAGGTGCATATACCTCCCAATCCTTTGAACATCATGTCTTCACCATGGCCCTTTGCCATGTGGGGCATTGATATGATTGGCAAGATTGAGCCAACTGCTTCAAACGGCCACAGATTCATCCTGGTCGCCATTGATTATTTCACCAAGTGGGTCGAAGCAGCCTCATATGCAAATGTTACAAGACAAGTGGTAGCCCGATTTCTGAAAAGAGACATCATCTGTCGATATGGAGTTCCCGAGCGAATCATTACTGATAATGGTTCCAATCTGAACAACAAAATGATGGCTGAGTTATGCCGGGACTTCAAAATCCAACACCATAATTCTTCTCCTTACAGGCCAAAGATGAATGGCGCTGTTGAGGCGGCTAACAAGAATATCAAGAAGATTGTGCAGAAGATGGTAGTCACTTACAAAGACTGGCATGAAATGCTACCATTTGCCTTGCATGGGTACCGCACGTCAATCAGAACATCCACTGGGGCAACACCGTATCAACTTGTGTATGGTATGGAGGCAGTCCTACCAGTTGAAGTTGAACTACCCTCCTTACGGGTATTGATGGATGTTAAATTGAACGAAGCAGAGTGGGTTCGGTCCCGATACGAACAACTGAGTCTGATTGAAGAGAAGAGATTGGCTGCAATTTGTCATGGACAGTTATATCAGAAAAGAATGAAGAAAGCCTTCGATCAGAAAGTCAGGCACCGAGAGTACCAAGTAGGAGATCTTGTGCTGAAGAGAATCCTCCCTCCTCATACAGACCACAGGGGCAAATGGACTCCAAATTATGAAGGACCATTCGTGGTAAAGAAAGTTTTCTCTGGTGGAGCACTGATGCTCGGCACCATGGATGGTGAAGATTTCCCGTCCCCTGTGAATTCAGATGCAGTTAAAAAATACTTCGCATAAAAAATGACCCGCTGGACACAAAACAGAATGTAAGTCCAGGCAAAAATAGGGCATCCCGGCGAGTCAAAAACAGAATAAAAGACTCGGGCAAAAATAAGGGAAAATAAACAAAAAAAATGTACACCCGCTGAGTTGAAAAGCCACATTGGACAGCTCAGGCAAAAATGGGTATCCCGATGGATTGAAAACCCGAAAGGGCGATCCATGCAAAACAAGGGAATAAGCGAACAACTGCATTCTGAATTCGTCTGTATCACCTACGACTTAGCAAGCTTCGAAAGGATCAAGCTTCAATCAGAATCAACCTTCTCCAGAACGCAAGATGAGAAGAACGTCAAAAGTCATACGAGTCATAGCAGAAGAGGATGCTCCTTAAAGCGTCGTCAACATCGCCAGCACTTTGTTTCTCAATTTGTAACAATCTCCTCATTTCAGGAGATATGTTTCCTTGACTGTATCTTGCCAATTCAGGGCACATGAATTAATAAAATCAGATTTTTCAGTCTTGTTTCGTCTTGTACATTTTTATTTGCAAAGAATGTCTGATGTCTCTAAAAAAACTAATTGCATGAGTACAGATGTTTTTCTCTAAAAAATAATAAAAACACATGTTTGCAGGGAATATACTTGCTCTCGAAAGTGCTTAACTCCTATGAAGGAATCCAGTAAAAGGATACCTCGGGATTATTTGTACGTTTCCCTATCTTTGCAGGATTGCAGGTACCCAGAACGCAACTTGGGGCATGCAAGTTACATCCCAGCAAGCTGGCAAATCAACACTCACTCTTGGCACCGGAGGTGTTTTCTCCCCAGCTGAGTTGCCAACAACTTTCCCCAGTGAGCTGCCACTTGCTACTACTGCCAGCCGAGTTGTTGACTCTTCCTCAGCAGAATGCAGAAATCCAGGAAACCATCTCCCCACAAAATCCTCAGCCTCTATTCAGAAGAGCAACGCATGAAGGAATCACAACAGAGTGATGAAGGCTTCCACAAACCCCAGTTGGGTCCTATATTACAAGGATATGTCAATCAGCGACCTATATCCCTAAGCAGATACATCTCTCCAGATCTACCAATGATCTCATCCCCAGCTGGGATGCCCATTTCAAGCAGATCAGCCAGAGATCTTCGCAGTAACGGGATCCGAATCCCGGATATGTACCTTTTGCATAATCATAGCATTCGCATCATATTCACCCACAAAGCGTAGCATCCCGTCTGATACGGAGCATTACGGCAAAAATCAGATACATAGCATAATCATAGGCCATGTTGTGAATCGAACACTTGTGAATAATAACCATTCATCAGAATACAAAATACTATCCTCAAAACCCCCACCAGAGTCCCCAGCAAAAGCAGTTGCCTCACAAATCACAAATACCAATATATACACTCCTTTTGACACCCGTCCGTGTCATCATTCCCCAGTAAAGTCGCCTGAACACTCTTTACAAACAAAACCACCTGTATTACAGACACTTCCTGACACCCGTCCGTGTCATACCCCCAGCATAAAGCCAAAGACATCATCTTTGCACTCACAGATACTTATATACGTTTTCTTGACACCCGTCCGTGTCATATCCCCAGCGCAGTCGCTTACACTCTTACAACCCATATACTTGTTGATATTATACTCTTCTCCTTTTGACACTCGTCCGTGTCACTCTCCTCAGCAGATAAATACTCATCTATACAATATTCACACTCATGCTTATACAGATACTCGTCCGTATCTTGCATACACCATTTATATCCCCGCAGATTCGGCTTTGGTTCATGTTCTTTGTTAACCAGTTGGTACTCGTCCGTACCATCATCTCAGAATATGCGTCAAGTGTTTGTTTCTACATGATACTCGTCCGTATCATAGTCTTAAGGATGCTCGTCCGCATCTTTAATCCATACACCGTGTCAAACACTTATGTCTTCTTGAATATAGATACTCGCTTGTGTCTACTATTCCCCAGAAGAGTCCCCTCAGATTCAACACTCGTCCGTGTTCTCTGTTAACCAGTTGATACTCGTCCGTATCATCACCTCTGAACATGTGTCAGTATTTGTTTCTACCCGATACTCGCCCGTATCGTAGTCTTAAGGATGCTCGTCCGCATCTTTAATCTATACACAAACATTTAAACACTTATACCGTTTTTTCTTGGTTGTAAACACTCGTCCGTGTTTACTATATCCCCAGTAGATCACCAACAAAGCAAATCTTCCTTTTTATCTGACACTCGTCCTGTGTCATGATAAACCTCGAGAGCAGCCGTCCCCTGCTAGGTGGTCGTCCTCCACCTCTTGATGGTCGTCCTCCATCATGCTCATCCGATGGCCGTCCCCATCGTTGTTTTTAGCAGCCGTCCCCTGCTAGGTGGTCGTCCTCCACCTCTTGATGATCGTCCTTCATCATTTTATCCAATGGCCGTCCCCATTGTTGATTTTTGGTTATCTGACACCCGTCCTGTGTCATGAGAAACCTCGTGAGCAGCCGTCCCCTGCTAGGTTGTCGTCCTCCACCTCTTGATGGTCGTCCTCCATCATGCTCGTCCGATGGTCGTCCCCATCGTTGACCTTTTATCCGGCATTCGTCCTATGTCGTGATATTTTCGGCAGCCGTACCATGCCAGGTGGTCGTCCTCCACCTTAGATGACCATCCCTCATCTTAACCCCAACAGAGCAGCCGTCCCCTGCTAGGTGATCGTCCTTCACCTTTGATGACCGTACCTCATCATCTGTTCATTTCATTTATTCTTTAACCCGATGGCCGTCCCCGTCGTGGTCCCTTTTCTTTTTAGCCCGATGGCCGTCCCCATCGTCGGTTATTTTTATTTATGAACTTGATGGCCGTCCCCGCCATGTTTCATTAATTCTCAGAGAATCTTACAACTTTATCTTGATGGTCGTCCCCATCATAATTTCTTATTTTTCCCAGCTAGTCGGTCGTCCCCATCTTGGCTTTACCTTTTATCCCCAGCATGTCGGTCGTCCCCGTCATTGCTTTATTTCCCACACTTTCCCCAGCATGTCGGCCGTCCCCGTCATCGCTATTCACCCAGCAGTCGTCCTCTGCCCGACGGTCGTCCTCCGTCGCCCACTTTACAATATACTTTATTTTCCTTTTACGATCTATATCCCTTTTCTTCTTCATTCTGTGAGTGCAAATTTTGGACTGTCTTTGGTATTCAACCACAAGTTATCTTGTTTGCCTGTTAAGCCGTCGCTTACATCCTGCACAGCTAACTCATGTTTGAATAGGGGCAGCTGTAAACACCCCAAATTTGCCCTCACCCATTCACACCATGGCTTGTGATCATTTCATATGCATAAATTCAATCATACCATCTCATATTACATTTTTTATTCGCTGCATAGATTCAAAGTCATCTGCACCTAGGGTTTGTGATCTGAGCAATCCAAGAGCCTCTTGAGCCACTCCAAAGGCCACCAATCACTTCAAAGGGGTCCATGTGTGTTCAAGCATCATATTATATCCTCTCAAAGTCAAGGATGCCAAAGAATCACAAGAACTGGGATTGGTATGGATGCAGAGCCAAGGTTGACTGCACAGTTGACCTAAAATTAGGGTTTTGGTTTCAGAGGCCATAACTCCAAATTTTTTGGTCATTCTTGTTTCCATTGGTCTCTATATGGAATAGGGAGTATGCATATCAATTTTCATGAAGAAATTCCATGGGGAAGTCATCTGATCAAGAGTTGACTTTCTGGACAAGTCAGTGCAAAATCAGGGCATCTGAGGCCCCCAATGACCCAACCAAGGGGTGATCTTCATCATTTTGAGTGTATATGATCTTTATTTGATCATGGAAGAGGGTTGAAGTTCACAAAATTCAAGAATTTGAAGTTTTTGCAAAGTTGACTTTTTAGGGCATAGTTGACTTTTAAGGAATTTGTCAATTTAGGTCATTTTTCAAGCCTTGCTTTTTGATCCAAAAATGCTTCAAATGGAAAAAATTTGGTCATGAAAGTTGTAGAACACATTTTTCCCTTTTCAAAAAGTACAAGAACATGATCTAATTCTTCTTGGATCAAAAGTTATGGTGTGACAAAGTTGGCAAAAATCACTAATTTTCAAGTTATGCTCTAATTGGAAAATTTGCAAAATCATGAACCAAGGCAAATTATAACTTCTAATTGACATCAAACCATTACACAAACATTCTATGTGACCTAAAAGTCAGATTTGAACCAAAGTTTCTCATGTTCATGGTTTGTATGGCAAGAGATTTTCATGAAGTTTCAAAAGTAACCAAGTTGCAAAACCACTCATCACACTTCACCCACTTGCTGCATTGGCCTTTGAACCAGCCATAGCCTCTCACCTCATCTTGCTGCGCAGCCCATGCCTCTTGTACCAAGCTAGAACTCAAGCCATGCCTCTCTTACAACAAAGTGGACTTTTTGCAAAAGTAAACATCCCAATCACAGCAGGCCAGGTCACATCATCTGACCAATAGGAGTCTTTTATGCAAAGCAAAGGCTAGCCATTTCATACATCAAGCCAGCCTGAAGCAAGCCCTAGGACAGCATACACAAACTCACTCCATTTTGCATTTTCTCTTCGAATTTGTCTCCACAGCTCACAAACACAAAAGCCAAGTCCATTGATCAAATCACCATGCTTCATTGACCCCAAACCAACAAGACCCAGGCCTGAAACAAGCCATAGCATCACTTCTCCATTTTTACTCCATAAAGCAAAAGCCTTCGAATCTGTTTCCACAAGCCATAAACACTCAAACAGATTCCACACATCAACTCACCTTGCTTCACTGACCAGAAACCAACCATTGTTTTGGCCTGAGACCCTCCATATCACAAACACGATTTTCACACTCCCTTGGTCAGAGCTTCTGCAAACTCACTCAGGAGGCTGTTTAAACTCCAACCAAGTATCCAAAGCTTCAAAGGGGGATCATTGGGACCTGTTTGAGCCAAAGAACTAGCCAGAAAGTGCCAGAGATCAGAGCTCCAGTTCAGGTGAGCTTCATGAACATTTTTTCCAGGAGTTTGTTTTTAAGTTCTTAATTGGTTCTCTATGTTCCACTGATCATGATGATATGTTTGGTTTCGAAAATCATTGAGTTTTGAGCATGTATGATGTTCCTGAAATTTTTTGACCTAAACCCCTTTTGCTTCGATTCAGCTTTGTTGTGTAAAATAAATTTGTTTTGGCTGTGGATTCTTGTTCTATGATGTGTGGGGATGATTTCTGGGCAAGAAAATTAGGTTTTAGTGAGCTAGGGTGAGAGTTAGCATTTTTCAGGGAGGGTGCTGGCCGGAGAAGACGACCGGAAGTCTTCTCCGGCAGCCTGAAAGTCATTAACTGCTAATTAGGGTTAGGGCACCAGGTTTGAATGTGAGCCAATGGATTGTGTTTCCCGCGCGTGATTGGAGGGCCTGGATCATTTCATTAAGATTTAATTATGGATTAATAATTAATTAATTAGAATTAGGGAGGTTTGAATCTGGGCCGTCCAGATGCGCGCCCAGTCAAACCCTTTGAACCCAGAACGAATCTCAACCTCTCATTCTGATTACTTCCATTTATTTCAATTTTTATTTCATTTCTTTTCATTTAATTTGTCCAATTTATTTAAAATAGCAAAACTTGTTTAAAAATTATGAAACTTTTTCTCAAGAGTTTTATTAATTTTTAAGACACAAAAATATTTTTATTTTCATTTTTAGCATTAAAAAAAGTATTTTTAAATATTTAAAAGTTTATTTTTAATTGATTAATGGAAATTAATTCATTAAAAATACTTTTAGGTATTTAAAAATCACCAAAAAATTCATGAAATGTTCTAAGACATTTAAAAACATTGTCCAACCTTCAAACCAAATTTCTTTTTGGATCTTGATGCATTTTGAGAATTTTTCATTGAATTAAAATCATTTTTGTGCATTATTTTGATCCAAAGTTCAAAAAATCATTTCTGCCTATTCATGAAGGGTTGGACATTGATTCTTCTTGCATTGCATTGTGTTTAGCATGTAGTTTTTAAGATTAAATGGCCATGATTTGATCTTTCATTTTCAATTTGTTTGGCATTTCTTTTGTTTAGGAACCTTAAAAACCCTAGAATCTTGTAAAAACCATAACTTGAAATTGGTAAGGAGTTGAGACCTCTCCTTTGGGCATTGGTTTAGTATAGGATTAGGGGTTCTTTGAGTGGCATTTTCAATTTTTTATCTTAGGGTTTGCTTCTGATTTTGATTTTTGTTTGATGTATGGTTCATAAACCCTAATTTGGGCTTCCATATGCATCCATCTTGCATTCTCTTGAATAACATGACTTGCCATGACATTTCAAGCATCCATTTGATTCATTTGACATCATAAGACATATTGAAAGCATGTTTGATCATTGCATCATGTATTTGCCATGTTGTATGCCATGTGCACTTCATAACTTTTCATGTATGTCCTTGCTTCCTAACTTGCTTCATTTGCATTCATGAACTTGTATGATCATCTCCATGTGCTGCCTCATGTTTGTAGCATATCATAGCATCATTAGCATCATGTACATGCTTCTGGTTTTGTTTCTCATCATGTCATCTCATCCCATTTTGCATTGCATTGCATTTCTTTTCTAACCTTTCAGGTGGTAAGTGATGTTGAGAAGTGAATTTGCCTTCACTTCTCATAACTTTTCTTTTCATCTCTCTTGCATCCATGCTGCATTTTTGTATGTGTTTGAGTTTGGGCTTGCTCATTCTTCTTCTTCCCACTTTCTTTCTTCAAGTGACTTGACTTCTTGAATGAAGCAAGTTGCTCTGCTTCTCTTGATCTTTTCATCTGCTTCCTGGTGTTTCCTTTGAAGATTTCTCTTGTTAAACTCACAAACCTTAGGAACAACCAAGCATGACAATGATTAGGGTTTTGATTAGTCTCCCCTCTTAGTTTTTACCTTTGTGTCTCTTTGAGTCTTCTCTTCTCATCTCATAATCAGGGACTAAACCCTAAAGGCTTTAAGGCTTTGTGATTAAGCTTATGCCTGCATCCTTCTATTAGGATGGAGTGTACAACTTTAATCCTAAGTGTTAAACCCTTAATGTGTTTAAATCTCTTAATCAATTCACATAATAATCATCAAGACATCACACTTGTAACTTGGGCCTTACATTAGGGTTCTAATTCTTCCTTAATTGGTTGAGAAGGACTAACCCTAGTGTTAATGGACAAGTCCCCCTCAAGTTGTCTTATAAATCATAAAAATCACTTCATCATCATACCATTAAATAAAATCCACTTATTCAAAGGCTTGTTTTGTCATGAGTTTAATCCCTAATCATGGATTAAGTTGAGGAGCTTTCCTCAGCTTAAACATCCTCATCTATTATCCTTCTATTAGGATGGTGTAATGAGTCTGTTTAATCCCTGATTATGGCTTAACCTCATTACTTAACACTAAACAAAAACCACAAAAACATCTAAATAATCACAGGTAGGTTAATGATCTTAATCCTACACCAAAGGTGATTAAGTGTGAGAATCTGACTTCACACTTAAGGTATTCTCATTACCCCTAATCAGAGGAAAGATGTGATGAGTTTACTAAATCCATTGGTTTAGGCTTAAGCTCATTAACTTATGACAAACTTCAAAAAGCAATAAAAGACTGAAAACATAAAAAACAAACAATAATCGTCTCCTTCGGGATTCTTTTCTCATCATCTTCACTCATAAACGAGAACTTGCTTCTTCCGTCTAATGCAAGACAGTTTGCATCTGTGCCAGACAGATCATACACTTGAGCATAGGCAAGTAAGCAGTTCACAAGTCAATTCATCTATCAGTCTCTTTGGGTCGAACTACGGTGTTCTGACTTCCTCATTGCACGAGAGGATACGTAGGCATAACTTAACGGTTATCGAACAAAAGTCTCTGTACATTCCCCCTCCTTCCAGCATTATTCTTTTAGCCTCATGATCTTAAGCATCTCACTTTCATTCTTACACTGACACCTGTACATCCTGTTCCAGCTCTTTTATACACAAATTGCACTGACACTACCCCTTTTAAACACAAATCTTTTAAGCGTGGATCCCGTCGAGTACGACGGACAATCTGGGTGCTAATACCTTCCCAGGTTGTAACCAACCCCCTTTCTCAGTCTCTCTGGTTCGCGACCGTCTTATCCATATCTTTCTAGGTCTATGCAGCATTGCCTTTCCTTCGGGATAAAAATGCCTAGCTGGCGACTCTATTCATCTCCAGTGAGTTCACGGCTGTGTGTTCTCATTGCCCCTTTCGCCGACCGTTCGCGTCAGTACCTTTATATGGGCCTGTCCCATTTATAGGGAGCGAAAGTAGCCCATGAAAAAAAATCATCTAAAAATAAGATTCTATGAATCTTTTCGAAATGCATGTTTCGGTCAAAAATTCATAATGTATTATACACTACTTTCGGTCAAAAAATAAAATAAAATAGAGGACTGTTGGAAACGATACGAAAATTTTCAGGTGATTTATATATGTTACGAGGGAAGGTTATGATGGAAGTCCATGCAAAAAATCATCTTAAAATTAGATTCTATGAATCTTCTCGAAATGCATGTTTCGGTCAAAAAATCAATATATATTAAACACTAGTTTATACTACTTTTGGTCAAATATAATATTAAATCGTGGACATTTTGAAATGATAAGTAACTTTTTAAATCATTTATATATGTTAGGAGGGAAAGTTATGATGGAAGTCCATGCAAAAAATTATCAGAAAATTAAATTCTATGAATCTTTTCGAAATGCATGTTTCGGTAAAAAAAATTATAATATATTATACAATAGTTTCGCTCAAAATAAATAAATTAAATCGAGGACTGTTGAAAATGATACCAACCTTTTTAGATCCTTTCAATATGTTACGAGGAAAGGTTATGATAGAAATACATGCAAAAATCATCTGAAAAATAAATTCTATGAAACTCTTTAAAATGCAAGTTTCATTGAAATATACATAATATATTAAACACTACTTTATATTAGTTTCGGTCGAAAATCAAATTAAATGGGGGACTATTTGAAACGATCTGAAACTTTTCAGATCGTTTATATATGATAGGAGGAAAGGTTATGATGGAAGTCCGTGCAAAAAATCATCTGAAAACTAGATTCTAAGAAACTTTTCGAAATGTAATTTTCAGTCAAAAAATCATAATATATTATACACTAGATTCGGTCAAAAAATCAAATTTAATAGAGGACTGTTCGAAACAATATTAAACTTTTCAGATCTTTTATATATGTTACGAGGGATGGTTATGATGGAAGTCCATGCAAAAAATCATCTGAAAAGTTGATTCTATGAATCTTCTCGAAATGCAATTTCGGTCAAAAAATCATAAAATATTATACACTAGTTTATATCAGTTTCGGTCAAATATAATATTAAATCCTGGACAGTTTGAAATGATATGAAACTTTTCAGATCATTTATATATGTTAGGAGGGAAGGTTATGATGGATGTCCATGCGAAAAATCATCTAAACAATAGATTCTATGAATCTTTGGGAAATGTAAGTTTCGGTCAAAAATCATAATATATTATACACTAATTTCGGTCCAAAAATAAAATTAAATCGAGGACTGTTCTAAATGATACCAACCTTTTTATATCATTTCTATATGTTACGAGGGAAGGTTATGATGGATGTACATGCAAAAAATAATTTTAAAATTACTTTCTATGAAACGCTTTGAAATGCAAGTTTCGGTCAAAAATTCATAATATATTATACGCTAGTTTATACTAGTTTCGATCAAAAATCAAATTAAATCGGGGACTGTTCGAAACAATCCCAAACTTTTTAGATCATTTATATATGTTAGGAGGAATGGTTATGGTTGAAGTCCATGCAAAATATCATCTGAAAATTAGATACTAAGAAACTTTTTGAAATGCAAGTTTCGGTCAAAAATCATAATATATTATACACTAGTTTATTCTAGTTTTGGTCAAAAAATCAAAATAAATAAAGGACTATTTGAAATGATAGGAAACTTATCAGAAAATTTATATATGTTACAAGGAATGTTGTGACAGAAGCCCGTGAAAAAAAAATCATCTGAAAATTAGATTCTATGAATCTTTTTGAAATGCATGATTCGGTCAAAAATTCATAATGTATTATACACTACTTTCGGTCAAAAAATAAAATAAAATAGAGGACTGTTGGAAACTATACGAAACTTTTCAGGTGATTTATATATTTTACGAGGGAAGCTTATGATGGAAGTCCATGCAAAAAACCATCTGAAAATTAGATTCTATGAATCTTCTAGAAATGCATGTTTCAGTCAAAAATTCATAATATATTAAACACTAGTTTATACTAGTTTTGGTCAAATATAATATTAAATCGTGGACAATTTGAAATGATAATTAACTTTTTAGATCATTTATATATGATAGGAGGGAAGGTTATGATGGAAGTCCATGCAAAAAATCATCAAAAAAATAGATTCTATGAATCTTTTCTAAATGCATGTTTCGGTAAAAAAAAATCCTAATATATTATACACTAGTTTCTCTCAAAATAAATAAATTAAATCGAGGACTGTTTAAAATGATACCATCCTTTTTAGATCCTTTCTATATGTTACGAGGGAAGGTTATGATAGAAATACATGCAAAAATCATCTGAAAAATAAATTCTATGAAACGCTTTGAAATGCAAGTTTCGGTCAAAAATTCATAATATATTATGCACTACTTTATATTAGTTTCGGTTAAAAATCAAATTAAATCGGGGACTATTCGAAATGATCCGAAACTTTTCAGATCGTTTATATATGTTAGGAGGAAAGGTTATGATGGAAGTCCTTTCAAAAAATCATCTGAAAATTAGATTCTAAGAAACTTTTCGAAATGCAATTTTCAGTCAAATAATCATAATATATTATACACTAGATTCGGTCAAAAAATCAAATTTAATAGAGGACTATTCGAAACAATATTAAACTTTTCAGATCTTTTATATATGTTACGAGGGAAGGTTATGATGGAAGTCCGTGCAAAAACTCATCTGAAAATTTAATTCTATGAATCTTCTCGAAATGCATGTTTCGGTCAAAATATCATAAAATATTATACACTAGTTTATATCAGTTTCGGTCAAATATAATATTAAATCCTGGACAATTTGAAATGATATGAAACTTTTCAGATCATTTATATATGTTAGGAGGGAAGGTTATGATGGATGTCCATGCGAAAAATCATATAAACAATAGATTATATGAATCTTTGGGAAATGTAAGTTTCGGTCAAAAATCATAATATATTATACACTAATTTCGGTCCAAAAATCAAATTAAATCGAGGACTGTTCTAAATGATACCAACCTTTTTATATCCTTTCTATATGTTACGAGGGAAGTTTATCATGGAATTACATACAAAAAATAATTTTAAAATTAATTTCTATGAAACGCTTAGAAATGCAAGTTTCGGTCAAAAATTCATAATATATTATACGCTAGTTTATAGGAGTTTCGATCAAAAATCAAATTAAATCGGGGACTGTTCGAAACAATCCCAAACTTTTCAGATCATTTATCTATGTTAGGAGGAAAGGTTATGGTTGAAGTCCATGCAAAAAATCTTCTAAAAATTAGATACTAAGAAACTTTTTGAAATGCAAGTTTCGGTCATTAATCATAATATATTATACACTAGTTTATTCTAGTTTTGGTCAAAAAATCAAATTAAATCAAGGACTATTTGAAATGATAGGAAACTTATCAGAAAATTTATATATGTTACAAGGGAATGTTGTGACAGAAGCCCGTGAAAAAAAATCATCTGAAAATAAGATTCTATGAATCTTTTCGAAAAGCATGTTTCGGTCAAAAATTCATAATGTATTATACACTACTTTCGGTCAAAAAATAAAATTAAAATAGAGGACTGTTGGAAACGATACGACAATTTTCAGGTGATTTATATATTTTACGAGGGAAGGTTATGATGGAAGTCCATGCAAAAAATCATCTAAAAATTAGATTCTATGAATCTTCTCGAAATGCATGTTTCGGTCAAAAAATCATAATATATTAAACACTAGTTTATACTAGTTTCGGTCAAATATAATATTAAATCGTGGACAGATTGAAATGATAAGTAACTTCTTAGATCATTTATATATGATAGGAGGGAAGGTTATGATGGAAGTCCATGCAAAAAATCATCAGAAAAATAGATTCTATGAATCTTTTCGAAATGCATGTTTCGGTAAAAAATCATAATATATTATACACTAGTTTCTCTCAAAATAAATAAATTAAATCAAGGACTGTTGAAAATGATACCAACCTTTTTAGATCCTTTCTATATGTTACGAGGGAAGGTTATGATAGAAATACATGCAAAAATCATCTGAAAAATAAATTCTATGAAACGCTTTGAAATGCAAGTTTCGATCAAAAATTCATAATATATTATGCACTACTTTATATTAGTTTCGGTCAAAAATCAAATTAAATAGGGGACTATTCGAAACGATCCAAAACTTTTCAGATCGTTTATATATGTTAGGAGGAAAGGTTATGATGGAAGTCCGTGCAAATAATCATCTGTAAATTAGATTCTAAGGAACTTTTCAAAATGCAATTTTCAGTGAAAAAATCATAATATATTATACACTATATTCGGTCAAAAATCAAATTTAATAGAGGACTATTCGAAACAATATTAAACTTTTCAGATCTTTTATATATGTTACGAGGGAAGGTTATGATGGAAGTCCGTGCAAAAAATCATCTGAAAATTTGATTCTATGATTCTTCTCGAAATGCAAGTTTCGGTCAAAAAATCATAAAATATTATACACTAGTTTATGTCAGTTTCGATCAATTATAATATTAAATCCTGGACAGTTTGAAATGATATGAAACTTTTCAGATCATTTATATATGTTAGGAGGGAAGGTTATGATGGATGTCCATGCGAAAAATCATCTAAGCAATAGATTCTATGAATCTTTGGGAAATGTAAGTTTCGGTCAAAAATCATAATATATTATACACTAATTTCGGTCCAAAAATCAAATTAAATCGAGGACTGTTCTAAATGATACCAACCTTTTTATATCCTTTCTATATGTTATGAGGGAAGGTTATGATGGAAGTACATGCAAAAAATAATTTTAAAATTACTTTCTATGAAACGCTTTGAAATGCAAGTTTCGGTCAAAAATTCATAATATATTATACGCTAGTTTATACTAGTTTCGATCAAAAATCAAATTAAATCGAGGACTGTTCGAAACAATCCCAAACTTTTCAGATCTTTTATATATGTTAGGAGGAAAGGTTATGGTTAAGGTCCATGCAAAAAATTATTTGAAAATTAGATACTAAGAAACTTTTTGAAATGCAAGTTTCGGTCAAAAATCATAATATATTATACACTAGTTTATTCTAGTTTTGGTCAAAAAATCAAAATAAATCCAATGACTATTTGAAATGATAGGAAACTTATCAGAAAATTTATATATGTTACAAGGGAATGTTGTGACAGAAGCCCTTGAAAAAAAATCATCTGAAAAATTAGATTCTATAAATCTTTTCGAAATGCATGATTCGGTCAAAAATTCATATGTATTATACACTACTTTCGGTCAAAAAATAAAATTAAATAGAGGACTGTTGGAAACGATACGAAAATTTTCAGGTGATTTATATATTTTACGAGGGAAGGTTATGATGGAAGTCCATGCAAAAAAAGCATCTGAAAACTAGATTCTATGAATCTTCTCGAAATGCATGTTTCGGTCAAAAATTCATAATATATTAAACACTAGTTTATACTAGTTTTGGTCAAATATAATATTAAATCGTAGACAGTTTGAAATGATAATTAACTTTTTAGATCATTTATATATGATAGGAGGGAAGGTTATGATGGAAGTCCATGCAAAAAATCATCAATAAAATAGATTCTATGAATCTTTTCGAAATGCATGTTTCGGTAAAAAAAATCATAATATATTATACACTAGTTTCTCTCAAAATAAATAAATTAAATTGAGGACTGTTTAAAATTATATCATCCTTTTTAGATCCTTTCTATATGTTACGAGGGAAGGTTATGATAGAAATACATGCAAAAATCATCTGAAAAATAAATTCTATGAAACGCTTTGAAATGCAAGTTTCGGTCAAAAATTCATAATATATTATGCACTACTTTATATTAGTTTCGGTCAAAAATCAAATTAAATTGGGGACTATTCGAAACGATCCGAAACTTTTCAGATCGTTTATATATGTTAGGAGGAAAGGTTATGATGGAAGTCCTTTCAAAAAATCATCTGAAAATTTGATTCTAAGAAACTTTTCGAAATGCAATTTTCAGTCAAATAATCATAATATATTATACACTAGATTCGGTCAAAAAATCAAATTTAATAGAGGACTACTCGAAACATTATTAAACTTTTCAGATCTTTTATATATGTTACGAGGCAAGGTTATGATCGAAGTCCGTGCAAAAACTCATCTGAAAATTTAATTCTATGAATCTTCTCAAAATGCATGTTTCGGTCAACAAAATCATAAAATATTATACACTAGTTTATATCAGTTTCGGTCAAATATAATATTAAATCCTGGACAGTTTGAAATGATATGAAACTTTTCAGATCATTTATATATGTTAGGAGGGAAGGTTATGATGGATGTCCATGCGAAAAATCATCTAAACAATAGATTATATGAATCTTTGGGAAATGTAAGTTTCGGTCAAAAATCATAATATATTATACACTAATTTCGGTCCAAAAATCAAATTAAATCGAGGACTGTTCTAAATGATACCAACCTTTTTATATCCTTTCTATATGTTACGAGGGAAGGTTATCATGGAATTATATGCAAAAAATAATTTTAAAATTAATTTCTATGAAACGCTTAGAAATGCAAGTTTCGGTCAAAAATTCATAATATATTATACGCTAGTTTATAGTAGTTTCGATCAAAAATCAAATTAAATCGGGGACTGTTCGAAACAATCCCAAACTTTTCAGATCATTTATATATGATAGGAGGAAAGGTTATGGTTGAAGTCCATGCAAAAAATCATCTAAAATTTAGATACTAAGAAACTTTTTAAAATGCAAGTTTCGGTCATAAATCATAATATATTATACACTAGTTTATTCTAGTTTTGGTCAAAAAATCAAATTAAATCAAGGACTATTTGAAATGATAGGAAACTTATCAGAAAATTTATATATGTTACAAGGGAATGTTGTGACAGAAGCCCGTGAAAAAAAATCATCTAAAAATAAGTTTCTATGAATCTTTTCGAAATGCATGTTTCGGTCAAAAATTCATAATGTATTATACACTACTTTCGGTCAAAAAACAAAATTAAATAGAAGACTGTTGGAAACGATACGAAAATTTTCAGGTGATTTATATATTTTACGAGGGAAGGTTATGATGGAAGTCCATGCAAAAAATCATCTAAAAATTAGATTCTATGAATCTTCTCGAAATGCATGTTTCGTTCAAAAAATCATAATATATTAAACACTAGTTTATACTAGTTTCGGTCAAATATAATATTAAATCGTGGACAGTTTGAAATGATAAGTAACTTTTTAGATCATTTATATATGATAGGAGGGAAGGTTATGATGGAAGTCCATGCAAAAAATCATCAGAAAAATAGATTCTATGAATCTTTTCGAAATACATGTTTCGGTAAAAAATCATAATATATTATACACTAGTTTCGCTCAAAATAAATAAATTGAATCGAGGACTGTTGAAAATGATACCAACCTTTTTAGATCCTTTCTATATGTTACGAGGGAAGGTTTTGATATAAATACATGCAAAAATCATCTGAAAAATAAATTCTATGAAACGCTTTGAAATGTAAGTTTCGGTCAAAAATTCATAATATATTACGCACTACTTTATATTAGTTTCGGTCAAAAATCAAATTAAATCGGGGACTATTCGAAATGATCCGAAACTTTTCAGATCATTTATATATGTTAGGAGGAAAGGTTATGATGGAAGTTCGTGCAAAAAATCATCTGAAAATTAGATTCTAAGAAACTTTTCAAAATGCAATTTTCAGTCAAAAAATCATAATATATTATACACTAGATTCGGTCAAAAAATCAAATTTAATAGAGGACTATTCGAAACAATATTAAACTTTTCAGATCTTTTATATATGTTACGAGTGAATGTTATGATGGAAGTCCGTGTAAAAAATCATTTGAAAATATGATTCTATGAATCTTCTCGAAATGCATGTTTCGGTCAAAAAATCATAAAATATTATACACTAGTTTATATCAGTTTCGGTCAAATATAATATTAAATCCTGGATAGTTTGAAATGATACGAAACTTTTCAGATCATTTATATATTTTAGGAGGGAAGGTTATGATAGATGTCCATGCGAAAAATCATCTAAACAATAGATTCTATGAATCTTTGGGAAATTTATGTTTCGGTCAAAAATCATAATATATTATACACTAATTTCTGTCCAAAAATCAAATTAAATCGAGGAATGTTCAAAATGATACCAACCTTTTTATATCCTTTCTATATGTTACGAGGGAAGGTTAGGATGGAAGTACATGCAAAAAATAATTTTAAAATTAATTTCTATGAAATGCTTTGAAATGTAAGTTTCGGTCAAAAATTCATAATATATTATACGCTAGTTTATACTAGTTTCGATCAAAAATCAAATTAAATCGGGGACTGTTCGAAAAGATCTGAAACTTTTCAGATCATTTATATATGTTAGCAGGAAAGGTTATGGTTGAAGTCCATCTAAAAAATCATCTGAAAATTAGAAACTAAGAAACTTTTTGAAATGCAAGTTTCGGTCAAAAATCATAATATATTATACACTAGTTTATTCTAGTTTTGGTCAAAAAATCAAATTAAATAAAGCACTATTAGAAATGATACAAAACTTATCAGAAAATTTATATATGTTACAAGGGAATGTTATGATAGAAGCCCATGAAAAAAAAAACATATGAAAATAAGATTCTATGAATCTTTTCGAAATGCATGTTTCGGCCAAAAATTCATAATGTATTATACACTACTTTCGGTCAAAAAATAAAAATAAATAGAGGACTATTGGAAACGATACGAATATTTTCAGGTGATTTATATATGTTACGAGGGAAGGTTATGATGAAAGTCCATGCAAAAAATCATCTGAAAATTAGATTCTATTAATCTTCTCGAAATGCATGTTTCGGTCAAAAAATCATAATAAATTAAACACTAGTATATACTAGTTTCGGTCAAATATAATATTAAATTGTGGACAGTTTGAAATGATAAGAAACTTTTTAGATCATTTATATATGTTAGGAGGGAAGGTTATGATGGAAGTCCATGCAAAAAACAATCTGAAAATTAGATTCTATGAATCTTTTCGAAATGCATGTTTCGGTAAAAAAATCATAATATATTATACACTAGTTTCGCTCAAAATAATAAATTAAATCGAGGACTGTTGAAAATGATACCAACCTTTTTAGATCCTTTCTATATGTTACGAGGGAAGGTTATGATAGAAATACATGCAAAAATCATCTGAAAAATAAATTCTATGAAACGCTTTAAAATGCAAGTTTCGGTCAAAAATTCATAATATATTATACACTACTTTATATTAGTTTCGGTCAAAAATCAAATTAAATCGTGGACTATTCGAAACGATCCAAAACATTTCAGATCGTTTATATATGTTAGGAGGAAAGGTTATGATGGATGTCCGTGCAAAAAATCATCTGAAAATTAGATTCTAAGAAACTTTTTGAAATGCAAGTTTCAGTCAAAAAATCATAATATATTATACACTAGATTCGGTCAAAAAATCAAATTTAATAGAGGACTGTTCGAAACGATATTAAACTTTTCAGCTCTTTTATATATGTTAGGAGGAAAGGTTATGATGGAAGTCCATGCAAAAAATCATCTGAAAATTAGATTCTATGAATCTTCTCGAAATGCATGTTTCGGTCAAAAACTCATAATATATTATATACTAGTTTATATCAGTTTCAGTCAAATATAATATTAAATCCAAGACAGTTTGAAATGATACGAAACTTTTCAGATCATTTAAATATGTTAGGAGGGAAGGTAATGATGGAAGTCCATGGAAAACATGATCTGAACAATAGATTCTATGAATCTTTGGGATATACAAGTTTCGGTCAAAAAATCATAATATATTATACACTAATTTTGGTCCAAAAATCAAATTAAATCGAGGACTATTCAAAATGATACCAACCTTTTTATATCCTTTCTATATGTTACGAGGGAAGTTTATGATGGAAGTACATGCAAAAAATAATTTTAAAATTAATTTCTATGAAATGCTTTGAAATGCATGTTTCGATCAAAAATTCATAATATATTATACGCTAGTTTATACTAGTTTCGATCAAAAATCAAATTAAATTAGGGAATGTTGGAAACAATTCAAAACTTTTTATATCATTTATATATGTTAGGAGGAAAGGTTAAAGTTGAAGTCCATGCAAAAAATCATATGAAAATTAGATAGTAAGAAAATATTTGAACTGCATGTTTCGGTCAAAAATCATAATATATTATAAACTAGTTTATTCTAGTTTTGGTCAAAAAATTCAATTAAATCGAGGAGTGTTCGACATGATACGAAACTTATCATAAAATTTATATATGTTACAAGGGAATGTTATGATGGAAGCCTACGAAAAAAAATCATCTGAAAATAAGATTCTATGAATATTTTCGAAATGCAAGTTTCTGTCAAAAATTCATAATATATTATACACTACTTTCGGTCAAAAAATCAAATTAAATAGAGGACGGTTGGAAACGATACGAAAATTTTCAGGTGATTTATATATGTTACGAGGGAAGGTTCTGATGGAAGTCCATGCAAAAAAATCATCTTAAAATTAGATTCTATGAATCTTCTCGAAATGCATGTTTCTGTCAAAAAACATAATATATTATACACTAGTTTATACTAGTTTCGGTCAAATATAATATTAAATCGTGGACAGTTTGAAATGATAAGTAACTTTTAGATCATTTATATATGTTAAGAGGGAAGGTTATGATGGAAGTCCATGCAAAAAATCATCTGAAAATTAGATTCTATGAATCTTTTCGAAATGCATGTTTCGGTAAAAAAAAATCATAATATATTATACACTTGTTTCGCTCAAAATAAATAAATTAAATCGAGGAGTGTTTAAAATGATACAAATCTTTTTAGATCCTTTCTATATATTACGAGGGAAGGTTATGATAGAAATACCTACAAAAATCATCTGAAAAATAAATTCTATGAAACGCTTTGAAATGCAAGTTTCGGTCAAAAATTCATAATTTATTATACACTACTTTATACACTACTTTTGGTCAAAAATTAAAATTAAATAGAGGACTGTTGGAAACGATACGAAAATTTTCAGGTGATTTATATATGTTACGAGGGAAGGCTATGATGGAAGTCCATGCAAAAAATCATCTGAAAATTAGATTCTATGAATCTTCTCGAAATGCATGTTTTGGTCAAAAAATCATAATATATTATACACTAGTTTATACTAGTTTCGGTCAAATATAATATTAAATCATGGATAGTTTGAAATGATAAGTAACTTTTTAGATCATTTATATATGTTAGAAGGGAAGGTTATGATGGAAGTCAATGCAAAAAATCATCTGAAAATTAGATTCTATGAATCTTTTCGAAATGCAAGTTTTGGTAAAAAAAATCATAATATATTATACACTAGTTTTGCTCAAAATAAATAAATTAAATCGAGGACTGTTGAAAATGATACAAACCTTTTTAGATCCTTTTTATATGTTACGAGGGAAGTTTATGATAGAAATACATGCAAAAATCATCTGAAAAATAAATTCTATGAAACTCATTGAAATGCAAGTTTTGGTTAAAAATTCATAATATATTATACACTACTTTTCAGATCGTTTATATATGTTAGGAGGAAAGGTTATGATGGAAGTCCATGCAAAAAATCATCTGAAAATTAGATTCTAAGAAACTTTTCGAAATGCAATTTCAGTCAAAAAATCATAATATATTATACACTAGATTCGGACAAAAAATTAAATTTAATAGAGGATTGTTCGAAACGATATGAAATATTTCAGATCTTTTATATATGTTACGAGGGAAGGTTCTGATGGAAGTCCATGCAAAAAAAACATCTGAAAATTAGATTCTATGAATCTTCTCGAAATGCATGTTTCGGTCAAAAAATCATAATATATTATACACTTGTTTCGCTCAAAATAAATAAATTAAATCGAGGACTATTGAAAATGATACCAACCTTTTTAGATCCTTTCTATATGTTACGAGGGAAGGTTATGATAGAAATACCTGCAAAATTCATCTGAAAAATAAATTCTATGAAACACTTTGAAATGCAAGTTTCGTTATAAAATTCATAATATATTATACACTACTTTCGGTCAAAAAATAAAATTAAATAGAAGACTGTTGGAAACGTTAAGAAAATTTTAAGGTGATTTATATTTGTTAAGAGGGAAGGTTATGATGGAAGTCCATGCAAAAAATCATCTGAAAATTAGATTCTATGAATCTTCTCGAAATGCATGTTTCGGTCAAAAAATCATAATATATTATACACTAGTTTATATCAGTTTCAGTCAAATATAATATTAAATCCTGGAAAGTTTGAAATGATACAAAACTTTTCAGACCATTTATATATGTTTGGAGGGAAGGTTATGATGGAAGTCCATGCAAAAAAAATCATCTGAACAATAGATTCTATGAATATTAGGGAAATGCAAGTTTCGGTCAAAATATCTTAATATAGTATACACTAATTTCGGTCAAAAAATCAAATTAAATCTAGGATTGTTCGAAATGATACCAACCTTTTTAGATCCTTTCTCTATTTTACAAGGGAAGGTTGTGATTGAAGTACAAGCAAAAAAAATCTGAAATTTAAATTCTATGAAATGCAAGTTTCGATCAAATATTCATAATATATTATACGCCAGTTTATACTAGTTTCGATCAAAAATCAAATTAAATTGGGGACTTTTTAAAACGATCTTAAACATTTCAGATCATTTATATATGTTAGGAGGAAAGGTTATGGTTGAAGTCCATGCAAAAAATCATTTGAAAATTAGATACTAAGAAAAATTTTGAAATGCATGTTTCGGTCAAAATTCATATAATATTATACACTATTTTATTCTAGTTTTGGTCAAAAAATTAAATTAAATCAAGGAGTGTTCTAAATGATACGAAACTTATCAGAAAATTTATATATGTTACAAGGGAATGTTATGATGAAAGCCCAAGAAAAAAAATCATCTAAAAATAAGATTCTATGAATATTTTCGAAATGCAAGTTTCTGTCAAAAATTCATAATAAATTATACACTACTTTCGGTTAAAAAATCAAATTAAATAGAGGACGGATGGAAACGATACGAAAATTTTCAGGTGATTTATATATGTTACGTGTGAAGGTTATGATGGAAGTCCATACAAAAAATCATCTGAAAATTAGATTCTATGAATCTTCTCGAAATGCATGTTTCTGTCAAAAAATCATAATATATTATACACTAGTTTATACTAGTTTCGGTCAAATATAATATTAAATCGTGGACAGTTTGAAATGATAAGTAACTTTTTAGATCATCTATATATGATAGGAGGGAAGGTTATGATGGAAGTCCATGCAAAAAATCATCAGAAAATTAGATTCTATGAATCTTTTCGAAATGCATGTTTTGGTAAAAAAAAAAATCATAATATATTATACACTAGTTTCTCCCAAAATAAATAAATTAAATCGAGAATTGCTGAAAATGATACCATCCTTTTTAATTCCTTTTTATATGTTACGAGGGAAGGTTATGATAGAAATACATGCAAAAATCATCTGAAAAATAAATTCTATGAAACGCTTTGAAATGCAAGTTTCGGTCAAAAATTAATAATATATTATGCACTACTTTATATTAGTTTCGATCAAAAATCAAATTAAATCGGGGACTATTCGAAACGATCCAAAACTTTTCAGATTGTTTATATATGTTAGGAGGAAAGGTTATGATGGAAGTCCATGCAAAAAATCATCTGAAAATTAGATTCTAAGAAACTTTTTGAAATGCAATTTTCAGTCAAAAAATCCTAATATATTATACACTAGATTCGGTCAAAAAATCAAATTTAATAGAGGACTGTTCGAAACAATATTAAACTTTTCAGATCTTTTATATATGTTATGAGTGAAGGTTATGATGGAATTTCTTGCAAAAAATTATCTGAAAATTTGATTCTATGAATCTTTTCGAAATGCATGTTTCGGTCAAAAAATCATAAAATATTATACACTAGTTTATATCAGTTTCAGTCAAATATAATATTAAATCCTGGACACTTTGAAATGATACGAAACTTTTCAGATCATTTATATATTTTAGGAGTGAAGGTTATGATGGAAGTCCATTCGAAAAATCATCTAAACAATAGATTCTATGAATCTTTGGGAAATGCAAGTTTCGGTCAAAAATCATAATATATTATACACTAATTTCGGTCCAAAAATCAAATTAAATCGTGGACTGTTCAAAATGATACCAACCTTTTTATATCCTTTTTATATGTTACGAGGGAAGGTTAGGATGGAAGTACATGCAAAAAATAATTTTAAAATTAATTTCTATGAAATGCTTTGAAATGTAAGTTTCGGTCAAAAATTCATAATATATTATACGCTACTTTATACTAGTTCCGATCAAAAATCAAATTAAATCGGGGACTGTTCAAAACGATCTGAAACTTTTCAGATCATTTATATATGTTAGCAGGAAAGGTTATGGTTGAAGTCCATGCGAAAAATTATCTGAAAATTAGAAACTAAGAAACTTTTTGAAATGCAAGTTTCGGTCCAAAATCATAATATATTATACACTAGTTTATTCTAGTTTTGGTCAAAAAATCAAATTAAATCAAGCACTAAAAGAAATGATACGAAACTTATCATAACATTTATATATGTTACAAGGGAATGTTATGATAGAAGCCCATGCAAAAAAAACATATGAAAATAAGATTCTATGAATCTTTTCGAAATGCATGTTTCGGCCAAAAATTCATAATGTATTATACACTACTTTCGGTAAAAAAAATAAAATTAAATAGAGGACTATTGGAAACGATACGAAAATTTTCAGGTGATTTATATATGTTACGAGGGAAGGTTATGATGAAAGTCCATGCAAAAAATCATCTGAAAATTAGATTCTATTAATCTTCTCGAAATGCATGTTTCGGTCAAAAAATCATAATAAATTAAACACTAGTATATACTAGTTTCGGTCAAATATAATATTAAATTGTGGACAGTTTGAAATGATAAGAAACTTTTTAGATCATTTATATATGTTAGGAGGGAAGGTTATGATGGAAGTCCATGCAAAAAACAATCTGAAAATTAGATTCTATGAATCTTTTCGAAATGCATGTTTCGGTAAAAAAATCATAATATATTATACACTAGTTTCGCTCAAAATAATAAATTAAATCGAGGACTGTTGAAAATGATACCAACCTTTTTAGATCCTCTTTATATGTTACGAGGGAAGGTTATGATAGAAATTAATGCAAAAATCATCTGAAAAATAAATTCTATGAAACGCTTTAAAATGCAAGTTTCGGTCAAAAATTCATAATATATTATACACTACTTTATATTAGTTTCGGTCAAAAATCAAATTAAATCGTGGACTATTCGAAACGATCCAAAACATTTCAGATCGTTTATATATGTTAGGAGGAAAGGTTATGATGGATGTCCGTGCAAAAAATCATCTAAAAATTAGATTCTAAGTAACTTTTTGAAATGCAAGTTTCAGTCAAAAAATCATAATATATTATACACTAGATTCGGTCAAAAAATCAAATTTAATAGAGGATTGTTCGAAACTATATTAAACTTTTCAGCTCTTTTATATATGTTAGGAGGAAAGGTTATGATGGATGTCCATGCAAAAAATCATCTGAAAATTAGATTCTATGAATCTTCTCGAAATGCATGTTTCGGTCAAAAACTCATAATATATTATATACTTGTTTATATCAGTTCTTGTCAAATATAATATTAAATCCAAGACAGTTTGAAATGATACGAAACTTTTCAGATCATTTATATATGTTAGGAGGGAAGGTAATGATGGAAGTCAATGGAAAACATGATCTGAACAATAGATTCTATGAATCTTTGGTATATACAAGTTTCGGTCAAAAAATCATAATATATTATACACTAATTTTGGTCTAAAAATCAAATTAAATCGAGGACTATTCAAAATGATACCAACCTTTTTATATCCTTTCATTATGTTACGAGGGAAGGTTATGATGGAAGTACATGCAAAAAATAATTTTAAAATTAATTTCTATGAAACGCTTTGAAATGCAAGTTTCGATCAAAAATTCATAATATATTATACGCTAGTTATTACTAGTTTCGATCAAAAATCAAATTAAATCAGGGACTGTTGGAAACAATTCGAAACTTTTTAGATCATTTATATATGTTAGGAGGAAAGGTTAAAGTTGAAGTCCATGCAAAAAATCATCTGAAAATTAGATAGTAAGAAAAATTTTGAAATGCATGTTTCGGTCAAAAATCATAATATATTATACACTAGTTTATTCTAGTTTTGGTCAAAAAATTAAATTAAATCAAGGAGTGTTCGACATGATACGAAACATATCAGAAAATTTATATATGTTACAAGGGAATATTATGATGGAAGCCTATCAAAAAAAATCATCTGAAAATAAGATTCTATGAATATTTTCGAAATGCAAGTTTCTGTCAATAACTCATAATATATTATACACTACTTTCGGTCAAAAAATCAAATTAAGTAGAGGACGGTTGGAAACGATACGAAAATTTTCAGGTGATTTATATATGTTACGAGTGAAGGTTCTGATGGAAGTCCATGCAAAAAATTATCTTAAAATTAGACTCTATGAATCTTCTCGAAATGCATGTTTCTGTCAAAAAAGATAATATATTATACACTAGTTTATAGTAGTTTCGGTCAAATATAATATTAAATCGACGAAAGTTTGAAATGATAAGTAACTTTTAGATCATTTATATATGTTAAGAGGGAATGTTATGATGGAAGTCCATGCAAAACATCATCTGAAAATGTTATGATGGAAGTCTATGAATCTTTTCGAAATGCATGTTTCAGTAAAAAAATCATAATATATTATGCACTTGTTTCGCTCAAAATAAATAAATTAAATAGAGGAGTGTTGAAAATGATACAAATCTTTTTAGATCCTTTCTATATGTTACGAGGGAAGGTTATGATAAAAATACCTGCAAAAATCATCTGAAAAATAAATTCTATGAAACGCTTTGAAATGTAAGTTTCGGTCAAAAATTCATAATTTATTATACACTACTTTCGGTCAAAAATTAAAATTAAATAGAGGACTGTTGGAAACGATACGAAAATTTTCAGGTGATTTATATATGTTACGAGGGAAGGCTATGATGGAAGTCCATGCAAAAAATCATCTGAAAATTAGATTCTATGAATCTTCTCAAAATGCATGTTTCGGTCAAAAAATCATAATATATTATACACTAGTTTATACTAGTTTCGGTCAAATATAATATAAATACATGCAAAAATCATCTGAAAAATAAATTCTATGAAACTCTTTGAAATGCAAGTTTTAGTCAAAAATTTATTATATATTATACACTACATTATACTAGTTTCGGTCAAAAATCAACTTAAATCGGGGACTATTCGAAACGATCCGAAACTTTTCAGATTGTTTATATATGTTAGTAAGAAAGGTTATGATGGAAGTCTATGCAAAAAATCATCTGAAAATTAGAATCTAAGAAACTTTTCGAAATGCAAGTTTTAGTCAAAAAATCATAATATATTATACACTAGATTCGGTCAAAAAATCAAATTTAATAAAGGACTGTTCGAAACGATATTAAACTTTTCAGATCTTTTATATATATTATGAGGGATGGTTATGATGGAAGTCCATGCAAAAAATCATCTGAAAATTAGATTCTATGAATCTTCTCGAAATGCATGTTCCGGTCAAAAAATCATAATATATTATACACTAGTTTATATGTGTTTCGGAAAATATAATATTAAATCCTGGACAGTTTGAAATGATACAAAAGATTTCAGATCAATTATATATGTTAGGAGGGACGGTTATGATGGAAGTCAATGCAAAAAATCATCTGAACAATAGATTCTATGAATCTTCTGGAAATGCAAGTTTCGGTCAAAAAATCATAATATATTATACAGTAATTTCGGTCCAAAAATAAAATTAAATCGAGAACTGTTCGAAATGATACCAACCTTTTTAGATCCTTTCTATATGTAACGAGGGAAGGTAATGATGGAAGTACATGCAAAAAATAATCTGAAAATTAAATTCTATGAGACACTTTGAAATGTAAGTTTCGGTCAAAATTTCATATTATATTATACGCGAGTTTATATCAAATTAAATCGGGGACTGTTCGAAAGGATCCGAAACTTTTTCAGATCATTTATATATATTAGGAGGAAAGGTTATGATTGAAGTCCCTGCAAAAAATTATCTGAAAATTAGATACTAAGAAAATTTTTGAAATGCAAGTTTCGGTAAAAAATCATAATATATTATACACTAGTTTATTCTAGTTTTGGTCTAAAAATCAAATTAAATCAATGACTGTTTGAAATTATACGAAACTTATTAGAAAATTTATATATGTTACAAGGGAAGGTTATGAGTGAAGCCCGTGAAAAAAATCATCTGAAAATAAGATTCTATGAATATTTTCGAAATGCAAGTTTCGGTCAAAAATTCATAATGTATTATACACTACTTTCGGTCAAAAAATCAAATTAAATATAGGACGGTTGGAAACGATACGAAAATTTTCAAGTGATTTATTTATGTTACGAGGGAAGGTTATGATGGAAGTCCATGCAAAAAATCATCTAAAAATTAGATTCTATGAATCTTCTCGAAATGCATGTTTCGGTCAAAAAATCATAATATATTATACACTAGTTTATACTAGTTTCGGTCAAATATAATATAAATCGTGGAAAGTTTGAAATGATAAGTAACTTTTAGATCATTTATATATGTTAGACGGGAAGGTTATGATGGAAGTCAATGCAAAAAATCATCTGTTAATTAGATTCTATGAATCTTTTCGAAATGCAAGTTTCGGTAAAAAAAATCATAATATATTATACACTAGTTTCGCACAAAAAAATAAATTAAATCGAGGACTATTCAAAATTATACCAACCTTTTTAGATCCTTTCTATATGTTACGAGGGAAGGTTATGATAGAAATACATGCAAAAATTATCTGGAAAAAAAAATTCTATGAAACTCTTTGAAATGCATGTTTCGGTCAAAAATTCATAATATATTATACACTACTTTATACTAGTTTCGGTCAAAAATCAACTTAAATCAGGGACTATTCGAAACGATCCGATATTTTTCAGATCATTTATATATGTTAGGAGGAATGGTTATGGTTGAAGTCCATGCTAAATATCATCTGAAAATAAATAACTAAGAAATTTTTTGAAATGCAAGTTCCTATCAAAAATCATAATATATTATACACTAGTTTCTTCTAGTTTTGGTCAAAAAAGTAAATTAAATCAAGGACTGTTCGAAATGATATGAAACTTATCAGAAAATTTATATATGTTTCAAGGGAAAGTTATGATGGAAGCCCAAGAAAAAAATCATTTGAAAGTAAGATTCTATGAATATTTTCGAAATGCAAGTTTCTGTCAAAAATTCATAATGTATTATACACTACTTTCGGTCAAAATATCAAATTAAATAGAGGACGTATGGAAACGATACGAAAATTTTCAGATGATTTATATATGTTACAAGGGAAGGTTATAATGGAAGTACAAGCAAAAAATCATCTGAAAATTAGATACTATGAATCTTCTCGAAATGCATGATTCGGTCAAAAAATCATAATATATTATACACTAGTTTATACTAGTTTCGGTCAAATATAATATTATATCGTGGATAGTTTGAAATGATAAGTAACTTTTGGATCATTTATATATGTTAGAAGGGAAGGTTATGATGGAAGTCAATGCAAAAAATCATCTGAAAACTAGATTCTATGAATCATTTCGAAATGCAAGTTTCGCTAAAAAAATCATAATATATTATACACTAGTTTCGCACAAAAAAATAAATTAAATCAAGGACTATTCCAAATGATTCCAACCTTTTTAGATCCTTTATATATGTTACGAGGGAAGGATATGATAGAAATACATGCAAAAATCATCTGAAAAATAAATTCTATGAAACTCTTTGAAATGCAAGTTTCGGTCAAAAATTCATAATATATTATACACTACTTTATACTAGTTTCAGTCAAAAATTAACTTAAATCGGGGACTATTCGAAATGATCCGAAACTTTTTAGATCGTTTATATATGTTAGGAGGAAAGGTTATGATGGAAGTCCATGCAAAAAATCATTTGAAAATTAGATTTTAAGAAACTTTTCGAAATGCAAAGTTTCAGTCAAAAAATCATAATATATTATACATTATATTTGGTCAAAAAATCAAATTTAATAGAGGCTTGTTCGAAACGATATTAAACTTTTCAGATCTTTTATATATGTTACGAGGGATGGTTATGATGGAAGTCCATGCAAAAAATCTTCTGAAAATTAGATTCTATGAATCTTCTCGAAATGCATGTTTCGGTCAAAAAATCATAATATATTATACACTAGTTTATATCAGTTTTGGACAAATATAATATTAATTCCTGGACAGTTTGAAATGATACAAAAAATTTCAGATCAATTATATATGTTAGGAGGGAAGGTTATGATGGAAGTCAATGCAAAAAATCATCTGAACAATAGATTCTATGAATCTTTGGGAAATGCAAGTTTCGGTCAAAAAATCATAATATATTATACACTAATTTCGGTCCAAAAATAAAATTAAATCGAGAACTGTTCGAAATGATGCCAACCTTTCTAGATCCTTTCTATATGTAACGAGGGAAGGTAATGATGGAAGTACAAGCAAAAAATAATCTGAAAATTAGATTCTATGAGACACTTTGAAATGCAAGTTTCGGTCAAAATTTCATATTATATTATACGTGAGTTTATATCAAATTAAATCGGGGACAGTTCGAAACGATCCGAAACTTTTCAGATCATTTATATATGTTAGGAGGAAAGGTTATGATTGAAGTCCTTTCAAAAAATCATCTGAAAATTAGATACTAAGAAACTTTTTGAAATGCAAGTTTCGGTCAAAAATCATAGTATATTATACATTAGTTTATTCTAGTTTTGGTCAAAAAAATCAAATTAAATCAAGGACTGTTTAAAATGATACGAAACTTATTAGAAAATTTATATATGTTACAAGGGAAGGTTATGATGGAAGCCCATGAAAAAATTCTTCTGAAAATAAGATTCTATGAATCTTTTCGAAATGCAAGTTTCGGTAAAAAATTCATAATGTATTATACACTACTTTCAGTTAAAAAACCAAATTAAATATAGGACGGTTGGAAATGATACGAAAATTTTCAGGTGATTTATATATGTTACGAGGGAAAGTTATGATGGAAGTCCATGCAAAAAATCATCTGAAAATTAGAAACCTAAAACTTTTTGAAATGCAAGTTTCGGTCAAAAATCATAATATATTATACACTAGTTTCTTCTAGTTTTGGTCAAAAAATTAAATTAAACAAGGATTGTTCTAAATGATACGAAACTTATCAGAAAATTTATATATGTTTTAAGGAAATGTTATGATGGAAGCCCAAGAAAAAATATCATTTGAAAGTTAGATTCTATAAATATTTTCGAAATGCAAGTTTCTGTCAAAAATTCATAATGTATTATACACTACTTTCGGTCAAAATATCAAATTAAATAGAGGATGTATGGAAACGATACAAAAAATTTTCAGGTGATTTATATATGTTACGAGGGAAGGTTATGATGGATGTACATGCAAAAAATCATCTGAAAATTAGATTTTATGAATCTTCTCGAAATGCATGTTTCTGTCAAAAAATCATAATATATTATACACTAGTTTATACTAGTTTCATTCAAATATAATATTAAAGAGTGGACAGTTTGAAATGATAAGTAACTTTTAGATCATTTATATATGTTAGGAGGGAAGGTTATGATGGAAGTCAATGTAAAAAATCATCTGAAAATTAGATTCTATGAATCATTTCGAATTGCAAGTTTCGGTAAAAAAAATCATAATATATTATACACAAGTTTCCCACAAAAAAATAAATTAAATCAAGGACTATTCAAAATGACTCCAACCTTTTTAAATCCTTTATATATGTTACAAGGGAAGCATATGATAGAAATACATGCAAAAATCATCTGAAAAATAAATTCTATGAAACTCTTTGAAATGCAAGTTTCGGTCAAAAATTCATAATATATTATACACTACTTTATACTAGTTTCGGTCAAAAATCAACTTAAATCGGGGACTATTCGAAATGATCCGAAACTTTTCAGGTCGTTTATATATGTTAGGAGGAAAGGTTATGATGGAAGTCCATGCAAAAAATCATCTGAAAATTAGATTCTAAGAAACTTTTCGAAATGCAAGTTTCAGTCAAAAAATCATAATATATTATACACTAGATTCGGTCAAAAAATCAAATTTAATAGAGGATTGTTCGAAACGATATTAAACTTTTCAGTTCTTTTATATATGTTACGAGGGATGGTTATGATGGAAGTCCATGCAAAAAATCTTCTGAAAAATAGATTCTATGAATCTTCTCAAAATGCATGTTTCGGTCAAAAAATCATAATATATTATACTCTAATTTATATCAGTTTCGGACAAATATAATATTATATCCTGGACAGTTTGAAATGATACAAAAAATTTCAGATCAATTATATATGTTATGAGGGAATGTTATGATGGAAGTCAATGCAAAAAATCATCTGAACAATAGATTCTATGAATCTTTGGGAAATGCAAGTTTCGGTCAAAAAATCATAATATATTATACACTAATTTCGGTCCAAAAATAAAATTAAATCGAGAACTGTTTGAAATGATACCAACCTTTTTAGATCCTTTTTATATGTAACGAGGGAAGGTAATGATGGAAGTACATGCAAAAAAAAATCTGAAAATTAAATTCTATAAGACACTTTGAAATGCAAGTTTCGGTCAAAATTTAAAATTATATTATACACGAGTTTATATCAAATTAAATCGGGGACTATTTGAAACGATCTGAAACTTTTCAGATCATTTATATATGTTAGGAGGAAAGGTTTTGATTGAAGTCCATGCAAAAAATCATCTGAAAATTAGATACAAAGAAACTTTTTAAAATTAAAGTTTCGGCCAAAAATCATAATATATTATACACTAGTTTATTCTAGTTTTGGTTAAAGATTCAAATAAAATCAAGGACTGTTTGAAATGATACGAAACATATTAGAAAATTTATATATGTTACAAGGGAAGGTTATGATGGAAGCCCATGAAAAAAATCATCTGAAAATAAGATTCTATGAATCTTTTCGAAATGCAAGTTTCAGTCAAAAATTCATAATGTATTATACACTACTTTCGGTCAAAAAATCAAATTAAATATAGGACGGTTGGAAACGATACGAAAATTTCCAGGTGAATTATATATGTTAGGAGGGAAGGATATGATGGAAGTCCATGAAAAAAATCATCTGAAAATTAGATTATGTGAATCTTCTCGAAATGCATGTTTCTGTCAAAAAATCATAATATATTATACACTAGTTTATACTAGTTTCGGTCAAATATAATATTAAATCGTGGACAGTTTGAAATGATAAGTAACTTTTAGATTATTTACATATGTTAGGAGGGAAGTTTATGATGGAAGTCAATGCAAAAAATCATCTGAAAATTAGATTCTATGAATCATTTCGAAATGCAAGTTTCGGTAAAAAAATCATAATATATTATAACTAGTTTCGCACAAAAAAAATTAAATCGAGGACTATTCAAAATGATACCAACCTTTTTAGATCCTTTATAAAATGTTACGAAGGATTGTTATGATAGAAATACATGCAAAAATCATCTGAAAAATAAATTCTATGAAACTCTTTGAAATGCATGTTTTGGTCAAAATATAATAATATATTATACACTACATTATATTGGTTTCGGTCAAAAATCAACATAAATCGGGGACTATTTGAAACAATCCGAAACTTTCAGATTGTTTATATATGTTAGGAGGAAAGGTTATGATGGAAGTCCATGCAAAAAATCATTTGAAAATTAGATTCTATGAATCTTCTCGAAATGCAAGTTTCAGTCAAAAAATCATAATATATTATACACTAGTTTATATGAGTTTCGTACAAATATAATATTAAATCCTGGACAGTTTGAAATGATACAAAACTTTTCAGATCAATTATATATGTTAGGAGGGAAGGTTATGATGGAAGTCCATTCAAAAAATCATCTGAATAATAGATTCTATGAATCTATGAAAAATGCAAGTTTCGGTCAAAAAATCATAATATATTATACACTAATTTCGGTCCAAAAATCAAATTAAATCGAGAACTATTTGAAATGATACCAACCTTCTTCGATCCTTTCTATATGTAACGAGGGAAGGTTATGATGGAAGCCAATGAAAAAAAATTATCTGAAAATTAAATTCTATGAGACGCTTTTCGAAATGCAAGTTTCGGTCAAAATTTCATAATATAATATACGCGAGTTTATATTAGTTTCGATCAAAAATCAGATTAAATTGGGGACTATTCGAAACGATCCGAAACTTTTCAGATCATTTATATATGTTAGGAGGAAAGGTTATGATTGAAGTTCATGCAAAAAATCATCTGAAAATTAGATATTAAGAAACTTTTTGAAATGCATGTTTCGGTCAAAAATCATAATATATTATACACTAGTTTATTCTAGTTTTGGTCAATATATCAAATTAAATCAAGGACTGTTTGAAATGATACGAAACTTATTAGAAAATTTATATATTTTACAAGGGAAGGTTATGATGGAAGCCCATGAAAAAAAAATCATCTGAAAATAAGATTCTATGAATCTTTTCAAAATGCAAGTTTCGGTCAAAAATTCATAATGTATTATACACTACTTTAAGTCTAAAAATCAAATTAAATAGAGGACTGTTGGAAACGATACGAAAATTTTCAGGTGATTTAAATATGTTACGAGGGAAGGTTATGATGGATGTCCATGCAAAAAATCATCTGAAAATTAGATTCTATGAATCTTCTCGAAATGCATGTTTCGGTCAAAAAATCATAATATATTATACACTAGTTTATACTCGTTTCGGTAAAATATAATATTAAATTGTGGACAGTTTAAATGATAAGTAACTTTTTAGATCATTTATATATGTTACGAGGGAATGTATTGATGGAAGTACATGCAAAAAATCGTCTGAAAATTAGATTATATGAATCTTCTCGAAATGCATGTTTCTGTCAAAAAATCATAATATATTATACACTAGTTTATACTAGTTTCGGTCAAATATAATATTAAATCGTGGATAGTTTGAAATGATAAGTAACTTTTAGATCATTTATATATGTTTGGAGGGAAGGTTATGATGGAAGTCAATGCAAAAAATCATCTGAAAATTAGATTCTATGAATCATTTCAAAATACAAGTTTCGGTAAAAAAATCATAATATATTATAACTAGTTTCGCACAAAAAAAAATTAAATCGAGGACTATTCAAAATGATACCAAACTTTTTAGATCCTTTATAAAATGTTACGAAGGAAGGTTATAATAGAAATACATGCAAAAATCATCTGAAAAATAAATTCTATGAAACTCTTTGAAATGCAAGTTTTGGTCAAAAATTAATAATATATTATACACTACATTATATTGGTTTCGGTCAAAAATCAACATAAATCGGGGACTATTTGAAACGATCCGAAACTTTTCAGATTGTTTATATATGTTAGGAGGAAAGGTTATGATGGAAGTCCATGTAAAAAATCATCTGAAAATTAGAATCTAAGAAACTTTTTGAAATGCAAGTTTCAGTCAAAAAATCATAATATATTATACACTAGATTCGGTCAAAAAATCAAATTTAATAAAGGACTGTTCGAAACGATATTAAACTTTTCAGATCTTTTATATATATTACGAGGGATGGTTATGATGGAAGTCCATGCAAAAAAATCATCTGAAAATTAGATTCTAAGAATCTTCTCGAAATGCATGTTTCGGTCAAAAAATCATAATATATTATACACTAGTTTATATGAGTTTCGGACAAATATAATATTAAATCCTGGCCAGTTTGAAATGATACAAAACTTTTCAGATCAATTATATATGTTAGGAGGGAAGGTTATGGTGGAAGTCCATGCAAAAAATCATCTGAATAATAGATTCTATGAATCTTTGAAAAATGCAAGTTTCGGTCAAAAAATCATAATATATTATACACTAATTTCGGTCCAAAAATCAAATTAAATCGAGAACTATTTGAAATGATACCAACCTTCTTCGATCCTTTCTATATGTAACGAGGGAAGGTTATGATGGAAGCCAATGAAAAAAAATTATCTGAAAATTAAATTCTATGAGACTCTTTTCGAAATGCAAGTTTCGGTCAAAATTTCATAATATAATATACGCGAGTTTATATTAGTTTCGATCAAAAATCAGATTAAATTGGGGACTATTCGAAACGATCCGAAACTTTTTAGATCATTTATATATGTTAGGAGGAAAGGTTATGATTGAAGTTCATGCAAAAAATCATCTGAAAATTAGATATTAAGAAACTTTTTTAAATGCATGTTTCGGTCAAAAATCATAATATATTATACACTAGTTTATTCTAGTTTTGGTCAATATATCAAATTAAATCAAGGACTGTTTGAAATGATACGAAACTTATTAGAAAATTTATATATTTTACAAGGGAAGGTTATGATGGAAGCCCATGAAAAAAAAATCATCTGAAAATAAGATTCTATGAATCTTTTCAAAATGCAAGTTTCGGTCAAAAATTCATAATGTATTATACACTACTTTAAGTCTAAAAATCAAATTAAATAGAGGACTGTTGGAAACGATACGAAAATTTTCAGGTGATTTAAATATGTTACGAGGGAAGGTTATGATGGATGTCCATGCAAAAAATCATCTGAAAATTAGATTCTATGAATCTTCTCGAAATGCATGTTTCGGTCAAAAAATCATAATATATTATACACTAGTTTATACTCGTTTCGGTAAAATATAATATTAAATTGAGGACAGTTTAAATGATAAGTAACTTTTTAGATCATTTATATATGTTACGAGGGAATGTATTGATGGAAGTACATGCAAAAAATCGTCTGAAAATTAGATTATATGAATCTTCTCGAAATGCATGTTTCTGTCAAAAAATCATAATATATTATACACTAGTTTATACTAGTTTCGGTCAAATATAATATTAAATCGTGGATAGTTTGAAATGATAAGTAACTTTTAGATCATTTATATATGTTTGGAGGGAAGGTTATGATGGAAGTCAATGTAAAAAATCATCTGAAAATTAGATTCTATGAATCATTTCAAAATACAAGTTTCGGTAAAAAAATCATAATATATTATACACTAGTTTCGCACAAAAAAAAATCGAGGACAATTCAAAATTATTCCAACCTTTTTAGATCCTTTCTATATGTTACGAGGGAAGGTTATGATAGAAATACATGCAAAAATCATCTGAAAAATAAATTCTATGAAACTCTTTGAAATGCAATTTTCGGTCAAAAATTCATAATATATTATACACTACTTTATACTAGTTTCGGTCAAAAATCAACTTAAATCGGGAACTATTCGAAACGATCCGAAACTTTTCAGGTCGTTTATATATGTTAGGAGGAAAGGTTATGATGGAAGTCCATGCAAAAAATCATCTGAAAATTAGATTCTAAAACTTTTCGAAATGCAAGTTTCAGTCAAAAAATCATAATATTATTTTACACTAGATTCGGTCAAAAAATCAAATTTAATAGAGGATTGTTCGAAACGATATTAAACTTTTTAGATCTTTTATATATGTTACGAGGGATGGTTATGATGGAAGTCCATGCAAAAAATCATCTGAAAATTAGATTCTATGAATCTTCTCGAAATGCATGTTTCAGTCAAAAAATCATAATATATTATACACTAGTTTGTATCAGTTTCGGACAAATATAATATTAAATCCTGAATAGTTTTAAATGATATAAAACTTTTCAGATCAATTATATATGTTAGGAGAGAAGGTTATGATGGAAGTCCATGCAAAAAATCATCTGAACAATAGATTCTTTGAATCTTTGGGAAATGCAAGTTTCGGTCAAAAAATCATAATATATTATACACTAATTTCGGTCCAAAAATCAAATTAAATCGAGAACTGTTCGAAATGATACCAACCTTTTTAGATCCTTTCTATATGTAACGAGGGAAGGTAATGATGGAAGTACATGCAAAAAATAATCTGAAAATTATATTCTATGAGACACTTTGAAATGCAAGTTTCGGTCAAAATTTAAAATTATATTATACACGAGTTTATATCAAATTAAATCGGGGACTATTTGAAACGATCCGAAACTTTTCAGATCATTTATATATGTTAGGAGGAAAGGTTTTGATTGAAGTCCATGCAAAAAATCAACTGAAAATTACATACAAAGAAACTTAAATCAAGGACTGTTTGAAATGATACGAAACATATTAGAAAATTTATATATGTTACAAGGGAAGGTTATGATGGAAGCCCATGAAAAAAATCATCTAAAAATAAGATTCTATGAATCTTTTCGAAATGCAAGTTTCAGTCAAAAATTCATAATGTATTATACACTACTTTCGGTCAAAAAATCAAATTAAATATAGGACGGTTGGAAACGATACGAAAATTTTCAGGTGATTTATATATGTTAGGAGGGAAGGATATGATGGAAGTCCATGCAAAAAATCATCTGAAAATTAGATTATGTGAATCTTCTCGAAATGCATGTTTCTGTCAAAAAAATCATAATATATTATACACTAGTTTATACTAGTTTCGGTCAAATATAATATTAAATTGTGGACAGTTTGAAATGATAAGTAACTTTTAGATTATTTACATATGTTAGGAGGGAAGGTTATGATGGAAGTCAATGCAAAAAATCATCTGAAAATTAGATTCTATGAATCATTTCGAAATGCAAGTTTCGGTAAAAAAATCATAATATATTATAACTAGTTTCGCACAAAAAAAAATTAAATCGAGGACTATTCAAAATGATACCAAACATTTTAGATCCTTTATAAAATGTTACGAAGGAAGGTTATGATAGAAATACATGCAAAAATCATCTGAAAAATAAATTCTATGAAACTCTTTGAAATGCAAGTTTTGGTCAAAAATTAATAATATATTATACACTACATTATATTGGTTTCGGTCAAAAATCAACATAAATCGGGGACTATTTGAAACGATCCGAAACTTTTCAGATTGTTTATATATGTTAGGAGGAAAGGTTATGATGGAAGTCCATGTAAAAAATCATCTGAAAATTAGAATCTAAGAAACTTTTCGAAATGCAAGTTTCAGTCAAAAAATCATAATATATTATACACTAGATTCGGTCAAAAAATCAAATTTAATAAAGGACTATTCGAAACGATATTAAACTTTTCAGATCTTTTATATATATTACGAGGGATGGTTATGATGGAAGTCCATGCAAAAAATCATCTGAAAATTAGATTCTAAGAATCTTCTCGAAATGCATGTTTCGGTCAAAAAATCATAATATATTATACACTAGTTTATATGAGTTTCGGACAAATATAATATTAAATCCTGGACAGTTTGAAATGATACAAAACTTTTCAGATCAATTATATATGTTAGGAGGGAAGGTTATGATGGAAGTCCATGCAAAAAATCATCTGAATAATAGATTCTATGAATCTTTGAAAAATGCAAGTTTCGGTCAAAAAATCATAATATATTATACACTAATTTCGGTCCAAAAATCAAATTAAATCGAGAACTATTTGAAATGATACCAACCTTCTTCGATCCTTTCTATATGTAACGAGGGAAGGTTATGATGGAAGCCAATGAAAAAAAATTATCTGAAAATTAAATTCTATGAGACGCTTTTTGAAATGCAAGTTTCGGTCAAAATTTCATAATATAATATACGCGATTTTATATTAGTTTCGATCAAAAATCAGATTAAATTGGGGACTATTCGAAACGATCCGAAACTTTTCAGATCATTTATATATGTTAGGAGGAAAGGTTATGATTGAAGTTCATGCAAAAAATCATCTGAAAATTAGATATTAAGAAACTTTTTGAAATGCATGTTTCGGTCAAAAATCATAATATATTATACACTAGTTTATTCTAGTTTTGGTCAATATATCAAATTAAATCAAGGACTGTTTGAAATGATACGAAACTTATTAGAAAATTTATATATTTTACAAGGGAAGGTTATGATGGAAGCCCATGAAAAAAAAATCATCTGAAAATAAGATTCTATGAATCTTTTCAAAATGCAAGTTTCGGTCAAAAATTCATAATGTATTATACACTACTTTAAGTCTAAAAATCAAATTAAATAGAGGACTGTTGGAAACGATACGAAAATTTTCAGGTGATTTAAATATGTTACGAGGGAAGGTTATGATGGATGTCCATGCAAAAAATCATCTGAAAATTAGATTCTATGAATCTTCTCGAAATGCATGTTTCGGTCAAAAAATCATAATATATTATACACTAGTTTATACTCGTTTCGGTAAAATATAATATTAAATTGTGGACAGTTTAAATGATAAGTAACTTTTTAGATCATTTATATATGTTACGAGGGAATGTATTGATGGAAGTACATGCAAAAAATCGTCTGAAAATTAGATTATATGAATCTTCTCGAAATGCATGTTTCTGTCAAAAAATCATAATATATTATACACTAGTTTATACTAGTTTCGGTCAAATATAATATTAAATCGTGGATAGTTTGAAATGATAAGTAACTTTTAGATCATTTATATATGTTTGGAGGGAAGGTTATGATGGAAGTCAATGCAAAAAATCATCTGAAAATTAGATTCTATGAATCATTTCAAAATACAAGTTTCGGAAAAAAAATCATAATATATTATACACTAGTTTCGCACAAAAAAAAATTAAATCGAGGACTATTCTAAATTATTCCAACCTTTTTAGATCCTTTCTATATGTTACGAGGGAAGGTTATGATAGAAATACATGCAAAAATCATCTGAAAAATAAATTCTATGAAACTCTTTGAAATGCAAGTTTCGGTCAAAAATTCATAATATATTATACACTACTTTATACTAGTTTCGGTCAAAAATCAACTTAAATCGGGAACTATTCGAAACGATCCGAAACTTTTCAGGTCGTTTATATATGTTAGGAGGAAAGGTTATGATGGAAGTCCATGCAAAAAATCATCTGAAAATTAGATTCTAAAACTTTTCGAAATGCAAGTTTCAGTCAAAAAATCATAATATATTATACACTAGATTCGGTCAAAAAATCAAATTTAATAGAGGACTGTTCGAAACGATATTAAACTTTTTAGATCTTTTATATATGTTACGAGGGATGGTTATGATGGAAGTCCATGCAAAAAATCATCTGAAAATTAGATTCTATGAATCTTCTCGAAATGCATGTTTCAGTCAAAAAATCATAATATATTATACACTAGTTTGTATCAGTTTCGGACAAATATAATATTAAATCCTGAATAGTTTTAAATGATATAAAACTTTTCAGATCAATTATATATGTTAGGAGAGAAGGTTATGATGGAAGTACATGCAAAAAATCATCTGAACAATAGATTCTTTGAATCTTTGGGAAATGCAAGTTTCGGTCAAAAAATCATAATATATTATACACTAATTTCGGTCCAAAAATCAAATTAAACCGAGAACTGTTCGAAATGATACCAACCTTTTTAGATCCTTTCTATATGTAACGAGGGAAGGTAATGATGGAAGTACATGCAAAAAATAATCTGAAAATTATATTCTATGAGACACTTTGAAATGCAAGTTTCGGTTAAAATTTAAAATTATATTATACACGAGTTTATATCAAATTAAATCGGGGACTATTTGAAACGATCCGACACTTTTCAGATCATTTATATATGTTAGGAGGAAAGGTTTTGATTGAAGTCCATGCAAAAAATCATCTGAAAATTAGATACAAAGAAACTTTTTGAAATGAAAGTTTCGGTCAAAAATCATAATATATTATACACTAGTTTATTCTAGTTTTGGTCAAAAATTCAAATTAAATCAAGGACTGTTTGAAATGATACGAAACATATTAGAAAATTTATATATGTTACAAGGGAAGGTTATGATGGAAGCCCATGAAAAAAATCATCTGAAAATAAGATTCTATGAATCTTTTCGAAATGCAAGTTTCAGTCAAAAATTCATAATATATTATACACTACTTTCGGTCAAAAAATCAAATTAAATATAGGACGGTTGGAAACGATACGAAAATTTTCAGGTGATTTATATATGTTAGGAGGGAAGGATATGATGGAAGTCCATGCAAAAAATCATCTGAAAATTAGATTATGTGAATCTTCTCGAAATGCATGTTTCTGTCAAAAAATCATAATATATTATACACTAGTTTATACTAGTTTCGGTCAAATATAATATTAAATCGTGGACAGTTTGAAATGATAAGTAACTTTTAGATTATTTACATATGTTAGGAGGGAAGGTTATGATGGAAGTCAATGCAAAAAATCATCTGAAAATTAGATTCTATGAATCATTTCGAAATGCAAGTTTCGGTAAAAAAATCATAATATATTATAACTAGTTTCGCACAAAAAAAAATTAAATCGAGGACTATTCAAAATGATACCAACCTATTTAGATCCTTTATAAAATGTTACGAAGGAAGGTTATGATAGAAATACATGCAAAAATCATCTGAAAAATAAATTCTATGAAACTCTTTGAAATGCAAGTTTTGGTCAAAAATTAATAATATATTATACACTACATTATATTGGTTTCGGTCAAAAATCAACATAAATCGGGGACTATTTGAAACGATCTGAAACTTTTCATATTGTTTATATATGTTAGGAGGAAAGGTTATGATGGAAGTCCATGCAAAAAATCATCTGAAAATTAGAATCTAAGAAACTTTTCGAAATGCAAGTTTCAGTCAAAAAATCATAATATATTATACACTAGATTCGGTCAAAAAATCAAATTTAATAAAGGACTGTTCGAAACGGTATTAAACTTTTCAGATCTTTTATATATATTACGAGGGATGGTTATGATGGAAGTCCATGCAAAAAATCATCTGAAAATTAGATTCTATGAATCTTCTCGAAATGCATGTTTCGGTCAAAAAATCATAATATATTATACACTAGTTTATATGAGTTTCGGACAAATATAATATTAAATCCTGGACAGTTTGAAATGATACAAAACTTTTCAGATCAATTATATATGTTAGGAGGGAAGGTTATGATGGAAGTCCATGCAAAAAATCATCTGAATAATAGATTCTATGAATCTTTGAAAAATGCAAGTTTCGGTCAAAAAATCATAATATATTATACACTAATTTCGGTCCAAAAATCAAATTAAATCGAGAACTATTTGAAATGATACCAACCTTCTTCGATCCTTTCTATATGTAACGAGGGAAGGTTATGATGGAAGCCAATGAAAAAAAATTATCTGAAAATTAAATTCTATGAGACGCTTTTTGAAATGCAAGTTTCGGTCAAAATTTCATAATATAATATACGCGATTTTATATTAGTTTCGATCAAAAATCAGATTAAATTGGGGACTATTCGAAACGATCCGAAACTTTTCAGATCATTTATATATGTTAGGAGGAAAGGTTATGATTGAAGTTCATGCAAAAAATCATCTGAAAATTAGATATTAAGAAACTTTTTGAAATGCATGTTTCGGTCAAAAATCATAATATATTATACACTAGTTTATTCTAGTTTTGGTCAATATATCAAATTAAATCAAGGACTGTTTGAAATGATACGAAACTTATTAGAAAATTTATATATTTTACAAGGGAAGGTTATGATGGAAGCCCATGAAAAAAAAATCATCTGAAAATAAGATTCTATGAATCTTTTCAAAATGCAAGTTTCGGTCAAAAATTCATAATGTATTATACACTACTTTAAGTCTAAAAATCAAATTAAATAGAGGACTGTTGGAAACGATACGAAAATTTTCAGGTGATTTAAATATGTTACGAGGGAAGGTTATGATGGATGTCCATGCAAAAAATCATCTGAAAATTAGATTCTATGAATCTTCTCGAAATGCATGTTTCGGTCAAAAAATCATAATATATTATACACTAGTTTATACTCGTTTCGGTAAAATATAATATTAAATTGTGGACAGTTTAAATGATAAGTAACTTTTTAGATCATTTATATATGTTACGAGGGAATGTATTGATGGAAGTACATGCAAAAAATCGTCTGAAAATTAGATTATATGAATCTTCTCGAAATGCATGTTTCTGTCAAAAAATCATAATATATTATACACTAGTTTATACTAGTTTCGGTCAAATATAATATTAAATCGTGGATAGTTTGAAATGATAAGTAACTTTTAGATCATTTATATATGTTTGGAGGGAAGGTTATGATGGAAGTCAATGCAAAAAATCATCTGAAAATTAGATTCTATGAATCATTTCAAAATACAAGTTTCGGAAAAAAAATCATAATATATTATACACTAGTTTCGCACAAAAAAAAAATTAAATCGAGGACTATTCTAAATTATTCCAACCTTTTTAGATCCTTTCTATATGTTACGAGGGAAGGTTATGATAGAAATACATGCAAAAATCATCTGAAAAATAAATTCTATGAAACTCTTTGAAATGCAAGTTTCGGTCAAAAATTCATAATATATTATACACTACTTTATACTAGTTTCGGTCAAAAATCAACTTAAATCGGGAACTATTCGAAACGATCCGAAACTTTTCAGGTCGTTTATATATGTTAGGAGGAAAGGTTATGATGGAAGTCCATGCAAAAAATCATCTGAAAATTAGATTCTAAAACTTTTCGAAATGCAAGTTTCAGTCAAAAAATCATAATATATTATACACTAGATTCGGTCAAAAAATCAAATTTAATAGAGGACTGTTCGAAACGATATTAAACTTTTTAGATCTTTTATATATGTTACGAGGGATGGTTATGATGGAAGTCCATGCAAAAAATCATCTGAAAATTAGATTCTATGAATCTTCTCGAAATGCATGTTTCAGTCAAAAAATCATAATATATTATACACTAGTTTGTATCAGTTTCGGACAAATATAATATTAAATCCTGAATAGTTTTAAATGATATAAAACTTTTCAGATCAATTATATATGTTAGGAGAGAAGGTTATGATGGAAGTACATGCAAAAAATCATCTGAACAATAGATTCTTTGAATCTTTGGGAAATGCAAGTTTCGGTCAAAAAATCATAATATATTATACACTAATTTCGGTCCAAAAATCAAATTAAACCGAGAACTGTTCGAAATGATACCAACCTTTTTAGATCCTTTCTATATGTAACGAGGGAAGGTAATGATGGAAGTACATGCAAAAAATAATCTGAAAATTATATTCTATGAGACACTTTGAAATGCAAGTTTCGGTTAAAATTTAAAATTATATTATACACGAGTTTATATCAAATTAAATCGGGGACTATTTGAAACGATCCGACACTTTTCAGATCATTTATATATGTTAGGAGGAAAGGTTTTGATTGAAGTCCATGCAAAAAATCATCTGAAAATTAGATACAAAGAAACTTTTTGAAATGAAAGTTTCGGTCAAAAATCATAATATATTATACACTAGTTTATTCTAGTTTTGGTCAAAAATTCAAATTAAATCAAGGACTGTTTGAAATGATACGAAACATATTAGAAAATTTATATATGTTACAAGGGAAGGTTATGATGGAAGCCCATGAAAAAAATCATCTGAAAATAAGATTCTATGAATCTTTTCGAAATGCAAGTTTCAGTCAAAAATTCATAATATATTATACACTACTTTCGGTCAAAAAATCAAATTAAATATAGGACGGTTGGAAACGATACGAAAATTTTCAGGTGATTTATATATGTTAGGAGGGAAGGATATGATGGAAGTCCATGCAAAAAATCATCTGAAAATTAGATTATGTGAATCTTCTCGAAATGCATGTTTCTGTCAAAAAATCATAATATATTATACACTAGTTTATACTAGTTTCGGTCAAATATAATATTAAATCGTGGACAGTTTGAAATGATAAGTAACTTTTAGATTATTTACATATGTTAGGAGGGAAGGTTATGATGGAAGTCAATGCAAAAAATCATCTGAAAATTAGATTCTATGAATCATTTCGAAATGCAAGTTTCGGTAAAAAAATCATAATATATTATAACTAGTTTCGCACAAAAAAAAATTAAATCGAGGACTATTCAAAATGATACCAACCTATTTAGATCCTTTATAAAATGTTACGAAGGAAGGTTATGATAGAAATACATGCAAAAATCATCTGAAAAATAAATTCTATGAAACTCTTTGAAATGCAAGTTTTGGTCAAAAATTAATAATATATTATACACTACATTATATTGGTTTCGGTCAAAAATCAACATAAATCGGGGACTATTTGAAACGATCTGAAACTTTTCATATTGTTTATATATGTTAGGAGGAAAGGTTATGATGGAAGTCCATGCAAAAAATCATCTGAAAATTAGAATCTAAGAAACTTTTCGAAATGCAAGTTTCAGTCAAAAAATCATAATATATTATACACTAGATTCGGTCAAAAAATCAAATTTAATAAAGGACTGTTCGAAACGGTATTAAACTTTTCAGATCTTTTATATATATTACGAGGGATGGTTATGATGGAAGTCCATGCAAAAAATCATCTGAAAATTAGATTCTATGAATCTTCTCGAAATGCATGTTTCGGTCAAAAAATCATAATATATTATACACTAGTTTATATGAGTTTCGGACAAATATAATATTAAATCCTGGACAGTTTGAAATGATACAAAACTTTTCAGATCAATTATATATGTTAGGAGGGAAGGTTATGATGGAAGTCCATGCAAAAAATCATCTGAATAATAGATTCTATGAATCTTTGAAAAATGCAAGTTTCGGTCAAAAAATCATAATATATTATACACTAATTTCGGTCCAAAAATCAAATTAAATCGAGAACTATTTGAAATGATACCAACCTTCTTCGATCCTTTCTATATGTAACGAGGGAAGGTTATGATGGAAGCCAATGAAAAAAAATTATCTGAAAATTAAATTCTATGAGACGCTTTTTGAAATGCAAGTTTCGGTCAAAATTTCATAATATAATATACGCGATTTTATATTAGTTTCGATCAAAAATCAGATTAAATTGGGGACTATTCGAAACGATCCGAAACTTTTCAGATCATTTATATATGTTAGGAGGAAAGGTTATGATTGAAGTTCATGCAAAAAATCATCTGAAAATTAGATATTAAGAAACTTTTTGAAATGCATGTTTCGGTCAAAAATCATAATATATTATACACTAGTTTATTCTAGTTTTGGTCAATATATCAAATTAAATCAAGGACTGTTTGAAATGATACGAAACTTATTAGAAAATTTATATATTTTACAAGGGAAGGTTATGATGGAAGCCCATGAAAAAAAAATCATCTGAAAATAAGATTCTATGAATCTTTTCAAAATGCAAGTTTCGGTCAAAAATTCATAATGTATTATACACTACTTTAAGTCTAAAAATCAAATTAAATAGAGGACTGTTGGAAACGATACGAAAATTTTCAGGTGATTTAAATATGTTACGAGGGAAGGTTATGATGGATGTCCATGCAAAAAATCATCTGAAAATTAGATTCTATGAATCTTCTCGAAATGCATGTTTCGGTCAAAAAATCATAATATATTATACACTAGTTTATACTCGTTTCGGTAAAATATAATATTAAATTGTGGACAGTTTAAATGATAAGTAACTTTTTAGATCATTTATATATGTTACGAGGGAATGTATTGATGGAAGTACATGCAAAAAATCGTCTGAAAATTAGATTATATGAATCTTCTCGAAATGCATGTTTCTGTCAAAAAATCATAATATATTATACACTAGTTTATACTAGTTTCGGTCAAATATAATATTAAATCGTGGATAGTTTGAAATGATAAGTAACTTTTAGATCATTTATATATGTTTGGAGGGAAGGTTATGATGGAAGTCAATGCAAAAAATCATCTGAAAATTAGATTCTATGAATCATTTCAAAATACAAGTTTCGGAAAAAAAATCATAATATATTATACACTAGTTTCGCACAAAAAAAAAATTAAATCGAGGACTATTCTAAATTATTCCAACCTTTTTAGATCCTTTCTATATGTTACGAGGGAAGGTTATGATAGAAATACATGCAAAAATCATCTGAAAAATAAATTCTATGAAACTCTTTGAAATGCAAGTTTCGGTCAAAAATTCATAATATATTATACACTACTTTATACTAGTTTCGGTCAAAAATCAACTTAAATCGGGAACTATTCGAAACGATCCGAAACTTTTCAGGTCGTTTATATATGTTAGGAGGAAAGGTTATGATGGAAGTCCATGCAAAAAATCATCTGAAAATTAGATTCTAAAACTTTTCGAAATGCAAGTTTCAGTCAAAAAATCATAATATATTATACACTAGATTCGGTCAAAAAATCAAATTTAATAGAGGACTGTTCGAAACGATATTAAACTTTTTAGATCTTTTATATATGTTACGAGGGATGGTTATGATGGAAGTCCATGCAAAAAATCATCTGAAAATTAGATTCTATGAATCTTCTCGAAATGCATGTTTCAGTCAAAAAATCATAATATATTATACACTAGTTTGTATCAGTTTCGGACAAATATAATATTAAATCCTGAATAGTTTTAAATGATATAAAACTTTTCAGATCAATTATATATGTTAGGAGAGAAGGTTATGATGGAAGTACATGCAAAAAATCATCTGAACAATAGATTCTTTGAATCTTTGGGAAATGCAAGTTTCGGTCAAAAAATCATAATATATTATACACTAATTTCGGTCCAAAAATCAAATTAAACCGAGAACTGTTCGAAATGATACCAACCTTTTTAGATCCTTTCTATATGTAACGAGGGAAGGTAATGATGGAAGTACATGCAAAAAATAATCTGAAAATTATATTCTATGAGACACTTTGAAATGCAAGTTTCGGTTAAAATTTAAAATTATATTATACACGAGTTTATATCAAATTAAATCGGGGACTATTTGAAACGATCCGACACTTTTCAGATCATTTATATATGTTAGGAGGAAAGGTTTTGATTGAAGTCCATGCAAAAAATCATCTGAAAATTAGATACAAAGAAACTTTTTGAAATGAAAGTTTCGGTCAAAAATCATAATATATTATACACTAGTTTATTCTAGTTTTGGTCAAAAATTCAAATTAAATCAAGGACTGTTTGAAATGATACGAAACATATTAGAAAATTTATATATGTTACAAGGGAAGGTTATGATGGAAGCCCATGAAAAAAATCATCTGAAAATAAGATTCTATGAATCTTTTCGAAATGCAAGTTTCAGTCAAAAATTCATAATATATTATACACTACTTTCGGTCAAAAAATCAAATTAAATATAGGACGGTTGGAAACGATACGAAAATTTTCAGGTGATTTATATATGTTAGGAGGGAAGGATATGATGGAAGTCCATGCAAAAAATCATCTGAAAATTAGATTATGTGAATCTTCTCGAAATGCATGTTTCTGTCAAAAAATCATAATATATTATACACTAGTTTATACTAGTTTCGGTCAAATATAATATTAAATCGTGGACAGTTTGAAATGATAAGTAACTTTTAGATTATTTACATATGTTAGGAGGGAAGGTTATGATGGAAGTCAATGCAAAAAATCATCTGAAAATTAGATTCTATGAATCATTTCGAAATGCAAGTTTCGGTAAAAAAATCATAATATATTATAACTAGTTTCGCACAAAAAAAAATTAAATCGAGGACTATTCAAAATGATACCAACCTATTTAGATCCTTTATAAAATGTTACGAAGGAAGGTTATGATAGAAATACATGCAAAAATCATCTGAAAAATAAATTCTATGAAACTCTTTGAAATGCAAGTTTTGGTCAAAAATTAATAATATATTATACACTACATTATATTGGTTTCGGTCAAAAATCAACATAAATCGGGGACTATTTGAAACGATCTGAAACTTTTCATATTGTTTATATATGTTAGGAGGAAAGGTTATGATGGAAGTCCATGCAAAAAATCATCTGAAAATTAGAATCTAAGAAACTTTTCGAAATGCAAGTTTCAGTCAAAAAATCATAATATATTATACACTAGATTCGGTCAAAAAATCAAATTTAATAAAGGACTGTTCGAAACGGTATTAAACTTTTCAGATCTTTTATATATATTACGAGGGATGGTTATGATGGAAGTCCATGCAAAAAATCATCTGAAAATTAGATTCTATGAATCTTCTCGAAATGCATGTTTCGGTCAAAAAATCATAATATATTATACACTAGTTTATATGAGTTTCGGACAAATATAATATTAAATCCTGGACAGTTTGAAATGATACAAAACTTTTCAGATCAATTATATATGTTAGGAGGGAAGGTTATGATGGAAGTCCATGCAAAAAATCATCTGAATAATAGATTCTATGAATCTTTGAAAAATGCAAGTTTCGGTCAAAAAATCATAATATATTATACACTAATTTCGGTCCAAAAATCAAATTAAATCGAGAACTATTTGAAATGATACCAACCTTCTTCGATCCTTTCTATATGTAACGAGGGAAGGTTATGATGGAAGCCAATGAAAAAAAATTATCTGAAAATTAAATTCTATGAGACGCTTTTTGAAATGCAAGTTTCGGTCAAAATTTCATAATATAATATACGCGATTTTATATTAGTTTCGATCAAAAATCAGATTAAATTGGGGACTATTCGAAACGATCCGAAACTTTTCAGATCATTTATATATGTTAGGAGGAAAGGTTATGATTGAAGTTCATGCAAAAAATCATCTGAAAATTAGATATTAAGAAACTTTTTGAAATGCATGTTTCGGTCAAAAATCATAATATATTATACACTAGTTTATTCTAGTTTTGGTCAATATATCAAATTAAATCAAGGACTGTTTGAAATGATACGAAACTTATTAGAAAATTTATATATTTTACAAGGGAAGGTTATGATGGAAGCCCATGAAAAAAAAATCATCTGAAAATAAGATTCTATGAATCTTTTCAAAATGCAAGTTTCGGTCAAAAATTCATAATGTATTATACACTACTTTAAGTCTAAAAATCAAATTAAATAGAGGACTGTTGGAAACGATACGAAAATTTTCAGGTGATTTAAATATGTTACGAGGGAAGGTTATGATGGATGTCCATGCAAAAAATCATCTGAAAATTAGATTCTATGAATCTTCTCGAAATGCATGTTTCGGTCAAAAAATCATAATATATTATACACTAGTTTATACTCGTTTCGGTAAAATATAATATTAAATTGTGGACAGTTTAAATGATAAGTAACTTTTTAGATCATTTATATATGTTACGAGGGAATGTATTGATGGAAGTACATGCAAAAAATCGTCTGAAAATTAGATTATATGAATCTTCTCGAAATGCATGTTTCTGTCAAAAAATCATAATATATTATACACTAGTTTATACTAGTTTCGGTCAAATATAATATTAAATCGTGGATAGTTTGAAATGATAAGTAACTTTTAGATCATTTATATATGTTTGGAGGGAAGGTTATGATGGAAGTCAATGCAAAAAATCATCTGAAAATTAGATTCTATGAATCATTTCAAAATACAAGTTTCGGAAAAAAAATCATAATATATTATACACTAGTTTCGCACAAAAAAAAAATTAAATCGAGGACTATTCTAAATTATTCCAACCTTTTTAGATCCTTTCTATATGTTACGAGGGAAGGTTATGATAGAAATACATGCAAAAATCATCTGAAAAATAAATTCTATGAAACTCTTTGAAATGCAAGTTTCGGTCAAAAATTCATAATATATTATACACTACTTTATACTAGTTTCGGTCAAAAATCAACTTAAATCGGGAACTATTCGAAACGATCCGAAACTTTTCAGGTCGTTTATATATGTTAGGAGGAAAGGTTATGATGGAAGTCCATGCAAAAAATCATCTGAAAATTAGATTCTAAAACTTTTCGAAATGCAAGTTTCAGTCAAAAAATCATAATATATTATACACTAGATTCGGTCAAAAAATCAAATTTAATAGAGGACTGTTCGAAACGATATTAAACTTTTTAGATCTTTTATATATGTTACGAGGGATGGTTATGATGGAAGTCCATGCAAAAAATCATCTGAAAATTAGATTCTATGAATCTTCTCGAAATGCATGTTTCAGTCAAAAAATCATAATATATTATACACTAGTTTGTATCAGTTTCGGACAAATATAATATTAAATCCTGAATAGTTTTAAATGATATAAAACTTTTCAGATCAATTATATATGTTAGGAGAGAAGGTTATGATGGAAGTACATGCAAAAAATCATCTGAACAATAGATTCTTTGAATCTTTGGGAAATGCAAGTTTCGGTCAAAAAATCATAATATATTATACACTAATTTCGGTCCAAAAATCAAATTAAACCGAGAACTGTTCGAAATGATACCAACCTTTTTAGATCCTTTCTATATGTAACGAGGGAAGGTAATGATGGAAGTACATGCAAAAAATAATCTGAAAATTATATTCTATGAGACACTTTGAAATGCAAGTTTCGGTTAAAATTTAAAATTATATTATACACGAGTTTATATCAAATTAAATCGGGGACTATTTGAAACGATCCGACACTTTTCAGATCATTTATATATGTTAGGAGGAAAGGTTTTGATTGAAGTCCATGCAAAAAATCATCTGAAAATTAGATACAAAGAAACTTTTTGAAATGAAAGTTTCGGTCAAAAATCATAATATATTATACACTAGTTTATTCTAGTTTTGGTCAAAAATTCAAATTAAATCAAGGACTGTTTGAAATGATACGAAACATATTAGAAAATTTATATATGTTACAAGGGAAGGTTATGATGGAAGCCCATGAAAAAAATCATCTGAAAATAAGATTCTATGAATCTTTTCGAAATGCAAGTTTCAGTCAAAAATTCATAATATATTATACACTACTTTCGGTCAAAAAATCAAATTAAATATAGGACGGTTGGAAACGATACGAAAATTTTCAGGTGATTTATATATGTTAGGAGGGAAGGATATGATGGAAGTCCATGCAAAAAATCATCTGAAAATTAGATTATGTGAATCTTCTCGAAATGCATGTTTCTGTCAAAAAATCATAATATATTATACACTAGTTTATACTAGTTTCGGTCAAATATAATATTAAATCGTGGACAGTTTGAAATGATAAGTAACTTTTAGATTATTTACATATGTTAGGAGGGAAGGTTATGATGGAAGTCAATGCAAAAAATCATCTGAAAATTAGATTCTATGAATCATTTCGAAATGCAAGTTTCGGTAAAAAAATCATAATATATTATAACTAGTTTCGCACAAAAAAAAATTAAATCGAGGACTATTCAAAATGATACCAACCTATTTAGATCCTTTATAAAATGTTACGAAGGAAGGTTATGATAGAAATACATGCAAAAATCATCTGAAAAATAAATTCTATGAAACTCTTTGAAATGCAAGTTTTGGTCAAAAATTAATAATATATTATACACTACATTATATTGGTTTCGGTCAAAAATCAACATAAATCGGGGACTATTTGAAACGATCTGAAACTTTTCATATTGTTTATATATGTTAGGAGGAAAGGTTATGATGGAAGTCCATGCAAAAAATCATCTGAAAATTAGAATCTAAGAAACTTTTCGAAATGCAAGTTTCAGTCAAAAAATCATAATATATTATACACTAGATTCGGTCAAAAAATCAAATTTAATAAAGGACTGTTCGAAACGGTATTAAACTTTTCAGATCTTTTATATATATTACGAGGGATGGTTATGATGGAAGTCCATGCAAAAAATCATCTGAAAATTAGATTCTATGAATCTTCTCGAAATGCATGTTTCGGTCAAAAAATCATAATATATTATACACTAGTTTATATGAGTTTCGGACAAATATAATATTAAATCCTGGACAGTTTGAAATGATACAAAACTTTTCAGATCAATTATATATGTTAGGAGGGAAGGTTATGATGGAAGTCCATGCAAAAAATCATCTGAATAATAGATTCTATGAATCTTTGAAAAATGCAAGTTTCGGTCAAAAAATCATAATATATTATACACTAATTTCGGTCCAAAAATCAAATTAAATCGAGAACTATTTGAAATGATACCAACCTTCTTCGATCCTTTCTATATGTAACGAGGGAAGGTTATGATGGAAGCCAATGAAAAAAAATTATCTGAAAATTAAATTCTATGAGACGCTTTTCGAAATGCAAGTTTCGGTCAAAATTTCATAATATAATATACGCGAGTTTATATTAGTTTCGATCAAAAATCAGATTAAATTGGGAAATATTCGAAACGATCCGAAACTTTTCAGATCATTTATATATGTTAGGAGGAAAGGTTATGATTGAAGTTCATGCAAAAAATCATCTGAAAATTAGATATTAAGAAACTTTTTGAAATGCATGTTTCGGTCAAAAATCATAATATATTATACACTAGTTTATTCTAGTTTTGGTCAATATATCAAATTAAATCAAGGACTGTTTGAAATGATACGAAACTTATTAGAAAATTTATATATTTTACAAGGGAAGGTTATGATGGAAGCCCATGAAAAAAAATCATCTGAAAATAAGATTCTATGAATCTTTTCAAAATGCAAGTTTCGGTCAAAAATTCATAATGTATTATACACTACTTTAAGTCTAAAAATCAAATTAAATAGAGGACTGTTGGAAACGATACGAAAATTTTCAGGTGATTTAAATATGTTACGAGGGAAGGTTATGATGGATGTCCATGCAAAAAATCATCTGAAAATTAGATTCTATGAATCTTCTCGAAATGCATGTTTCGGTCAAAATATCATAATATATTATACACTAGTTTATACTCGTTTCGGTAAAATATAATATTAAATTGTGGACAGTTTAAATGATAAGTAACTTTTTAGATCATTTATATATGTTACGAGGGAATGTATTGATGGAAGTACATGCAAAAAATCGTCTGAAAATTAGATTATATGAATCTTCTCGAAATGCATGTTTCTGTCAAAAAATCATAATATATTATACACTAGTTTATACTAGTTTCGGTCAAATATAATATTAAATCGTGGATAGTTTGAAATGATAAGTAACTTTTAGATCATTTATATATGTTTGGAGGGAAGGTTATGATGGAAGTCAATGCAAAAAATCATCTGAAAATTAGATTCTATGAATCATTTAAAAATACAAGTTTCGGTAAAAAAAATCATAATATATTATACACTAGTTTCGCACAAAAAAAAATCGAGGACTATTCAAAATTATTCCAACCTTTTTAGATCCTTTCTATATGTTACGAGGGAAGGTTATGATAGAAATACATGCAAAAATCATCTGAAAAATAAATTCTATGAAACTCTTTGAAATGCAATTTTCGGTCAAAAATTCATAATATATTATACACTACTTTATACTAGTTTCGGTCAAAAATCAACTTAAATCGGGAACTATTCGAAACGATCCGAAACTTTTCAGGTCGTTTATATATGTTAGGAGGAAAGGTTATGATGGAAGTCCATGCAAAAAATCATCTGAAAATTAGATTCTAAAACTTTTCGAAATGCAAGTTTCAGTCAAAAAATCATAATATTATTTTACACTAGATTCGGTCAAAAAATCAAATTTAATAGAGGATTGTTCGAAACGATATTAAACTTTTTAGATCTTTTATATATGTTACGAGGGATGGTTATGATGGAAGTCCATGCAAAAAATCATCTGAAAATTAGATTCTATGAATCTTCTCGAAATGCATGTTTCAGTCAAAAAATCATAATATATTATACACTAGTTTGTATCAGTTTCGGACAAATATAATATTAAATCCTGAATAGTTTTAAATGATATAAAACTTTTCAGATCAATTATATATGTTAGGAGAGAAGGTTATGATGGAAGTCCATGCAAAAAATCATCTGAACAATAGATTCTTTGAATCTTTCGGAAATGCAAGTTTCGGTCAAAAAATCATAATATATTATACACTAATTTCGGTCCAAAAATCAAATTAAATCGAGAACTGTTCGAAATGATAACAACCTTTTTAGATCCTTTCTATATGTAACGAGGGAAGGTAATGATGGAAGTACATGCAAAAAATAATCTGAAAATTATATTCTATGAGACACTTTGAAATGCAAGTTTCGGTCAAAATTTAAAATTATATTATACACGAGTTTATATCAAATTAAATCGGGGACTATTTGAAACGATCCGAAACTTTTCAGATCATTTATATATGTTAGGAGGAAAGGTTTTGATTGAAGTCCATGCAAAAAATCATCTGAAAATTAGATACAAAGAAACTTTTTGAAATGAAAGTTTCGGTCAAAAATCATAATATATTATACACTAGTTTATTCTAGTTTTGGTCAAAAATTCAAATTAAATCAAGGACTGTTTGAAATGATACGAAACATATTAGAAAATTTATATATGTTACAAGGGAAGGTTATGATGGAAGCCCATGAAAAAAATCATCTGAAAATAAGATTCTATGAATCTTTTCGAAATGCAAGTTTCAGTCAAAAATTCATAATATATTATACACTACTTTCGGTCAAAAAATCAAATTAAATATAGGACGGTTGGAAACGATACGAAAATTTTCAGGTGATTTATATATGTTAGGAGGGAAGGATATGATGGAAGTCCATGCAAAAAATCATCTGAAAATTAGATTATGTGAATCTTCTCGAAATGCATGTTTCTGTCAAAAAATCATAATATATTATACACTAGTTTATACTAGTTTCGGTCAAATATAATATTAAATCGTGGACAGTTTGAAATGATAAGTAACTTTTAGATTATTTACATATGTTAGGAGGGAAGGTTATGATGGAAGTCAATGCAAAAAATCATCTGAAAATTAGATTCTATGAATCATTTCGAAATGCAAGTTTCGGTAAAAAAATCATAATATATTATAACTAGTTTCGCACAAAAAAAAATTAAATCGAGGACTATTCAAAATGATACCAACCTATTTAGATCCTTTATAAAATGTTACGAAGGAAGGTTATGATAGAAATACATGCAAAAATCATCTGAAAAATAAATTCTATGAAACTCTTTGAAATGCAAGTTTTGGTCAAAAATTAATAATATATTATACACTACATTATATTGGTTTCGGTCAAAAATCAACATAAATCGGGGACTATTTGAAACGATCTGAAACTTTTCATATTGTTTATATATGTTAGGAGGAAAGGTTATGATGGAAGTCCATGCAAAAAATCATCTGAAAATTAGAATCTAAGAAACTTTTCGAAATGCAAGTTTCAGTCAAAAAATCATAATATATTATACACTAGATTCGGTCAAAAAATCAAATTTAATAAAGGACTGTTCGAAACGGTATTAAACTTTTCAGATCTTTTATATATATTACGAGGGATGGTTATGATGGAAGTCCATGCAAAAAAATCATCTGAAAATTAGATTCTATGAATCTTCTCGAAATGCATGTTTCGGTCAAAAAATCATAATATATTATACACTAGTTTATATGAGTTTCGGACAAATATAATATTAAATCCTGGACAGTTTGAAATGATACAAAACTTTTCAGATCAATTATATATGTTAGGAGGGAAGGTTATGATGGAAGTCCATGCAAAAAATCATCTGAATAATAGATTCTATGAATCTTTGAAAAATGCAAGTTTCGGTCAAAAAATCATAATATATTATACACTAATTTCGGTCCAAAAATCAAATTAAATCGAGAACTATTTGAAATGATACCAACCTTCTTCGATCCTTTCTATATGTAACGAGGGAAGGTTATGATGGAAGCCAATGAAAAAAATTATCTGAAAATTAAATTCTATGAGACGCTTTTCGAAATGCAAGTTTCGGTCAAAATTTCATAATATAATATACGCGAGTTTATATTAGTTTCGATCAAAAATCAGAATAAATTGGGGACTATTCGAAACGATCTGAAACTTTTCAGATCATTTATATATGTTAGGAGGAAAGGTTATGATTGAAGTTCATGCAAAAAATCATCTGAAAATTAGATATTAAGAAACTTTTTGAAATGCATGTTTCGGTCAAAAATCATAATATATTATACACTAGTTTATTCTAGTTTTGGTCAATATATCAAATTAAATCAAGGACTGTTTGAAATGATACGAAACTTATTAGAAAATTTATATATTTTACAAGGGAAGGTTATGATGGAAGCCCATGAAAAAAAATCATCTGAAAATAAGATTCTATGAATCTTTTCAAAATGCAAGTTTCGGTCAAAAATTCATAATGTATTATACACTACTTAAGTCTAAAAATCAAATTAAATAGAGGACTGTTGGAAACGATACGAAAATTTTCAGGTGATTTAAATATGTTACAAGGGAAGGTTATGATGGATGTCCATGCAAAAAATCATCTGAAAATTAGATTCTATGAATCTTCTCGAAATGCATGTTTCGGTCAAAAAAATCATAATATATTATACACTAGTTTATACTCGTTTCGGTAAAATATAATATTAAATTGTGGACAGTTTAAATGATAAGTAACTTTTTAGATCATTTATATATGTTACGAGGGAATGTATTGATGGAAGTACATGCAAAAAATCGTCTGAAAATTAGATTATATGAATCTTCTCGAAATGCATGTTTCTGTCAAAATATCATAATATATTATACACTAGTTTATACTAGTTTCGGTCAAATATAATATTAAATCGTGGATAGTTTGAAATGATAAGTAACTTTTAGATCATTTTTATATGTTTGGAGGGAAGGTTATGATGGAAGTCAATGCAAAAAATCATCTGAAAATTAGATTCTATGAATCATTTCAAAATACAAGTTTCGGTAAAAAAATCATAATATATTATACACTAGTTTCGCACACAAAAAAAAATTAAATCGAGCACTATTCAAAATTATTCCAACCTTTTTAGATCCTTTCTATATGTTATGAGGGAAGGTTATGATAGAAATACATGCAAAAATCATCTGAAAAATAAATTCTATGAAACTCTTTGAAATGCAAGTTTCGGTCAAAAATTCATAATATATTATACACTACTTTATACTAGTTTCGGTCAAAAATCAACTTAAATCGGGAACTATTCGAAACGATCCGAAACATTTCAGGTCGTTTATATATGTTAGGAGGAAAGGTTATGATGGAAGTCCATGCAAAAAATCATCTGAAAATTAGATTCTAAAACTTTTCGAAATGCAAGTTTCAGTCAAAAAATCATAATATATTATACACTAGATTCGGTCAAAAAATCAAATTTAATAGAGGACTGTTCGAAACGATATTAAACTTTTTAGATCTTTTATATATGTTACGAGGGATGGTTATTATGGAAGTCCATGCAAAAAATCATCTGAAAATTAGATTCTATGAATCTTCTCGAAATGCATGTTTCAGTCAAAAAATCATAATATATTATACACTAGTTTATATCAGTTTCGGACAAATATAATATTAAATCCTGAATAGTTTTAAATGATACAAAACTTTTCAGATCAATTATATATGTTAGGAGAGAAGGTTATGATGGAAGTCCATGCAAAAAATCATCTGAACAATAGATTCTTTGAATCTTTGGGAAATGCAAGTTTTGGTCAAAAAATCATAATATATTATACACTAATTTCGGTCCAAAAATCAAATTAAATCGAGAACTGTTCGAAATGATACCAACCTTTTTAGATCCTTTCTATATGTAACGAGGGAAGCTAATGATGGAAGTACATGCAAAAATAAATCTGAAAATTAAACTCTATAAGACGCTTTGAAATGTAAGTTTTTGTCAAAATTTCATAATATATTATACGCGAGTTTATATTAGTTTCGATCAAAAATCAAATTAAATCGGGGACTGTTCGAAACGATCCGAAACTTTTCAGATCATTTATATATGTTAGGAGGAAAGGTTATGATTGAGAACCATTCAAAAAATCTACTGAAAATTAGATACTAAGAAACTTTTTGAAATGCAAGTTTCGGTCAAAAATCATAATATATTATACCCTAGTTTATTCTAGTTTTGGTCAAAAATCAAATTAAATCAAGGACTGTTTGAAATGATATAAAACTTATCATTAAATTTATATATGTTACAAGGGAAGATTATGATGGAAGTCCATGAAAAAAAATCATCTAAAAATAAGATTCTATGAATCTTTTTGAAATGAAGGTTTTGGTCAAAATTTCATAATGTATTATACACTATTTTCGGTCAAAAAATCAAATTAAATAGAGGACTGTTGGAAACGATACGAAAATTTTCAGGTGATTTATATATGTTACGAGGGAAGGTTATGATGGAAGTCCATGCAAAAAATCATCTGAAAATTAGATTCTATGAATCTTCTAGAAATGAATGTTTCGGTCAAAAAATCATAATATATTATACACTAGTTTATACTAGTTCCAGTCAAATATAATATTAAATCGTGGATAGTTTAAATGAGAAGTAACTTTTTAGGTCATTTATATATGTTATGACGAAAGGTTATGATGGAAGTCCATGCAAAAAATCATTTAAACAATAGATTCTATGAATCTTTGGAAAATGCAAGTTTCGGTCAAAAAATCAAAATCTATTATACACTAATTTCGATCCAAAAATCAAATTAAATCGCAAACTGTTCGAAATAATACCAATCTTTTTAGATCCTTTCTATATGTAACGAGGGGAGGTTATGATGGAAGTACATGCAAAAAATAATCTGAAAATTAAATTCTATGAGAAGCTTTGAAATGCAAGTTTCTGTCAAAAGTTCATACTATATTATACGGGAGTTTATACTAGTTTCGATCAAAAATCAAATTAAATCGGGGACTATTTGAAAGAATCTGAGACTTTTCAGATCATTTATATATGTTAGGAGGAAAGGTTATGATTGAAGTTCATGCGAAAATTCATCTGAAAATTAGATACTAAGAAACATTTTTAAATGCAAGTTTCGGTTAAAAATCATAATATATTATACACTAGTATATTCTAGTTTTGGTCAAAAAATCAAATTAAATCAAGGACTGTTCGAAATGATACGAAACTTATCAGAAAATTTATATATGTTACAAGGGTAGGTTATGATGGAAGCCCATGAAATAAAATCATCTGAAAATAAGATTCTTTGAATCTTTTCGAAATGAAAGTTTCGGTCAAAAATTCATAATGTATTATACACTACTTTCTGTCAAAAAATCAAATTAAATAGAGGACTGTTGGAAACGATACGAAAATTTTCATGTGATTTATATATGTTACGAGGGAAGGTTATGATGGAAGTCCATGCAAAAAATCATCTGAAAATTAGATTCTTTGAATCTTCTCGAAATGCATGTTTCGGTCAAATATAATATTAAATCGTGGACATTTTTAAATGATAAGTAAATTTTTAGATCAATTATATATGTTATGAGGGAAGGTTATGATGGAAATCCATGCAAAAAATCATCTGAAAATTAGATTCTATTAATCTTTTTGAAATGCAAGTTTCGGTAAAAAAATCATAATATATTATACACTAGTTTCGCTCAAAAAATTAAATGAAATCGAGGACAGTTCAAAATGATACCAACCTTTTTAGATCCTTTCTATATGTTATGAGGGAAGGTTATGATGGAAGTACATGCAAAAAATAATCTAAAAATTGAATTCTATGAAACGCTTTGAAATGCAAGTTTCGGTCAAAAATACATAATATATTAATTATACACTACTTTATACTAGTTTCTGTCAAAAATCAAATTAAATCGGGGACTATTCGAAAAGTTCTGAAACTTTTAAGATCATTTATATATGTTAGGAGGAAAGATTATAATGGAAGTCCATGCAAGAAAGTCATCTTAAAATTAGATTCTAAGAAACTTTTCGAAATGAAAGTTTCAGTCAAAAAATCATAATAAATTATACACTAGATTCGGTCAAAAAATCAAATTTAGCAGAGGACTGTTCGAAAAGATATTAAACTTTTCAGATCTTTTATATATGTTACGAGGGAAGGTTATGATGGAAGTCCTTACAAAAAATCATCTGAAAATTAGATTCTATGAATCTTCTCAAAATGCATGTTTCGGTCAAAAAATCATAATATATTATACACTAGTTTATATCAGTTTCGGTCAAATATAATATTAAATCCTGGACAGTTTGAAATGATAGGAAACTTTTCAGATCATTTATATATGATAGGAGGGAAGGTTATGATGGAAGTCCATGCAAAAAATCATTTGAACAATAGATTCTATGAATCTTTGGGAAATGCAATTTTCGATCAAAAAAACAAAATATATTATACACTACTTTATACTAGTTTCGGTCAAAAATAAATTTAAATCGGGGACTATTCGAAACGATACGAAACTTTTAAAATTGTTTATATATGTTAGGAGGAAAGGTTATAATGGAAGTCCATGCAAAAAAAAATCATCTGAAAATTAGATTCTAAGAAACTTTTCGAAATGCAAGTATGATTCAAAAAATCATAATATATTATACACTAGATTTGGTCAAAAAATCAAATTAAATAGAGGACTGTTCGAACCGATATGAAACTTTTAAGATCTTTTATATATGTTACGAGGGAAGGTTATGACTGAAGTACATGCAAAAAAATAATTTGAAAATTAGATTCTATGAATCTTCTCGAAATGCAAGTTTCGGTCAAAAATTCATAATATATTATACGCTAGTTTATACTAGTTTCGATCGAAAATCAAATTAAATCGGGGACTGTTCGAAACGATCCGAAACTTTTCAGATCATTTTTTTATGTTAGGAGGAAAGGTTATGATGGAAGTCCATGCAAAAAATCAACTGAAAATTAGATTCTAAGAAACTTTTTGAAATGCAAGTTTCGGTCAAAAATTATAATATATTATACAGTAGTTTATTCTAATTTGGGTCAAAAAAATAAATTAAATCAAAGACTGTTCGAAATGATACGAAACTTATCATAAAATTTATATATGTTACAAGGGAAGTTATGATGGAAGCCCATGAAAAAAAATCATCTGAAAATTAGATTCTATGAATCTTTTCGAAATGCAAGTTTCGGTCAAAAATTCAAAATGTATTATGCACTACTTTCGGTCAAAAAATCAAATTAAATAGAGGACTGTTGGAAACAATACGAAAATTTTCAGGTGATTTATATATGTTATGAGGGAAGGTTATGATGGAAGTCCATGCAAAAAATCATCTGAAAATTAGATTCTATGAATCTTCTCGAAATGCATGTTTCGGTCAAAAAATCATAATATATTATTCACTAGTTTATACTAGTTTCGGTCAAATATAATTTTAAATCATGGACAGTTGGAAACGATATGAAACTTTTCAGATCTTTTATATATGTTACGAGGGAAGGTTATGATGGAAGTTCGCGCAAAAATCATCTAAAAATCTGATTCTATGAATCTTCTTGAAATGCATGTTTCGGTCAAAAAATCATAATATATTTTACACTAGTTTATATCAGCTTCAGTCAAATATAATATTAAATCCTGGACAGTTTGAAATGATACGAAATTTTTGAGATCACTTATATATGTTAGGAGGGAAAGTAATGATGGAAGTCCATGCAAAAAATCTTCTGAACAATAGATTCTATGAATCTTTGGGAAATGCAAGTTTCGGTCAAAAAATCATATTATATTATACACAAAGATTTGTCCAAAAATCAAATTAAATCGTGGATTGTTCGAAATGATACCAACCTTTTTAGATTCTTTCTATATGTTATGAGGGAAGTTTATATGATGGAAGTACATGCGAAAAATAATCTGAAAATTAAATTCTATGAAACGCTTTGAAATGCAAGTTTCGGTCAAAAATTCATAATATATTATTCGCTAGTTTATACTAGTTCGATCAAAAATCAAATTAAATCGGGGACTATTCGAAACGATATGAAACTTTTCAGATCATTTATATATGTTAGGAGGAAAGGTTATGATGGTAGTCCATGCAAAAACTCATCTGAAAATTAGATTCTAAGAAACTTTTTGAATTGCAAGTTTCGGTCAAAAATCATAATATATTATACACTAGTTTATTCTAGTTTTGGTTAAAAAATAAAATTAAATCAAGGACTGTTTGAAATAATACGAAACTTATCAGAAAATTTATATATGTTACTAAGGAAGGTTATGATGGAAGCCCATGAAAAAAATCATCTGAAAATAAGATTCTTTGAATCTTTTCGAAATGCAAGTTTCGGTCAAAAATTCATAATGTATTATACACTTCTTTCGGTCAAAAAATCAAATTAAATAGAGGACTGTTGGAAACGATACGAAAATTTTCAGGTGATTTATATATGTTATGAGGAAAGGTTATGATGGAAGTCCATGCAAAAAATCATCTGAAAATTAGATTCTATGAATCTTCTCGAAATGCATGTTTCGGTCAAAAAATCATAATATATTATTCACTAGTTTATACTAGTTTCGGTCAAATATAATATTAAATCATGGACAGTTTGAAACGATATGAAACTTTTCAGATGTTTTATATATGTTACGAGGAAAGGTTATGATGGAAGTTCGCGCCAAAAATCATCTGAAAATCTGATTCTATGAATCTTCTTGAAATGCATGTTTCAGTCAAAAAATCATAATATATTATACACTAGTTTATATCAGCTTCAGTCAAATATAATATTAAATCCTGGACAGTTTGAAATGATACGAAAATTTTGAGATCACTTATATATGTTAGGAGGGAAGGTTTTGATGGAAGTCCATGCAAAAAATCATCTGAACAATAGATTCTATGAATCTTTGGGAAATGCAAGTTTCGGTCAGAAAATCATATTATATTATACACTAATTTTTGACCATAAATCAAATTAAATCGTTGATTGTTCGAAATGATACCAACCTTTTTAGATCCTTCTTATATGTTACGAGTGAAGTTTATGATGGAAGTCAATGCAAAAAATAATCTGAAAATTAAATTCTATGAAACGCTTTGAAATGCAAGTTTCGGTCAAAAATTCATAATATATTATACGCTAGTTTATACTAGTTTCGATCAAAAATCAAATTAAATAGGGGACTATTCGAAACGATCTGAAACATTCCAGATCATTTATATATGTTAGGAGGAAAGGTTACGATGGAAGTCCATGCAAAAACTCATCTGAAAATTTGATTCTAAGAAACTTTTTGAAATGCAAGTTTCTGTCAAAAATCATAATATATTATACACTAGATTCGGTCAAAAAATTAAATTAAATAGAGGACTGTTCGAAACGATATGAAACTTTTCAGATCTTTTATATAAGTTAGGAGGGAAGGTTATGATGGAAGTCCATGCAAAATTTGGTTGAGGATTCGATAATATTATTGATACGATTGGAGATTAGAGTGTTTGGTAATCACATGAATATGAAATTTCGATTTGATCTGGAAGAGTGGAGTATGGGACGACTAAGATGGTCGGAATGTTTGAGGTAAGGAGTCGGGAATTTCTCCTATGTTTGCATTGAGAGTTAAAATGTTGGAATTGAGTTAGCAGACAAGAGACTTGCGTTTAGACATTGAGGTATGTTAAATGAATTATTACAATTGTGGTGAAGGTTAGAAAAAGTTGAAGTTAGATGTGAATTTAATGGAATAGATAGTTGCGGGTAATCATAGTGTGCAGCGGAAGAGTGAGTGGTGTAAATTTTTATACGTAAATGGTTAGTAAAGACTCAAAATATTGAGCAATATGATTTGTTGAGATATTGAAACTATTGGATGTTCCGAAAATGGACGGGTAATAGTGAGAGGTTATCTACATATCGAGGATGGTGGGATATGTAGAGATATTAATATATGTAATGTATGAGTTTCATTGATTGATTATGTTGTTTCAGTAGAGAAAACTGCAAGGTTAGTCTGTTATCAGTATTGCAGATATCTTATCCAGCTATTCTACCACCTTGTTGACCTAAAATCAAAGGTCCAAAATCCACCAACTTTTCAATCATTTGAACTAGACTCCTACGTCTAAACTTAAACCGTTATTCTTGAGTCACATGTTGATATTAGATTCAACCGTAGACCTTGAAATTTCAAAAACCATTCAATTCAAATATAACACAGATTTTATTTTTCTATTGAATAATTGTGATTTTTAACAAGACAAGACAGCATTATATCCTGAATATTGGATCTTCACTCTTGACTTGTAACTATCAACTTTATTTCATTCCTTTTCAATTGAATTTTCAATAATAACCGAAAAACGACTTGGTTTCTGTTTCTCACAAGAAAGTTTTCAGCGGAACCTCGTGATTTTTCTTTCCTCTTTAAAGTCTTATAAAGTATCCACAATTACTTACAAAGAAAGAGAAAAGAATTAATAAAGAAACTGTTTTCGGTTTCTTGTTAGGTTTTGGGAAAGATGAATCATTCTGGAGCTGGAGCTGAAACTGATCATAACAGAAAATCTGGAGCTGGAGCTGAAACTGATCATAACAGAAAATCTGGAGCTGGAGCTGAAAGTGCTCATAACAGAAAATTAGTTGAAGTTACCAAGAACAAAAGTGGAATTGGCCATGTTATTCTTCGAAACCCTCGGGGAGCTTCAGCAACGGTTACATTTTCTTTGCTTTTTCAATTTTGAATTTTGAATTTGATTGATGCTAGCGTTGTGTTGCGTGTGATTCTTTCAGATTAGCTTGCATGGAGGGCAAGTTCGTTCCTGGAAAACCGAACGCGGCGAAGAGTTATTGTTCTCTAGTACTAAGGTAGATCAATCTTTTTATTCTCTTTTACTAATTTCATTTCTCAATTTCTTGTTTCTAAAATGTAACCATTTTTATCAGGCAATCTTTAGTCCTCCCAAACCGGTCCGAGGAGGAATTCCAATCTGTTTTCCACAGGTAATTTTACAGATACTAGTGTTATTGATACAGATAGATTGATAGATAGATACATAGATAGTTAAGGTTGGTGTGATTTTTGTAGTTTGGAAACCGTGGAACACTAGAGCAACATGGATTTGCAAGGAATAAGATATGGGTTATTGATCAAAATCCTCCGCCGCTTCCCGCTGATTCCTATGGAAAAGCTTGCATTGACTTGCTGCTCAAACCATCCGAAGATGATATGAAGATATGGCCACATAGGTACACGCAGCGTTTATCTTATATACTTTACGCATCCGAATCAATATTATTGTAACATGAACATTTCGTGTATTTTGAGATTGTTGGATGAGAATTATTTTATGAACTGTTTGTTGTTCTAAATTATTTTATTCAGCTTCGAGTTTCGCCTGAAGGTCTGTTTGACAGCAGAGGGTCGTCTGGTCCTGATATCTCGCATCAGGAATGTCAATGGCAAGCCTTTCAGTTTCTCCTTTGCATTTCATACATATTTCTCCATCTCTGATATCAGGTATGTGTTCTATCCCATCATTTCCACAAAATTTATTGCGCCGCAAATCATTGAGTTAGCATATAAGTTAACCTTAACCTCTGCTGATTATTCACAGTGAAGTGAGGTTAGAAGGGTTGGAAACTCTTGACTACCTCGATAACTTACACCAGAAGAAACGATTTACAGAACAAGGAGTTGCTCTGACCTTTGAATCTGAGGTAAGGAAATTGATGATGATTTTCATTCAAGTCAATCTTTATATTTATCAAGTTCAATTACTCTGCAAGTCTTGAAATTCTATCAACATGCTAAGGTCTTATTTTCCCCTATGCGTTAGGTGGATCGAGTTTATCTTGAATCTAGCAACATGGTAGCTGTTCTAGATCACGAAAAGAAACGAACATTCGTGATACGAAAGGAAGGTCTTCCAGATGTTGGTAAGTGTCCATTGTTGGCAACAACTAACAAAACTTTTAACTCAAAATCTAAGTACTATGGCATTATACAAACAACATAACTAAAACTAACCATTTATGTCAATTTTGGACATTGCATAGTTGTTTGGAATCCTTGGGAGAAAAAGTCTAAGGCAATAGTGGATTTTGGAGACGAAGAGTACAAGCATATGCTCTGCGTGGATGGCGCAGCAGTTGAAAATCCAATAACCTTAAAACCGGGAGAAGAATGGACCGGCCGCTTGGAGCTCTCGGTTGTCCTTTCTACATGACTTGACTTCTATGTGCAGTTTGAAAGAAAATACTAACAAAAGTAAACCAGCAAGCATTGGTTATTTTTTAGCAAAACTTGTGCAGCCTGAAAATCATGAGCAATATCAGTAAGAACAGATACATGTGTTATTGTTCAAGTATATACATATAAGTGATGTGCATGAGGTTGATGCTGTTAGCATAAGAAATATTACGAATATGGAGATATTTTTTCATCTTCTCTATGTATGCTTTGCAATTTAATGTAAACATTAGACTCATGCACATATGAAATTGTTGCAGTTAACTTCAAAAAAAGGAATGAAAAATGCACTCTTTTGTCTTGTTTTCCCATTCCTCTTTAGTAGATTATTGATTGAGAAGTACCTTATGAATCAATTATCATCAAGAGCTACAATAGTAGGAATTTGATTTGACCATGATTAAATAACCTATTAACTCTTTTGAATTACATTCACAATATTCCTCCTAATTCAAATAAACTAATTTCCACATTCCTATCATCTCTTTTACGCAGTCATATGTCACTGCCTTATTTCCAGTGTTCTTTTTGTTTGGCATGAAAATTCCATGATCTATAGTACCTCTGATGCACCTTAGAACTCTTTTGGGGCAAGCAGGTGAAATGTTCTCTAGTTCATACCTATTAAAATTATTCTTCATGATAACTTTTAATCTTGTTAGTTTAACTTCATTTAATATTGTGACCAATAAATCATATACATATAGGTATGGTATGACTTGGTCCTGCTCATTGTACCTTTGACCTATACTCCATGTTATGATGTGTATTTGTTGAATTCTAAAGAGATGAGAAAACTATTGATTCTTTTGTTCTAAGCTCTAGATGCATGTTTCAATCCATACATAACCTTCTCAATCTGTATATTTTCTTCTTTCCATTTGATCTCAAAGCATGATGGTGGCTTGCCATATACCTCATCCTCTAGTGATTCATTAAGAAATGCATACCTTATATCCAACATCAATCCTTTATCAACTGCAATTGTAACCATTATTATTATTGTTTCAAACATGGAAATCGGTGCACATGCGTCATTAAAGTCAATTACAGATCTTTGAAGGAATCCTTTTGCAACTAACATTGCCTTCTACCTGGATATCTCACCATTCAGTCTAAGCTTAAGCTTATAGACCCATTTCACATCTATGGATTTCTTGCTTGAGTGATTGACCAACTTACATGTTAGTTTTATGACTGACCCATATCTCGGTGTGTCCATTCCAACTTGTCCTCGATGGTGTAGAAAGAAAGACACCCCAAGATGTCCTCGATGAACAAATTTTATTTTTTTTAATATATTTGATCATTAATGTATATATGAACCAGATACATTAACAAGTGAAATATAAATTAGAAAAAAGTAAAAAATTATTTATAACAATAAGCAAAGGATGTAGAATTAAATGGATGATATTCATCAATCATCATGATACATGATGACAAAAAAAGAAAGTAATGTAATGATTTTGTCCTAACCAAATGAACGGCGGTTGTTTCTCCTCTCCCTATCAGTCGTAAACAGTCAACTACGACTCTCGTTTCACTCATCTCATACTCACATGGCATTGTACTATCACTCCACGTGCTAATCCTTCCATTTCTTAACTAAACCTCAATGTTTTCACCTCCATTTCCAACACTATTTTTCACTGCATTGGATTCCATTTTTTCACCTATCACCATCATTTCTCATTAATCATAACTCCTACTTTGTCATAATCACTATTGTTTTTTCTTCACCACCTTTTCATATTATAACGCTTATTGCAATTTCAGGACATTCTTTTTTCAGATCTACATTAAATAAGGTAGAAATAACATTCAAAACTTACCACCTCATCAAATTAACATCATGCTTTTACACCTTATATAAACACACTTTTTCCGTTGACATTGCCAATTTTCTTCTAATACTTTCAAACCCTAAACCTCTTTATTGTGTTCTAATGAGTTATTACATTTTTCTGTTTTCTCTTTACTTCTTTGCTTTCTTAGTGTGTCAATGCAATGCAGAACCTGTTGAAGACAAAAATGCATTGTTAGAGTTTGTTACTAAATTACCACCTTCTAGACCTTTGAATTGGAATTTGAATTCTTCGGTATGTAGTAATTGGAATGGTGTAACTTGTAGTTTAGATGAGTCTCGAATCATCGCTATTCGATTACCTGGACTTGGATTTAATGGCTCAATTCCTGTTAATACTATTAGTAGAATCAAAGGTTTGCAGAAATTGAGTCTTAGATCTAATTCTATAACTGGTTATTTTCCTTCTGATTTTGTTCATTTAAAGAATCTTTCTGTTTTGTATCTTCAGTTCAATGATTTTATAGGTCCTTTGCCTGATTTTGGTGTTTGGAACAATTTATCTGTTGTTGATTTGTCTAATAACCGTTTTACCGGAGAAATTCCTGATGTACACTTGCCTTTGTTGGAACAATTGAATTTGTCTAACAATAATTTACATGGTGTTGTTCCTGTTTCACTTCGGAGGTTTCCGAGTTCGGCGTTTGTCGGAAACAATGTTTCGCTTGCAAGTTGTTCGACACATTGTACGAAATCTGAGAAACATGGGAGGGTTGGTGGTACATTAGTGTTGGGGAGTATTGTTGGTGGTGGTTTTTTATGCCTAGCAGCATCTACTGTTTTTATCTATGTTTTGTGTTCTAAAAGGAAAGATGGTGATGTTTTTGATGCCAAGTTGGAGAAAGGAGGGAAAATGTCACCCGAAAAAGTGGTTTCAAGAAACCAAGATGCAAACAATAAGCTTTTTTTCTTTGAGGGGTGTAATTATGCTTTTGATTTGGAGGATTTGTTAAGAGCTTCTGCTGAGGTACTTGGTAAGGGAACATTCGGTGCTGCATACAAGGCTGTACTAGAGGACGCAACCACAGTTGTTGTCAAGAGGTTAAAGGAGGTAGCTGTTGGGAAGAAGGATTTTGAGGTGCACATGGATGTTGTTGGAAGCCTTAAGCATGAGAATGTGGTTGAGCTAAAGGCCTATTATTATTCCAAAGACGAGAAACTTGTTGTGTATGACTACTACAATCAGGGTAGCATCTCTGCTTTGTTGCATGGTATGTGGCATAAACTTAATATTGATGTTCAATTGTATATATTTCGATTTTGTTTGATTGTTGGTATTCAAAGTATAGATTGCTTATATGTCTCGATGTTATACTAGTCAAAATATTTTATCTTGATAACCCTGATAGGACTCGGAGTTTAGCTATTAGAAATTGTGTACGAATATGTTATCCTTGTGCATATAAACACCATTGCTTGCTGAAAATTTCAGGTAAGAGAGGAGAGGAGAAGGTTGCTTTAGATTGGAATTCTCGAATCAAAATAGCTTTAGGTGCTGCACGAGGCCTTGCTCGTATCCATTCTGAAAATGGGGGGAAACTTATACACGGCAATATCAAATCCTCAAACATCTTTCTTAATGCTAAACAGTATGGTTGTGTGTCTGATCTTGGCCTGGCAACCATAATGAGCTCAGTCTGCCAGCCTATCTCGCGAGCAGCTGGTTACCGGGCACCAGAAGTTACGGACACCAGAAAAGCAACACAGGCTTCAGATGTTTACAGCTTTGGTGTGGTTTTACTAGAGCTTCTAACTGGGAAATCTCCCATTCATACAACTAGAGGCGACGAGATTGTCCACCTGGTGAGATGGGTTCATTCAGTCGTGAGAGAGGAGTGGACGGCTGAAGTATTTGACCTCGAGCTTATGAGATGTCCTAATATAGAAGAAGAGATGGTCGAGATGTTACAGATAGCTATGTCATGTGTTGTAAGGATGCATGATCAAAGACCTACAATGTTAGAAATCGTGAAGATGATTGAGAATGTGAAGCAAATTGATGCAGAGAATCGACCATCATCTGAGAACCAAGTTGAAAGTGCAACACAGCATAAATTGTCTCAAGGTGCTAGTCCACCTCCTATCAAAGGAGATGAATAATAGAAAGCTTCTGCATTTGAGTGTAATCCGAAAATGCTGTTATACAGATTTTGAACAAAGAGCATTTTCCGATAAAAAATGCTCTTTATCCTTAACTTATTCATTAATATTCTATGTTTCATATTTTCAATAGCTCCCCAAAATATTTGCAATCACATTGACTGTCAAAAAGATTTCAAAATAACTTCTTATGCTTAGCCATTAGAGTGTTTGCACCGCACGTCGGTTCCACCGTGATTTCTTGCTTCGCTCACCTCTCTCCGCCATAGGAAGCTTTACTCCATTAGTTGGCATGTTGCTCTAAGGGACCAATATTTACAGGAGTAGGTGCATTTTGCCTCAATTTTAAGGGACCACAGCAACCATAGAATACAGTTTTCTATGTAGTGACATTAAATGAGCTTATTGCCAAACTATTGAACATAATAAATGCATATAGAAATTAATAAGTGTTGTAGGATAGGAAACTAAATGAGCTAGGTAGAAAAGTTTGGTAGTTTGAGTAGATTTTCAACTTTCAAGTTTCTGATTATCAAGGAAGCTACTTATTTTATATGTTTGCCTGTTTTGGTATGCCTTCCTCCATTATGAAGGAGTATTAACTTTCTCCCAAAACCATATTGATTGTCCCACCTACAATGCATGTTTGTTTTTTTTTTGATAGAGTGGTTTGTTGTCTGTAAAGTGTTAAGTGTGAGTTAAAAATCACACTTCAAATGAAAAAATGATTGTTAGTATAAAGGAAAATGAATGTTAAAAATTATAATCATGTTGAGTGACATGTACAAAATTGAAAGGAAAATGTCATGTACAAAAATAATAATCGAAAATCAAAACGTGTAGCCAAATTTTACCATAAGGAAAATGAGTAATTTTTAAAATGCATAGAAATTAAGAGAACACTATTAATGTGTAATGAGCAATACTTTTGAAATTTTTATTAGTAAAATAAGGTTCTTTCCACTCTTACGTGCTCCATAGAAAATTTGAAATTGCATTTCATACGTTTAAAGATGTATAATATGTATCTCTGGACACATTCATAATCTCACTAAACTTCATATTTTTAGAATTCACTCAATTTAAAACAAAATATAGTCTGAATATGCATTTCTATATGTTATTTGAGAGTATCTGAAGATGCATCTCCGAATTACCATCGATACTCAATTGTTTTATTTTTAATCACTAAATTTGATAACATACTAGGTCATTTTAGGTCATAAATTAGAGAAAAAAACACATACATTAATTGATTCAAACATAATACTCAATTATGAAAAAAGTCATACAATAAATTGTTCCAACAATACAAAATAATAAAATCAAACAAAAACCTATCGGGTATGTCTAACTTCCAGCCTTCTTCCCCACCTATACTTCAAGGCATTTCGTGCCTTGACAATCATACCTTCCACGAGGACCAATTGGGATTGTCATTCTCTAAAAGTTATACCATGCTTGATATCCCCATCTCTACAATACGTCGATAGACCGCCCGACACATCATCGGTGTGGTCATCCCTAGCCTTAAGTACCTCTTGATTAGCTGGTCTAATTGGTCTTTCAGGAGGATTTGATGTCATGATAAGGTGTGACACCCTATAGAACTATGTCATGTAGTTGTCAGCATAAACCCATTGAAAATGAGCTGGTGCCTTGCGATACTCCTCTGGTACCAAGTGACTCTAGAAATCCTCCAGTATCGTATCAAGATATTTGTCGTAGATAGTTGGAAGAGTAGACTCCAAGGGAGGTCTCAGAATAATATGAAAATAGCCAAACTAACGCATCACTCGCTCTGACAGATTAGGATACATGAGAGATGACCCACATGCCATCCATCAGGAGTATAAGGAAACTGAGTCTAGTAGATGTGTCTCGCGGTGACCCAGATATGGGTAGAAGCAAATGTCATATAGTACATGACGATCAATATGCACTCTGAATGGCTCGATCACATTATTCCTCATGTATGGGGTAAATGCGGCAGCATGTGGCCAATCCTCAATGTAGGTAGGCACAATCTCTCATCCTCTGATCCAAGAAAAGTGGAAAATGATTCATCCCTGAAAATGGTTCATATATAATATTTATAACAAATGAATTATGAAAATATTAGTAATATTAGCTTAACATAAGCAGTGTGTACCTCCGTGTCATTTGTTTTGTCTTCCAAAGAAAATCTTCGTCAATCTTCCAAAGATTGAAATAACAAATAACACCAATGAATCAAGCAGTATTAGGTTATTCCAACTCCAATAACTTTTTGTCATGGTTTACGGATTTCAAACACGGACGCTCATGTAAAAAAATATCACCATCCCTATCGATTTAATTAGTTGGAAATATATGCATTGCAAATGAAAATAAATATACCTCTCATTTCCAAACATGCTTAGCAGCACAGTCTACATAGAGATGAAGTAAGGAGGTGTCAAATGAACCTCCTGGATAACTTTTTAAATGGGCGTCAATAGCGGGTTCCTCCTGAACTTCGGGGGTTTCAACTGCTGCTTCATCATCTGGGGGCCCATGGCTCGTGAAGTAGAGGCATGAGACAAGCGACTACGAGAAATAGAACCATATGGTAGGGAACCTTCACTCCTATCTAATGTTCCATAAACAACTAATGTAGCATAAACATATAACCGTTAATCAAAACATAAAAAGGGAAAGAATTTTGAAAAACTTACCAAATCAAATGGACGAGAAAGAGAAGGTTGAATGTATGAGATGTTTAAAAGGAGGAGAAAGAGCTCTAATGGTAGAAGTTTGAATGAATGGATGTGAAAACTCAAATGATTTTTAAGCTTGATAAGCTTGAATGGAGAAGGAGGAAGAAGGAAGGATCTGACACGAGAATATGAAATTAAAGCGTCCGAAAATGTATCTTCAGACCACCCACTAATTTTTTAATAAATAATGTTTACGGACCATCCACTAATTTTTTAATAAAATAATATTTACAGAAATGTATCTTTGAACTTAGTTTTTACGCATATGCAAATACATCTCCGAATTAAATTGTGATATAATATAATATCACATCGATTTGTTCTAATGGGTACCGGTCGGTTAAGCGCATTTATTTAAAAATGAATTTTAATTTATTTAAAAAAAAAATAAAATAAAAAAATTCATAAAATAAAAAAATAGAGAAAAAAATAAAATTGAATAGTAATTAGATAATTATTAAAAAGCATCGTGCGGAGAAGAATTTTTTTAAGATATATATTTAATTAAATATTATAAATATTTTAGAAAAATTAATTGAATTAGGAAATTATAATCCAGTAAGATGATTGTTGAAAATCAAATATTGATAATGCAAACATAAGGCTTCCAATTTCAAGAAAATTTACAGAAATTAATTTCTGTAGGAACTAAAATTTACAGAAATTAAAAAACAAATATTAAAATTTTGTGGATGACTTCAATCATATGGTTTTTTTCTGGACATCATATCATACATCAAATACATCAATTATTAAATTATTCTAAAATGTAAATTTTTATAAATAGGACTAAAGGGAGTAACAAGAAGATTCATGGACATGTAAATATCAAAATAACAGTTTTGTTTTTGTGGCACACATGGAAGTTGAAGATTACAATCAAAGTTTAAATGTTTAATTTTTTAAACTACAAGAGATGTTCATATAAGAAATACATATAAGTTATGTTGATAACATTCATAGTTTTCACCTGTCACCCCATTTTTACCTCAATAAGAAATGAAACTTGAATCAACCAACCATGGTCCTCTTTCGTCCTCTTTGCCGCACTACAAGTCGTGAAGATATATGGAGGTAAGTATGATTTATTGAAGAAAATTTCTAAATTTTTTTAAAAAAATTAGATGGAAGGTAGTACCGTCTGCCAACTTGTTCATTGTGGATGACCACTGCTTCGATGACTTACGGTAAGCAGCAAGAATCCGATCAATCTATTCAGACAAATTTCAATATTACATGTCAGAAAGAAACCATATTATATCAAAACAAGTCTTCTAGTCTTGTTAATACTTCCTCCGCCTTTTAAACAATTATGACAACGGAGAAAATGAGAAGTTGTCTTACAATGTTACCGCATGAAGAATGCATCGAAACAAGGGCTCTTTCCAGGACATATAAATCGACAGCTTTATCTTCAGGTAAAGTTGAAGTGAAGCTCAGACCGAAGTCAATAAGAACCTAGACAAAATACATGTCACAGCTGTAAAAATAGTTAATGATATTAATTACATGACCTAAGACATGAATGAACTCACCAACTGATCAGTATCATTCCTCAGTAACATGTTCGATGTTGTTAAATCACCATGAACAAGACCACCGTCATGTAACTTTGCAATAACATCACCAATTTGGGATGCAATCCTGCCAAGCCGCTCTTCGCTGACACCACATGATCCGAATTCAAGAAATACATCCTTGACTGAAGGTCCGTCAACAAATTCAAATGTTAAAGTGTGCAACACAGGATCCACGGCATACAACACAGGTGTACAAACCCCAAGTCGTCTTGCCTTGGTTGTGCACCTTGCCTCCTGTTCCAACAAACCATTCAATAAATCCGATGAGACACAACTATATCGTAATCATAAGGGGATTTATTTGAGCTCAACTATTGTCTTAAGTACTTATGTGAATGTTTGAGATTGAGAGGGCTTATGAAAACAAGTTATAACTTATAATAACAAGGTTGACTTTATTTTAACTTTTATTGCATAAGAACTAGCTTATCATACATAAGTGTTTATGGTATAAGCCTTCAATTAAGTTGTTTGTCCAAACATGTACTAACTTGATAAAGAAAAAACTTTTAACTAAATCTGATAGTACCGCGTTTAAGCGCTTGAGTGTTAACTTAGAATCCAAAGTTGGATGCCTGTACTTCTTTGAGAATCGCTCCTTGACAACAGACCTTCTTCCCACAAAAGAAGACTCAAAAACTCTCTGCAACAAGGACAATAAAAATGCATAAGTTATTGCCATTGCAAATTGTGTAAAAGTAGATTAAAAATGCAAAACAGGAACAATTTCATCAAGAATTCAAGATTATCCAACAAATTAGAAGGAGCGTGTGGCAATTGATTAAACAAATAGAAGGGGTGATATAATTAAACTTACAGCTTCAGCTCCTTGCTTGATGAGAATGAGAGAGGTATCTTTTGAGTCAATTTCAGTCCCCATAATACAAAATGATACTTCAGTTGAACCCTAATAAGTCAAAGGAAATTTATGACCCCTAATACAAAAACATAGAAAGATCAAAATTAAACTGACTAGTTCTCAAATTTTCCAGAAACCTTACCCTTAAATATAAAATACAGACATAATTCATTTCTAAAAGCTTATAAAATTACCTTACTTTCTATCAAAAAATGTATCTAACAGTGGCCTAAGATGAGTTTAATTTGTTGAACATTACTCCAGAATTAAAGCGAATAAAATTAATGAGAAACAAATTGATTGGTTCTAGTTTAACGAACCTCAATTGCATATTTATGGAATTGAAGAACAAGAGTACTACTTACTTGATTTTCAATTATGGTGAGCCAAACACGAACGGCACTCAACTGAACGGGGGCTGATGTAAGTTACGGATTTAGGACAGTTTGTTTCAACCTTTTCAAAAAATGAGCCTTACTGTTACAGTAATAAAAACCGGACTGGCCGGGCCGGTTGAACAAATGGAAGATGAGTACACTTTTGCAATAGAATAAAAAGTTGGGCATGAGAAAATGAATTGAAAAATGTGTATTTTATGACTTCTAATCAAACAACCACATAGTTCTTTTACTAAAAATCACATTTTAAGGGAGGCAGAATAATTTTTGACACCCTCTATTGTGAACCCAAACACGCTATAAATAAATACCAGGTATTGGCATTTGTGTAGGAGTACATGCACTTTAAATATTTTCAGGATCAAGACAACACATTAGAATTTAGTCGTGTTGGCATCCATGTCTTTTTCCCAAATCCTCAAACCACTAGCATGATACATTCTACACATGCAGCTATTAAAAAATGTTGAGATAAAACTATTGATGATCAAAACATCAACTAAATAAAATTACACAGATATTTGGATTACAAAAATCCATCGGGACAGATAAAACTATAAATGTAACAGAATATATAAATAACTAAATATGCAGCCTGCAAAAAATCAACAAACAAAAGAGGGAAAGGAAGTTGGGAAGTAATGCTAAGGTGGGGTGTCTCTATTTAGGAAGATGAAGTGAAGTACAAGTTATGATCAACGTGTTAGACCTCTTATGAGTAGTAAATATTGTTAGACAGTTATTATGTTACTAGTCGCCGTTGTGTGTATTATTAAGCAGCCGTTGTGTTATTAGATAGTTATTGAATAAATAGGTTAACCAAGCAAAAGTCATTGCAAGAGAGAGAATAGGAGAAGACGCGAAAGTGAAGTGAATGGTGATCCATATATCATTCCATGTTAAAAAATGTAAATAGTTATTTTCCTCAGATACATCATCATATAACCACGGCTAGTACAGTATACAAATTTCCATTGAACAAGAATGGCCCTAGCTAGTTAAAATGTGAGCTGAAAGACTTCTTGTGTCGTTGTTTAATCTTTAACTTCACATTTATACCACTATCCATGATGGAATTAAGAACAATCTGAAGTTTTCCCTCCACCCTTTCTCCTTTCCTTGGAGTGTAAATAATATCATGAATATCATCAGCCAATGCTCTCTGAGCCAGAATTTTCCCAACGGCAGCACAAGTGGTTTTATTCTTGGTTGAAGCCAGATCAAACTTGAGATCCTTGGAAATGGAATGTGCCACAACAACAACGTTGCTAGTTACCCTATGAACAATGCAGGCACGGACAGAGGCTTTTGATATATAAATGTCCAAGCAAAACGGTTCATGATAAGGACCTGTAAGCTGGTTAAAAGTGGGAACCCTCTGTCTCTTGTTCACAGAAGACACGTCATCTATTTCGTCCATCCGGGGCATAACACTTTTACTGTTTCTTTCAAAATCATAAACTTTGGGAAGCTTCTGATCCTTGGAAGTCACATTTGGCTTTGTTTTAGCTTTAGCTTCTTTAGCTTTGTGGATTAACTCAATCTTCTTGTTTTTCTTCTTGGATGATTTCTTCTTGTGAAACTCTAGATTATACTCTTCAAACTCCATGGAACTACGCTCTAGCTTATAAAACAGACTGCCACGAACTCTCATGTTGTCAATGTCTTCGAAATCAAGTTCATCATCCACATCCGTGGAATGAGAATCGAGGGGTTCATCAATGACACGCTGACCACAAGAAACAGCTTCTGTTGGAGCCAAATCCCCTTGTCGCCAGGCTTGTGCCACCACAGACGAGACTCCCCAAGCATCATGGTCGACAAGCTCAATGTCAAATCCACTTGAGGGGTGATTGAAGTTGGACAAAAACGGCGAAAGATGAAGGTTGCTACTAGAATTATACTCAGAAGGTGGTTCGGATAGAGAACTCGCTGAAGCAGCAGCATCATCATTATTGGGAACAGTGGTGAGAGAGTTGTAGCATAGATTGAATGCATTCAACTTCACTACAAAACGTTGATTGTGTATGGAAGCGGCCTTTCTTGCAAGCAAGGACAACATTATGAAAAAGAAGCAGTTGTTATAAGTAACAAGTATAAGAATCCCAGGATTAAAAAATAATTATTTTTGCAGACCAATATGTGAACAATGCTCACAGAAGCAAAACATCAAACAGTTGGTGAACATTGAGAATTACAACCAACTGAGGGTGAAGCTTAACACAATTGGTTGAATTACAAAATTGAATCTTTGGTGAGAGGTTGAATGTTGAATCAAACAGTGATTATGAAGAGGTTGTTGAAGCCGTTTCCTTCTTCACCGATGTAATGTTTATTATGTCGTACAATTATAGCTCCTTTCAATTTCTGTTTCAAAGTTTTAAAAAAAAAAATCTTCAATTCTTTTTTGTAACACCCTATGAGTGAAATAGACAAGAGAGAGTTTACGAAGAGACAAGTACCAAAGGGATATGAAACTTAGAAATAGAGAAGAAAGATAGGATTTTGATGGGACACTTATGGCATCTTATGTGTTTCTAGTGAATCGCTTTGTTTCTGTTTTCGTTTTCAGATTCGTCTCTCTCGTTTTCAGGATTAAAATAACATATTTTTTCTGCGTAATTCAAGTTCAGCAACAGAATCCAATAACAACAGAAAAAGCAAAGGGTAAAAACTAGTAACATGAATTCGGAAGCTAAAATTCACAAACTATGAATAAACTAATTTGGGGTATTGGTTTCGAATTTCAAGCTAAATAGAGCGTTGGCTCTGAAATGGTGAAGAAAAGAATACCTGATGCGGCGGTAAGGTGGGGACGGTGGAGAATACGGCGGCGTTAAGGTGGGGACGGTGGAGAATACGGCGGCGACCGAGAAGAGGCTGACGTGTTGGTGAGAGAGGTCGAAATTAGGGTTTGTGTTTTGTACTACTTTGTTCCGTGGGCTGCACACATTTTTTGATATTATTGATTTTGTTATAAAATAAATTGCTAGAAAAGAAGGAAAAAACAAAACAAAAAACCTCTTATCCAAGCACTTTTTATTTTTGTCATGTTTTGAGAAACTATTTAAAGACTTGTGCGGTTGCCGGTTGTTTAACAATAAAAAATACTTTTCAATTTTTGACAATTCAAAATTCTTATTAAAAAACAATTTTTTATTGGACATGACAATTCAAAATTCTTATTAAAAAACAATTTCCAAACATGACACTATACAATTATAAGTGAACTAAGCCATCTAATAATAAATATATATTTTAAAAATTAATTGAAATTTTTCATAATGATTGTATTTTTTTAATAAAAATATCAACAATAGAATAGTTAGAATTCAATGATTGATTGTATTTTTTTATCACTGATCTTACCTGATCAAGAGGCCTTCCAGAGGTCGAGCGGGTACATAATGTGAAGAGAGAGAGAGAGAGTTATTCAGAATATTTTACTCTTTAGTGAAAAATGGTATTTATAGTGAGGTCCCAGTGTTGGACCAAGGTCCTTTCTTGGGTTGGATCAGTTAGGCCCAAGGAAGAACTGCCAAGGTACGCGCAGGAGTGTGTAAGACCTAGCACGTGGTCTTGCCCTTGGTCCAACCGCCCGTATCTTTCAAGAGATAATGGTGGGCAGTTGGGTGACGTGGCGCGTGAGGGGGAGATGCAGTCTCCCAACGCCAGTTCAATGGATCATGGGTCTCGCCCGACGATCCAAACGTTTGCCCGTGATGTTGGGTCTTGCCCGATGGGTTGGTCTCGTGCCCGACTGATTGGGCATCTGCCCGACAGGTATTGGGCATCTACTCAATAGTGTCTTGGAGGCCCATTCCAGAACAAATATCAATAATATAATAGTTAGAATTCAATGATTGATTGTATTTTTTTTAATAAAAATATCAACAATAGAATAATTAGAATTCAATGGGAAATATTATATACGCATTAGTGGAGAGGTGGCACCTAGAAACATCGTACTTTGAACGATGTTCCATGCCTCCTTCATTTACCGTGTAAGGGGAGTTTTGTAACCCTATAGAAGGGTTCGCTGATTCTAGGCATGGCAATGGGGCGAATCGGGGACGGTTTTTACCTCCCCTAAACCCAAACCTGAATCTCAAAACAACCCTCGTTCCCCACCCCAAACTTCATCGGGGATTGATAATTAAAACCCAAACTTGTCCCAAACAGGTTCGGGTTGGGTTCGAGTATCCTCGCTCTGCCGCCATCTATTTGATAAAATCATTTTTTTTAATAAGAAATATTTAATTTTCCAAAATAAAATTACATAACAAATAATAAAATAAAAATATCTCATAAAATTTCATGCATACATTTCGTATATTTTAAATAATAAATATAAATCAAAATATCAAAACATTAACACATATTTAATTTTTTAAATTATCAAAACTAAAATAATAAAGCACATAATAAAATAAACGAGGCAGGTTCGGGTGCGTACTAGTGTCCACATTACCCGTATCATCCCCATATTTTATAATTGGGGAAACCCTAAACCCAGTCAAAACGGATTTTCTTCGTCAAATTCGTGACAGGTTCCAGTGGGTACATGCGAGTATGGATGATGTTGTCATGCGTCTGATTCATATGCTATTACTCAAGATATTGGTCTGATGGATGTTCCGTTAGAGGAGGAAGCTGAAGAGGTTCGTGTTTGCAGATGTCCCTATAGGTTGGAATGCTTGAAGAAGATATTTGTCCGTCAGCGAGCTGATAGAAGATTTGTATGTGCAACTAGAGCCTATATGGTGTTATTACTAAGCTACAATATTTTTACTGATAAGACCTACGGGCAAAATACTTACCATTATTTTAGGACTTGCCTGGAAGTGATAGATATTGTTGGGGACAGTTGCACTTGACACACTTTACAGATATCTTGGAGATGCTTCCTTTTACAGTTGCAGACATCTTAGGGGATATGTCATTACTACAAGTTCACATATTTTATTTTAGTTTCATTTATACTTATATTTGCTTATTTATAATACTTTTAATTGATAATATTCATGTTGTGTAACAGTGTTGAATTCATGAGTATTTTCCAAATGTTGGCAATAGATAATTTTTAAAGATTGCTGGTATTGGTAGTCCACTTCCTAAAGTAATGAAATGGATGTACAAGCAAATCGCGCATAAGTTTGATGAGATGAGGGTTGTAACGAATGTGTTGACACCTACTGATGTCATTTGATGCCCTTTTTCAGGATCACAAACAACATCATCTATTTGATGATATTTTCTTATATAGGGGTGCCCTGAAATGGCATGGTACAACTGTTATTTATATACCTGGCAGATGTTTGCATCAGTTTTGATGCAGACAGTACATACCATCTTCGCCTCCTGATGTTGATACACTTGATGTGGATATTAAGTGAATTACATACCATGTGAGCGTCATGGAAGTGATTCGTCCGACTGAGTTTGCAGATACTTTATATGATGTGGTGGTCGATTACTTGGATTGGTATTACAAAGTGTCACATCCTCGTTTGGTACCACCGCCTCGGGGGGAGGTCAAAAAGGTCATAGTTCATGTGTTTGATCTCAGGAAGGGGTGGTGCGATTGTGGGAAATTTCAAGCATTTCACTCACCTTGTTCCCATGTAATCGCAGCATGTTCTAATATACGACATGACCACACCATGTACATACCAGATGTTTTCAAGATTCAAAATATTTTTAAAGTCTACCAGGAAAGCTTCATTGGAGTACCACACTAGGAAACTAGCCAACTTATGAAGGATATACTCTTTGTCATGATGAGACAGTGTGAAGGAAGAAGAAAGAGCGCATAAACAGGACTTGGATTAGAATTGAAATGGACGATGTTGAAAAAGAGAAGAGAATGTATGAGATTTGTCGCGAAATAGGGCATATGCGTAGAAAATGTCTAAATGTAATTGGCCCGTCTAATCGCCTCGTCTAGATGATTTTGTTTGTTTTTTTATTTAATCATTAAGTGAAGGTTTTAGCTTTCATTTCATGAATTTGTAATTCAACATTCCATTAATATTCAAGACAATTTTTAGCAACAACAACAACAACAAACACATCAACAACAAAATAAATAAATCAAACATAAAACATCTAGACGGTAAACAACATAACGATTAAACATCTAAAGATGCCTAGGAGATTACAACCATCAACTTAACATCAATTGGTCCATACATCATCATAACACAATCATAGTCATTTTAACAACTTTTCAGGATAAAGTTTCTCCAATTTTAACAAATCTTTCAATCTTTCTTATTTGTCCACCTTCAACAATTTCTACATCTAGCCACCTCACCAGACTTCTCTGAAAATGCTCGAATGTAATTGTGTTTCATTGTCGGATCTTCAACGGATGTTAGATTGGCGAAAAAACCAGTAGAACATTTCTTTCAACAAGATCTCTATTTGGATCGGTAAACCACTCCATTCTTTAAGAAATATTTCAGATTGAAATGGTGAAATATTTGTAAATGATCTCAGAACTAAAGGTCTCATACAAAGTTATTTATAGAAAAATTAAAATAATAAATTATTCATCTGTTCGGTCGATGGATGATCGAGCTCGAACAATAGATGATCGAGCTTTGCCAATGGATGGCCGAACATCATCACGCAATTATTGAGGTGTACTAAAAACAAATAAATTATTATATTATAAATTACTTATATCATTTTTAAATTTTTAACATTATTTAAATATTTTATAACATTATATAATTTTTTTTATTATATCTAATATTAATTATAAATTTATTTAAAATATTTTATTACATTATAATATTAATTAAACCATTTTAAATCAAGAAAATTATTTTTAAAATCATAAAATTATTTTTAAACAATTTATAAAAAAAATGAAGCCTTCATTGGCTCGGCCAAGGGAAGGTCGAGCTTATGTATTTTCATGGGCTTTCCATTGGCTTGTCCAATGGTTGATTGATCCTATTCCATTTTTGTGGCATTTTTATTAAAAAAATCAACTTTTGACATTTTGGTATATAATTTCCATAATCATGGTAGATGGGTAAAAAAATCGAAAGAAAGTGAGAGTAACAATGTAAGGAAAAAAAATAGAAATTTAAATAAATCTTTAGTTGTTTAGTATCATGGAAAGTAAAAAAAAAAATGAGAGAAAAGAAAGTTGTGTAAGAAAATATTTTTATAGGAATATGAAATTTACGTATATTATATATTTATATCTCTAAATATTACTACTATAATATCAACAACTAAGTTTTATAAAAAAGTAAATATAATATAAAATTGTAATTTTTTTCTCTGACCTTTGCTAAGGTTAGCAGTGGGGAAAAGGGCGTCGGTCATTCGAGGAACCAGGCGGTGGCGAACCGAAAAGGAGAAGAACGAATGATTGTGACATAAGCAGTGGTGGAATCGATTAGCAGTATCAAAGAAACACAAGTTGAAGAACCTCATACAAAAGAAGAAATACACACAAAAATAACAAAACCCATGAAGGAGGAGATTGAAGGTGACAATGTGCTGAAACAAACTTCGGAGAAGAAGACGGAAGAAAACCCTAAATTGTGGGTTGACATCGTTCAAGGGAATCAAAACCTATCGCGTGGAATGCCGGTAAGCTTCATAGCCCCAAATATTGTTAATGAAGAAATTGTCGTTAAAATAGAAGAAGATGATGTTGCGGAAAAGATTGAGTACTGGGAAAATGCGGTTATATTGTTTGCTCTAGGTGTTCCATTATCCATGAATGTTGTGAAAAAATTCATGGAGAAGTCGTGGAACTTTGTTTCACTCCCAGACCTCTACTATGTTGGATTTATTAATTCAGCGTCACCCTTAGGGATTCGATGGGCTTAACATCCCAACCCATGGCGCTTAATAGGCGCAGCCCCTTGAAAGACTCTATACTATAAGAAAATAAAGTTGCGCCTTCACTAACAGCAATTGCTTTTAGTGCAGTGGTAAGCGCTTGATCCTACAAGTGGTATCAGAGCCAGGTCATGGGTTCGAATCCCCCCGGCTGACACTGGGGGGGAGATTGTTGGATTTATTAATTCAGCGTCACCCTTAGGGATTCGATGGGCTTAACATCCCAACCCATGGCGCTTAATAGGCGCAGCCCCTTGAAAGACTCTATACTATAAGAAAATAAAGGTGCGCCTTCACTAACAGCAATTGCTTTTAGTGCAGTGGTAAGCGCTTGATCCTACATACTACAATGATGAAGGATATTTTATGGTGAGAATAAAAAATAAGGAGGACAAAGAAAATGTTATGCCGCAGAGACCTTATTTTATCATTGGAAAACCATTGTTCATAAGACAATGGACACCTGATTTTGAAATGAAGGAGGACTTGCTTAGGGTTCTTCAATTATGGATTACCCTACCAAACTTACCAATACACTTATGGGGGAGAAAAACATCTCTAAGATCACAAGTGTCATAGGTAAGTATATAACAACAAATGAATGCACAACCAAAATGCTGAGAATTTCCTATGCTAGGGTGCTGGTAGAGGTAGATATCATACTAAGCCAAAGGAATTCATATGGATCCAAGACTACAAAGGGAAAATGATAGAACAAAAAGCGGAGTATGAGTAGAAACCAAAATACTGCCAAACATGTATGAAAATTGGACATGACTGCACTTTGAAGAAGCGGAGTATGAGGGGAAAATGTAGAGAAACTTGAGACAATAGTGGAAGAAGAGACACAAATAGAGATGACTGCAGAGGAGCCAAAAGGAGATAATAATGTCGAATACTGGACTGTAGTTACATCAAACAAAGTAGATAGAGGAAAGAAAACATATTAGTCCCCAAAGAGTGCTTTTATACAGTATCATAACACATTCACCCCTTTAAGGATATGAAAAGGTCCTTTAGGGGAAACAAGTCATTCCCAATGATTGTTACATGGAACGTGAGAGGTTTGAATAAAGAGGCTAGACATAAAGATGTACATCATTGTCTTTATGATTTCAAATATCATGGAAAACAAATAAAAAAGCCACAGTCTCTCGATCCTCAAAGGAGGATGAATATTGTGCAATAGGTCATACCACAAGTGAAATACTATGGTTACATTATTTGTTAGAGAATCTGCAAGTTTCATGCATCAAACCCGCTTCTACATTGTGACAATCAATCAACTTTTCATTTAGCTGCAAACCCGGTCTTCCATGAAATAACAAAGCACATTGAAATTGAATGTTATTTTATCAGGGAACACATACAGTCATGTGCCATAAACACAACTTATATGCCCACCAACCAATAAAATGCTTACATTTTTACTAAGTCCTTAGGCGTGAAATTTGTTCAAGACCTCATGTTCAAGTTGGATGTTCATAATCCTCACCCTACATCTTGATAAGGGGTATTAGAGAAATAATTTGTTCAAATGTTGTATAACCACGTAAATTCTAAAATATATTTTACAAAGATATAAGCTAGACAATTCATAATTCAAATATATCATCGATCATCTGTTAATAAAGTGCACAATTTAAAGTAGAAAACAATATAAAATCCAAAAATCACAGTATTTAATGTGTTCACCTCGTTATTCGAAGATAACATATGTTATACAATATACCCTTGAGGTTGCCTCAGCAAACTAACACACATGTTAGTCGGTCATCTAAAAGCACTTGCATGCTCACGTCGTTTTGAATTATATGAAGCACAATCAAACTAGAAAAGTGTCATCATCTCACAAAGTTCAATATAATAACAAACTAGTATTTATCCACTAATAATTTCATAAATAATCTTTGTGGAAATAAAACATAAAGCATATCGAAATCTAGTCACTTTATAAATACAAATGCACCATAAATATAGTCACATAATTGACTCACATGTTTGTTATATGCATATTTTTGCTTTATTTTGACATCATAATGTCTTTGTAGGTATACCTCCTAACTCAGAGAGGGAGAATCGACAAGGAGGTTAGAGCACCACACCAGTGTGACACCTTTAACAAAAAAAAAGTATTAAATAAAGTGAAAAATAACTTATTTATTAATAAATAAAATGTGAATTTCAAATTTTGGTTTTGGAAAGGTTGAGAAATCACATATTGTGCCAAAAAAAATCATGAAATAAAAATACACCAGGTTCACTAATGGACAAAGAAGTATCTTTTGAAAATATTACAATAAGACAAACCTTTGAGATAAAAACACAAAAGTATACTAAATCCCAACCTATATGTTACAATATCAGGGCTGTGTCTTGTGTCTGAGTGTAAAAGTTTAGCATATAAATCTAACTAATACATAACTACAAAGTCAAAGAGTAGGCATCAACTATGTCCTCTTGGAAAAAAAATTCAATGTTCACTTTGCAAAATTATGTTGATGTTTATTTGTATAAAAATCATAGAAGAAAAGGAGACACAAAACACATGGGAGGAATATGTTTTACATCATGTTGTGTGGTATTATTATATAAGTGAATAAAACACACACAAACAACACATAAATATACATCAATAAATTCAAGTATACATACAATCATGAAATAAAGCATGTCAATGCAATGTTTCTCCGCATCTACTCCATATGCATGTGGTTCTATATTCTTAACTCCAATAAACTAAGAAAGAAGTATTGTATGTTTTACACCTGTTGTGAGGTACAATTATATGTGTGTGCAATCTTAAGGTTTATAGTCCTTTAATTCTTATTAGAGTGGTTGATAGTGACTTATGAAAGTGATTTTTTTTTTTACTAGAAAGGTGGTTTACATAGGTTGAATGATATCTATAACTATAATTATATATAAAAGGAATACAAGATTTTGGAGTGGACTATTTTTATCTATAACTATATATAAAAGGAATACAAAATTTTGGAGTGGAGTATTTTTATTCCTATAATACCCTTAGTTTTATTCCATAATTACCTTTATTTTCAATTGATAAAACTATTATTTTTTTATGTAAATAATAACTGCTCTATAACTCCTCTGTTTTTATTCTATTTTTGAAAGAAAAAAAATTCTATTTCATATGTAAGTTACAATTTAAATGGCATACAAAAGCAAATTCCCTCAAATGAATAGATGAGTAGATACAAGAAATGGAGAAAATATCCTATCAAGTAGACAAATACCATTAGCAATGCAAACATCCTCTCTTTTATTTCTTTTATATATCCATCCCTTTCTCAATCATGATTATTTCCTTTCCTTCTACTATTATTAAAATAATTGTTAAATTGTTTTCAATTTTTATTTTTGATATTTGATTATACGTGAAATTTATGACATCTCATGTATTTTTTTCGATAGTTTCTTACAATGTTGGTTTATATTATCAATTGAAAGAAAGATACATGTTTTAGAAAGGAACAAGATACACGTTTTAGAAAGGAACAAAAAGAGGGAGAAATGATAACAGATGTGACAAATTGAAAAATGGGTACACATTTCTCCTTTATTTTAAATCTAATATCATATTATTCCATCTTTTCTCATTTCCATGTCTGTGTAATTTTCTTTACTTAATCTCTTTTCATTCTCAAAATATCTCACAAAAACAAATATATTTTCATTGTCTATGTAGAACTCAAGTTCAATAATTTTGTTGTTTGAAAAATGATTTACTTTCAATTCAATTTAAATTTGTTTATATTTTAGAGTTTTGATTCAAATATTCAAGTTGGCTACTATCATCATATGATAGTGAATGTAGGTAAGTAGGTTTTTTTTTTTTTGTAAAATCAATAATAAATTTAGTCTTATCTACTTTTGTCATTTTAAAAGTTTAAACATAAAAAAAAATGTTGCACCATAACTTCTCTAAAATCCACTATCCGGTAATAATATTTTACAGAAAAACTTTTTATCGATAATATTTTTATTCTATACTTTTTTGCATTCTGATTAATTTTTTTTTGTTAATTTGTATTCTCAATGTTTAATTATAAGTGAATTGCTTTCGCCAATTTATATTTACATTTGTTTTTTTACAGAGTGGTGACCTCTATGGTAAATTGAACGAGCCATATAATGATAGACAAAACTTTCATTTATTGCTTACATTTTTCAAAAACAGTGATTATATTTGTTGATGTTTTTTTTTAGTTTTTCTCCCGTTTCAAAAATAGTGATTATATTTGTAATGTTTTATAATAATTTTCTCTGTATTTTTATATTTGTTTCTCCTATATTAGTCTTGCATTTTATTATTATTTGTTATGATTCTTTTTATTGTTATTTTTCTTCTTATTTTCAGTCACATATAATCATGAGGATTGGAAGAATATAAAAGTCAAGAAATTGTAAGATATACTATAAAACAAGGAAAAAAAGACTAATTCCATTTGATCTGACCTGATCAGGAGAGCCTTCCAAGGATTGTTGACTGGGCCAGAGAACGTGTGTATGAGAAGGGGGTGTACCTGCAAGGTGCTCCAATGCTTAAGTCAGAAGAGGTACAAAATAAGGTTATCAGAGTGTAAGTTAGAATACCTGTCCCTTTGCCATGAAAGGGGTATTTATATTGAGCCCCCAGCGCTGGGCCAAGGCTCCTAATGGGCTGGATTAGCTAGGCCCAAGGAGGAGCTGCCAGGGGACGCGTAAGAAGCGTGGAGACCTAGACCAAGGTCTGCTCCCTGGTCTAACTGCCCCTATCCCTAAGGAGATAATATAGGGGAGTTGGGTGACGTGGTAAGTGATGTGCTGTTATAGTTCTGCCCGACATAACCCAGGTGCCCGCGATGTGGGTTGATGGTATGTGGGCGGAGACCATGGGACGGGCAACACGCTCTTTGCCCGACACGTAGTTAGAAAGTCGAGGAGACGTTCCTCGGGTGAACAATCGACGCCCGACGTATCCACGTGCTTGGTCATTGGGACTCGGGCTTGACGAGCGTTGGGCCATGCCGTGCATAATGTCATGGCCCAGTCCAGAACAGGAGCCCCCCAAGTCGAGTCTCTGATCCAGAGCGATGACTTATGTTGCAACTGGGGGTTCCCCGAGCTGACGGGGAAGTGCGGTCGTTCGGCATGTGAGGTTGTAATAGGCTTGTTCGCGAATTCCTCTTTCCACGGTAGTGCCGGGTATGAACGTGATCGGTTGGCATGCATCTTCCTAGTAACAACCGAGGGTATGACGCGGGGACATGGCGTCTTGACGAGTCGGGGAGACGGACAGGTGCCCGGCGTCGTTTCAGTTTCTTTCTTGGATAGACGTGTCTCAGATTTAATGGCGTCGCTTCGTTTTGTGTGCAAAGACGGCGTAGGCAGGGTAGGTAATGATGACCTAGCGCGTTGGTCCACGCGCCAGACACTATAAAAGGGGGTTGAGTAACTTCATTTCTACTTTTTTGCTCATACGTTCACCGGAAGTTCTCCAAATTCTCTCCTGTTTGCTCGTTCAACCGTCTGAACCGCCGTCTCCGCCCGTCTTCCTGTCTGAACCACCGTCCGTTGCCCGTGCACCACCGTCTCCTTTTAAACTTCTCTATGTCAGGTATGATTTTCCCTCTGTGATTCATCATTTATCTTTCTGTTTTCCGTCAGATGCCTGCTATCTCTGTAGAAATGTGGTTAGGAATAGTGTAATGGACTGTAGATGTGTTGTAGATGGTAGAAAATAGGGTTAGGATCATACTGTACCGGGCATAAATTTCATATGCCGGGCAATATTTGCATAGGCTGTATGAATTCTGTGCCCGGTCTCTATAGAACGCGCGTGTCCCTGAATTGAGCACAGTTAGTGTCTGTCGCCGCCACGCCCTTTCACTTGACCTGCGGTGGAAGGGTGGATTTGATATGACGTCGAATTCACTCTTTCTGTCTGCGTTTCAGGTGCTACCGGGAGCTTACGACCGAGGAGGGAAGATTCCGGGTCCTCGACCGAAGATGCGACAATCGCTCGTCTCCCTGTTGGGGATGGAAGTGTCCAGGATGGTACCGAACACGCCACCTCTTCCGGGCAGGCTGACTTCTCCTGGGTTGCGGATGAGCCTTTGGAGGAGGAATCATATTTCTGTGACGAGGCCATCCCCGCTTATGCTGTGGTCGAGAACATAAGCCGGGAGGATCCACCGAACTGGTATTGCTGCGCCCCCAAGGAAGAAGACCGTATCTGCCATCATTTCCCGGGGAAGCAGTTCACCATGTATGAATTTGCTTTCCGTGAGGCGGGGATTAGGCTGCCTTTCAACTCCTTCCAGATGTCGGTCTTCAAATGGCTTCGGCTGGCGCCGTCCCAACTGCATCCTAATGCTCTCGCCTTTATGCGGGCATTTGAGTTGGTCTGCCAGTTCCTCGGTATTGGTTGTACCCGGGCCCTCTTCTTCCACGTCTTTCATCTCCAGCGGTCCGGCTCCCGTGGGCGTCACAGCTGGGTCTCTTTCAAACAGCCCGTGCGTCTGTTCAAGACGTACGTGGACTCTGCTCGTCACTTCAAAGGCCGATGGTACGTGGTGATGCCGATCACCCGTGCCGCCCTTCACTCTCTGTACTACTATCAACGGAAACCAGACGGGGAGGAGGCACTGATGTCGAAGATACCGCTGAGGTGGCAGCATGATCATTTCGACCTCTCCACGGCCCATTACCAGATCAAATATGCGATGCTCGGCCAGGAGGATAGACTCGCGTATAAGAAGCTGGTTGATTACGTGCAGAGCTTCAGTTTGGGGTTCTGGGCGAATCGACAGGGCGTGCCCTATCTGGATGAGGCCGGGGAGCTAATCACCGAGACGCGCTACATCAATACAAAGGCTCTGCTCGAGTGTGATACCGAGGAGGAGGCTCTAGCGTTATTGAGTAGGCAGACTTTGTTTAGTTTTTTATTTTTGTTTATGTCTTCGCTCGCTAATGTTTGTGTGTAATATTTTGCAAGTGCCATGCCCAGTACACGTGATCGGGTTTTGAAGCTAGCGAATCAGGTCGGCGCACCTGACCGGGTGCCCAAGAAAAAGAAGAAAACTGTGGCCCGTGTCTTGGAGACTGCGGGTGATGCTGGGGCCGGTCCTTCGCACGTGGCGAGCGTGACTCCTCCCTCTCCTCCTCGGTCTAACCCGATCGATATTCCTGACAGTCCGTCGCCAGCGGCTTCTCCCTTCCACAAACGGAAGCGTCCGGCGGGGGCTCTTACCAGGTCGTCACTAGGAAGTCCGAATGGACCGGGCAGCTATCTGCTACCTCCTTGCTACGTGGAACGGTCGTTCTTCAAGGCCGAGGAGGCGATTGCTGTGCCGGCGCCCGAGGCCAAGGCTATTCTGGATCAGGATGCTGGTGCCCGGAGAAAAGATCTGGCCAGGGACATTGCCGCTGTCATCCGGGTGATGGAGACGGCCATGGTCTTGACCGACACTTCGGTCTCCACTGCCTCGCTGAAGGATGCCCTTTTTCAGGTTCGGACGGAGAAGGACAAACTGTCTAAAGACCTGTCGGACTACAAAGAGGAGCATCAGCTGCAGGAAGGGCTGAGCCAGAAGCTGGACGAGGTAGAGAAGGAGAGGGACCAGTTGAAGGCCGCTAAGGCGAGCTTGGAAGAGCAGGTGGCCGACCATCAGAAGCTGACCGAGGACAATGCTGACCTGCGGGCTCAGATTGAGTCTCTCGAGGAAAAGGTCCGTTCACTGGCTGACGAGACCGAGGAGGAACGCGCCCTTGGTTCGCGCGGTGAGTTGCTGGGGCATATCCGCTCTCTCAACCAAGATCTCGTGGCCGTTTTCAAAGAGGGTTTCGACAATGCTGTCGAGCAACTTGGGCTTCTGAACCCTGAGTTGGTGACAGCAGGGTCGGCCCATAACTACTGTGTCAGGGATGGTGAGATTGTCTGCCCGTTTGAAGCGGAGGAAGAGCTGGGGGGTGAGGAAGAAGAGGAGGAAGAAGAGGTGCTCCGAGCGGAGTCTTAGTTTATTTGTTTTTCTTTGGTTTTCATGGCCTGCGTGCCTTATTATGTGGCCTGCGTGCCCGTTATATATTTTGGCCTTCGGGCGTGTAATATGGCCTTCGGGCGTACTTGGCTTCGGCCGTTTGTTATTGTTTTTAATGTATGAATGTTTTCGTTATCATTGTGTTCGTTTACGTTTAATATTTGCTTTTATGAATTCGTACTCTGCTCGACCTAGTTAATCTCCTCGGTTTAGGGAACCGACGGAGTGTCGGGCTTTGTGCCCGTTGGGATCGAAGCCCGGGTCCGTTGTTCGAACCCTGGACTCGAGGCTTGGGCTTTCCCATCGCGAGCTGGGTGCCCTGCCCGTCATGGTACTTCGACGTTGAGTCTTGGTCAAGATCCCAATCGTCGGGGAGGGTTGTGTTCGCTATGTGACCCCGGCTCGTTCCCGGGTTTCGCGGATCCTCCATGGGGGTTTGGAGACGAAGAGTATGGTCGTACCGGCCACGTCTCCCCGTGGTATATTCAGCTGTAATATTGTCTAAGTTTTTCTGCGTTCCATGGTCGAGCGAGTTCTTCTCCTTGTAGGTTTTCTAGGTAATAGGCTCCGTTGCTCGTCTTATCGCGGACGCGGTAGGGGCCTTCCCAGTTGGCTGCCAGTTTGCCCTCTCTTGGGTTTTTCTGGTTTCTTCTGAGGACCAGGGTGCCGACCTGGAACTCTCTTCTTATGACTTTCATGTCATGGCGTAGTGCTATTTTTTGTTTGAGGGTCGTTTCCCTGAGGGCTGCTTCGGAACGAATCTCCTCGACCAGGTCGAGTTCGGCTCTAAGGGTTTCATCGTTCATTTCCTCGTCTAGGGGTTCCTCGATCCTCCTCGTTGGTGCCCGTATTTCCACCGGGATGACTGCTTCGGTGCCGTAAGTCAGTCGGAATGGGGTTTCCCCGGTGGTAGAATGCGGTGTCGTGCGGTAAGCCCATAGGACGCTATGTAGTTCCTCGACCCATGCCCTTTTCGCGTCGCTGAGTCTTCGTTTGAGGCCACGTAAGATTACTCTGTTGGCCGCCTCTGCTTGCCCGTTCGTCTGTGGATGTTCGACAGATGTGAAATGCTGTTTAGTGCCCAGGCTGGCGACGAAGTCCTGGAATCCTCCGTCCGTGAACTGTGTCCCGTTGTCCGTGACAAGTGCCTGGGGTATGCCGAACCGAGCGAGGATGTTGCGTTTGAAGAACCGGAGAATGTTCTGCGCAGTTATTTTGGCCAGTGCCTCCGCTTCGATCCATTTGGTAAAGTAATCCACCCCGACGATGAGGTATTTATTCTGGTATGATCCGGTGACGAAGGGTCCGAGGATGTCCATGCCCCACCACGCGAAGGGCCATGGGGAAGACAGTGATTTTAGGTCGTTCGGGGGTGCGAGGTGCATGTCGGCGTGTCGTTGGCACTTGTCACACTTTTTGACGTGCTCCTTTGAATCGCTTTGCATGGTCGGCCAATAGTAGCCTGCTCGAAGGGCCTTTCGTGCGAGTGATCGTCCGCCGAGGTGTTGAGCGTTAATTCCCCTGTGTATCTCTCCAAGTATGTCGGGAACCTTCTCTTCCTCGACACATTTAAGTAACGGGATGGAGAACCCTCTCCGGTAGAGTTTGCCTTCGAGGAGTACGTACGAGCATGCTCGTCGTTTGACAGTGGTCGCCTCTTTCGGGTCAGCTGGGAGCTCGTCTCGTGTGAGGTAATTGTAGATGGGTGTCATCCAACAGTGAGCATCCCCGATAGCGTTGACCTCGAATGGAGGAGGTAGTTTGTCGATGCTGGGTCGAGGAAGGATTTCCTGAATTACTGATTTATTCCCACCCTTTTTCCTCGTGCTGGCTAGTTTCGAGAGAATGTCTGCCCGTGTGTTGTGCTCGCGAGGTATGTGTTGAACTTCCCACTTTTCAAATTTATCAAGTTTTTCTTTGACAAGGGACAAGTACTCGAGGAGGTTGTCGTTCTTGGTTTGGTACTCTCCTCGCACTTGTGAGGCCACGAGCTGGGAGTCTGTGGATATTTTTACCTCTTTTGCTCCCAGGTCCTCGGCTAACCGCAGGCCTGCGATGAAAGCTTCGTATTCGGCTTGGTTGTTCGATGTCGGGAAAGCTAGTGCCAATGATACCTCTATCAGGATCCCCTCTTTGTTTTCGAGGATGATTCCGGCTCCGCTGCCTGACGTGCTAGAGGCGCCGTCGACGAAGATCGTCCATTTGTGGGCGCCCTCTGCTGGTGTCGGGCAGTGGGTCATTTCCGCGACGAAGTCGGCCAGTGTTTGGGCTTTCAAGGCTTTCCTACTTTCGTATTGTATGTCGAATTCGGAGAGTTCCAGTGACCATTTGAGCATTCTCCCGGCCATATCCGGACGCCCGAGCAGCTGTTTGATTGGCTGATCGGTCCTCACCTTTATCGTGTGTGCGAGGAAGTAATATCGTAGTCTCCTCGCCGCATTGATGAGGGCCAGGGCGACCTTTTCGATTTGCTGATATCGGAGCTCGGGGCCCTGGAGTGCTTTGCTCGTAAAATAGATGGGTTTTTGTCCCTCGTCGGTTTCTCGTATTAGAACGGCGCTGACGGCCTCGGTCGCCACGGACAGATATAGGTATAGGGTCTCCTTTTCTAATGGTCGTGATAAGACCGGGGGTTCGGACAGAATCTTCTTTAGATGGAGTAATGCTTGCTCGCATTCGTCGGTCCAGTCGAAGGTAGCCTCTTTGCGAAGGAGTTTGAAGAATGGTAATGCGTGCTGGGCGGACTTGGCGATGAAACGGGAGAGTGAGGCGAGCACTCCATTGAGGGATTGGATTGATTTCTTTGTCCTCGGGGTCGGGAATTCTGAGAATGCCCGGCATTTGTCGGGGTTGGCCTCGATTCCTCTTTCGGTGAGGTAGAACCCCAGGAACTTTCCTGCCCGTACTCCAAACGTGCATTTTTCTGGATTGAACCTCATTTTGCACTGCCTCGCCTGCTCGAACACTTTGGTTAGATGTCGAGCATGGGTAACCTCCTCGTGTGATTTGACGATCATGTCGTCCATGTAAACTTCGAGCATGTCCCCTATTTCATCCTTGAAGACTTTGTTCATCATGCGTTGGTACGTCGCGCCAGCGTTCTTGAGCCCGAACGGTATCACGTTGTAATAGTAATTGCCCGTTGGGGTCATGAACGCTGTGTGTCTCTTGTCTGTGGGCGACATAGGGATCTGGTTATATCCACTATATGCGTCCATGAAGGACAAGAGTTTAAAACCTGCAGAATTGTCGACGAGCATATCTATATTAGGGAGGGGGAAAGCATCTTTCGGGCAAGCCCTGTTAAGATCAGTATAATCAACACACATACGCCATTTTCCATTATTTTTCTTAACGAGGACTACATTAGAGATCCAGGTTGTGTACTGGGCTTCAGAAATAAAATTTGCCTCTAGGAGGTCTTTTACAGCTCGCTCGGCAGCTTCTGCCTTCTCGGGGGACTGTTTGCGCCTACGCTGTGCTATGGGCTTGGCCGCCCGGTCTAAGGCTAGCTGGTGACACGCGATCTCAGGGTCCAGTCCGGGCATTTCTGCGGCATTCCATGCGAAGAGGTCAGAGTTCTCCTTGAGGCATGCTACGAGTTTCTCTCTGGTTCCCTCGTGCAGTTCCTTACCTATCTTCACTGTCCTTTCTGGATCGTCCCCGAGGGGAACGAGCTCGAACTCTCCGTCGGGGATTGGTCGAACCGGGTGTTCGAGAGGTCTTTCCTTGGTGGATTTCCCTTCTTCGGTTTCGTCTGGCCCAATACGACAGTCGAGGTCGATGGCATTAACTCCCCGAGGAGGATCCTCGGTTCTGAGTTTTTTGTTGTTGCAGCTGCTCTTCGTGCTGACCACGGCCTGTCCTTTTACCGCAGCGTCGTAGCATCGCCGGGCGGCTTCGATGTCGCCGTGGATGGTGACCACGCGGCCCAATTTGGTGTAGTATTTCATCTTCAGGTGGACGGTGGATAGGACTGCGGTGAGTTCGGCCAGTGTTGGGCGTCCAAAAATGCAATTGTAAAGGGACGGGCAGTCCACGACCAGGAATTGGATTTTGACTTCCCTGGCCGTTTCCTGCTCCCCGAAGGTGACGAGGAGCTCGACATATCCCCACGGCCTTGTTGTTGCTCCATTGAATCCTTGGAGGTCGGATCTGACATAGGGTGCCAAGTTGGTCTTGTCTAATTTCAGAGTCTTGAAGAGGTGGACGTACATGATATCCACTGAGCTGCCCTGGTCGACCAGGATGCGTCGGACGTCGAACTGGGTCATCTTTGCCCTGATCAAAAGCGGGATGCCCGAGTTCGGGGATCCGCCTGGGAGTTCCTCTAGGAAGAAGGATATTGGGTTGGACTTCCCCCGATACTTTGTCAATGTCGCCTTCTGCTCGGGGGCAGTCAGTAGGAGTTCGTCGAACTTGCGTTTGACCGAGAGGGCGGCGGCTTCCCCGTTGATTCCCCCACCTGATATCACCAATGTGGTCGGGAAGTCTTCCCAGGGGCTGAGTGCAGCGATTCTGCCTTCGGGCAGCGGTTCGGGGAGGAAGAAATCTTCCGGGCGTGACACGCAGAGGGCCACTTGGTAAGGAGAGTTGTCAGGGGGCGTTTCTTCCCGGGGTCTCTTCTTTTCTGGCTCGTCATGTCTGGGTGGTTCGTTCTTCCTCGTATACTGCTTTAGGTGCCCCTCTTGGATTAAAATCTCTATTGCATCCTTCAAGTGGACGCAGTCTTCGGTCACATGCCCGTGACTTCTGTGGAATCGGCAGTATTTGGATTTGTCGGTGTGGGGCTTTGGCGCAGATGGTTTCGGGAACCTGACCCTGCCCTGTTTAAATTCAGAGTTGATGCATTCTGCAAGGATGCGTTCTCGAGGAGCTGTCAGTAAGGTGTACTCGCTATATCGGCCCGCGGGGCCCCTTCCTTCTCGGAGCTCGCGAGGTCTTTCTTCTCTTCGCTTGTCCCCGTTGCGACGGGGGATGCTCGGGTCCTCGCGTTTGGAATGCTCGGTATCCCCAGCATTACGTCCGCTGCGGGCATTGTGTGCCACCTGTTTTTCCTCGTATCTGATGTAGGTCTGGGCCTTATGCAGGAGTTCGTTCAAGGTGCGGGGAGGCTCGATCCCGACGGCTCTGCTAAGCTCACTGCCGGGCAGGAGTCCTCTTTCGAGGAGGTACTTCTTCATGTGTTCGGTGGTATCCACCTCGACAGCTTCCTGGTTGAATCGCTCGATGTACGAGCGCAGCGTTTCATTCTTCTTTTGCACTATGGCTTCAAGGGTCGCCTCGGTCTTGGGGTGACGACGGGAAGCTGTGAAGTGCCTGGTGAACATGGACCTCATGACTCTCCATGATGTAATGGATTCGGGGGCCAAGCTTTTGTACCAAGCCATGGCCCCTTTCCTGAGGGTCGTTGAAAACAGTCGGCATTTGAGATGCCCGGTTATATCATTGCGGTAGTCGAGCATCGCGTTGACGTTGTCGACGTGGTCGTCGGGATCTGTAGTCCCGTCGTATACAGCTAGATTGGGTGGTTTCTCCATGCCTTTGGGGAGCGGGGCTTCCATTATTGCCCGAGATAGGGGACAGTGCTGGTCTTCCTCGTCGCTCCTTAATGGAGATAGTTCGTTGTTGTCGGGGCTACGCCCGCGCCTTGGTGATGTTCCCGCTCGACCATTGTCACGACGAGCGCGTGCCCTGCTGACGTGAGGTTCTGGAGAGCGACGTCCTCGCTTCTTTGTTGGTTCTGGACGTTGTTGTGTCCTCCTCTCCTGCTGGGGTCGGGCCTCTTGTCGCTCGGCTTCGAGGGCCATGATTCGTTCGTGCTGTTGATAGAGCATAGAACCGGCCTGATTGAGGGCATTTACCATGGCGATCATTGTGGCGTCTCCTTCAACGGGAACGGGGATGGGATGAAATGTCTCTGCCCCTAGGTTTTGAGCGTGAGGGGCATCTCCGTTATTTTGGGGTTCTGGAGACGGGGTGGCTGGATGACCGTCTCGAGCGTCTGCTTCATGGGATGGCGGGCCGTCGTCCATAGTGTAGTCGACGAGGGGACGGCTGCGCTCGCTAGGTTGTTCTCCGGCCATCTTGGAAGGACAAAAATAAATGAGCTTTGATCCTCTGTTGATGAAGATGGGGATAGCTAATTTCCCACAGACGGCGCCACTGATCTGACCTGATCAGGAGAGCCTTCCAAGGATTGTTGACTGGGCCAGAGAACGTGTGTATGAGAAGGGGGGTGTACCTGCAAGGTGCTCCAATGCTTAAGTCAGAAGAGGTACAGAATAAGGTTATCAGAGTGTAAGTTAGAATACCTGTCCCTTTGCCATGAAAGGGGTATTTATATTGAGCCCCCAGCGCTGGGCCAAGGCTCCTAATGGGCTGGATTAGCTAGGCCCAAGGAGGAGCTGCCAGGGGACGCGTAAGAAGCGTGGAGACCTAGACCAAGGTCTTCTCCCTGGTCCAACTGCCCCTATCCCTAAGGAGATAATATAGGGGAGTTGGGTGACGTGGTAAGTGATGTGCTGTTATAGTTCTGCCCGACATAACCCAGGTGCCCGCGATGTGGGTTGATGGTATGTGGGCGGAGACCATGGGACGGGCAACACGCTCTTTGCCCGACACGTAGTTAGAAAGTCGAGGAGACGTTCCTCGGGTGAACAATCGACGCCCGACGTATCCACGTGCTTGGTCATTGGGACTCGGGCCTGACGAGCGTTGGGCCATGCCGTGCATAATGTCATGGCCCAGTCCAGAACACCATTGTTAATAATATTACTTTATATTTCTTATGGAAATCTCTCACAAACAAAATATTATTCTATTGATTGTGATTATGAGTATCATTTTAGACTAAAAAACCAAACACATTCACATAAAAAATTATGAAGTATAATTATATTTAAAAACTAATATATGCATAAAATTGAAGAAATCAATTGACTTTTAGTAAGAACAAGAAAAAATCAATTGAGATTTTTGACATAAGTAATTGAGATTTTCAAGTACGTGTGTAGTAAAAAACGGACAAACATGTTTTTTGGCTTATTCTTTAATCAATACTACTTTTATATTTTTCAATAATTTATCAGAATTCTAAAAGTATTTCTATTTCTAAAATACATTAGTTCTGCATATGATTTCTCACTTACAAGTTTTTTTTACTGCATCTTAATAAAATATTTTTAACCATAAAGTTACTTAAGGTCAGAATAAAACTACTAATAGTATTAGACTTTAAGACATTTTTTTATAAGCAAACCTTCATTAACTTCAAAAAGAGATTAAGAAAATCTCTAACCGAAAAGCGAAATACAATTCATCAACCGGATAAACCCAAAAAAAACCCAACAAAACAATGAAACATTATAGCCAATCGAAAGGAAATGTAAATCAATCATTAGACTTTAAGACATACATTCATTCTAAGCGATGTTCTTCATAGCCATTTTTGAAAATCTACACACCTCTTACTTGATAGTAACTACATACAAAATTATAGCATGTTGCACAACTAAACAAGAGAATAATTTTGTTTTTTTGTTTCTAAAAGAGAATGGTGATACAACATGGTTACTTTCTCTTTAATGTGGGTTTACTATTACTGTAATATGTAGCACGCAAAAAGTGATGTAAGAAAGTGATTAAATATTTATACAATATGCTATATTTTTTGTTTATGATGTTCAATACTAGTTCACCTTATTAAAATATGTCAAAGATGGAAAAAATTATTCATAAGTTACGTAGTGTATTGCAACAAAAACAAACACAAAAATACGAGAGAGAAACACATTAGAAGTGATGACTGAGAGAGTGAAATATTAAAATATATGGAACATGCATATTTATTAACTTATTTTTAATTTTAAACATTTAAATAAAGTATTTTTACTTTAAATTCTAATATATGTGTCTAAATAATTTACTTTTCATGTCATGTACACAAAATAAGTCTTATAAAATATATAATAGAGTGAAGCAGAAACAAACACAAAAATCATTAAAAAAAATTAACTCAATAATAATATGAGAAAGAAAGGGGGAGAGAGGGAGGGAGATGTGGATGGGGATGGAGAGAGAGAGGAGAGAGATTAGGATAGGGAGGGAGAGAGAGATTTTGGAATATTCTTGAATATTTATTTTGCAAACATTCTATATAGAACTTAATCAAATTTTAACGAGACATACACCAAAAATCTCCTTAAGGACATACACACGTTAGCGCAATAAAAAAAAGTTGAATCAAGAACCAAATCAATAATAAGGTTGCAAAAATCAATTAAAGTTTTGAACGAAGAAGAAATAAGAAGTTAGGGGTTTGGATCGGAAGCGATGAATCAGAACTCACTCACGTGAGCTCTGATACCAGCACGCCGTAAACCAAAAACTTCTTAAAAGACATATACGTGTTAGCGCAATAAAATTCAATATATATAGTTCATTCACTATTCCAATTTTAAATTGTCTATTTATCGTCTTGGTTTTAAGTCTGCTTGACGATTTTTAAATAATATCATTTATTAATGCAACGTATAAAATAACATGATAAAAAGATAATACCCATATTTATTTGGATCTCTATATCTAATACAATATTAGTCTTAGCATGACATATACTTCATTATATAAATAACTTATGTTAAAATCAAATTTATAAAAATTAACACTACTAATATTTCTACGCGGTGCACCTTTAAAAAAACGGACAAACGGTCGTTTGGACATTAGTAATCATAATAAATAAATAAAAAAAAACAAGAATTAGATTACACATAAATAACACATAAGCGTTATAACGAAGTCTTCATACCTGGTTTAATTTCTTCTTCCCTTCCCTCGTTATTTATGCATCTGGCTCTTTATCTCAACTTTCAGACCTGGTTGAAATTTGAAATTGAAACCGAAAAAGTAGATTACATGAACCTCGATTAAAAACGGTTATAACGTCGTCTTCATACATCTAACTCCAAACTATAATCCACAGCTCCATACTACTCTGTATCTCACCGGATCTGAAAATCAATTTGAATCGGTTCTGACTCATTACTCATCGGAGAAGAAATGCGTAGCCGGGGATCGCAAAACCGGCTATCTGGTAACTCTTTTGGATCTCGTGTTTCCGCTCTCATATTTACCATGATTGCTACCATGGCCACTATATATGTTGCCGGCCGGTTAGTTCTCTTCGTTCTTCATCATCGTCAATTTCAGTTTCGGCTTTTCGTTAGCCTTTATCTTGTGTTATGACATTTGCAGGCTATGGCAGGATGCAGAGAGTAGGGTGTATTTAATCGAACAGCTCGAAAAAAGAACCGGTCAGGTATAATGTTACTTTTCTTCTCTGGAGCAGTCGTAGGCTATGAGGCACGGACACCCGAACGCGACACTGAAACTAACACTGACACCAGTGATAATTTGAATTTTGAAAAGAATAAATTAAATGTAGTCATAAGTGTTGGTTTCGGACACAGGGACACATTTTTCCGAGGAGTTGGTGCTACATAAGTCGTAATCTATTAGCATTGACACTTAATGTTGAAAGCGTTTATGGTGTTTGACAATTGTTGATGTTCATCGTGACATTATTATATATAGTTACATTCAAATACTTCTATTGGTATCAATGTTGTGTTGTATCCATTGTTCTTGTATGTGTTGCGGCTTCAAAGGTTGATTGATACATTGCATAGCAAATATGTATGTGTTTTGGCATTGAAACTGGTTATATTCTATTGAGAATTGGGTATTTGGCATCAAAATTTTGATATTGAATAAGGTGTGCTTTGGTTTTTGGTAACTGTGTATCACGTTTAGTAAATTTTTGTATTCTTGAGTGCAGTTGCTTGTGATTTTATTTCTTTTTAATTTTAAGTTATCGTCATAGGATGTCAATGAGGCAGTATAGTTCATCCGATTTCAGGGTCATTCTGCCGTATCTGTTGATGATACATTGAAAATCATAGCCTGCAGGTAATTTTTCTTATAGGTTTGGTATTGTCAATTTAGTTTTGGTTGCTAAGTTCAATTTTGGCTGCTGTATTATTTTGACATTTACCTGAGGCTATTGTTAACATAATCTTAATTTTAGGGAACAACAAAAGAAGTTGTCTTCCCTAGAGATGGAATTAGCTGCAGCTAGAAAGGAAGGTTTTGTTTCAAAGCAATCGTCAGCTAACAATGAGAAGCAACCTACAAAAAAGATACTTTCGGTTATTGGAGTAATGACAACATTTGGTCGAAAAAAGAACAGAGATGCAATCCGCAAGGCATGGATGCCGACAGGTACATTTTTCATTGGCTTGGTTTCATTTAGCCGGACCGCTGCATTTTATCACTCCCAGTTTAATTCATTGGAAGCCATGTTATGTGCATAAAGATTTTAGGGTAGGCTTAGGTTTTGTAGTTTGGTTTCAGATTACTGAAATTATTAGCTAGTAGCTACTATTGAATAATCATGACTGTCTGATGGTTAGGTTTTCTTCTGTTTTATCATTTCCAATTTCATACCTGAATGAAAAATGACTAATAAGCTTAAACTGGTTTAAGGATGCATTCTCTGCAAAGTCAGAACTTGATAATTAACAGTTAGGTGTAACTCACTTCTCAGTTTCAAGCAATGCACTATTCTTTAACAACTTTTGTTACTCATTTCTGTATCGTATAGTTTATTTTGGTTTATAAATTTTTGTGCTTTATAACTTATTTTGGTTTATAAATGTCAGCATGATTAGTCATATGTTCAAATAAATTACAGAATTAGTCCTTCTTTGAAATTTTACAATATAAAATCTAGCTTCTGTATTTTAGTCTTTTTGTAGAAGCCTTATCTAAACATATTGCTGCCCTATCTGCAGGTGCATCTATAAAAAACCTTGCAGATCAGAAAGGCATCATTGTGAGATTTGTAATAGGAAGAAGGTATAATTTTGGAGGTTCAAATAGAAATTTATCAAGTGAATGACTTCTTAGTTTTTTTATTTGATTGACAATTTCTTTCTATACAGTGCAAACCGTGGAGACAGTTTGGACAAAGAGATTGAAAGAGAAAATAGTCAGACCAATGACTTCATCATTCTTGTATGGACTTCTATAATAATAGTTTTATGCAATTTCTTTTGATAGGTGATAAAATATAATAAATTCTTCCATGGATGATAGATACATGTATTAAAGATACTTTTCATTGTAAAAAAGTCTTGGTGTGATAGAAGTATGGATTACAAACTTCTGTTTTTTGGTGAAGGCCCGTAGAAGCAACGGTAAGGAAAGGAGGGTAGACTAGATGTAGAACATCCCAATAGTTAGAGGTGAAGGGAAAACCGGGAAATCTGTAAGTTAAACCATTGACGGTTTTACATTGTCTATCATTAGATACGATCCAAGACAAGATATGGTATTGTTGTTTCATTCATGTATTTAACCTTATTTAGCCAACAGCTGTTCTCTCCCTTTTTTCTGGACTGGTTGGTATTTGGATGTATGGCATGTAAGTTTTATACAAATAATTTAATATATATGCAACAAGATGGTAGGTCCATCACACAAGTAAATAGGAGGTAAGGGAAGGAAGGAACTGAAGGAATAGGTAGGGAAGGGAGTGGGCCCAAACAGAAGGGCCTACTTGCCTATGAGAGAAAGAAACATGAAATGAGAGTGAGAAGGAAAAAAAGGTGGAGTGGGAAATTAACTCTGAGAACAATGGGCATCATTTGAGTGGAGAGTGGGAGGTGAGGATCATGCAGAATGAGGAGCGAGATGGATATATGGCGATTAGTGGTAGTCTACTCTAGTAGACAGTAACTGAATGAGGCTGTCTTGCTTTTGAAGGAAGAGGGTAGGCAAGACATTTTGAAGAAAGGTTTCTTCCTCAGGAAAGGAAGGGGTGGCAGTAGGCCTCTATATTTTCTATTTTTCTTCATTGCTGTAACTGTAAGGAATTTACATCATCCATAACCGGTTAAGTTGCTCCCACTGTTTATACATTAGAGTTTATTTATTCCTGATTTCCATCAATTCAGATATAATACAATTAAATTTTTTCTTAGTTCGTTCGAGTTCTATCACAATTTAATGCCCTAGCATTATTAGCTTTATCATTTTCTTCACAGGACGATCAAGTGGAGGCAGTTGAAGAGAGTGCAAAAAAGACAAAGTCGTTCTTCATTTATGCTGTGGACAACTGGGATGCTGAATTTTATGCTAAGGTCAATGATGATGTCTATGTTAATCTTGGTATGTGGTCCTTAATTCCTTATAAAGCATCTCAAGTTAGATATGAACGTAAGGTTTGTTTCTGCATGCAAAAGAGTTTAGGAATTAGAAGAAATCATATACTATATTCCACAGTTTGCAAATAATTTTAGAGACTGCAGAATGTACCATTAGTTAAAAATAAACCGGGGAAATTATTGGTACTGATAATTCACAGACGAGTTAGAGTTTTTTGACAGGCCCCTCCCCCAAAGTTAGATAAATTTATTGAATTCTTAGGAAATTGTGAAAATTCAGAAGGCATTTGATCAAAGGCAGTTGGATTAATGGTCAAGAAGATTATCTGCAGCTGGGTTCATATACACAAGTCCTTTTCCGGTTCTAGTTGTTAGTTCAGTGAACTGCTTTGGTTTGCGGTATGACATTGTCATTATGCACATGCAACTTCAGATTAACAATTTTCTCACATAGGATTTATAGGTGTTTCAGAATCTAGGTAGTGACACCACCTGTTGAATAAAATTATATCTGACTTTTGAAGTATTTACATGAACAAGAGGTAAAGAAAATAATGAGTGGTTTGATTGATGAAGTATTTCAATCAGCAATAGTACTGCTTCAAAATGAGGAGAGTTCCCATGTCAAGGAGGATGCAGAGACCTCATGTTCTATTGTTGCAATTTGATTGAATTTGTGAATTTAAGTTTATCGTCTAAGCGCCACATCAAAATGTGATTTCAGCCTTTATTCTATTTATTAGATCAAGCTCTTATCAAGCTTAAACCTATTGATTAAAACCAGAGTGCAAACCTTTCTAAGTACAAAATTTTCTGTCAAGTTTACCATCCCAAACTCCATACTGATCTCAATTTGATTCAATAACTTTGGTCCTTGCCAAGGCAGGAGGCTTGCCCACCTGTCCAACAAGCGGACTATGAAAAGTCCACTGTCAATGTTAGAGACAATTTATTTGTTTGGTTGTTGACCCAGAGTATGAAATATGCACTTTAGTGAAACTGGAAAATGTAATATGCTTGCCCACTTGTGAAAACTGGAAAATGAAATATGCTTGCCCACTTGTGAAAACTGGAAAATGAAATATGCTTGCCCACTTGTGATCCAACTAGGTTTATATCATTTTTAGGATGGATAATTTACAAGCACTTTAGTTTGCAAAAAGAGTTATGACATACTTTAACATTGCTATTGTTTGCTGATGTCATACTGGAATTGGATGGATCTTTCCTGTGACACTGATTGTATGACTTAATTTATTCTACAGATGCCTTTGGAGGAGTGCTAACTTCTCATTTGGATAAACCCCGTGTATATATTGGTTGTATGAAATCGGGCGAAGTTTTCTCAGAACCGTGAGTCTTGTCAAAACTCTTCAATGTTTCACTGGGCTTATGAAAATAGTTTATTTTGGCATTAATTTCTCCCTTTTCTCATTTTGTCTAAATCTTATAGGACACATAAATGGTACGAGCCAGACTGGTGGAAATTTGGCGATGGAAAATCGTGAGTAATACAGACTCAGTTCTTTATTTTTCTGGCAAATTTCAAGAACATTGGTTAAAGGAATCAAAAGTAGATTTTTTGTAATGGAAGTGTAGCTTTTGAACACCTGGATTTTTACGGAAGACTTTTTTCCCCCTCTTCCTGACAACTGCTAACAAAGTGCACTTGTTAAGTTTTTGAAAATAAGTCTTTATTGGAAAATGTAGTTCTTAAAAAAAAATCAGCACTAGTCTATATGACCCCATCATTTTAAAATTCATCTTCAGAAAAATCAAAGCCAAGAGTCAGACTGTCATTTTCTAGGATACTACTGACAATATTTCTTGATTTAAGTAGAATTTCCATATTTGTTTTTATTAACCACTAGTCTAAGTGACCCCATCATTTTAAAATAAATGTTCAGAAAATTACTCAATCTACTGAGAGTTTGATGATGATGACCCTTATCAAAAGATGTTTCTTGATGAGCTTAAGCAGCAATAGAATTTTGATGATAATGTAATAAATGGATTGTTTTTTGGATAAATGTGAATCAATGACAATGTCCATTGAGAGTTGAGACTATTGTATCATGCGTTCATAGTTTTCAAAACGATATTCTATATAATGTTGTTTTGAAAATTAGGAACACATGATGACATATACTTTAGTTAAATAGAATAGTCTTTCTATCAGTTTTCCTAAATATTGGTTCATTTTTTGCTTATCTTTTTTGTACACTCTAAAATTACTATCCAAATCACGGTGCCATACATATCCATAATTTTGCTTCTCTCTATCTGGCTTTTCCATGGCAACATTCATATATTAGTGTTTGTCTGATATCTATAGGTACTTTCGACATGCTTCAGGCGAGGTCTATGTCATTTCAAAAGCACTGGCTCAGTTTATTTCAATAAACAGGTACAGTATTCCATTATATTTTCTGTGGTTTTTCTATTTGTTTTCAGAATTGTGAGTTTTCAAAATGGTTGTAAAATTATATGTTTTCTCGGCAGATTTATTCTCCGTACATATGCACATGATGATATAAGCACCGGATCATGGTTTATCGGGCTGGACGTGATGCACCTTGATGAAAATAAGTTTTGCTGCTCATCCTGGTCCACAGGTTTCTTTCTACTCACAATCAGATACACATGCTTAGAATTTATATGGTTAGGTGTTAGATCCTTATCCGTTCAATTTAAAGTTTTAAGACATTTGATATTTTTATGGTAGCAAAAGAGAAACTAGTTAATTATAGAAGTGTCATCTTTGATATGAGGGAAAATATTTTCTATTTTGTTTGGTATTTTCATCAATCATAGGAGTGCCATATTGTTTTTAATTTTTTTTATTTTTAAAACGATTATATAAAAACTGAAAAATGCTATTTTTGATACAAGTAATAAAAATAAAATTTCACTTTTAACTTTTTAATTAAAAATGAAAATCTTTTCTCAAAATAGACTCTTCCTTGTAGAAAATTGTACCAGAAAAAAAAATTAGGCATGTCCTTGTTTTTATTGGGATATATCACTGCTACTGCAAACTTGCAATTAGACTTTTTAGATCAGATTGTTTTCAATGACTTGAGATTAATTAAAATTAGGCTAACAGGATCACTTTTTAACAATTGGTGATGAATTTAAATTGGTTTTCCTCCCATCTTTCAGGGTCAATTTGTGCAGCAGTATGACGACTTGACAACTTGTCACTGACCATTTGAGTGATATACTAAGAATGTATAGGAAACAGAAGCCCTTTACTTCAACCATGAAGCTTTTTGCTTTAGGTGATTTTCCTCTCTCATATGATTGTTCAACAGGACAGGACGTTGATTCTTCGAGTTGAAGGCCAATACGGTTGGTTATGAACTCTCCCTTTGTGACAATAGATAGTTATATACTCACATTTTTTTGGATTGTTCAAAGGTATTAAGAAATTGACATTATTGTTGTCTGATTTTGAGAAATTGATCCTTCCCCAATTGAATTATGTAATATAACCCATTAAACTACATTTTTTTCCCATGGGAATTAGAGTATTTGTTATAGTAACTTAAAAAAAATGGTTATTACTACGGTTAAGATTTCGTTGAATTCATTCTTGATTGTAGATTGACCATTCTTAGATTAGATAACAATCTATGCTGTACGGTATGATCAACTCCATCTTTTTTTAATAAAAAATGGTTAATAGTCGTTTACCCTATGATATAGACGAGTTTTGATTTATCCCTTTAAAAAATAAATTTTGGATTACCCTTAAAATTTTTGGATATTCCTAAGCGTGTAAAAATCAGGAGGTAAATAAAAAAATATTTTACAGGGATAATTTTTTTACTTGAGAACAAAAGACTTAAAATTTTAAAATTATTGGGGGATAATTCAAAATTTATTTTTTCTGAAATTGTTTACCTGCATTATCAATTATGAACTTGAACTTGCATATAGTATAATTTATAAATTTATTCATTGATGATGAATATCACTTATTTAAATTCTCTAAAGTGAGTTTAGTAGTTCAAAGTGAATGCTGAGTCCCAAAACTTTATGTACAAGTGAATGTCACCTTTTTTTTCTTCTACTTGTTGAGGTGCGTAATGGTACTGGAGATATTTACATATTCATCAAAAACTTTTCAGTATTAATTTGACATTCTCTTTTTCAAATAATATGAAATATCTAAGTCACTTACATGAGTGATAAAAGTGGGTTGCAAAGTTTGTGAATGTTCTGGTAGGTTTAGAAAACTTCAAAGCTCTTATTCCGTACATCTAACCGATATTTTTTTTAAAGATGAATTTGCCATACATAAAATAGAAAATTTTAAATTTTAAGTTGAAACACCAAAAACAATTCAGGGAGCTGTTATCATTTTTTTATTGGGTCATAGACTCAAGGTTGACATAATCATTTAATAGCATGTGAGTAAATGAGAATAAAAATTCTACCAGCAGAATTCAACATTGGTACGCCCTGATTTTTGTATCATAAGTCAAGAAAAAATTAATTCCATCGTAAATTATAATGGCAAAAGTTGTTGGAAGCAGCTTCCCGGAAATTCCCCTAAAAGCTATTGTAACTACATGATTTACTATGCCGCAAATGAAAACAACAACACAATGCTATTCCAGGTTCTAATAACAACATTTTTTTTTTAATTATACGTTTTGTAATTTTTTTAATCCTTTTTTTCTTATGGGCAAGATTTATTAAATTAATTAATCAATTATGCTAGATTATAGAGTTTGACCACTAAACTTTCCAGTTAGAACTCATTTAGCCCATAAATATAATAATATTACAGAATATTTCTCTAAAATGGCCGGCGCTGTGGGATTATCTGCACTCTGCACTCTGACTATAGTATATTTTGGTTTAAAAGATTATGTAATGATATATAATATGGTTTTTATAATTTCAGTAATCTCATTTACTATGTTTGTTGACATATTAATTAAGTGCACCCACCGACTACTATGAAGGATAAGGTAATCATCATCACTACGCTATGTATATAGCTATCTTGTTTCTAATAACTCCAAACCCACATCATGAGGATTATTCCTACATTTTTTTTACTACACTTTTTATTATTTTCATAAAAAGGAAAATGAAGTTATTCCATCACCGTTTATTTTCCAACTAATTGCAGATTATCTTATCTAGCTATTCTACAACCTTGTTGACCTAAAATCAAAGGTCCAAAATCCACCAACTTTTCAATCATTTGAACTAGACTCCTATGTCTAACCTTAAACCGTTATTCTTGAGTCACATGTTGATATTAGATTCCACCGTAGACCTTGAAATTTCAAAAAGCATTGAATTCAAATTTAACACAGATTTTATTTTTCTATTGAATAATTGTGATTTTTAACAAGACAAGACAGCATTATATCCTGAATATTTGATCTTCACTCTTGACTTGTAACTATCAACTTTATTTCATTCCTTTTCAATTGAATTTTCAATAATAACCGAAAAACGACTTGGTTTCTGTTTCTCACAAGAAAGTTTTCAGCGGAACCTCGTGATTTTTCTTTCATCTATAAAGTCTCATAAAGTATCCACAATTACTTACAAAGAAAGAGAAAAGAATTAATAAAGAAACTGTTTTCGGTTTCTTGTTAGGTTTTGGGAAAGATGAATCATTCTGGAGCTGGAGCTGAAACTGATCATAACAGAAAATCTGGAGCTGGAGCTGAAACTGATCATAACAGAAAATCTGGAGCTGGAGCTGAAAGTGCTCATAACAGAAAATTAGTTGAAGTTACCAAGAACAAAAGTGGAATTGGCCATGTTATTCTTCGAAACCCTCGGGGAGCTTCAGCAACGGTTACATTTTCTTTGCTTTTTCAATTTTGAATTTTGAATTTGATTGATGCTAGCGTTGTGTTGCGTGTGATTCTTTCAGATTAGCTTGCATGGAGGGCAAGTTCGTTCCTGGAAAACCGAACGCGGCGAAGAGTTATTGTTCTCTAGTACTAAGGTAGATCAATCTTTTTATTCTCTTTTACTAATTTCATTTCTCAATTTCTTGTTTCTAAAATGTAACCATTTTTATCAGGCAATCTTTAGTCCTCCCAAACCGGTCCGAGGAGGAATTCCAATCTGTTTTCCACAGGTAATTTTACAGATACTAGTGTTATTGATACAGATAGATTGATAGAAAGATACATAGATAGTTAAGGTTGGTGTGATTTTTGTAGTTTGGAAACCGTGGAACACTAGAGCAACATGGATTTGCAAGGAATAAGATATGGGTTATTGATCAAAATCCTCCGCCGCTTTCCGCTGATTCCTATGGAAAAGCTTGCATTGACTTGCTGCTCAAACCATCCGAAGATGATATGAAGATATGGCCACATAGGTACACGCAGCGTTTATCTTATATACTTTACGCATCCGAATCAATATTATTGTAACATGAACATTTCGTGTATTTTGAGATTGTTGGATGAGAATTATTTTATGAACTGTTTGTTGTTCTAAATTATTTTATTCAGCTTCGAGTTTCGCCTGAAGGTCTGTTTGACAGCAGAGGGTCGTCTGGTCCTGATATCTCGCATCAGGAATGTCAATGGCAAGCCTTTCAGTTTCTCCTTTGCATTTCATACATATTTCTCCATCTCTGATATCAGGTATGTGTTCTATCCCATCATTTCCACAAAATTTATTGCGCCGCAAATCATTGAGTTAGCATATAAGTTAACCTTAACCTCTGCTGATTATTAACAGTGAAGTGAGGTTAGAAGGGTTGGAAACTCTTGACTACCTCGATAACTTACACGAGAAGAAACGATTTACAGAACAAGGAGTTGCTCTGACCTTTGAATCTGAGGTAAGGAAATTGATGATGATTTTCATTCAAGTCAATCTTTATATTTATCAAGTTCAATTACTCTGCAAGTCTTGAAATTCTATCAATATGCTAAGGTCTTATTTTCCCCTATGCGTTAGGTGGATCGAGTTTATCTTGAATCTAGCAACATGGTAGCTGTTCTAGATCACGAAAAGAAACGAACATTCGTGATACGAAAGGAAGGTCTTCCAGATGTTGGTAAGTGTCCATTGTTGGCAACAACTAACAAAACTTTTAACTCAAAATCTAAGTACTATGGCATTATACAAACAACATAACTAAAACTAACCATTTATGTCAATTTTGGACATTGCATAGTTGTTTGGAATCCTTGGGAGAAAAAGTCTAAGGCAATAGTGGATTTTGGAGACGAAGAGTACAAGCATATGCTCTGCGTGGATGGCGCAGCAGTTGAAAATCCAATAACCTTAAAACCGGGAGAAGAATGGACCGGCCGCTTGGAGCTCTCGGTTGTCCTTTCTACATGACTTGACTTCTATGTGCAGTTTGAAAGAAAATACTAACAAAAGTAAACCAGCAAGCATTGGTTATTTTTTAGCAAAACTTGTGCAGCCTAAAAATCATGAGCAATATCAGTAAGAACAGATACATGTGTTATTGTTCAAGTATATACATATAAGTGATGTGCATGAGGTTGATGCTGTTAGCATAAGAAATATTATGAATATGGAGATATTTTTTCATCTTCTCTATGTATGCTTTGCAATTTAATGTAAACATTAGACTCATGCACATATGAAATTGTTGCAGTTAACTTCAAAAAAAGGAATGAAAAATGCACTCTTTTGTCTTGTTTTGCCATTCCTCTTTAGTAGATTATTGATTGAGAAGTACCTTATGAATCCATTATCATCAAGAGCTACACAATAGTAGGAATTTGATTTGACCATGATTAAATAATCAAATTTAATCAACCATATCAACCATGATTTTGTCTCTGTGAAAGCATTTGAATTGTAATGTGGGGCATTAAACATATGAATATTTCTTCTGTAAGTAAATCAGCTGCCAAAAGTATTGGGCTTCCTAGTGAAAGAAAATGGAAAATACTGTGTGTTTTATTCAATCATGTTAAAGAATTAAGTGTAAAGTAGATTGAGTTTAAAAGTGATTTATCTTTGGATGAAATTGCGGAAAAGGAAATTGAATATAAAAAAAAAAAACCTATTTAATAATAAAGGCTACAAATTTCACCTTTAAAATATAATTATGAAGTAAAAATAATTACTACCAAAAAGAGTAAATCCAAATATACAAACGGTGATAAAATTTTGGTGATAACTTGCAATGCAAGATAAAGAAAGGAAATGAAAAAATATGAACTGAATTGGGTGAGAAGTGCATTTAATTGATTTAATGCCAGTCGATTTGCATTAGTGGCCTTTATATACACTTAGGAAGCTAACAACCAAACTATTACAGTTGACTTGTGTTATATAGATACCTAAGTCTGTCAATGATTTGCTTGTATAGAGTTGCATCTACAAGCTCATAATTTGTTTACTTCTTGAGTTTAGTTTCTGTTTCCAAATGAGTGATTGCAGGGTTGCAATTGCTCATTTTGAAGTTCTTCAAAAATGTCTTATGAATATTTTTTCTGATGCAAGAAAACTCCATCGTATCATTCCTAGTAAGTAAGCCAAGTTCTCTAGTTCATACCTATTAAAATTATTCTTCATGATAACTTTTAATCTTGTTAGTTTAACTTCATTTAGTATTTCGACGCATTGTACGAAATCTGAGAAACATGGGAGGGTTGGTGGAACATTAGTGTTGGGAAATATTGTTGTTGGTGGTTTTTTATGCCTTGCAGCATCCATTGTTTTTATCTATGTTTTGTGTTCTAAAAGGAAAGATGGTGATGTTATTGATACGAAGTTGGAGAAAGGAGGAAAAATGTCACCTGAAAAGGTGGTTTCAAGAAACCAAGATGCAAACAATAAGCTTTTTTTCTTTGAGGGGTGTAATTATGCTTTTGATTTGGAGGATTTGTTAAGAGCTTCTGCTGAGGTACTTGGTAAGGGAACATTTGGTGCTTCATACAAGGCTGTACTAGAGGACGCAACCACAGTTGTTGTCAAGAGGTTAAAGGAGGTAGCTGTTGGGAAGAAGGATTTTGAGCAGCACATGGATGTTGTTGGAAGTCTTAAGCATGAGAATGTGGTTGAGCTAAAGGCGTATTATTATTCCAAAGACGAGAAACTTGTTGTGTATGACTACTACAATCAGGGTAGCATCTCTGCTTTGTTGCATGGTATGTGGCATAAACTTAATATTGATGTTCAATTGTATATATTTCGATTTTGTTGGTATTCATAGTATAGATTGCTTATATGTCTCGTATGTTATACTAGTCAAAATATTGTATCTTGATAACCCTGATAGGACTCGGAGTTTAGCTATTAGAAAATTATGTACGAATATGTTATCCTTGTGCACATAAACACCATTGCTTGCAGAAAATTTTAGGTAAGAGAGGAGAGAAGGTGGCTTTAGATTGGAATTCTCGAATTAAAATAGCTTTAGGTGCTGCACGAGGCCTTGCTCGTATCCATTCTGAAAATGGTGGGAAACTTATAAACGGCAATATCAAATCCTCAAACATCTTTCTCAATGCTAAATAGTATGGTTGTATGTCTGATCTTGGCCTGGCAACCATAATGAGCTCAGTCTACCAGCCTATCTCGCGAGCAACTGGTTACCGGGCACCAGAAGTTACAGACACCAGAAAAGCAACACATGCTTCAGATGTTTACAGCTTTGCTGTGGTTTTACTAGAGCTTCTAACTGGGAAATCTCCCATTCACAACTAGAGGCGACGAGATTGTCCACCTGGTGAGATGGGTTCATTCAGTCGTGAGAGAGGAGTGGACGACTGAAGTATTTGACCTCGAGCTTATGAGATGTCCTAATATAGAAGAAGAAATGGTGGAGATGTTACAGATAGCTACGTCATGTGTTGTAAGGATGCATGATCAAAGACCTACAATGTCCACTATGCCAAACAAGACCTTAGATAACGCTTTTTTTTTTGGCTTTAGACAGCGCTTTAAAGTGTTGTTCTTCACTGGAGAACTTGATATGAAGTTTTTCAGTTTGTTGTAATTAATTAACGTTTTTCTTTAGGAGTTCGCATTAGAGGACGAGACATATTGATTTATCGATGATATAGTGATGGAAGGCAAACTTGACAGCCATAAAATCAAGATGAAGATCAAATTGTGGCACTTGTGCCTATTCCGGTCCAACATCCACCATTTTCCGAAGGACCGTCTGATATATTATTTTTTGTGAGGTATCCGAATCACATCGTTCGTCATCTGTGGGACGACGAAGTAAGTCAATCTATGACCTTTAAATGTTGAATAAAATTTAATTTTAATTATTTATGTATTATAACATATATTATGAATTATTTTCAGGAGAGAGTTCCGAAGAAAGAGTTGAAGGTTGTTGCACATGGCATCAAATTGATTAGATGGGTTCCACATAGTCTCCCACCAGTGATTGTGAAATGGATATCTGATTTTGGTCTATCGTTTCTACAGAGAACCAATTTATCAAGGATTTGGCTAGGGAATTTGCTAGGCCAGCCCATAACACATATATTTCAAATATTTTAAATAATAAATATAAATCAAAATATCAATACATTAACCACATTTTAATTTTCTAAATTATCAAAACTAAAATAATAAAACACATAATAAAATAAACGGGTCGGGTTTGGGGTGCGTACTAGTGTCCATATTACCCGTCCCATCCCCATATTTTGTAATTGGGGAAAACCCAAACCCAGTCAAATTCGTGGCGGGTTCTAGTGGGTACCTACAGGTATGGATTATGTTGTCATGCGTTTGATTCATATGCTATTACTCAGGCTATTGGTCTGATGGATATTCCGTTGGAGGAGGCAACTGAAGAAGTTCGTGTTTGCAGATGTCCCTATTATAGGTTGGAATGGTTGAAGAAGATATTTGTCTGTCACCGAGCTGATAGAAGATTTAATTGTGCAACTAGAGCCTATATGTTGTTGTTACTAGGCTACACCATTTTTTGCTGATAAGACATTTACTATTGTAGAGGAAAAATATTTACCACTATTTCAGGATTTGCTTGGATGTTGTAGATACTATTGGGGTGCAGTTGCACTTGTTACACTTTACAAATATCTTGAAGATGCTTCTTTTTACAATTGCAGGCGACTTGGAGAATATGACTCACTACTACAGGTACAAATATTTTATTTTAGTTTTATTTATACTTATATTAACTTATTTATAATAATTTTAACTGATGATAATTATGTTGTATTATGGTGTTGGATTCATGAGTACTTTTCATATGTTGGCAAAAAAGGATTTTTGAAGATTACTGGTATTGGTAGTCCAATTCCTAGAGTGATGAAATGGATGTACAAGTAAATCGCGCAGAAGATTGATGGGGGTGAGGGTTGTGTTGAATATATTGACACCTGCTGATGTCATTTGGCGCCCTTTTTCAACATCAAAGACATCACCAGTCATTTGATGATATTTGCTTGTATAGGGGTGCCCTGAAATAGTATGGTACAATTGTTATTTATTTACCTGACAGATGTTTAAGTCAGTTTAGATACAGACAATACATACCATTTCCACCTCCTAATGTTGACACATTTGATGTGGATATTGAGTGGATTACATACCATTTGAGCATCACGGAAGTGATTCGTCCGAATGAATTTGCAGGTACTCCATATGATGTGGTGGTCGATTACTTGGATTAGTACTACAAAGTATCACATCTTCGTTTGGTACCACCACCTTGGGGGGAGGTCAGACAGGTCTTGATTCCTGTGTTTGATGTTGGTTCGTTAGATCCAAGGTTGTTACATTCCACATGAGCTTCGTCATTATCTACATCGTCATGAGGTGAAAGAGGATGATGATGATTTTATTGAGGTCTTTCGAGCACTACGAATAGCTCAGGGTGGACCAGTACCTCAGGGAGGACCGATACCTTATGTTAGTGACGACGATGATGTTTGATGTATTATTTTCTATTCAAACTTATGTAGTATTATTCAAACTTATATAGTATTCGTCAGACTTATGTACTACTACCTTTGTCCCTAAATATAAGACCCCGTTGAAAAAATTACGGGAATTAAGAAAGTTAGCTAGAGTATTAAATTTATTGATTATTTTGTACAATTTTACAAATTTATCCTTAGGAGAGAGAAATAATTAATGTGTATGTAATTGTATTTATTAGATAGTGCAAAAGAAGATGTGATATAATTAGAGGTATGTGTAGAAAAGAATAATTAATGCACTTTGAAAGTTGAAGAGGGTCTTATAAAAAGGGACAAGGAAAAAACTCAAAAGAGTCTTATAATTAGGGACAAAGGTAGTACTATATTATTATTTACATTTATGTAGTATAATTTAGACTTATTTAGTATTATTTAGATTTATGTTGTATACAAACCACAGTAAATACAAACCAAAATATAATATGAAGTTAATTAAAACAAACCAAAATATAACATGAACCCAATCGTCAACACAAAGCAAAAAAATAACATATCAATCGTCAATCCAAAATATAAAAAATCACTTTACAATCATAATTTAACATATTTTAAAACCACATGTGCAAGTTGTTGCTAATGTTGTAGTCATCCAACAAATCCTATCATCCAAGAAGTTGCATCTGATGTGCGATACTTCTTCCAATCATTTAGTTTGTCACCATCTAAATAAGACATAAGTCACTAACATAATTGTGGTTGGTCGAATTCCCTCTTCATCCCTCTATTATTTGGTGAAGAAAAAATATATACTAAAAAACTTGATTGCAAGTTATTTGGTGAAGAAAAAACACATATCAGAAAATAATAAATATTAAATAATAAAAATATTTGATAACTGAAAAAGATATAATTTAAATATTTTAAAATATATAAAAGGATAAAGAGATAATGGTAAGAGTATGAGATAATTTTTTTGTTCAGTTTAGATTAACGGGTTCACTCACAAATCCTCCCACACCCAAGAACACACCTAAGTCATGCTATAGAACTACTTGCATTCTTTATAATTAACATAGTTTTCTCTATTAAGTGGTAATTTGGTAAAATACAAAATTATAATTTAAGTGGTTATTTGGTAAAAGACACACATTATATATATATATATATATATATATATATATATATATATATATATATATATATATATATATATATATATATATATATATATATATATATATATATATATATATATATATATATATATATATATATATATATATATATATATATATATATATATATATTTTAAATAGTCATGTTTTAAGAAAAAAATCAAAATAAATATATTTAAAAAAGAAAAATCAAAGTAACCATGTTTCAACATACATTCATTTTTTGTATAAAGACTCAATGCATGATGACTTATGCTAACAATGACAATCAAAATCAAAAGATGTATGTAAAAGTCTATCTACCGTAGTTATAATTCGAAATACTTATATCTACGATATTTTTTTGTGACATAATTTGTTGTACCTACAATAAATAGAGTTTTACCCATGTTTTTTTACCGTTATTATAAACATGCACAATCATAACTCATATGTACAAATAAATGCATAAAATATCTTCCTACTACTCGTCTTGTTTGTTTGAAACATGATTAATTTAATATTATTATTTTTGATTTCTTTTTTTGAAAAACATGATTATTTAAAAAATTTCAATTTATTTTGATTTCGAGGTAATCATACCTTAACTCGTAAGACTGTTTAGCCTTTTAGGAGAAAAAAAAACTACACTTAAATATAAGTTTGTGAATAATAAATTATCTTTACTCATGTTATTTTTTAGTTTTAGCGTTGAAATAATATTTGAAAATAAGTGAGATAACTTTGAAGCTGAAAACGGTCCAGTGAGCGTGGTCCTTAGTCCAGTAGTTCAGCATAGGCCACAAAATGAATATAGACAAACCAAACCTTAAAAGCTACTACTTATTGACAAACAATTAGCCTACATACATATTTAAATATTAAACCCTCTCAAAAACTCATTAATCTCTGGGTGGTGGTAGCATAGCAGAATGGTGCACATGCTTCTGCAAAACATTTATTAACCTTACTAATGGACAACATTCACTTCCTGCTCCACATGTTTCTACTCTTACCCCAACGTCAAAACTTTTATGGTCTTTCTTTAATAAACCTCCAAACTTAATTAAATTTTACTAACCTGACACTAATCACTCGTGGTTTAATATTTAAATGAATAAATATTATTATTTCTAATTCTTTTGTAGGATGTACTAGTATAAGAATGGCATTTTTCTTCATGTATTCGTATAAATAAACATCTCGATGGTTCATGGGATTTACCCAATAATCACTTCTTTCTATGTTAAAATCCCAACACTTTTTTTTGGACATAGTACGCCGTAGGTATTTAGTTTTATGACTGATTTACCAGATTATGGTTTTCAGCTAAGCTTATAGGATCAATCTATAGAAAAAAAAATGGGTAGTGTCTAGTGGTGTTTGCGGTTCGGTTTAGATCGGTTTTCAAATAAAATATCATCTGATCAAAAATAAATTTACTTGCGGTGTTCGGTTTTGAATGATTGGTCAAAATAATCTGATCCAATTCGATCCAATTTCATGCGATTAATTTTGAATCGATTTTTTAGATATCCAAATTACAAATTATAACTTGTTTAAAAATACTAATAAATAGTAAATTTGACATAATATATATTATACTATATCAAAAATTAATATTACAAGATAAAAAAAAGAAGATTAAATCAAACTAATAAATCATATTTAAAAAAATAAGTATCATCTAATATTAAATTCATACCATATATATACAACAATGCTATCTTTACACCATACTATACATTTATATCGTATATATTGTTCACAAATACGGTGAACAGTAGAATCGTACGTGAACAGTATCATGTGAATTGTGATGAACAGTATCCCAAAAATAATTCATGAAAAATAATTTTTATTACTAAAATAAAGTTGGTTAATACAGTATAAAAAATTGGTTAATTAAGTTATGAAGTTGGTTAATAAGTATCCAGTTATAAAAACAATTTTAGTAGTAAAATAAAGTTGGTTAATATAATGTAAAAAGTTGGTTAATGAAGATATGAAATTGGTTAATAAATATCCAGATATAAAAATAAAATAAAAATTTATATTTTAAAATAAAAGATATTTTATTATTATAATATTTTACTGTTTACCGTATTGATAAACAGTAAATACGATATAGTATATGATTTGGTATAGAAATAACATTTCTCAAAAATATATTATAGAGTATGTTAATACGGTGTAGGCGTCATTTTAATTGTCATTATAATATTGCTCTTATAAAAAGAGGTTGCAACGAAGATGATCCATATTAGTTAGTTTTTAAATTAGTTTAGAATTTAAAACTACAATGTTTTAGAGATAGAGTAATCGAATATGGAGACTGAAAAAGAGAATTCCAAAGTACTTTCTTCCTCCCAAAATAAGTATATTATTTTTTTATTTTTCATAAATTATTTGTCTCTTTAGAATATTAATGTGATATTTTTTTTATTAACTTATTTTTATTTATCGTATTTTAATTTATTTAACTACTCTAATACCTATTATTAATAAGGTTATTTTAGTAAATAAAATTAATTTTATAATTGAAATCAACACAATTAATTATTATCTTATAAAGTGTAAAATCTCAAAGATGTCACATATTATAAGATAGAGGAAGTATAATTTAAGGTGAGGTGTATTTTACCAAACTTTGTATTCAATCCATATAGGAATTTTAGTTTGGGTGAGTTTTTTTATAAGCAAAACTATATTGAAAACAAAATACAAATAAGTACACTAACATATAATACAACTAGCCAAAGTTAGAAAATCACATGCAACCCCTCCTACATAATATCAACATATCACTTATTATATATCATCAAAAGGATTTTTCATTCAATTATAGTATGAAGGGATGCAGTTATTATAATTAGATGAAAAATGTATCCGGTTGTAAATTTTTATTATTTTTATCTCCGCACCAATTGAAATCGGTAAAATAAAAAAATGCATTTTTTACATGTGTCCATTACGGGAAAAAGAATTTCATAGTCAATAAATTCTTTAACGTATCTTATAATCCTCTTGACTGCTACCATGTGAGATACCTCTGGTATCTTCCATGAATCTACTTACAATATCAACACTAAACGTCAAATTGGGTTGAGTATTGCACAAGTTATGCAAGGATCCGATCAGTCTCTTATACTCAATTGGATTAATAGCTGTCTCATTCCTCATTCTTCGAAAATTATAGCCTTAATTCAGGCGGAGTAATGACAACATTACAATGCTCCATTTCAAACATTTTCAAAATCTCAAGCACTTACCTTCTTTGGTCCATGAGTAGTCTCTTTCATTATCAAGGAAGTATGTCATAAGGCCAAAGTCGGTCATCTCAAACTCTTTCATTAGCTCACTCTTGAACTTAAGAATGCATTTTCTGTCGTTTCCTGTAATCAATAAAGCGTTATGTATAGACAAGAGATTATCACCCTTTCACATGTATCATTTATCATATACACAACATGTTTGGATACACACTTCTTAAAGTCAATTTCCTTTAAGAAATCATGTATACTTTTGTTCCAAGTTCTTGGAACTTGTTTCAAATCGTATGATCAATGTTATCAAAATCGCGATCTTGTGGAATCGCACGATTTTGTGATTGACACGACACCGCCACACCGCAAAAACGCCATCTCATATACTCCTTTTCTTCTATTTTTTTTTTAATTTTAATAACTACATTTTTTTTGTTTTATATATCTTTCCGTATAATTTTATATCTTTTCTTTTAAATTTTTTATACAGGTTTTTCTTAAAAGTATAGAAAATATAATGTATATTTAATATTATTTTTATTTTTCTTAAAAGTATAGAAAATATAATGTATATTTAATATTATTTTTATTTTGGTAAACTCTTATGATTTTGATTATGTTTTTATGTTTTATGATTTTGTTATATCCTATTGATTTTATAAAAATAAATGAGTAAAATCTTTCGATCTTAATTACAATTTTATATTTTATAATTTTGATACCCTCTTCCGATTTTATATAATATTTCGATTCTGATGGCATTGCGTACGACGATTTCGTCAATTTGTTGAACTTTAACTATCAGTTTAATTTTTCAAAAGAAAATAAAAATGAGACTTTTCTATATAAACTTATTCTTTAAACGGTCCATTCAAAATTGCAAATTTGAGATAGATGAATCCGTTGTTGTTATTTAAAATACCTATATCTAATCTAATAGTTTCAATTGTAGCCATGAATGCAAAATTAGAAAATAAAGTATTACTCTTTTTTCAGAGTGAGCTAACTGATATAGCGTAGAAAAAATAATTTAAGAAATGATTCAAAGAATGTGATTGGGAATGTAAAAAGCAGGCGTGTTGGCGACAGTGGTCATTGACTTCCATTGTAAAGAGCTTGTTCTGTAATTTTGTGGCTCAAGGCAACATAGAAGACGATGTTCATTTGACTTGTATTCGGTGTATATACCAACGGTAAAGTTTTTTATTTACAAATTCGAAAACCAAAAGAACGTGAATGATGCAGTCATTTGTCAGTCTTTTATAGGTTTAGACATATACGCTCATCTCGTCTTCTTTATAGTAATATTCTCCACTCTTTGTTTCTTTTTTTTGTCACCATACACTACCCGATAAATCTCTACTATTTTTTCTAATTATATTTCTAATTTGTCTCATAGTTAATGTATTCATTTTGTATTGAAAAAGTAAAAATGCACGGATGATTTAAAATGTAGACAAGTACATTGAATTAATTAAACTAGTCCGTAGTATTATGCAATACTTGAGTCAAAGGCGTATAGGAATGCACGTGACTTGCCTGCGTGCCTCCTCAACCACATGCGGATGCCACTCACACCAATTTTATGTTTATCATTTTTAAGAGAATTTATTTAATTCTTCGTCTGATTTATTCTCCAAACCACAAAATTTATAAATCTTATCTCTACATATAAAGTATGACCATATAATTTGTAAAAAATATGCATTTCAGTGTTAGCTCTTGGATATATTTCTTGAGTACATCCAGAAGATTGGTGATGGAAAGGAATTTCTCTACGATAAAGAGAAACATAAAGAAACATATGTCCATGAAAAATTTATTGGAAAATGACAAACAAAAACTTAAGTAGTTATTACATTTTGTCACTTCATACTAGTGAAGTTAAATAAGAAATAAGGGTGCAAGGGCAGTTCAACTAGTATGTATTAATTGAGCTATATGGATGTAAGTTATTGGTCCAGGGTTTAATCTATGACAATAATATTTATTTGTATTTCTTATAATGCAATATTGTAAGTAAATTGTTTATTGTAATATGTCGAAAAACCTCAAGTGAAAAATGAGAAGAAAGAGATATATAATATGATACTGGCAGTTTTTCAGACTTATTTACAAATATGTTTGTTAATGAGTCATATCATAGGCCTGTTAATTTTGTTAGTTATAAATATGGATTTTTCTTTCATTTGATGAAAAGTTGCATAAGGTAGAAATCCTAATGAGAAGTAAATGGTAAAATTCTTTAGAATTATATTTTAGGGATTTAACAGCCTTTTGGGGTTATCAAATGGGCCGATAAACACTTTAAATGCATTGGATTTGTGTGATTCTTATATTGAGAATTTGAGAGATTAAGAAACATTTGGGTGGAAAAAGGGTATTGTACTGTCCAAAAAGTACATATGTATGTTATCCTACAATGACATGGAGACTTAGAGGCCCTAGTAGGTATATTACATATTTGGATGGTGTAGGCTTGCTCACGACAGAGAGTAGCCCTACATGGTGGTTTTAAGGTTGTTTAAGGGATCTACTCACATGCGGTGAGAGGTCTTGTAAATGGCATGCACTACGGGGTTGCAAGCGGGTGATTGCTCTGCTTGAATATGTTATGGTGATTATGAGAGTACTGGTATGTTGGTAGTGAAGATAATGTGTATGACTTAGAGTCTATCTTATCCTTTTGAGAGGTGATGTATTTATAGGAGATTTCAACACCTAGGGTTTTTATCTCCCAGACGTGGTCTTAACCGCTCCCCTCTTACTGAGGGAAGTTATTAACAACCTACCTTCTCAAAATCAGCGAGGACCATTTCTAGTTTGACTTCCAAAAATATGGAACCTCTCAGGAGATTTTCCTGGATTCTTTCTAGGAGGCCCAATTATTGGGAGATGATGCCCTGGTCTAGGGCTTTACCAAATATAACATTACACATTCCCTCAAGCACAAAGTATTTTCTCTAAAGGACGAAGTTTTTAAAACTACTCTCCTTTCTAGAGTGCGCCTCCCGCCCTATTGACAATTCCTTCAATCGAGAAAGATTTCATTGGGTAATTGTGCTCCCATCATAGCGAGTCCCTCAGCTGAAGTCGTACGAACCCGTGGGCGCTTGCATGGCATATGCGTTTAACAAACTTGGAAAACACGCTCGCTTTGAAGTGATGTCTTGAGACACCCAAACGTCAGTCATTTTGGCTAGATTGAGTGTTCGAGGGGAAAAGGCATGGGTAGATTTTAATGCACCTCATGATGGTATTTCTTGAGAAGGCAAATTAGCTTTTGTATTCACACGTAACATTATTGATAAAACATAAACAATATTATATATGTTCTCCTATGTATGATGATATTTTATTTTCTTTTATATATATATATATATATATATATATATATATATATATATATATATATATATATATATATATATATATATATATATATATATATATATATATATATATATATATATGTATCCCATAATTTTTTGCCTAGCCAGGATATCTATTTTTAGTGAGAGTTGAAGTGGTAGTACAAGAGGCCGGTCGGAACACATAGGTCGGCCCCTATTAGATGTTAAATAACCGGGTTAGTAGCTCATCCTAAAGGGTAAGAGGCATACTAAAGGTTGTATAGAGGTTACAAAATTGATGTTTGAACCATTACAACTCTTGATTAATAGTTATTAATGAGACGACAGACGTTACCTTGAGCATTCAAGCATGGGAAACCAAGGGGTAACTCATTATGATCCATTATGGAAAGAGTCAGAGGGATGAAGGGAAGATTATATATAATAGGCTACCAAAAGAATATCAAGGGGGAAGACACTAATATAGAGAAGAATGTGAAACACCACAAAAATGGTGGTCATTCCTCTTTTCTAAGAGAACCTTCCAAACACCCGACTCTCATTGTGTTTATGGTCTAACCTGACTCACTTCGGGGAGATTATCCAAAAATGTATATCAGGAACATTTTTCGCCCACCTTAGGGCCCAGTAAAATTAACCTGAGCCTCAATTTTAATCTACGCAAAGCCGTCACCGAAGGCCATAACAATAATAATAATACTACCATCTACGACGATGATGGTGAAGAAGGCAATAATGAGGGACTATTTTTCATTTTTGAATTATTAGCTCTTGAAATATCTTTTTACGTGTCTTCCCTCTAAAACTCAACATTATTTCTCTCCCAAAAATTCAAAGTGTTCCGCTCTGATGTAGACTACAATTAGGTTGAAGTGTTCCCAATATGCGTCAATGGTCTGTCACGGTTCTTATGCAAGTAAGGTCCAACAATGATTTTTCTCTCACATATTTTTTTCCGTCCCTTTTCACTGGAATTTTGTTGAGATAAATCTTTGTTGTGGTTAGTCTTGTTCATCGAACGCCAAGGATAAATTCTGGGTAGACATGGAAAAAGACTGTGCTTATGGAATGCATTTCGGTTACCGTTTTGGGTTTGTTTCAAACTGTTTCAAATATGGTTTCTAGCATCTATATCTAATGTTACTGTAGCCACTAGATCGTTCTTTAGATTTATGTCGTCTTTTGTTAGTTGTTTGGATGCCTAACTGATATGTGTTGATAATCTCTTTGTCATTTTCGGTTATAGTGTCTTGGCCTTTTTGACCTAAAATGGCCGTGAATGCTTGTTGCAAATTGGCATTGAGTTGTTCGTTAATGAAATTGTTACCGTGTTGGCGGTCGTATTTATTAGCCATTTTCAAAATTTTATTTTTGTGCTCGTCATTTTACGTTTCACGTTTTCTTGAAATTTAGCTCCGCGCTCATGCGTGGTTACACTGGATTGTTCAAGTGATGCGTGAATGTGTCACCGAACTCATATTTTCTTTACTATTTTGTTTGCTTTGTATTTGCTCTGGGTTAGGCTCTTTCTTTCCCCCCAATTTTTTTGTAAGGTTCTATTTTTAATTTATTTAGAGTGATGCAGATTTATTGGATCCATTTTTTCAAAATGATTTTTTTTTGGATTATTTGTAAGAAAGGATAGATGTTTTATAGAAATAAAATAAAACCAATTTTGCATTGTTATTTTATCTAAAGAGGAGAAAACACATACTATTAGACATAATAGAAAATTTTGGATACACAATAAAACAATATTTTTCATCTTTCTTACTCGAATTTTACAATTTAATATTTAGTGCAATTGTTTTGTGATTTCCATAATCTAATTTCACAATTGCACGTGTTCGTAGGTCGTTGTGTTATCCTTCAAGAATACTAGATAGTTTGATTGCATCGAGGTCCAACTTAATTTCATTTTTAGGAAATTGGTTTCAAAACACAACAAAATTTCATTTAGTTTTATTCTTTCTTGTTTTATACCCCTAATGCCTAAAGATTTTGGGTGGATATGTGGTGTTAAGGTCTTATGGATCCTGAACGTTTAGTCCATTAAAACTTTCGATGGTCCCCGAAATCCCCAATAAGTGGTATTAGAGCCATGACAATTCTCAGCAGGGACACATAAGTGGATCCTAGTGTGAATAAAGTCTGGTGATATAGGTGACTCACACTTGTAGGGGAGATTGTTGAATTTTAAGTGTGAGTGGTAAAGTCTCACGTCGACTAGAAATGAAGAAAATGTTGGATATATAATAGTAAAAACCCATACCCCTAATGCCTTACGGTTTTGGATGAATATGTGGTGTCAATGTCTCTTGGATCTTGAATGTTTATCATATTGACACTTCTGATGCTCCATAGACTCACTAACAGAAACAATTATTTTTTCTTAATGAAGGCCTTGAATGAAATAATGAAACAATAAATTTAACCCCCTAATACACGATATGCAACTTTATGCTACATGGTTCATTCCATTCTTTGTGACATCATCACAATTTTCTAGTAAGAGTTGCAAAATCTCCCAACATTTCTTTGACATCACAAAGTGTTTCATAATCATTTGTATTCAAATGTCTAATTTTACACCTTCTCCTTATATCATAACATATAGCATCTTCAAATATCCAATCTCTAAATCTTAAATCAAGCATATAGAAATCGGGGGAAATTGATTTTTCATTTCTTAGCTATGAAACATGAGCAAAACATTGAGACTTTCATTAAGGATTCACAACAAATTCTTCAAAAAAATCCAATTCTAAACATGTTTTCTTACTGTACCGATATATTCCATTGTCACCTCACAAGTGAAAAAGAATGCTAAATGTGCAAGCATAAAAAATTACTAAAGTTTATAGACAACACATTTTCAAGAACACAAAGACAATTGGATAACATATTAATCATTCTTAAACATAACATTTTAAATATTAAATGTTGAAAAATGGGCATTTTTATGAATGTCATATGCTTCCTCCAGACAACTTATAATAGTTGTTTTTGTGAATTATTGTTGGTTGTGTTGAGGGTTGGGGGTACCCCCAGTACACTGTTTATATTAATATAACTGACTTATAAAAAAAAAACTATATATAAGCATTTTTGACAGACAAATCTCCTCAAAGAAAGATATTTCATTGCAATATAGAAGAGTAACTAATTTGAAATACGAAAAAATATTAATATAAATCAAGACAAGTTAAGTCATTTTTGACTCACAAACAAGTCAACGGAATGTAAAGTAATAAGACTTAATTGTCTCCATAATAAAAGATACCGAGAAAGTTTAAGGGCCTCAATGTTGATCTTGACATTTCTGACGCTCCACAGACTCCCCAATAGAAATAATATTTTTTCTCTCTTAATGATGATCGTGAAAAAATCAATGAAACCATAAATTTAGGATGCACATTATCACAAAATACCTCAAATTAACCCCCTTATCAATTGTATCCAACTTTCTACCACATGCTTCATCTCTTATTTTCAACTCATTTGAAATACAAAAAAAAAACTATAAATCAAGACAAGTTAAATCATTTAAACTTCAACAAGTCAACAAAATGCGAAGTTACAAGATTTAACTATCCCCAAGTGAAAAAATATTGAAAATGACTAAGGATCTCAATGTTGATCTCACAAAAAAATGTGATATCTAAACTCAAAATCTTAATAAATAATAAATTAAAAAGAGTTTGTGAACATTAAGACAATTTCAAAAACTATATATATATATATATATATATATATATATATATATATATATATATATATATATATATATATATATATATATATATATATATATATATATATATATATATATATATATATATATATATAATGTTCTTATTAGATAGTTTTGGAAATCGGTTGTCGACATTTTTAAAAGCAAATTATTGTCATGGAAAGGGAGACTTTTATCAATAGGAGGAAAAGTTACATTAATCAATTTGGTTTTAACAAATTTGCCAATCCACTACTTCTCTTTCTTTAAGGCACCGAGAAAAGTATTAGATGATTTGATCCAATACTTTTCACGTAAATTTAAGTTTTTCACCCCAAGACCACCCTTTGCCTTTAGCTTGCAAACCAAATCTCAACTAATCCAACACATTCTTCTATGTTCATCAGTTTCATGATATGTGGCTCTGCCTCTGTTACCAAGGAGATCTAACACTTCCTTGTGGTTGAAAGACCTCTTGGGCCTGAATTCTGGCTTGGATTATGGTTTTTTTAATTATATTACTGTTAAGATTGGTGATGGTGCAAAGACCCCATTATGGACAACAAGATGGCTTGGAGGCATGCCTTTGAAGCAACAATTCCCTGGCCTTTTCGATTCTGCCAGTAGTCGCAACTCTCATGTAGGAAATTTGGGTTTTTGGACCAATAATTAGTGGGTTTGGAATATGGATTCCTTAGGCCTGCATCAAGATGCCTCTAACCAGGAAGACTGTAACCTTCTTTAGGGCCTGTTACGGTAATGCATATTGCTCCAGGATGTTGTCGATAATCTGGTGTGGATTTTCGAAAGTAACATAACTTTTACGGTCAAGTTGTATTATATTGCATTTGCTCAGGCAACAAATATGCCACTTGAGGAAGAATCATGTTTGGTAGCAATTCAATTACTTTGGAAATAAAAAATTCCCTCTAAAGTTCAAGTGTTTGGGTGTAGACTTCTCCTTGATAGATTGCCTACGAGAAGTAACTTGTTACGCCGTAGAATTATTAATGGTCAACTTGATTTGGTGTGTGCTTTTTGTTTTGCTAATTTGGAAGATTTAAGCCATCTGTTTTTCAATTGTTTGCTTTCTAAGGTGATGTGGATGAAAATTTGGGTTTGGCTAACCATTGCGGAAAGTTCTGATAATCATGCACCGTGTCATCTATTGTCATGGGTGGAAATTTTAAATGAAAAGTGCTAAAAAATGATTGCTACTAGTATTTGGCTTATAGTTTGTTGGTGCGTTTGATGAGCGCATAATCAAATCATGTTCAATGACGCCATTGGTGAATCCAAAACGATAGTGGTAAAAATCATGTATTTCACTAGGTGGCGGGTTCTTATTTTGGCTAAAGATGGAATACAATGTTATTTTTATGATTGGTATAATCAACATTTAGATTTTATTTGATTACATTTAATTTGCTTTTGTTTGGAGCTTGTATTCGGATTGAGGTACCCTACGAAGTACCTCTTGATGAATATATTTGGTTTATCAAAAATAAATAAAGGATTCAAGCCGCATGTTACAATTTCTCACTTATACAAAATTCTCAAATTAAAATTTGTGAACTAATATAACCAAGGTTTTTTAAACAATTGTCTCGACCTCAAACTTTCATAAAATATATAGGGTGAGTAAACTGAACTGAAAAAAAATTTGTTTTGCAAATTTACACAAAAATATTGAAGGGTGAGTAATCAAATACCAGAAAAGGTGAGTATAACTAATTGAACATCACAAATACAATTCATACTAATTCTATAATGAGATATACACTTTAATGAACCTTTATCACTTTAAATATTTAGAGCATATTAATATATAAATGACATAGCAACATTTGAACATAACCATTTTTAAGAACTCTAATATACTTTTAAACATGGATCATCAACCTTAAATATTTAAACATTGAGAGCATATTAAAATATATCAACACATAAGACATACTGATGGAGTAAGTAGTTAATGCACAATAACATTTAAGTGATATATTTATAGTATTGCAAGTGACATAATCATTTCAAACCTTATCTTATACTAATATGAGACTTAATTTTATTTTCAATACTCATTCAATACCATTATATTAAATTTAGTGCATGAACATAAATAATGAAAACCTCCATTAAAAAAATATTTTGTCGAATCTGTCGTAGTAATTTATTAACCGTATTGATTGAATGGTCAGAAATATGTGTGTTCCAAGTATAAAAATACAAGCGTACTTGTTCATCTCATTCCAGCCAGACTCAGTTGGATATTTCTCACCATTGTGCAATTTTTCCTTTTCAACGCTTATTCCATTTTCACCCCCCTTTCATTTTTATTTACCCACTTAGTACATCAAAACACACTCTGATTTTCCTGAAACCATCAGTAATATTGCCATTATCTTACCATTTCATAACGATTCAAACCAAAACTTGTACGAATACAGCGACCCAGAGCCCCCACACCAATATCACAAAGTTCATGGTTTTTTTCATTTTCGGATAAAAACACAAACACTGTTTTTGTTACTGTTTATTTTCAAATTTTCTTCCCTATGAACTTTCCTTGAGATTTTCAACCTTTTTTTCTGCCCCCACATTTCTCACACACCCCTCACTTTTCCGTACCTTCTGTCACTCAACTTGTGCGCTCCCTCATTCCTTCCACTGCATTTTTTCTCTCTTCTCTTTGTTTTCTTTTCTTTCCTTCAAATTTCTTCTACTTGTTTTTGTTTTTTATTTTTGTTTTGTCTCTCTATTTCTAGTATTTATTAAGACGTGTATATCTCTCTCCCTTTGCTTTCCACTTTCTCTTTATTCTCTTCTTAATTCCTTCTCTCTCTTTCTTTTCTTCCCTTTTTCCCTCTCCACTTTTCATCACTTCAAATTCTAATAACCCCAAATAACTGATACACCAAATCAAAACCTTAACATACCTTCATCCTCTTTCTTCAACATGACTCTGTCACCAACGAAGAAACACACTCACCGCATCAACCTTACCAAAGAAAACACTCCCAACCATCCATTTCCCAAAATAGTCACTATAACATACACAGACAAAGACGCTACTGACTCCTCCAGTGACGAAGAAGAACTTTCAAAACGCAACCGAACTAAAAAGTTTGTTAACGAGATTATCATCGAGCCATGCGGTGGCCGTGGTAACAACAGCGGCGGTGGAGGCGTTGTTCCGAGGAAGAGAAACAGAACTACCACTGGTGGAAAAACAAGAGCTCCGGTGACTCGGCAAGTCACCTCCGGGCAGAAATACAGAGGAGTTAGGCAGAGGCCATGGGGAAAATGGGCGGCAGAGATAAGAGACCCGTCGCGTGGCGTGCGCGTGTGGCTTGGCACGTTTCAAACTGCTGAAGAAGCTGCTCTTGTGTACGACAACGCGGCTATTAAGCTGCGTGGTCCTGACGCGCTAACTAATTTTATAACTCCACCTGCCACGTGTCAAGAAAAATCTCCCGAAATTGAAATTCCTCCTCAGTTACCGTTACCGGTGAGCGACGGTTACATCTCCGGTAACGAATCTCAATCTCAATCCCAATCTCAAACTCAAAGCACTAAGAGTTTGTTTTCTCCTACTTCAGTTCTACAGTGTTGTTCATCTTCCGAAGAAGTAGCTGAATCCGTTACAACCGATAAAGAATCTGAATCACTCTTTTCAATTCCAAGTGATATATTATTTGATTTCCAAGGTTCTTCACCGGCGAATGACGAGTTTAAGAGCTTCAACACCTTACCGGAGAACATGTTCTACGGCGATATTGATTGTTCGGAGTATTTCAATTTGGATTTGGATTTCGGATTTGAAAGCTTGCATACGCATAAGGATGAAGATTTTTTCCAAGATATTGATGATTTATTTGCTTCTGATGCTCTCGTTGCTCTTTAATTTTATGGATTAGCTATATAATTAACTATAATTAATTAGTAGGATTCTCGTTGTTTTGTTGGCTTCTTAGTCTGCAAATTTTTGTATCAGCGAGAAATAACTATTTATTAAGTTTAACTAATTTCTTTTCTCTCAATTAATTTTGTTTGTTGGTTGTTTTTCATATTTGCGCTGTAATAGAGTACATTAGTACAAGTAATGAATGTTCAGTACTTTGAAGCTTTGAATTATTGTTAACAGTTTTGTTTAATGTTTAATGATTATAATTAATGGTTGTGATTTCTGGTTAAATATGCTTATTTTTAAAACTTAGATGGTTTTAATTTCTTATTAATGTTTTTCATCTAAAATCCAATATTTGTCACAAAAAGGGGAAGCAATTTTATTTAGGCATTGAATTGAGTGGCGGGTAAAGATTGATGGTAAGATAAATAGGACATTATGATGGAGTACGTCCTTCAAACAAGAGACCCACCAAATGAAATTGGTAGGAAGTAGGAACATAACAAAGTTATAACATATGGTAACAGCCCCACCCCACTCACGTGATAGACTGAATAACAGAATGAATACTAGTTGGCTCCAAAAAGTGAAGTATATTATTATGTAAGATTTGTAGATATTCAAGATATTATTAATATATCGTTATCAATCGGTTAGCACAAACGGTTAATTATAGTTGGCACAAACGGTATTGACTCATTAAATCTAAATTAAAATTTAAGTTTTTCAAAGAAAATATATAATATTGTTGTATTAGAGTAACCAAAATAGTTATACTACTTTTAGAAAGCTCGTTGACAAAGTTAGTTAGTTAGTTATATGGTTAAAGTAGTTAGAGAAGTTAAAAGATGTAACCAATTTCTCTTGATGCTAGTTTATAAATAGAAGAATTTTGCACCAGTATACCATCACTTTTTAAATAATATATTAAACTTTAAATTTTTTTCAAATTATACATCAAATAACCTCTCTTTCAAATAACTGTTTTTTATAATCAAAGACCCACCAAAAGGAATAGAGAATTATTTGAAGTGTTAATTGGACTGGTCAATTGAATTGGCAGACAATTTTTTTTTGTTATATTTTATTTTCTTGTGAAAATTTATTCCTACAAAATTTCATGTAGATTGTTTAAAGATGTGGTTTTAAAATAATATGGATTTTGTTAAAATCTGAAGAAAAAAAAATCTACAAGAAAATAAATTGAAATATAAAGGCCCTCACCACTTTAAAAGTATTATTTTAAAAATAAAATGATGGTTTGGTATATAAATTGGAAAGAACGGTATTTTGGTATATAAATTAAATAATGGTGGTAGTTTGGTGAGCAATTATTAATATAAATCAATCATATATTATTAATATATTATTGGATTCATTCTATCAATACAGGAAAATCTTATATCATCTTTTTCTCCTCTCTCTTATACATTCTAGCTCATTCAATAAGGTATCAATTGCATATAAGGGACCTCTTCCAAATCAGAATTATAGAGATATATTTGTAAATGTCCACTATGAGGCAACACGGGGCCAAGTCTCAATAGACATTCACTCTAGAATATACCTCCCAGATGTAATTCACACTATATAGGTGGCTATCCCAGTGAGAAACGTGGAGCTTGATGTGTACATAACATATAACTGCATGTGCAAAAAGTCTTGGTCATGATTCCCTAAAGAGTAGACAGCCAATAACTTTTTTTGTCAAGGTGGAGCGATTCCTACTTCTAAGGAATCCATAAATCCAGGCATATAAGCCTCTATAAATAACTCTATTTGAGGGTTTAGAAGGGATGTTCTTAATACACATAAAAGGTATTATGATGACAAATGATAGTTGAGATGAAAAGTATTCATTGGAAGGATTTCATGTAGAATAAGCCAATAGAAATGCTAAATATTCTTAGAAATTTTCATTTTATATACTCAATTCCAACCGTGATGAGGTGTTACTATAATCATTTATATAATCAATTCCAATGGTAATATGAGTTCGATGAATAGATTATTTATTTAGTATAATGATGATCATTACTATTATAATAACAATGATTAAAACATTGGTGATAAGTTTGTAATTTACCTGAATATTACTATTGAGTTCACACACTTATTCACTTACTTGCACATTAAGTAACATAAAAAACCCTTTATGCATAGAATGAACACTGTCTTATAAATGTGAGTTGATCCTAATTTATATCTTTTTGAATGAAATATGTTTAATGAATCAAAAGAAAAGAAGAAATAATCAAAATTCATGCTAGAAAGGAGCAACAAACTAAAGCATTGGAGGCCAAAGTCAGGCCAAATTCATTGGACAAATTTATCCTTGATCAACGAATATGAGGTAGAAGGTTCAACTTGCAAAATATGACAAATTCACTAGGCGAGCCACATTTCTCCCAAAAAATTTAAGGTAGTTCTGAGGTGTTTGAAGATAACTTTGTCAGGAAGAAAGCTCTAAACATTGAATGCTTTAGGAAAGTCTTCCTTCTCCTAGCAAATGAAGACATATTTTAAATTCTATAAATAGATGCTTTATGTCATAAGTTGTATATTGATCACTTCAATAAGAATATTATAATTTCAAAGGTGTCGTTGTTCATTGTTGGAGATTGTTTATCACTTCAATATGGAAACAAAAGGTTATTAGTATGATTATACATAAAATGCATGACGATCAATATATCCTTTTACTTAATGTAAGGTATGTTTGTGAACTTAAGAATTGTTTTTTATCCAAAAGCATGTTCATTTATTTAGGCTAATGTACTACAATTAAACAGGGAATGTTGAAAATTTTGTATGATGCCACTACTACGGAAAAACCCTTTCAAAACGGTTGGAAAAAGGATACCATCACGTCGGTCATATCGTTGTTAAGTAAAGTGTCGTTGTAAGTTCATTGTTTCTACAACGGTCTGGAAATCGTTATTGAAAGCTAGTACATGCGTCACATATCACAACAGTTTGGCTTATAAACCGTTGTGATAAATGCACTTAGGTACTAGGTTCGAAACCCATCAACAACAAATTATGTAAAACAAAAATTACCTTTAATCTCTGTTACAATAGATAATTGTCGTTGAAAGTACCCAGATTTTATTATATTATATATAGATTGCTTGTTTTCCATACACCTCACTAAAGAAATACAGTGATTCAAATTGATGAAGAAGTCTATAATTTGAAAATTAAACTATTCTTGAAAATCAACTTAAACAAACCATTGTTGTTTTCTGATTGCATTTGTCTTATTGTGCATCTCACATTATTTTACATATAATATGGTATATTGACCTGACTCCTTAGATGCATCGCTATCTTTGATTATAGTTAAATTTCCATAATAATAATTTATTGCATAATCTGCCTCATCATCATCAGTTATCATCGTAATTTTTATAATCATAATTTTTACGATTATAAGTGTTGATGGCGAGAAAGACTATCCGATAAATTATATTTAATGAAATTTAACTATAATCGAATACAACGATGCATCTAAAGAGCCAGATCATTATACCATAATATATGTAAAAGAACATGAGATGAACGACGAGACGCATGCAATTCAAAAACAATAATGTTTTGTTTAAGTTGGTTTTCAAATACAACTTAATTTGCAGATTATAAGTATCTATGTCAATTTAAATGAATGTATTTTAAGTGAGGATTAGGGAAACAAACAATCTACATATAATATAATAAACTCAAACAACATCATACACAAGAACCAGATATTATAAATTTATCAACAAAACCCTAACCGCATACAAGATCACAAACTATGTTAAACTATTTCAAGAACGCACATTTGATTGAAAATTATCGCAGAACTATGAATTTCATCTAGTTTGTGAAACAATGAAAAATAAATACAATATGGATGAAGTTTCCACAATGACTTCATATTTCTTGTATTTTTTCCATTTCTACACAAACCATATGAATCTTATAAACTCATATTATACGCTTGCTATCACCGCTTGCTATCACCATGTATCATCCCCTTAATATGCAAGAAAACATAACAAACTTCAACAATGAGCATCTTCAGTTGAAACCAAACCCTAAAACCATAATCCAGTGAAGAGTAAAGAGAGATCAAAAGATATAGCAGGAGAACATACCATATTCGTCGACGTCGTAGTGTGAGTTGCACCATATGAAGATATATTAAGTTCATATAATATGTGTAGCCATGATGAAAAATACAAGGTGGGTGAAGTTTCCATCAAAGCTTCATGCTTCTTGTACTTTCTTTTCATAGCTAAACAAACATTATGTACGATAGTGAAAGTATGGTCTTTGTTAAGGTAGTGGAGACGAATATGAAAAATGAGAACAATCAACAAAAACAACATGCAACAAACAAGATAATGGGAAATATCTAGCAATAGATGAAAGAGAAATAATAACTTAATGTATGAAGCACAAGATTAACGGATAATGGTGAATAAGAATAGAAAAAATGGGTTCTAGGGTTTTGCTATGAAGGAAACGATGTCACTGTCAATAAGTGAAAGTTAATTCGCTTATATATGGGTAAACAATTTCACAACAGTTAACAATAAGGATTGTAATGATAAGTATTTATTTATAATAAATATATCACAACGGTTAACCAGAAGAATCATAGTGATATCCCTTTTATTTGTGAATTTAAAATAAATAAATAAAAAGGCGCGCCTTAACGTTAAAGGAATAAAATATTTTATGACGTTGAGGTTCAAACTGATGAAAGTTTGATTGTATCACAACGGTTGGTTCTGTAACCGCTGTTATATACTAATAATTTTTAATCAAAAAACAAAATAAATATGGTAGTGTCTTAGTATAGACATGTCATCACGGTGTAGGGAAAAATCTGGTGACCATGGCGTTGTTGAATGCACGTTTTGTAGTAGTGTGTATTGATTATGGCTGAAGGATCTAAAATGTGTGGGTTATATATTTTAGATGTTTCCACTGATGTTGTCCATGCATTATTAGCTAGTGAAAAATTTCATGACAAAGCAGAGCTATGTTATTCGAGATTAAGACATGTTAATGAAAATGTTTGGTTGAACAAAATAGAATTTTTATGACATTGCATACTAGGAAAACAACATTGGTTGATGTTTAACGGTGGTATGCATAATCTTAGTAGATCTTTTGAGAATGTTCACTCGAATCTATAGGTTTTGGAAAGGGTGAAAATTATTTTCCTAATTATTATTGATTTTTTTTCTATAAGAGTATATGTCTACATTTTAAAGAGTAAAAAGGATACCTTTGAAATGTTAAAGGAATATTGTAATCTTATAAGAAATCAATTGGGAACTAAATTGAACGTGTTGAAAACTAACAAGGGCTTGAAGTTTATTTTGGAGAAAGTTTAATGAGTTAAGTAGAAAACAAGGTTTCAAGATATATAAAACTGTTTCTTGAACACCTCAATATAATGGCCTAAGTGAATGCACGAATAAGACTATTTTGAAGAGTGTAAGGTGCATGTTTTCTTGGATGTCATTACCAAATAATTTTTGGGGTAAACTTCAAGACACATATGGAGGTTTATAGTGGTAAACCGATAGACTACTCAAATTTGAAGATTTTTTTTTGGAGTTTTGGAATTATCTTGTATCAAGCAAGACAAGATTAATTTTAGGCCTGTAAATTGTGTCTTTGTTGGTTATCCTGAAAGTGTGAAGGTTTAAAAGTCATGGACGATCAAAATTTATCATAAGAGGGGATGCTGCTTTTGATGAAGCCCGTAAGAAAATGAAGTATAAAGACCTAGAAGTGAAAGAAATAAAAGTTATAGTAAATAATACTTGGTTTAAGGCGAAGGTTCCTACTACTGATACTAGATATGAATAAGAAGTTGAGACTTCCGTTTTTTTACCCATGATAGAGTTATGATGGAGATACGAGTAAGAAGTTGAAACTCTCGTTTCTAATTCTATTGGTATGTAACCTATAATGGCTCCTAATTAGTTTAGACTCTCTTTAGAGGTACAAATATGCTTAAATTATTATTTTCTTTACTTTAAATATGGATGAAGATTTGCAAGACTCGGAACCAAAGACCTTTAGGGAAGCATTCAAACGACAAGATAATAAAAAAATGGTTGAATATGGTGAATGATGCGATGCATTCAAAGTTGAAGAGTTGTTTTAAGAGCTTGTGAGACTACCTAAAAACAAAGGGTGGTTGAAATGAAATGGATCTTTAATAAGAAAAGTTATTCCAAAAATTGAAAAATCAAGGTTTAAGGAAATGCTTATATCAAAGAATTTTACTCTGGTTGAGAGGATTAATTACAATGAAATATTTTCACATGTGATAAAACATTGTTTTATAAGGGTACTTATGTTAATTGTGTATCAATATAATCTTGATTTGGAACTGATGGATATAAATACAACTTTCTTCATATAGACCTTAAAGAGATGATCCACGTGGACTAACCTGGAAGTTTTGTAGATGACAAATCAATAGTATGAATATTGAAGAAATCTTTGTATTGGTTGAAACAAAACTCAAGACAATAATATTGCTGGTTTTGACGAATTTTTTCTTTAAGCATGGTTTTGTGAGGAGCAATTTTGATAGTTGTGCATACATATTTGTTGACCAAGTGACTTCAATCACAAGAGATAGTGAATTGTGTTATTTGATTTTTGAATTTTTTTCACAAAATGATTGAAAATAATGAGATAAAGATAGAAATATCACAAGGCGCACAACAACCTGACTATGGAGAAATGGGCACACGTCCATGGGGCACTGGGTGTGCTGGACACATGACATATCCATGGAGTAGGCGGTTGAGTCGCGAGGCGGACGAACTCGTCGAGTCGCGAGGCGTACAAACTAGTCGTGTTTTGAGTTTGTAATATTTTCACTTTTCAACACCACCAAGCGTGCAACTGCCTGACTGTGGGGAAATGGGCACACGTCCATGGGCACTGGGTGTGTTGGACACATGACATATTCGCGGAGTAGACGGTCGAATCGCGAGGCGGACGAACTGATCGAGTCGCGAGGCGGACGAACTGGTCGTGTTTTTAGTTTGTAAATCAAGTTTATTAGATTTCAGGTCTTTTATAAATGTAGTTCTCTATCACTTTTGTTGCACATAGTAAAATCTTAGTGAAAGAAATTTAGAGAGACAAAGGGATAGATTCTTAAGATTCATGATTTTAAGAATTAGAGGATTGTGAAACACTTTAAAAAAAATAGTTTGTCCAATTCATATATTTAGAGAAGAAAAGAATCTCAAACACTTAGGGAAAAAAATAAGACATATTATTATAAATTGGAAGACGGTTTTCTTGTAACACTTAAAAATCTTTTTTATCATTTATAACAATTCTTAAAGTATAAAGGATCCAAAAACTGTTCTCTCCTCAATAGTAGACTTGTTTGATCGAACTAGACAAAAGAATTTCATGGATACTTGTCTTTTATTTTATTATTGTTTGTGAATTTATTAATATTATTTGATACTTTAATTTTGACTTGAGATCATTTATTTGAGTTGTTATTATTTTCGGTGTGATTCATAGTATCAAATTTCAAAACATAGATCAATCCGCATACACAAGCTGCATAACCCGTGGTCAAAAAGCCAGTCTGAGTTTCATATGCTTATAAAACTAGCTCTAAGATAAAATGTCCAACACTTGAAAAATCAAAACAATTCTAAATGACATATTAAAGTGAATTTGATGATGGAGACGAGGAAAGTAAAACTCACTTTGCCGTGCTTAATTTAAAATTTTCAAACATGAAACAGGATTTCTTCTTTATTCTCCTAAAAGTTCCGGTAATATAAAATGAAAATAAAAAATTCCTTTTTTTTTATAAACTTTTTCTGATGTAATTAAGAAGGTAATTTGGGTGTAGACAGTAGACAGATAATAAAACAAAGGATAACGGCAAAAGTTTTGGTTGCCTCAAAAGCCAAAAAATGAAAAACCAATGAGGTTCTTTAGCGTGTTTATAATTTCTTTTAGGCCAAATGAAGGCCTGCTATGAATAAAAGCAAAAGAAAAAACAACAGAGGGGTCTGTTAAGAGGTCAAGTGGCATATGGAATTGGGAGAGTGAAAGCAACATGAAAAATGGTTTCAGTCTTTGAACATTGAACCTAATTTTCTGACACTGGCAGAGGGCTGAGCAAGTGGCACGATGAGGTGCAGTACTTTTTATGCCGTGCCACTAGTAGCTCAACCAAAAGCAGAGTACTAGCATATTTCATCTTGGACCATCTTTGTGATTCTTTCAACACTTTACCATTGTTTTTAAGAAACAACATAGTGACAATAATATATTGTATCACTCATGTTATATAACTTCAATCCCAGTTCTAAAATAATATTCAAATTCATCTCAACTTTGTTGAATCGTCTATTACTTGTTCCCTACAAAATTTAAAAATATTATAATTTTACAATTTCTTAATTTAAATTCAAATTTGAGTCAAATAATTGATTTACAAATTTAATTTAAGTATCAATCTCAAATGTAAATTTATGTTATTGTCTATCAAACATGAATTACCATTTATTTTATGCAATACATCAGTCCAACTAATAAAAATCAATTATATCAATCACATAGAAGAGAAAATATAGTATTTTCAAATTCTGCAACTTATCAATGTCATAATACAACAATAACTTCTATTTATTGTATTTGATATCATTGTCACCCATTTTAAAAGAAAATAATATGAACTTTCTTATATTCTTTAAATAATGAAAAGCAACGTCATTTTAATTAAAATAAAACTTAAACCGTCGTTTTTTTCCTGTTTTTATCGATTTTCTTTGGTTCAATTACATACTCGATCTAATAATTAAACCAGATCGATTACCACTCTAGTTCTCGGTTCAACCGATCCGACCGACCGATTCAATTCAATTTTTAAAACTATGTTAGTAACTATCAAAGTTTTGTTGGACCGCATATTATCAGGTTACAATTATTGGGTTTTTCAGGTCATATTCCAAAAGGTGTGATTATTGTTGTAGCCTTAATAATACTAGTTATTTTCAAAAGTATCTTATATTAAATGGTTGTATAATTTTCAATGGGAAACTATTGAAGAGTTGATTAAGCTCTTGCGAGGATGATAGAGTTAAATCACTATATATCATGTGTAATCTTCCCTCTCTCTCCCCAATCTCTCTCTCATTTTCTCCCTAATTTTGTATGCTTATGTTTGTATCGCTTTTGTAGAATACGGAGTATGGTAAGGTACCATATGCTTAGTTAACCTATGATATAATAATAGTTATTATTAATTTTCTAATATTTATAAAATATAATAATAATAAAATTATGTTTATTATAATAATATTATTATTGAGTTGGGCTTTTAGCTTGAAGTCCACATAAATAGTTCTATAAAAAGAACCCTTGTGTGGAAACTAAAAGGTGGTTGTTGTTGAAACCATGACCGTATTATATTTTCCTCTACGTCACTCAAAGCCTTCAATCGTAATCAGCTAACACTGTGACTAAAGGAAGTTGTTCGTGTGGACTGAGTAGAGACATTGTTCATCGTACAACGCTCGTGATCATTCATCGTTTCAGATTCAAAGGTTTCATCGCCACAAGAGGTAACCTTTCTATCACAAATCATGATCTTTCGTAAGGATCTCTAAAGGGAAATTTTTGTTTTCCGTTGCATTTATATCGATAATTTCTCTTCAGTGGCATCAAAGCCACTTACGAAACTATGAGTCTGTTAATTGTTTATTGGGATAAATATACAAAACCCCCCTGTCATTAGGGCGTGATTTGGTTTTCCCCCCTTTAAATTTTTTTTTAATAGAGACCCCCTCATAAAATCAAAAATCAGATTTTACCGCCCCCTGTTACCCTCAATGATGACTGGGTTGCTGACTGTACTTCACTGAGGGTAATAGGGGGCAGTAAAATCTGATTTTTGATTTTATGAGGGGGTTTTTATTAAAAAAAGAAAGAATACTAAATTTTAGGTAGGTTTGTAACCTCCAAAATCAAACTTTTTTTTTTTAATTAAATCTTTTATCCAAGTATAGAAAAAAATGTCAAATATAACGATTACAAGTGGATCTCACATTTCTTAAACAAGTGTGTTGCATCTACATGAAATATCAATTTACACACTTTAACGAGAATGTAATAAAATTGTTTTTTATTGACGGGGGAATGTAATAAAATTGTTAAAAAATATATATTTACCGAACTAGTTATTTTATAAATTATTCGTGTAATTTTCTCCTTTGTAAATAGAAAATAAATAAAGCACGGTTCAATTATAATTTTCCTGCTACCGTACGTCATGCAAAATATCTACAACTTCATTGTCATATTGGATCAAATTGTCTACAATAACAGAACTACACCTCAATCAGTAAATCAAAACTGTTGGATGATGATTGGATAACTCATATTTTAAGCTCAAGTCTTTGCTGTGAGGTCTTTGCCTTGCCTTTTGATTCTAGCCAAGATCTTAATTTGGCTTCCATGTCAACATTAGTTTTTGGCGTCTCAAGTTTATGAGCTGAATGTACAAAATTAGAGACATGCCTTGATCGAGCAGCCAGACCAACAGTATTAACAGATTCTTGGTACTCTCCTGGATTCTGAAATTTAACAAAAAGGGCTATAAGTAAAAACTAAATCTAATTAATGTGTGTCTATTGGACCTGGATACTAGTTATTTCAACCAAATTTGTTCACAGAATCTATTTCAACAGCTAGGAAGATCAAACAAGAGGAAAATAGAAACACAAAAACCTCAACACGGAAGAAACACAAACTTCAACAACAGCTTGTACAAGATAAAAGACAACTTCAAGAAAGATAGCTGAGAATTGAAAATAAAAATTATTTAATAGAGATCACCATAATTTCCCAGAATGTTCCAGAATGTTCACATAAATTTTGGTAGAAAAGTGATTGTTAATAGAAACTAATTAGATAGAATAATTATATACAAATCCACAATTGATCACTAGCATGCAAACTTTTCATTTCTAAATCTAACTACTTTAACTCCAAGGATGCTGTTGTAATTTAACAACAATCTATCATCACTCTTATCTCAATTTACTCGGGTGTTTTCTCTTATTGTCTTCCAAGTTTTAAATATAACTATTTTTCTCTTACTGTTTTCTCTTAAGTAAATAGAGGAAATTATTTAGAGGAACCATTGAATGCAACCAGGACAAGGAAATTATTTAGAGGAACCATTGCTCCAGAGATGGAACCATTGAATGCAGAGATATGACCACAAATTTTGAAGGATTCTTGAAACAAAAGGATGCAAACATTTTTCACGCGCCAAGCAGTTTTGATATGAATGGTAGTATATTGAAACAAAACGAAACGAAATAGTTTATGCTTTTTGTCAAATAGGTTATGTGCAATAAACAATTCAATCCGCAATTTACTGACAGAGATGAAACTGAAACAAAACGAAATAGAAGCAGATTCGAACACAGAAATGTACCCGAATCGGAGAAAATGCGTTGCGGAAAGCGAATAGAGATCGTGCTGGAATCAAACAGAACACCGCTCCACCGCCCGAAGCCCTTTAATCACGGGAACCGCCGGAAACCTGCAAAAATACAAACCTGTAAAATTAAATCCTATTTCCATCGCACACTAATTAAATCCTATATTTTGAATACACAGACGCAGAAACTCAAAAACAAAGAAACTCACAACAATGGAACCTCAAACCGTAAATCCGAGAAGTCAGTAACAAACCAGGAATCGCAACGCTCACCCTCCCTTAAACGCAAAGCCGCAAACCATGACTCATCACCCCTTTAAACCGCACAAATCCATGAGCGAACCTCCGCTCCAAACCACAAAACTGAAGATCCAAACAAGAAATACACAAGCCGCGGGTGAAGAGCGAGACCGTTTTGGAGAGAAATTACACCCGGATTTGATAAAGAAGGTGTGTAATTAATGTGCAAATATGGTTGAAGAAGGAAATTAATATGGATTGAAGGTGAGGATTTGTTTTTGTGATGCAGAGAATGGTGGTTCGTGGGTTTTTGTTGTTGATGAAGGTTGAAGAAAGTAATTTTGTTGTTGATGAAGGTTAAAAAACTAGGATTAAATAAATGCAAAATATTACACAGTCAACTTCAATTGTCCAGTCACCCTTGTCCAAGTCATCAGTGAGGTAAAAAGGGGTAGTAATTTCTGATTCTGGGTTTTATAAGGGGGTGTCAATTAAAAAAAAATTTAAAGGGGGGAAAACCAAATCACCCCCTAATGACAGGGGGGTTTTGTATATTTATCCCTTGTTTATTTTATGTTATTTTTGTTTTAATTGGATTAAAACAAGTAAAAATTAAATCAAATCCGGATATTGAATTTTTGGCGTTAGATTGTGTACGGTTTGGATGATTGATATTGACCATGCTTCGGAATTCGACAATAATATGGTGAAGCAGCGATATGTCAATCGTCCATAAGTTACACATATATGATCAATCTAATTCACATGAGATATGATTAACTTTGATGCAAAGATGGTATATTGGATATACTATTTTATTTCATCAATTCAAATCACGTAATGCTTATCATTCGTTTGAGCGATCTGTGGTTATCTGCTTTAGAATCCGACTTTAGTATGGTGAAGCGATGACATACAGATCAATCATACTGGATTATTAATCATGGTGTTTTGATGGTATGAAATTATTGTATTAAGGTTTTGACGGTACAAGTGTTGCGTTGTTGATGATGGCTGCGGTCTATGAAGTCAAATATTCTGTAAGTGTGATTGTTACCATAAAACGTGTGACAGTCGTCATAGTCAGCAGTGTGAGGGTCGTCACAGGAAGTAGTGTGACGGTCGTCATAGGCAGCAGTGTGACGGTCGTCATAGGCACTGTGACAGTGCAAGGGTTACGTCAATATAATTTGCGCTTTAGGTTATGACTTTGCCGAAAATTCAATTTGATTTATTTAATTAACAGGATTTAAATTAAAAATAATAAAATTTGTTTATTATTTTTCTTGTGGTGATCAGTTATGGTCTTAGTTTATTTTTCATTGTTTTGGATTTTATAAATACGACCTGTGTGTCGTGCCTCTCTCTTATTCTCATCATCTAACTTCTTTTCTCATCTTACTCCCTCATATGTAAAACGAGTTTTCCTTATGTAATGTATTATTATGAAGAAAGAGAAGTCTACAAAACAAAGAAGGACAACCTTGTAGATTTTGCTTGGAGAAGTGAAGATCATTATTAGGTTTAGCTTAAGTTCTCTCATTAGCTTGGGAGAACTATTGCACCGAAATATGAGGATTTTCCTCAAACATGAAAAAAAAGAGCTCTATGTCTTAGAGACACCTCTTCCTAATGAAGAGTCTCCTAGTTCTGCTCTTAAGTTTGAAAGAGATGCTTATAAGAAGCATGTTGATGATGCCAATGAATCTGCTTGCCTAATGCTGGCTACCATGAAATCTGAATTGCAAAATCAACATGAAAACATGGTATCGTTCGATATGATCGAACATCTGAAGATGCTCTATCAATAGCAGACAAGGCATGGAAGGTTTGAAGTTTCAAAAGCCCTTTTCCAAGCCAAGCTAGCTGAGGGAAACCCAGTAGGTCCCCATGTATTCCAGATGATTGGGTATGTGGAGAATCTTGAAAGATTGAGTTTCCCCTAAAAAAGGAGATTGTAACTGATTTGATCCTGCAATCATTGTCTGAGAGTTTCAGTCAATTTGTCCTTAATTTCAATATGAATGATATGGATAAATCTCTTCCTGAATTGCTAAGCATGTTAAGAACTGTTGAGAAAAATCTGAAGTCAAAAGGGAAATCCATTTTGATGGTCAGTATTGGAAAGAAAAAAAACAAAAGGCCCACCAAGCAAGGTGGTAAATGGAAAGGAAAGGAAGTTTCCAAACCCAAACATATTGCACCTGCTTTGAAGCCTAGTCGAGGCATATCTAAGGAGGCCATTTGCTTCTATTGCGGTAAGACATACACTAGAAGAGAAACTGCCCAAAGTACCTAGAAGATAAGAAGAATGGAGTGGAGACTTCAACTTTAGATATTTTTGTTATATAAATTAATTTATCTACTTCTGCATCATGGGTATTAGATACTATATGTGGTTCTCACATTTGTACCAATGTGCAGGGACTAAAAAGGAGTAGAGATTTGGAAAAATGTAAAGTTGACCTACAAGTTGGCAATGGAGCAAAGGTTGCTGCTTTAGTCGTAGGAACTTATGTTTTGACTTTACCTAGTGGTTTAATAATTCAGTTAGAGAATTGTTATTATGTACCTGCAATTAGCAGGAATATTGTTTCCGTTTCTTATTTGGACAAATTTGGTTTTTCATTTATAATAAAACAATTATTGCTCTATTTATTTAAATGATATATTCTATGCTACCGTACAAATGAACAATGAATTGTATATCCTTGATCTTGAAATGCCAATTTATAACATTAATACTAAAAGGATGAAACCTAATGAGTTAAATCCAAGTTCCCTTTGGAATTTTCGCTTAGGCCATATAAATGAGAGGCACATAAATTTATAATCGTAGAAATACAATGTCTAATTCCCATATATGGCGCCAATGTTTTGCGTGAGAACGAGATAAGAATCGAATATGTGAAATTGATCGATATGTTGCAGTTGTTCTTCGATTATGATATGGTGGATGAAGTTAACCTACAATGTGATCACTTCGACGACCAAGTTAGTGCAGAGACTCAATAGTGGAATATCAAATGGAAGTGAGTGTATATAAAAGTGGCATGCTAAGTGTAACACCCCATTTCTACCAAACGATTATATTAAAATCAGAGTATTAAAAATCAATCGACAAGTACATAAAACATGATGCTACATTTTTCAACTTATAAAAACTTCATTAATTTCATGAGAATTGATACATAACACTTTCGGTTCATAAAAACTAAAAACAACACTTTTATTCATTTATGCAATCGAGTTTGACTTATACAACTACGCAGCGGAACTTCAAATTATTCAAGTAGACATGGTATAACATGTTATTCAACTTAAAACAACTTAATAACAACATAATCATATTTAAACAACTTAACAACAACAACTAAAACAACTAAACATCCATTCCCCGAGTGTTACGTATCAGAGCACCGACACCGACTCAAACTAATGAAGATAACCATCTTCCTGCAAGCTACCTGCACATTACCAACATAGGGGTAACATTCAAACAGAAGGGTGAGATATCGACAATTATAAACGATGAATGATAAACAATACACAGATAAATGTTTATACACGTATCACCATATCACCCACGCAACAATAACTAAAACCACTTATCACAACTTAACAACTTATCAACTTGAACAACTTAAGCAACATAATCGACATAAATAGCACAACACATATACGACTCGACTATGCAGATGCAGTTTTTAACATTCTGTTATTGATACGAGTTTATTACACAACCTGCCAATTTTCTATTTTCTGATGAACTCTATCTATCATGGGATTTTAGACTTACTACTTGTTTCTGTCAAATTTCCAAAACAATGTTACTATCAAACTGCTCTACTTCTTCTTCGCAACTTCTAAAAGATGCCTCCTGATTTAAGAAAATCGGTTTTACGAAAAATATTGTTTTCAATAAAATTACTTCATTTATTTTAAAGAGTTTATTAAATAACAACCAACATGAAACACACTCAGTATACTGATACATTTATTCTCCCCTCACTGCAGACATATGGCGTTCGCCATAACTTCCTCCTCACACAAAATGGCGTTCGCCATTTCCCTTCTCACGATGGATGGCGTTCGTCATTTCTCCACGCACACTAGATGGCGATCGCCATCTGCCCTAATGACTTCTCGTCACCAGCTTCTCTTCGTTCTGGGTGATTCGTTTCACCCACACTTCTACGCAATTGAGGTTTCGTCCCCGAATTAATACTTTTCAACAACTAATCTACTAACTCATAAAATCGATCAACAAAATTAACAACATCATATAAGAATTCAACATGAATTGACAACAATCATCAACCAAACACAGTATACACAAATATCCCAAACCTAATATCATTTATCAACCAAACACAGTATATATAAAATTTATATTTTAAAAAATTAAGTAAAATTAAAAAGATAGTAAAAATTAATATTTTAACTTTCAAATTCACAATCAATTTGAAAAATTAATTATATAAACAAAAAAAAAATACTTGGTCGTTGTTATATGATAAATTATATTCGTTGATAATTTTTATAAATAATAAAATAAAATAAAAAATACATAATTTAGGGTTTAATACATAACCCTTAAATTAAAACACATAAATGCAGTGCAACTTTCTAATAAAATCCAAACATATACTATATTATATAGATTTTAGTTTTATAATTTATAAAATCTAACACCTATAATTTAAAACTCCAATTTTTTCGAAGGCTTTTATAAATCTGACCAGTTTGCAAAAGATTAAAATCGACCTTTAGTATTAGATTGTAGACGTTTGTTTGTTTAGTAGATTGTTTGTCTTGTGTGTGTCTAAACTATCTATTAACTATTGAAAATTATGGAGCATTTTACCTAAACAAAATTATATATTGAGATTAATACTTGACTTTGAACCGATAGTAAGGGAGATTGAAATTTTGGAAGAACTTGGAAGATTATATGTTTGACGGTTAGAGGTGCTACATTTTGCGGTGTTGGAATTGTATGAGAGGTATCTAATTAAGGCTAGAGTCTCCTCAATCGATGTGAGAAATGGAGCCTCCCTCACCGATTATGGAGTGTTGGTTACGACAGTTGGCGGGACGGTGGCGTTGCGTGTGTTGGCCAAACAAGTTTATTTTGATGCTACCATGACAACAAGGACTGGATCGATGACCTTTTCCAGAAAGAGATCAGTGTTATGAAAGAGACAAGATTAATGATCTGAGATTGTGGTGAAGAGATGGCGGATCTTTGTGAAAATTCAAGAAAACCAGAAATCGAAGCTCATAATCGGCGAGAATATTTTGTACAAGAATCAGATATAGGTAAAGATCAAGTGAATTTATGCTCTGATGCAGTGGATTGAATTTTCAGTATGGTAGAGCGAGAATGGATATGCAAGGTTATTACTACAACACCTAAGTCAGAGAATGAATAAAAAAGTAACTTGAAAGTGTGAATTCGAAAATACCTAAAATGACACGTGTTGTACTTTATATAAGTCTGACGGTCTAATACCTTATACAAATGATTGTTCGATCAAATTCAATAATAAAAGTGTACTAAAGATTTGAATCACATACCTTCACTTAGATTAAAATCTTACCTAATTTATGCGTCTTTCCACACAATGTTTGTTATTGACCGTTTCTTTTGAAGGCTTTATGAATTCTTAAAGAAAATTATTAACTTAAATTTATTTACCGAAGGTCTAACTTTTTTTTTTTATAGATTGGCCCTCTCTATAGCAGCGCCACATATATTAGGAACGCATGATGTACACCATGGACCATGATCCTCAGTTAGCAAACATGCTTATTATACTATATACACAAACGTCTTTTTCCTTGTTCAGTAACACATAACTATGTAACAGGAAGTAGTATGTTTTATACCACAAATTAGAGTCATCATCATGCGCAATGTTAAGATACTTAATGATCTGATCATGGCATGTCAACATCATATATATGTTATGTCATTTTCGTGTAGATTTAGGATGTCATGTTTCATATATTCATATAAAAACTCGGGCCTGCAGAATTGTCTTATCTACAAACACGAGTAAGATTTTTCAAAGCTCAAGCCCACTTGGGCTTTATTACAGCATTCGCATTCTCACCCAGATTTGGTCCCCTACAATGTATCCATTTGAATTGATTACTTAATTAATGATCTCTTTTGAATTCAAGAGTCACAAGGTAAAGAAACCAAACACACCGTACAGAAAAACAACAACACCAGAAAATCCAAAACATACGGATGATTTTCTGTTATTTTGAGGTCCCCTGAATATTGAATCTGAGCCATACACGTAGGATGATTTAGTGCAAGTGTATACAACATGGTGATTTGGTTGGGTCCCACGTGATACGTGTTATACAGCTAAGCCCATTCACATGATTGTGACTACAATCAGAATCAGTCCCACATATTAATCATCCCTTGACCACTTTATACTTTTGCAATCAATTTTCTTTTTTTCTTCCCACATCAAACACTATTAATACACTACATTTTTTCTATTTTATTTTTACTTAAAGAATTTGAGGGCATAATAGTTAATTCATTTACGATATGGGTGAAAGATATGGATGTGGGGGTCAAACGTAAATTGTTCATGTTATTTTCTGGACCTTAATAGTTATGGGTATCACTTAACCAATTAGAAAGTATCGAGATGGCACCCCTCAATTAGATTTGATACTCCATATATGTTTATAATATAAAAAATATTCTCTCTCATTTTTTTCATTAATCAAAATTTATTTAAAAAGTTTTCAATCGGAAAAAATTTCGTAAGTCATATAAAAAATATGATATATGTTTTTAAAATTAAATGAAAAAACTAGTGTGTAGTAATAAATTTATAGAATGTTTTTAAAAATCTGGTGTATGGTATATTTTTGCACACCTTTTAGAATTTGATAGTGTTAGTAGTACAGGGATACGTGATACCCCTAAATTAATATGGATGACCAGAGGCCTTGAGTAACTTTTAACCGTTAGTGTTTGTTCGTGGTGGCGAGAGGCGATGTTCGGTGGTGTTTATAGTGGTGAGAAATGACCAACTCACGTGAGGTGAGGGATTTTGTGTTTATGGATTACGTTGGATAAGTTATGATTTGTCCTTCTCTCCTGCTAATGAATAAATATTTATAGAGATATCTTAGGTCTAGGGTATCCTTGGAAATGATAATTAATCATTCAACCAATAATGGATTGTTGATCAATCTCTATTTCTTAGGGAGATGTGTTGGACTATTGTCTCTGATTTCTCTCTGACCGATGAACGTCTTTTACTACGTTTCCACGAACGGGCGAGTACAAGACACCTAGGGTAAGACAATCCCCTGTAGAGGGAGGCAAATCGAATTCTTCCCTTAAGGGCAACCAGTAATCCCCCCTAATAGGTCTCTACATAAATATATCGGTACATTATTATTTTTGAACAATTGTGATTGTGCCGACACTTTTGTAGGATTGTGATTGCACTGACAATTTTGTGTGGTCCATAATGATTTAAAACTTGTATAAATATGTCTCATATGTAGATAACAAAAATATCTCAATGTTGGTATCTCACATTCGTGTACTTCAAAGGCATGAGTCCCCCGGTTGATTTTAGGCTCATAGAGGACACCCCTCTTAATGTTCTAAAATTCAAACTAGATAATCTATTGCTTTATGTGAACAACAAAAAGGTTGTTAATATCGAGTAACGTTCGCCATTGATTTATAATGAAGGGAAGATTAGGTTCAATAAATTTTATTGAAGACAAATGAAGATTTAAGAGTTATGTGGAGCACATTTCACCGATACAAAACAAAGAATCCAATCGAGGTGGATGCGATAGTTTCAAGATTTTTCGTTAATATTATAAAGATGTTGAAACGTCCTAAATCATCTAGTAATATTTAAGTTATGTTCATGTTATTTTCATATTTAGTTATGTTAAGTAATGTTCATTTTAAGTTATGTTTATCCCGCAATAATGTAACACTAATATTCAACTAATGCAATATTAAGATAAAGTGTCAATAATATACAAATATTTAAGTACAAACCCAAAATAATATCAATGACTATAGATAATGAACATACAAATAAAATATACACTGGTCCACCACGAGCAGCGTGTGATATCTGAGATAACCCCGCATAGACCTCACCATACGAGTTTATAAAACGCATAAGCTTATATGAAAGAAATGATACCACCAGCAGTTCGTGTTGGTCAGTCATACTAATTGAAGGTGGTGACACATTCTCTTAAGGTCCCCCATCATTGGAAGGTCCAACATATAAAGATAGATGAGATAATGTGAGGGTGTGATACTCTTTATTGAAAATAATTTTCCATACATTGCCAAGGAAACAATACCTTCATTGAATTTTCTCTAATAGCAATGACATTAGTAATAATAGTGTACTTAAACCATCTATTAATGCCCCCAAATGGCACAACAGGAACTGGTCTAGAAATTCCCTGGACATACCCAAATTTGCGCAAACACCTCTCAAATAAATATTTAGTCGTAGAACTCTCCCATTGTATATAACTTGAAAAATGGCAGTATTATCAAACTTTTGATACACTATATGGTCTACATAGGGTGTCGATTTGACATCATCGACGGTCAGAGCATCAATCATCTTCTTGTACTCCAGAAGACTGTCTAAATGAGAATGCATGGACCTCTATCTAATGGCCCATGAGGAGCCATCAGTGATAGGACAACAATCACACCTATCATAAATGGATGGAAAATGCTCGTATATCCAACATTACATGATAAACACAAATTACATATATGAAATTTCTTTGATATATAAGAATAAAATAAATAAAACATAATAAATATTCATACATGAAATAGACTCATATAGTTGATAAGTTGTGATGTCTTAAAGGCAGATGCCTCTCCATGGTCGGTATATAATATCATCAAAAGAGAGATACCTTTTTTTAGTCTGTAATTGTGATTTTTTTCACACCACAAATAATTGGTTATTGCAAACACATATGAGTGTGTTTGAGTGAAAGTGAAGAGATCTCAAATTTAGGGGAAGTCTAAGTTAAAATTCATGGATAGTATTAAGAAAATAAAATTGAACTTGGAGAGTTTAAATGAGATTGTCATGTATTATTAATTACTTATAATTAGTGAATTTCCTTTCCCTTAGGCTACATCCCTCCATATGTAATTGACATTGCACCAAAATACGTATGTGACGTTGCACCAAACTGAGTTACCAATTATGTGATATTTATTTGTTATTTGTTTTATTATTTTACATTTTATTATGATCATCTTATGTCACATATTGTTTCAAACATTTTGCATGACATCTTATTATTAGCCAAACAAAATATCAATTGGAATCAAATTAAACACCATGTTCTGGTTGGGCGTTTCTAAGGATATCCAATCTATTTCGTTCAAGATGGACAATACCAAAGAAGGAAAATCTATTAATCATGCACCAATTATTTGTAACTCAGAGGTATGCCTAAGAGGGGGTGAATTAGGCCTTTAAGATTTTTCTCGATTTATCACCATTTTTTATTTTATTTTATTTTACTTTCCTTAAGGTTACTAAATTATGAAAACTGTAAAATACAGAAAGTAAAGAACACTAGAAATTTATATTGGTTCCCCTCACAGTCTGAGAGTATTGCAGTCCCCTTTCAACACGAAAGAGATTTCACTATTGTTAGATATTTGTACAAGCCTAAACTCAATACTTATCCTACAATCTTCTAACAATAACCCACCAATAACAACCTCTTGGATTTTACAAGCTTAAAGTCCTATTGATAACAAATATCACAAAGCAGACCTCTTGTATCCATAATTTGGATAACAAGGAATAACCACCCAAGTAGAACAAGAAAACAATATTTTCTTTTCTACTATCTTGAACAACAAGGAATAATAATTCTGATTTTTGTATAAGAGAATAAGATGAAATTTATGAACCTTTGTCAATCTAAATATTGATTTTCTCCTTATGTAACAATCACTATAATAGTTTGCAACAAGTTTTCAATACAAAATAAGAATGAAACTTATATGAATATGAAGGATTGATGCATAAGAGTTTTGGAGGAAATATATTTTTTAGTATGTGTTGATAACTATCAAAGATACATCTGAGTGGAGTTTATTCATGAAATGTTTAAAACTTTCTTTATTATTCTCTACAACGTGAAAAGGGAAAATAGATTGGAAAAATAATTGTCATAAAACATGGAAGAGAATCTGAGAACTTTTGTTTCTCTTGTTTCTATATTACTGAAGGAATTTCCCTTAAGTTCTTTTCACCATCACACTTCAGCATAACAGGATTATCAAAAGGAAGAATCGTACATTGCAAGAAATGGCTAAATTTTAGATCCATGTAAAACATCTTCCATATCACTTTTGGGTAGAAGCAACGAATATTGCTTGTCATATTCACAATTGAGTAACGATTCGGCCAGGTACTAAGGTTACTCAATATATGGAGGGGGATGAAGCCCAATGTTAAATATTTTCATGTGTTTTGTGATGCATTGTAATCATAATCAAAGAAGGAAATTTAATCCAAAGAGTGATAAAAAAAATCTAGGATATTTCATTTACACCAGGGCATATCGCATGTTTTACAAACACATAAAATTTATGATGTGATTTATAAATGTTACTGTTAATTAAGATCAAATTGATGTTATCCTCGAAGGCAAATATTTTGGTCTCACTAGTCAAAATGATAAGCAAGATGTTCCACACAATATTGAGAATAAATTATAGTCAATTGAGGAAGATAAAGATCAGATGATAATGAGAATATTTCTTCTAAAAGAAAAGAATCATCATCAAAGATAAATAAGAATCATCCTATTGAAAATATTATAGGAAACCTATATGAAGGAGTCACTAATAAAGAAAAATATCAGTTAGTTATAGATGAATTATATTAATATGTGTTTTATTTTAAAAATTGAACCCAAGAATGTGAAAGAAGCCCTCAATGATGAATCATGGGTCAATGTGAAGTAGGAAGAGCTAGCTTTGTTTTATAGAAATGAATTATGGAAACTTTATTTTATGAAATATCAAATGGTTATTTTCGATAAGAATTATCCTATTGAAAATATTATAGAAAATCTAGATGAAGGAGTATGGGAACTTGTTCCTGGACCTAATTTTGTAAATATTAGTGGAAAATGGTTATACAAGAATAATCATGGCGAGAATGTGTATGTTACTAGAAATAAAATTTGTCTTGTGGTCCAAGGATACAATCAGATTAAACGGGTTAACTTAATGAAACCTTTTATCTAGTTGTTTGTCTTGAAGCTATCAAATTATTACTTGGTTTTTCATGTCTCTTAAAGTATAAACTTTATTAGATGGATGTGAAAAGTTCCTTCTTCAATGGGTACTTAAATGAGGAAGTTGACTTTGAGCAGCCAAATAGATTTATTTATCCATGTCTTCTCAATCAAGTCTAAAAACTCATAAATGCCATTTATGCTCTAAAACAAGATCCAATGACATGTATGAGAGTCTCACATAATTTATTACTATGAATGGTTATGTTCGAGGAAGGGTTGACTAGACTTTGTTTGTGAAGAAAGACAATAATAATCTTATGATAGCTTTGATATATGTTAACGATAATGTGTTTGGATGAATGTTATGCAAGATGTTTAATCATTTTGTTCAACAAATGCAAGTTGAATTTGAGATGAGCATGGTAGACGAGCTTACGTATTTTATGGCTTCCAAGTGAAACAAATGAAGGATGGCATCTTCATTTCTCAAAGTAAATATGCTAAAAACATCGTGAAGAATGCAAGACACAAGCGAACATCCGTTTCCACTCATTTCAAGCTCACCAAAGATGAACAAGAAATAATTATTTATCAAGGACTATACAAAAACATGATTGGTAATATCTTATATATCACTACTAGTCATCCTAACATTACTTTCTTGTAGAATTTTCCGCTTGCTATCAAGTCAATCCTCAAATTATCCATCTTACTAAGATCCAGTATATCACTAAATCCATAAGTGGAACATCTGATTATGGTCTCTTGTACTCATGTAATAGAAACTCGTCTTTTGTTAGATATTGTGATGCGGATTGGACAGACAACGCTGAAGATAGAAAAAACATTTCTAGGGTTGTTTCTATCTAGGGAAAATATAATCTCTTAGTTCAGTAAAATTTAGAATTACGTCTCCTTCTCAATTACAGAAGTATAGTATATTGTTGCTAGAAGTAGTTACACTCAACTGTTGTAGATGAAACAAATGCTCAAAGAATATAATGTGACATAAGATGTCATGAAGTTATATTGTAATAACCTAAGTACTATCGATATCTCTAAAAATCTTATTCAATATAGCAGAACAAAGCATATTGGTATTCAACATTATTTCATCAAGGAGCTAGTCGAAGATAAACAAAAATCATCGTTGAGCATATTTGAATAGACAAACAATTAGATTATATATTCACAAAAACTCTTGATTATGTCCAATTTGATAATCTCCTATCAAATTTAGGCATTTGCATTGTTAGCTTATAACAATTATTGAAAGTATGAAAAAGACATTGTTATTATAAAAGCTCATGAAGTTCATATGAAGGGCATATCGATTAGAAGAAATGTTGATGGTAACTTCGAAGTGTTGCTTCACTTGTCAGGCCTAAGTATCTTTAAGGTAAAACCTTTGAAACGATTATCCTTGGTGAGACTATTGTTATTATTGATAAGAATCATGTTATAGTTTATCAAATAAAGGTTAAAAATGATGTTTTAGATGAGTATGATAACTTAGATGAGACAATAGATGCCTTTAATATTTGTGATAACCCCCCTAGTGCTAATGTAATTGGTGATATTCTAAATGTTGAGGTTTTCACCAATGAAACTGGTTCTGATAATCTCATGCACGATGCCCTCACTCACTCTCTGAACCTAAAAAGGTTGGTGAAAGGATACCAGAAATAATGTGTATGAATGCATTATCAGCACTTTTAAGACAAATAGGGAGAAGAAGAAAAGGCAAACACATTTCAACTATCAATATGGATGACAAAATTCTCTCAATAAAGAGTAAATTGTCTATTTTCTCTATCATATGATTATAATTCCACCTTCAAATTCTACTAAATTAAAAGCTCTACTACATACTAGAAATAATTTAAGTAAACAAATTATTTATTTAGAAAAATGAGCTGTTGAAGTATATATTATTTAGAAATGATCGAATATATATAGTTCTCTAAGCTGTCGTGGAACAAAATGAAAAATTCTAAAAAAAAACTTTGTAAAAAAACCACCATTTTCATCGCACACACTTTATGTATTATATATTATGATATTATTATGAATCAAATTTTATTACCAAAATCGCGGGAACCTTGGAGAAATGCAACCACCACCATTTGCATTTCTCCAAAAAAAACAACGACAACGTTGTTACAGAAACTGTTACATAATTCAATTCACCAACATTAATTAATGTAACATAACATATTCTCTTATCCTCAACAAACCTGACTCAGAATTTCCGTTTTGACTATTACAGCCTCAAATCTTCATCATAACACCTTGCAATCCAAACAACATTTTCTAAATCTTAACATTCCCCCTCCTCCACCCTTAATCCTCTCACATTCTTCTTCTTTCATTTACCGATTCTCTTCAATCATAAGGTACTACTTTTCATTATTTCATAATGTTTTTTTTTTGTCTATTCATGATTTGTGTGTGGTTCTGAGTTTGATTTTCCTGGTGTGTTTTTGTTTAGGTTTTCCGTTTTGAATTTGAACAATTTCTAAGTGCCGGAATGGAACAGCTCCGGCATATTGGTGAGGTTCTTGGGAGTTTGAAAGCTCTTATGGTTTTACGCGACGAAATTCAGATCAATCAACGACAATGTTGTTTGATTCACGACATATTCAGTCTAGCGTTTGACACGATCGCGGACGAGATAAGGCAGAATCTTAAGCTTGAAGAAAGGTCTACGAAATGGAAGCCTCTTGAGTTTCCCCTTAGAGAACTTTGCAGGGTTTTCAAAGAAGGTGAGACATATATTAAATATTGTTTGGAATCAAAAGATTGGTGGGGGAAAGCACTCGCGCTTTCTCAGAACAGCGACTGCGTCGAGTTTCATATTCACAATTTGTTTTGCTATTTCCCTGCGGTTATCGAAGCGATTGAAAATGCTGGTGAGATGTCGGGTTTGGATCAGGATGAGAATTCGAAGAAAAAAGTTATGCTTGCTAGAAAATATGATGTGGAATGGAATGATCCAAAGCTTTTTCAGTGGAGATTCGGGAAACAGTACTTGGTTCCAAAAGAGATTTGCAAGCAATTGGAGAATGCTTGGAGAGAAGATAGATGGAGGCTCATAGAATCAATCAAGGACAAAAAATGTTCTTCCAGATTCAATTCTTCAAAGATTGAACAAAATCTCGCAGATATGTTGTTGAAGAAACTAACGAATGGTTCCGAAAAAACAAATAATTGCAACAATAACAATAATAATAATAATAATAATCAATTATGGCCAATTGGGATTTTGTTAGGAGCCAAGGATTACCAAGTGAGGAGAAGATTGGGAAGAGGAAAAGAATATAAGGAAATTCAATGGTTAGGACAGAGTTTTGCTCTGAGGTATTTTATCGGTGAGAAAGAAGCTTACGAAAACGAGATTTCGGATTTGATATCGCTTTCTCACCCAAACATATTGCAGTATCTATGTGGCTTTTATGATGAAGAGAAGAAAGAGTTTTCTCTGGTGATGGAGTTGATGAACAAAGATTTGTGGACATACATGAAAGAGAATTGTGGTCCTAGGAGACAGATTTTGTTCTCTATACCTGTTGTGGTTGATCTCATGCTTCAAATGGCAAGAGGCATAGAGTATCTTCACTCCAAAAAGATTTATCATGGAAACCTCAATCCTAATAGTATTCTACTAAGAGCAAGAAACTCACAAGAAGGTTATTTTCAAGCTAAAGTTGTAGGATTTGGTTTGTCTTCTGTCATAAATGGTGACGGCAATGCTACTAGAACTTCGCCGACATATAATCCAATTAGTGAAGAGATTAACCCTTTAATTTGGTATGCACCTGAGGTTTTAACTGAGCTAGAACAAACGAAAAATGGTTCTACTTCTCTTATGTACTCGGAGAAAGCTGATGCGTACAGTTTCGGTATGATATGTTTTGAGTTGTTGACAGGAAAAGTTCCTCTTGAGGATAACCATCTTCAAGGAGATAGAACTCATCTGAATATCAAAGCAGGAGAGAGACCTTTGTTTCCAAACCGTTCGCCGAAGTATCTTGTGAGTTTGATAAAAAAATGTTGGCAAACTGATCCGTCTCAGCGTCCTAGTTTCTCGTCTATTTGTAGGATTCTGCGCTACACGAAGAAGTTTCTTTCAATGAACACCGAGTTCATTATGATCAATCCTGAACTAAATCAGCTTGAACTTCAGAACCCACCTGTGGATTGTTGTGACATTGAAGGAGCTTTCCTTAAGACTTTTCAAATAGAGAGGACATTGGATATGTGTTGTGTTTCACAAATACCATATGAAATGTTTGCTTATAAAGTTGTTGAGAAAGGGAAAATCAATAATCAGAGTCAGAATAACAGCATTGCTATCAAAGATAAGTGTTGTGAGTGTGAGCCAACAAAGGATGAAGCTATTGTACCTAAAGAAGTAAATGATGATCCAACCAAAGGTTATAGAGATATTAGTGCATCCATAATGGAAGATCAAGTAACCAACCCAAAATCGGTATCCGGTGAAACACGGTCGATATTTTCTGATAGCCCCCCACCAAAGAAGAGTGTTACAATAAAGTTACCATTACAAACGAAGGCAAAGAAAGACCAAGGTGAACATTTCTCTTTAATGCTTAATGGTGAATTATGTCATAAACTAAATATGTATTGAATTGGTTGAAACAGGAAATTCAAAACTACAAGCAACAAGATCGTTACCGCCATTATTAACCGGTCGCACTTCAAGGACAAATAAGGTGAATCAACCACCATTGACATCAGGTCCTCTAAGCCCAGGTAAAAAGAAACCTAGCATTTTCTCAACAGAATCTGAGCGCAATTCCAATATCGTCAAAGGGAACCAATCACCATCACCGTCAACTTCAAGCTCAGTTAGAAGAAAAAGAAATGAAGGAGGCAATGTCTCAGATTCCAAGTCTTCTAGTTTAAAGGTAAAAACAAGAGACCAATCAACATTTAACAGTTTAAAGACAAAGAAAGCACCAGTTCCTTTGAATCATTCTTTGAGTCCAACAAGAATGAGAAGAAATAACAGTACTAATAACATGAATGTCAATGTAAGGATGCAAAAAGGGTTCATGTCAACACCTCCAATGAGTCCTTCAAGGAGTCCTTTAAGGACATGTACAGACAAAAGATTTAGTCATGTTTCAGATATGGACAATGGTTTGAAGATACGAGGTAGACTCTCACCATTCGGATTGAGTCCTTTGAGTCCATATGTGATAAGAAAAACAGCATGTGGTAATTTCTCAGATTCAGAGAGCAGTTTTAAGACGAAAGGAGGAAGCTTGTCACCATTTACATTGAGCCCTTTGAGCCCATACGTAGTACGAACAGCATGCGGTCATGTCTCAGATTAAAGGCTTTTAAGTCTTTGTGGAAGATTGGTTTGGTTTTTGCTTTATGTTCTTTAGCAAAGTTATTAGTCCTAGAGGATTAGATCATTATGAATCAAACAGATTTTCTCTTATATGGGACATATATTTTGTTTAAGGTATGAGAAACAGAAAAATGTAGCTTTTGTGGGAAGGTTACTTAGAAGTGCTAGTTTTGTCAATGGCTGTATTATTCTTTTATTTATTTTGTGTGGATATTTTCTGTATTTTATTTCTTTACTCTTTCCCATATTTAATGTTTCATTCTAATACCATTTTTAGTTCAAAGTTCACACAGATGAAATTTTTTTTTTTTTAAATGGAAAATAATGTAAAATGTTAAATTCACAATGAATTAAATCTACATAAGACATAGCTTCTGGAAGTTAGAAAAACCGTGATTCATTTACATGCATTCAAATAGCAACCTAAAATGGATATTATCAAGGTATGTTACATTTATATATACATACATTGAGAGCAGAGTGCGCCCCAAGAAAGAGAAAAAGAGGGAGGTGTTACAATTGAAACTAGATGCTTTCCTTTTATGGTGGTGAAGCTGTTTTATATATGTAATTTGATAAACAATCATTTCTTCCTACAAAACTGCAATTGCAAGTCCTTTATGAGTTTAAAAAATGAAAGGGGCTGCAATGCAATTTACATAGGCTCAGACAAGGGCATTTGCGAGACACTTGAGCTTAGAAGCAACTTAGCATATGCCGTTCTAATTACGAAGTCTCAATCTTTTCCATATTTGATCTGCTTCCATATTTGATTCCAGGAAAAATTATGTATAACAAGCTTTTGGTAAATATGACATAATGACAATTTGAAATTCTGGTTTGAAGTTTGAGCTTGCTTATGCTCATTGGGATGCATCCGACTTCAAGATTGTCTGGATTTAGATTGCAAATCTACTTCTCAATCCAAATATTGCAGAAATTGAACCCCTGTGCATTTTAAACCAGAGCTCAAGATGTCAAAAGAGTTTCTTACCATCCCAGCAAGTTGATGGTATTGGCTCGAGTGACCAGGGCAAAAATGTAGGAGAGCCATAGTCAGGGGAAAACTTTCCTTAAACCATCTGTAACACCTTTATACATCCACTTGAATTGGCCGCAAGGAGCATGTTTGATTTTCCTCTCCAGCACACACTTGAAACAAACTGACCTTGGTCGTCATCGGTATCTTTACCAGAAATGGGATCAATAGATCCAAACTTGTGTGAAGTAATTGGCATGGGAAGTGTTTTATAGTAGGTGTAAACCTGCAAGGAAATATAGATGTAATGCCAATGAATATGATTTCTGCACAAAACTAAGGCATACTTACTTTTTCATCTTGGCTATCTCTAAACAAGTTTTCAATATTACAAATGTAAGATTGCAAGTCGAAGATATCATAACAAAATTAGTGCATGATAATAGTTGTAAACTCGTGTATGAGTTTGTAGTAACAACTTACAACTTTACATTAGTGCAATTAACCGAAGCTATTAATTGAAAAAAACATGTTCCAAACCCTTTTAATTAGTAAAACCGAACAGATGAACATTGCTGGAAACTAATACATACCTCATTTGATTCTGAACCACACGCAATGTATCCATCAGAAACAGACAACCCCACAAAATTCTGTAAAAGCAATAGGTGGATGATTTCAGTTGACCCATTTGAGTAAAACCATAAACAAACATTGGTCAGAATAATGCCACATAAAACAAAATAAAAAAGCACAGATAAAATTTCTGAAGCAGCTCACTTGAATAAACTTTTCCAGGAGTACCCGTAAAATAGGAATGGCTGAAAATAGGCACGAGCATTTTAAGTAATAGCTTCTCTCATATCTTAATTTCAACTTCTGCACCTCAATTATTTTTTAATGTTTTATCCCATTTATCTTCTCCATAAACATCTATAATCTAGAAACTGAACACTTGTTACAATTAAAAAGCTCCTAGAATCTAATCCAATTCGGAACTAAACCATAGTAGTTCTTCATGACAGATGTGAACCATTTATTATGGCCGAAGGCATACACATTTCATAAACTTGACTAGTCATTCAAATAAACAACAATCTGAAACCCATTAACACCTAAACAAGAAAAATTCTCTAAAGACAGTTTAAAAGGCTGTGAGAAACAAACCTTACAAGTTCCACAAACATAAATCCATTCAGTTAATAAAATTTAAAATCACACCTTCTCATTAGTATGTCCAGACAGGGTTAGGCTACGAGCACTTGTAGATGCACCAACCGAAGAGGTTTTATTGAGATCCCAGATCTTTAATGAATTATCAGTAGAGGCAGAAACAAGTGTTTCAGAGTCTAAGAATTTGACATAGCTTACAGCTTTACGGTGACCAGCCAATACACACCAGGGACTTCTAAGATTGCGAAGATCGTAACAGTAAGTTGAGTAATTCGCAGATCCAAAGGCTAGCAAATGAGAGGAATGAGCAGAAAATTGAACACAGCAGACATTAGCAACATTCCGGATTGTGCCTAAACAGTTCCTCTGTGAAAAAATGCACTATATTAGCTCTTGGATAGTTATTGCAAAGAAACTATAGTGCATGGTCAATAAAGTCACTTTGCTGATAGAAACACAAACTCAATTTTTTGTAGATTCATTATATTTCTGGTGTGAAAAAAGGTGACCTGTTTGGTGATCAAGGATTCTTAATTTGCAGGGAGAAATTCTGAAACTGTGTTTTTAACGCATATAAACAGTGTTTATCTGTGTTGTCAAATTTCCGTCTACCATGGCATTAGGGCATGGTGGATTTTGTGCCCACCGCCATAGGCCACATGGTCATGCTTATATGGCGACTTTTTGGCTAGCCACCATTATCCACCTTTGATAGCACTGGTTTGAGATCTAAATACAAAGAGAAAACTCCAAAAGAAACAACATACAATTACATTGCAACCCTGGTTTTTGTTGGTTATTGATTTTGCAACCCTGGTTTTTTGTTGGTTATTGATTTTCTGTCAGGCAAAATCAGCACATTACATACTTACATGCATGTGGCTGATGTGTGCGCGCGTGCGCGCGCATTAGTGCATGGGAGAGGAATTACCTCACTGATGCTCCACAGCTTGACAGTACAATCATCACTTCCACTGGCAAATTTTGTAGGACATACTGGAGAGAAGTCAACAGACCAAGCCCTCTTTTCATGTTCACTGTACTGAGAAAATTCTTGACCTGTACTAGCATCCCATAACTGAAAATGCATTGCATAATGCAAGCCATGAATAATGCTGGTAATCAGAGCATGCCAATTAATTATCAACAAATAGTTATTTTCTTTCAGAAAACCCCCACCCCCATATAAATCATTTCCAATTTTCCAAATGATATTGGTTGAGAAGGGGGATGTTTACAATCATGTAAAATTGATGCACAAAGTCACAGAATAAAATGATATTATTTGAGAACGTCTTAGAAGAAAAATAACAGGAGTTTCCGCCTAGACAGCTAATCTATTCTTTTGTTTTCAATAAACAAATGTTAGATTTTACAAGTCCCCACTTTTTACCAGTACATGATGGTTAGTGAGAATTTTGTTACTAAAAATGTCCACAGGCAAAATGTGTTTAAACCCGCCACCCCACAACAAAATTATAGCCTATGAATCAACTGTATCAAATGATATAAAAAAAGTTTTCCTAGTATACTAAATTAATAAGGGATACTGCAAATCATACCTTCACTACACCGTCATAGTCAGTAGAGGCAAGATAATTCTTAATATAGTTATTCCAGCAAACACAGCTGAGCTTTGATCTGTTTGACATCTCAACTGCGGGATAATGGATATCGACAGAATCATTGCAAAGTGTATTGAAGTCAAAGATTTTTATTTTCTTAGATATCCCAGCAGAAGCAAAGTAATCTTCATCCCGATCAAAGCTCAGAGAGCATATCACATTTGCAGGATTGTTAAAATCTGCATTTCTTAGTATACCCCGCACTTCAAGCCTGTTGTAACGTGCATATCTGCTCAAACCATCAAAGAAGGTTCCTAAGGCATCTTTACTTTTAAGTTTTTCTTCGCCTTTTTGTGTCCCACACCAGTTCTCGCGAGTTCTTAGTATATCTTTCTCTGGGTGATCTGTGGCACCTGTTTCAGAAAGCTGAACCTTAGATCTCATGGAAAAGTAAGCACTTTCAAGATGGCCTATGTTTCTCATTAATCTCATTTCAGTTGTATTAGAGATTTGGGATACTGTGGGCGGCATTTCTACACTCAAAAGTTCCTTTCTAAGAGGCATAATCTCTTCCTGACAAGAATGATTGTTTTGCAGGCCAGAGGAAACAAAGGATTTTCTTGAGCTATGCCTCCTCTCTGCCTCTTCTATATCTGATTCCAAGCACTTTAATTGTTCAACCAATTTGGAGGCATCGCTCTGCTTCTTCTCTTTCGATGCGATGAGGAAATGCAATAATAATTCTGACTCGGCATCTTCTTTGTCTATACATGATGACAATTCCTCACTACATAACTCCTGTAATCCATTCATCACTTCGGATTGTAGGATTTCCCTGTTATGCGACAAAAGTTTTAACTTTAGATTAAAGCTTTAGCAAATCATATCTATAAGGTATAATGATTGTGGTCCAAATTATAAAAATTAACAGCATATTTAAAAAATAAGCCTAAATATTTCAAAGACCCAAAGAGAAGAATATCCAAATAAAGAATCATCTGAATCGTTATAGCAATTGCATACATATTATTTAATAAAGCTCATTTCAGTAGTTAGTAATCAAAGGGAGAAGTAGACTTTTTAGTGAATAATGATGATGAAAAGAAAAAATAATACAGCTTTCCAGAAGTACACTTTTTAGTGAATAATGATGATGAAAAGAAAAAATAATACATGCATCTACATAAAAACAAACTTCAATAGTCTCGTTAAATGAAAATTTTATTTTTTACTTTGATTTATAAAGTGCTTTTAAGCTTTCATCCTGTAAGTGTGATCCCTACATATAGTTAGTTAATAACACAGTACACAATATTGTTAAAAGGGAGAGAGGAAGAAGGGGATCATTATATCATTATATAAAAACCTTACAACAAAGATACACATGGGAATGGAGACAAATGTCATGCATATGATTATAATTCGTAGAGCTTGGATTTGGCTAACTCTCAGGAAAATACCAGCTTGTAAGGTGAAACCCCCACTTAACTTATGAACACTATTCAGGCCATATCACTATCCAATGTGGGACTCTCAACCCCCACCCCCTGTCCATCGCCCATGCGTAAGACTAGACATCTCAAGTGCTTCCTAGTAGCGCAGCGGATCTAGAACAGGCTCTAATACTACCTTAAAATATGGGTTGAGCCTAACTCAACCCTACAATACCAAGTCGCAAGGGGAAGGTTCCCCCCGCTTATAACCATTATTGAAGCCATATTTCTATCTCATGTGTGTCTCTTGACAATACCTATGACCATCACCTTATTGGTGTGCCGTGCTTTAAATATTTAATATACATTGTTGTATATTTACAATTTTATCGAAGAAACAAATGATAGATCTGTATACCAGATGCTAATGACTAATGCTTACATATAATTTCAATCGAATTAAATCACATGGTAACTACGATAGACAATATTTCAATAGTACCCTGTTGTTGGACGTGATGATGGTTCAGGATGCAGCAGCCAAAGACAAAAGCCAGCTTCCTTAGGATTTTCTGATAGGAAAGCTGGAGGAAGAATCCTATGATGAAGATCAGACATTGTTGCAATATGTGCTTTTTCAGAGTCAAAATGACCTAGTAACTGAAAAATTTGAAGAAATAAATAAGCTTCTACCTTGATGTTTATTGTTCCAGTGGTGATAATGATTGAGAATGGAATCAAATAAAATAATTTAATTCATTGAAAAGTTTGTCAAACCATATTGCACATTAAGTTACTACCGATAGTTGATTTTATTGACTAGAAAGATAAGCATAAACACCCGTACGGGTCTTCTACTCAACCTGAAACAAGGCAGGCACTTTACTAAAAAATGTACTTCATATCTGATTTGAGTCTTACTGGGAGGATGTTAGAAAGCTAACACTAAATATAGGGGAAAAAATCAACTTTATAAGTTTCCAAACAACACTAATGCTAGAAAACATGTATACCTCAGAACATAGATAGACAGGGATGCAGGTTTTCAAATGTACTACACAAGTTCATATGTAAAATACTTCTCATTTGAAGGAGTTGAGAATATCTAATATCACAGAACACAAGAAAATTGCATTTAAATAATGAAGAAATGTATGATGAAATGGTCTACACACCTCAAAAAGGAGTACACCGAGGCAGTAGATGTTTGATGATGTTGTGCAACCTCCCTCGGGACTTGCGTACCACTTATTTTCCCATCTTTCACTTAAAGATGTAGATGAAAATTCACCTGTATTAGATACACATGGGATGCTAGACATTCTACCAAAATTATATGGAGAAAATCGGTTATCTTTCTCATATTGTGATCCAACTGTAGGAATCTGAACTTTATGATGACTAGCAGTCTCAACACACAAGTCACTCCCAGTAACCCTCAAACTCTCATCAATTTTTTGTTTCTTGGACTCCATATCAATAGAGGAAGATGTTACTTGCTCCGACACCCTTTTTCTAATAAAAGAATCATCTAAGTTAAGAACTTCAGGATTTACACCACTGTCTGCCATCTGTGTTTGAGTAGGTAACCCAATGTACATGACCTGATTTGATGGTAACAATTTAATGTAAGATGGACAAAGCTTATGCAATGCAATTCCCCGAGAGTGAGAGTCATCCACTAAATCCACTATCTTTCTAAATATAGTAAAACTTTCCAATTTTCCTCCTTTGCGCTGGTCAGATTTTAACCATTCTCTCAAAGTTACACCGTCACATTCAGTCATGCTAGACTTAGGCACAGAAGCATCGCTGTGAAAGGGAAAGTTTGCTGTTTTGGAATCATACTTCACTGATTTACTAGAGTTTGACTGAGCACCGACACCCGCCTTCATTTGTTTCTGATCCACACCAGTGCTGGTCTTCATTTGATTCTGATCCGCATCAATGCTAGTCTTAATCCTATTCTGATTTGCACCACTGCCAGCCTTTGCCCGATTTTTCTCTTTAGACTGAACATAGAAACGATCCGAAGATGGACCTTTATGTACAACACCCTTACTCTTCAATGAATTTTTAATAAAATACTCAGCAAACCCTGATTTGGATAATACTTTTGTCCGCATTCCTCGATGAACATCACCTGCACCCTCTTTACTCTCAGCAGCTGCCAAGTGTTCAATGACATTGCTCTGACCATCACTGTGTGATTTTCTAGCTAACAACTCCGGAAAAGATGTAGATCCAATATCTTCCCAGGCACTAGACGTAGCCTGGCCACTACTTATCAACCCAATATCACTTAATGAATTTCCATTTCCAGAATTATTTGTCATCTGATAAAGATTCTGCCAATGTTTCTGTTGATTATTAATCATTTGCACTTGACTATTTGATGTACCAATATCAAAGCTCGAACCATTGTAACTTTTTAGCGTTAGTTCCTCAACCGTCGCATATGGATGCTGCGACGTAGCCGCTTCACTAACAGCCTCAACTGCATTTTTACCTTGTAGAATAGAATTATATTCCAGTTGTTGTTGCGATTTTACAACTTTTCGACTATCCGTTTTCGGTGAATACGCATCGTCCTCTTTGGTCTGGCGCTGTGAGTCCTCAGAAGCCTCTAATTGAATTCTCTCATTAACCAATTCTTCATCCATAACTAATAACTTCGTCAATCACGTAAGCTCCATATTTAGCAATCTACACACAAACTAAACATGTTCATGAATCCATCAAATAAATTAGGAAAACAAGTAAGTTGAATTAACATTAATTAGAATTTAGCATTACAATCACAGTAGAAAAAGTTCAACTAAGTTACACTATTCGCAGATTTGGAGAGTGAAAAACCGTTAATTCAAGTAAAATAATGAAACATTTCGGTGAAGAATAGAAATTAATGATTGAAATAGTAGTAATCGTAAAACCAGATAAGCAAAGAGATTAGTTATTGAGGAAGAGAAGCGATTATGAGATGGAAAAGCACTTACATGAACGCGATTATTTGATAATTTTGTGGAAGTGAAATAAGTCGGTGTATGAAGGAAGAAGACGCGCTGTCAAGTCTCACCACACATGAATGAATGAGAATAGCGAAGCAGAAACAAGTATTGGTAAAGCAATAAAATCATGAAGATTTGATTTTAAGATAAACGGTGTAAGGGTCCGCTTTCATTATAGGATCCGACCCGATCCGACCCGGCCTTCATATTAAGTGTTGTTTTATTTATTGAGAAAATAAAAATATCTTTGAATTTTGTTTTGAAATTATATATGAGATGGAAAATGATCCTGATTGTGAAGACACTTTATGAGTGGTTGTACAACAACTCAATATTATGTTTGATACAACTTTTAAAAAATAGATTTCTTAATATTTTTTTAAATTGATTTTATCGGATTCTTTTCTTAAATAGTATAAACTTTTTAATATTTGATTTTTCTATATTAAAAAATTGATTTTGATATTTTATATCATAAACATATATTATTGAATATCAAAACATAATTGAAATTACAACTTTCAAAAAGTTGTATTTTAAAAATAATTTATACAATTATTTGAAATAGTTTCAAAATTAAATAATTTTTTAAAATTTAATATTTAAAAAAAGTTTTAATTAAATGATAAAGTATCTAAAATAATATTTTAAAAAATAACTATTCAAATCAAATTTTTATTCGAGGTTTTATAAAATATTTCTTCATAATTTTTTTATACAAAATTATATTACATTATAAAAATCATATTTAAAATAAATAAAACAATTGAAATGACTAGAATACATTACATTCAAGAAATTGAGATTATTCAAAGCCAAATGGTCTAAATGTGACTAAGTTTATGGATAATGCTATTTGTGCTCTAATGTTAAGAAAACTATAAATAAAAAGTTTGTGTTGAAAAAAATAATTAAAAAAATAATTTTTAATTTTTAATAAAATCAATATATAATTTTCGAAAAAAAAATAGCATTACTCAAATTTTACTACAAAATTTATTTGGATGATAAAACATATATCGAACCAAATTTATGTTTGTCGAAACACTAAATAAAATTTCTAAGGTACCTAAATGAATAAGGTAGGAAACAAATATGAAATAATATAGATGAAACAAATATCAAGTTCTACGAATGAATCCCTAATGGTTCTCCTTGATGCTTTCATGTGTGATACCTTAGGATCATCCATGTATGTATTTATCAATCCGTGATACCTTAGGATCATCCATGTATGTATTTATCAATCCGTGATACCTTAGGATCATCCATGTATGTATTTATCAATCCGTGATACCTTAGAATCATCCATGTATGTATTTATCAATCCGTGATACCTTAGGATCATCCATGTATGTACTTATCAATCCAACAACAAAACCTATGTCAGGTCTGTTATTGCATAGGTATCTCAAAGAGCCTAATATCTACTTAAACAATGTTGCATTGAGCTTGTCCTCATCTATATTCTTCTCAAGTTTCAAGTTTGTTTGAATAGGTGAAGCTGCCAGACTAGATTCAAGCATGTTAAATCTCTTAAGAAGTTATTTAACATACTTATTTTGATGAAAAATCATACCTCTTCCAAATCTTCAAAATTGCATGCCTAAGAAATAATATAGAACTCCTAAATATGACATTTCAAATTCCTTCATCATCAGATGTTTGAACTTGTCCGGATCTTTGATATTGTTTCCCGTGACCAACAAATCATCAACATACAAACATATGATTGTTATGTCACCTCCTTTGGACTACACATATACACCATATTCAGATCTACATTTGGTAAAACCCAATTCCACCAAGTATGAGTCAATTTTCTTGTTCCATGCCATTAGTACCTATTTAAGGCCATAAAGGGATTTGTTCAATCAATATACCATTTTTTCTTACCTTCTTTCACAAAAATTTGGAGGTTGTATGACATAAACCTTTCCATCTAATGGTCCATTGAGAAATGCAGATTTCACATCAAGATGGTATGTCAACCAACTTTCTTTGCAGGACAAGGCAACTACCAACGTAATTGTTTCCAATCTAGGAATTTAATCATACACTTCTGAGTAATCAATGCCTTATCTCCGCAGAAATCCTCTTATTACTAGCTTGGTCTTATGTTTGGCTATTGATCCATCAGGGTTGTGCTTTAGCTTATTGATCCTTTTTACCTCAATTACTTTACTTTTATGTTGGTTGGTAACTTGACAAGTTTCCATGTATGATTCCTTTCTATTGCTACCAACTCTTCAACCATAGCATTATTCCATGCTTCAATCTTCAAGGCTTCATTATCTTCTATTCTTTCTAGGAGTATCATTGTTCTCTGAGGTCTATGAATGACCATAAGTACATCTTTATGCAAGCCAGTTGGTATATCATCTTCTTCTTCTTACTCTTCCTCCAACCCTGAGTTCAACAAAGGTTTACTACTAGTGTTATTTGATGTCCAATTCCATGTTTCATTTTCATCATTAATAATGTCTATATTGATTATAATTTTCTCATTGATTGGATTAAACAATCTATAAGCACTATTTTTGTGATAGCTAACTAGAATCATGGATTCACTCTTTTCATCCAGCTTTTTCCTCTAACATCAGGCACATGTTTGTAACAAACTGAGCCAGACACTTTAAGGTGATTGACAAATGGTTTCTTTCCACTTCATGCCTCTTATGGAACCTTATTCTTTAATCCCCTTGTTGGACATATGTTTAGCACATATGCAACAGTAGTAACTGTTTCACCCCACAATGAGTTAGACATGTCTCTTTGCTTTAGCATACACCTATCCATATCCAAGATGATTTTATTTCTCCTCTCACCTATACCATTATGTTGATGGATATATGGAGATGTCACTTCATGATTAATTCCATTATGAGCACACAATCCTTCAAATGTTTTAGCAATATACTCTCCTCCACCATTTGTTCTAAGTATTTTAATCTTCTCTCACTTTGATTTTCCACAATCAACTTGAATCATTTAAATACTTCAAAGTCTTTATCTTTGTGCTTGATCAAATACACTCAGATCTTTCTATTATGCTCATCCAGAAAGGAAATAAAGGATATATTTCCACCAATTGTATGGTCTTCAAAAGGGCCACAAACATCTGAATGTACAACCTCAAGAATTCTTGTTGATCTCAAAGGAAAATAGAACTTGAATTAATTTATGGATTTCTTTCCCACCAAACAACCTTCACACAATATCTCAGACAATGACAATTTTGGAATACCAAGTACATTCTCTTGTGTCAAAGGCTAATTAAGAGATCTGAAATTCAAATAACCAAATCTCAGATTCCACAACCAACTTTGTTTTCAATCACAACCATCAAACATTGAACTTCTGTTGAACTGATCAGAGTCTTGAATGTATTATTCTTTGACAAACCTCAAATTCAACTTGTTGGTTGGATCAAAAAGTTCAAAGGCTTTATTTTTCATAGTTACTGAGAATCCTTTCTCATTAAGGTAGCCAACACATAACAAGTTACATTTCATGCCTGACACATATAACACATATTCAATTATGGTTGGCTTACTATTGATCCTTGTGATCACCATGTTACCTGCTTCTTCTACCTCTAGTGATATATCATCTACAAGTCTAATCTTTCTCCTTCTCAAGTCATCAAACTTGATCAATAATGACCTATGATCTATTGTGTGATTTGAGCAACATGTGTCTAAGAACTCGGTCTTGGAATATGAACATTTATCAGAAACTGCAACCATCAACAGCATAGTTCCATAACCATATGAATCTTCATGTGTTATATTTGCCTCATTGCCATATTAACTTTTGGAAACTCCTTTTTTTGTGTACCAACAATATTTGGTCATGTGACCCCATTTATCACAATTAAACATTAAATTCTTTTCTTATCAACCATTCCTTTGTGATGAGAAATAACTCATCTTTTAGAAGATTCACTTTTATCATGATTTTATTGTTTTTTATTGTGAGACCGTGGACCATTATTGGTATTATTTTTGTCAAAACTTCCTTTGAATTTGTCACTTATGCCATGTTTTTCCACGTGTGAGCTTGCATAGTCTGAATGGCTTCTTGAACTCATTTTCTTTCTACAATTCACATCTCATATGCTTCTAAGGAACCTACGAGATCCTCAAACTCCATGGTGGACAAATCACTAGCCTCTTGAATTGCCACGATAATTTGATCAAAATGAGAAGTTAAAGTTCTCATCATCTTTTCAATGATTATTCTGTTTGTCATGGTTTCATTGCACCCTTCCATCAAGTGCACAAGATTATGTACATTGGACACATATGGTGAAACTTTCTTTGTCTCTCCCATCTGTAGTCATTTATATTGCCTGCGCAATGATTGTAGTTTCACACCTTTAACTTTCTCACCTCCCTCGTAATACTTGACAAAAACATCTTATGCTTCTTTTGCAGATTCAATATGAGCAATTCGGATAAAATTTGCACCATCAAATGTGGCTTGGATACAATAAGACACCTTGCAATCTTTCTTCTTGGCATCTTTGTGAGAGGTGTGTTGAGCTTCAGTTGCATTCATTGCAAGCTCCTTTTCACGCCATTAGAACTACCTCAATGGTTTCTCGAAAGCCAAACAAAGACTTCATATGTTTGCTCCAATGATCTCAGTTCTTGCCATCAAGAACACGAAGGTAATGTGGAATGTCATCGCTTTCATTCATCGTTGATAAACCAACCAAGAACCATTGTCCTAGAGGTTCAAAATCTCCTTCGAAATCAAGAGCTCTAGATACCAAGTGCAACTGCACTTAATGAAGAGAAAGAGAGAATATGCAAGATACGGGAGAAAATGTATAGGACATGTGTGAGAAGAGTTTGTATTATTATTGGAGAAGCTCTCAAAGTGAAAGCTAACACATCACTTATATACAAATGTTGTATGACTTATAATCCAAGTAACCGGTTCAAATAATTACTAACGAACCACCTTCTATAGATTAACTAACAACACCATGTACCAATCCAAAGATAATTAAAATACTAGTTGATTTCTTTCTTTAGATACCCCCTTCACACAATTCTAAATCCAATCACTTGAAGCCTAATGTAGCAATATACATATAACAAAAATCTACCTTTTTTTTATATTTTATTTTGTGTCCTTTTTTGGTTCAATTATGTTTTAGTATTTGCAAATGCAGGGGTGGATATTAGGAATAAAACAAAAGGTTACCTTGAAGAATTTCAAACAATGTTAGATAGATTGGAGCAAGAAGATAGTTATGAAGATGGTAATTTAATGATGGAGAAAAAAAAGAAGACTTGGTTATGATAAAGTAGAAGCTTTATAAAAGAACTTTATATGTATAATTTGAGTTTGGACATTCTAAAGATCCTCTTTTCTGTCTTTTTCACTCTCCACGCTCATTTTCAACCCTTCCAGCAGTTCATTCCAAGCTTATTGGCTGTGATTTCAAAATTAATTTCACAAGCTTAAAATGACTTTTCCAAAACAGAAATCATACATTCATTTACAAAGGCACAAGTTTGTTATTCAAGAAGTACAATGAAGTACTAGTTTTGTTGAAAGTGTTGGAACATATGAGGCAACACATCCAACGTGTGTAATGTTGTTTGTTCTTACCAAATTCCATGACTACTATCCTAAATTTCCCCTTTCATTCTTCCTCTTCAAGCTTAACATGCCTTCCTCTAAGGATCAAACACAAACTGTAATGTCTCACTGTTCTATCAACGATACCGATATAAGTTGGTTGTATGTAGATACAGCTTATGAAAACCTCAAAAATGGAACTCACAATGTGAAAACCTCAGAGGATACTTTCATCTGTCCCTACTGCCCTCACATAAAACAGGATAATTCATACAGGGAACTACTAGAACATGCTTTTATGGTCAATCGGACTAGTTCCGGAAAAATAAGTGCCAGAGAGAGGGCTAATCATCTCGCTTTGTTGAAATATTTAGAAAAGGATATTGTTAGCATGCCTGGACTGTCAAAACCGGTCGAAAAAGATAGTAATTCAAGTGAATCTCAAATAAGTTGGTTGTATGTAGATAAATTATATGAAGAGCTCAAGAAGGGAAGTCTCAAAGTGAGAATCTCAGACGATACTTTCGCTTGTCCATACTGCCCGAAAATGAAAAGACGAGGCTATCCGTACAGGGAACTCTTTGAACATGCTTCCGGAGTTAGTCAGATTGGTTCGCAAAAGATGAGTGTCAGAAAGAAGGCAACTCATCTGGCTTTAATGAAATATTTGAAAAATGATATAATTCGGAATGTGTCTGATCCATCTACGTCGAAGCGGGGAGAAACTTCAACAGGCCACACTTCTAAGGAACAGGATCTTATGATTATGAATGTGGAACATCCAACAGAATCAGCAAATGGAGGCATTCTTGTCGATTCTGAAAAGCAGTTTGTGTGGCCGTGGACTGGGATTGTGGTTAACATTCCAACGAGATTGACAGAAGATGGACGATGTGTTGGTGAAAGTGGTTCCAAGCTAAGGGATGAATATCGAATGAGGGGCTTTAATCCAAGCAGAGTCCGCCCACTCTGGAATTCCTCAGATCACACCGGAGCTGCAGTCGTGGAATTCGATAAAAGTTGGCTCGGGTTATATAATGCATTGGCATTTGAAAGGGAATATGAATTGGATCATCATGGTAAAAAGGACTGGCTTTCTCATACCGAACAGAAATGTGGTCTCTACGCGTGGGTTGCTCGAGCGGATGACTATCCAATGAACAATGCAATCGGGGAACAACTACAGAAGATGGATGTTAAAACAATACCTGAAATCATGGAACGTGATGATAGAATGTTTAATACACTTGTGTCTAGTTTGAATGACACTCTTCTGGTAAAGAAAAACAAGATAAAAGAAATGGAAGTAGAATGCCATGAAATTACACTTCGCATGGACGTGGTAACAGACGAAATTGACACACTCTCTCAATCTCATTGTGAAGGTATCTTTTCTCTAATTTGCAATGATTCATTGTTTTTAAATAACTTTGAGTTACTCAAATGGCGTTGCTCTATGTTGTCACTGCTTTGCTTGTATTCAGAGATGAACAAAATACAGTCAAGTGCAACTCAACACTTTCAGAGTGTTTTGAATAGTCACCAAGTACTAAAGTTGCAACTGGAATCTCAGAAAAGAGAACTTGAGTCCCGAAGAATTGTACTGGAAAAACGCGAGGCAAATAACGAAAGTGAAAGAAAAAAGTTGGAAGGAGAGATTAATGAGGTTTAGTGATTTTCTAACTTTTTGTTTACTCTCTTTTATCATACTGTGGTTGAAATCTTGTTGAATGTTTTGCTTATTTTGGTTGCTTTTTTAGACTTCAACGAAAAATCGGCTTCTTGAAATGGCTGCTATGGAGCAACAGAAAGCTAGTGAAAATGTTTTGAAACTAGCTGCAGATCAAAAGGTTTGTTGTGTAACTTGTTTTATACTTTGTTAATGTATGGATTCATTTAATGGTGCTTCGTTATCGATTTATCTAGCGGCAAAAAGAACAACTCCATGCAAAAATCATCGAGCTTGAAAAACAACTAAATGTGAAACAAAAACTGGAATTGGAGATTCAACAACTAAAAGGAAAGTTAAATGTGATGAAGCACATGAAAAATGATATAGATTTTGATGTTCCAGATAAGATGTATACTTTACAGAGAGATTTAAGAGAAAAGGAACGGTGGCTTCGAGAGATGAACGCGTTGAACCAAACACTGATCGTTAAAGAGCGTAAGAGCAATGATGAATTACAGGAAGCTCGAAAGGAGTTGATTACTGTAATTTCTCTAACGATATCTTTTGTACCAGTGCATGGATAAATTTTGTCAGATTTAGAAAACTGTCTTGGATTTTTATCCATTGCAGAGCATTAAAGAGATGCGGAGGCGTGGCAATATTGCCGTGAAGAGAATGGGAGAGCTTGATAATAGGGCATTTCTAGAAGCAATGAAGAAGAAATATAATAGGAAAGATGCAGAAGATAGAGCTTCGAAACTGTGTTCGTTATGGGAAGAGTATCTGAAGGACCCAGAGTGGCATCCATTTAAAATTGTTATAGTTGAAGGGAAACATGAGGTGTGCGCCTTTCTGGAGATTATAGATCTTGCGTAGATGATATCAGTTTTTAAGTTGAAGTGTTTTGATTTCAGGAAGTTATAGACGATGAAGATGAAAAGCTGAAAGAAGTAAAGAAGGAGATGGGGGAAGAAGTTTATGGAGCAGTGGTGGCATCATTGAAAGAGATAAATGAGTATAATCCGAGTGGGCGGTATGTAACATCGGAGTTATGGAATTATGCAGAGGGAAAGAAAGCAAGTTTGCGAGAAGGAATCAAAGTTTTATTGAAAGAATGGAAATTAAAAAGACCAAAAAAGGGAAGGAGATGTTTGTAATGGAATAAGCATATAGTTATTGAGTTGGTGATTAATGTAATATAATAAGACTTTGTTGTTGTTATATTTGGTTTTTCTTGTAAGAATAGATACAATTTAAGATTAAATATATTTTAGTTCCCCTATCTATTTATTTATTTTTATTTTTTAAAAAACTTTTTAGCGCCTTCATTTAAAAAAATGTCTCTCCTTGACAATTTCTAAGATTTTTTTTTGTTCCCTCCTATTTTTTATGAAGTGTCATATTATAAAATTATAAATGTCATATTATAAATGACGTGACAATATTATTTTGATTCAAAACCAATTTCATTGCGTTCTTATGAATTTAAGAACCAGAACCCCAAAAACCTTAGGTAATCATTAGAACCTTAACCCAAGAATCATATGAAGATGAACCCTAACCTGAAGTCCAAAACCCTAACTTGTCTTCAACACTTTTGAACTCTAGTCTGAAGAAGATGAACCTTTATCTTCTTCCTCTAACCAAACTCAACCTTGACCCTAGCCTAACCTAGGCTTATGGATGACAACTGTATCCATCCCTAATGGGTACCCGTGAAAATGACCAATAACGGGTAGGGTAAAAATCCACAAAATAGGTACGGGCACGAACACAAACAATTACCTACTAAAATAAGTAGACATGGATGCGGGTATGAGTATCTTAGTACCCAGCTCACCTCCATACCCACACACAATATATATATAATTGATCGATAATATATATATATTCATTATTATGTACACACATTAATCTAAATTTTTATAAATACATCACTTTTAAATATCTACGTGTTTAAATGTAAATGTTTGTTTATTTCTTATCTCAACAATAACATCCTCAAATTTTTTAAATGTTATTACAAAATTAAAATGACATGATAAATTATAATTGATCGATAATTTTTTTATTAGAAATGCGGGTGAACATGCATGGGTATAGGTACTTAGGTACCCATTGAGTACGAGTACGAGTACAAATATTGGTGCCCACACAAGTATGGGTTCGGGTACGCAGATTTTTTTAAATTGCGGATTTGGGGATGGATACTATGGTACCCTGTCCATTGTCATCCTTACCTAGAATCCTTCATAACTTACCCAGATCAGGCTCAAACCAACTCTTAATCATAGATCAGCCGCTTTTGAAGCTTGAACCAACCTTACAAACATCTTAATCCAACCAACACATCTCAAACCCTAATGTTCCGAACTCAAACCTGCTTGACCCAGATTGAACTCCAACCCACAAAAAAACAAATGACAAACGAGCAACAATCAAACACATGCACACAAATCAAAACCTTAAATGCAAGTTGCAATAAACAATTTAATTTACATGAAAAGGTGTAAGGAAAATCGACTACCAACCTACAAATAAGAGATTTCCTCTGGTTAAAAAAAAGTAGAACTTTTTTTTAAATTTTTATTCTCTTTTTCTCTATTTGAATCGTTCTAACTATTTTTTCCATTGTTTTCTTTGTCTGTGAGGTGTTGCTTGGACTCCAGACTTTTGGACGACTAGAGCGTCAGGGTTCTCTTTTTAGTGTTCTTGTTCTTCAAGGAAAAGAACAACTACTTAGGATTTGTATAATTTGTGTAAAACGTGGATCCTCTGTTGTGATTTTAGGTTTAACTTTTATAGTTTGAATTAGGGTTAATTTCTTAATGTCAAATATGTTAGATTAGAATATTTTAGCTATGATTTGTAATACTTTAAGAATATTCAAATGTAGTCCTCGTAATGAAAATATTTTTGATACCTTCTAATTTGGTTTGCAGTCTGGTTGATTTCCAATTTGCAAGCATTTGATGTTTTTTCCAGACTTGGTGATTCTTGGACCTAGTTTGACTCATTGACTTCTCAACATAAAAGGGAAAATAATAAAAGAAAAAAAAAGGATAAGCAATACTATAATATATTAACTAAAATACAAACCTACTAGGCTTAATCACACTTAACAACAAAGACAAATAATTAAAATTATAATAGTAATCTAGTTAACCTCTTAATTACTAATACTAAATAATATTGAAAAGGGACCTAAGAAATAAAAATGTAATAATGATAATGCAATAATAATGTTCTAATAATAAACATCACCCTAATAATCGATAAAAACTTATTAAAGAATAAAATAACATAATATTAGCATTCTAAAAAGAACAATAAAAAATAGAATCCTAATATCTCTTCGAGGAAAATAATTAAAAAATAAAAATAAGAATAAAGAAAAAGGATGAAAATTCAAAATAGTTCTCCTTTGATTTTGGGTCATTGGGATGACCATTTGACTTTCACTTCTGGGACTCGTATGAACTAAAGGACACAGATGAACTTATATTGATATTGAGGATGAAGTGAAAAAAGTTAGTTAGAGAGTATGATTAAAATTTAGAGTATGACAGTACTCATATGATGGTAAGGATGGCCAGAGATCTTAGTGATTTTCTAGGGTTTAGGGCTTCTTTACGGTGGTGAGAAATTTTGTTTGGTGGTATTTTTGACTATAGAGAGAGTAAATTCCCATGAGGCTTTTATGCATCTCAACGATTAGATCCAAATTTATAGAGATAAGTTTTTAGATTCATAAATTTTTGTGACTTTAGGTTGTCAAGGCATATATGGAATTTTTAATTAAATCCTGATTTTAAAAAGATTTACCTAGAGTTGTTAAATAATTAACAATATCTTGAATATTTTTCATTCGCACTTAGTCTAAATAGCTCATACTGATGAATAAGTGAGTTCATCCTAGCCACCTCAATGGGTAATTTGAAGAGTATCTGATATTTGTATTGCAGAATTACAAGATGAAACATGAAGAAACAAACTCATGAATAGCTAGGACAGTAGTGATAATAGTTTTAGCTTTTAAACTATATTGTCATTTTTCTTTATCTTCCTTAGTCCATAATATCATAGAGTTGATATGTGGAAATAAATGAACAATTTTTAAGAACAGGCCATCACTTCATTTAAAAAAATTCATTTGGTATTTTGAATAAGCATAATGTTCAGCATTGAAAGATGATGGTTGGGCGAGGCAGGTTTTTGAGAGGTGGATGATCAACAAGGATGGTTATCTTATATCAAATTTGAATTAAGATATAATGAAATTGAGCGAGCGATTTGTTCTGTGTCACCCTATGCGAAGTTTGAGATGAAGAACGGTGAGGTTCCTAGCGGTGACGAAGCTTGCTGATGATGAGGAAGTCGAGCAACGTTGTGCTGAGTTTGAGGAAAGGTGTAAGGAGGCGGAGCGAGCACTTGATCCTATTCCGATTTGTATAGCAAGTTTGTGGCATTTGAAAACCTCATGTTTCCTTTCGTTGGGTAGGAAAAACCTCATGATTTTTGTTTATCTTTTTTCCCACTTCATTCTTCTCGATTTGATATGCAGAATTGAAGAATATATCCACTATCTGTTCCCTGAGGAAACTCAGACAACCAATCTCAAGATCTTGGAAGCTGCTTACAATTGGAAGAGGCAAAAGTTGTCTTCAACTGGTGATCGAGAGTATGTTGCAGGGTGATATGATTCCACCGGTGATCAAAAATACACAATAGAATGGAATATATGATCCATTCTGCTCCGTTTCACTCAATTCCATTAGGTTTTATTCCGCTCCGCGCCCTGCTCCGTTCTAGTCTATCAATCCAAAGATAACTTAAGTCAATCTTGGACTATTAAAGTTTGCAACAGAAATGTAGTTTCCTATTTTGAAAAGTTTGCAACAGAGAACTGTATTTTAGTAACGTTGTTTCCTAAAATTGTGAATTGAAAGTCATGCAATGTGTAAGGTCAGTACCAATGTCAATTGTTGAGTGTACATATAATTACAATTTTACTGTGTTACATGCATAGATTCGAAAGACCAACAAAATTCACATGACAACTTTAAAAAAGGATTCTCAGATACCTAAAATGAACATCTAGTTTTGACTTCATGTAAGCAAGAGAAGCTTGTTGAATGACCATATTCAAATTATATAGAATACTTATAGGATATAAGAAGCACTTCAAGACAGGTTTTTATCAAAAAATTTGCATTAACGTTCACCGCGACAACAAACATATCTATCAAATTGTCTAAAAATTTAGTGAAACATATATAGATTTCACTTTGCTCATCTCAAGATGAAGTTGTTGACATCATCACCAAATCATTGAATTTAGAACCTATTTGCAAGTTTAGGGACATAAGTGTAATCTAGAATGATTAAACTAAAATGTTGTATGTTCAGTTAAGTGGAGAATTTATTATACCTTAACTAATTTATTTTGTTAAGTTAAGTAACACTATTAGTAATTAGTTAACTTTCTATTTTGGCTGTTAGTTGTTAAGCCTTATGTAATTGCATTCTATTAATAAAACTTGTTCAAGCATTCATGACATTTCCATCTTCATGCAAAGTGCAATATATTAATTAAAGAATATAATTGGAAATAAATAATTAATTCTATAATAAAAAGTGAAAATATATTATTTTTATTTTTTACACAAGTTTTCTATGTTAAAGTCATGTTCATTCATTGAGAAACGATGCAATTATTTAATAATCTTTATTATGAACTTTGATTTCTTAAATAAATAAATAGATATAATTATGATAAATATTTAAATGATTAAAAGTATTCTGGGCTACCTAAAATATCCTGAGTTTTTTACCAAGAAAAAAAAAAATCAGAACACTATGAGAATAATAATTTTTTGACGATAAAATGTTTATTATTAGACATCCTTTCATTTTAATTTTTTATTTCACCCACAAAATTACTAATTTATTTTTACTTATTTGCTTTTCCTCTTTCTTTTCAATATTTCTGAATCCTTTAACTTTGGTGGAAATCAACTTCCAATTTCTCAGGTACCATAACGATTTTCATTATGTATTTATATATATTTGAGTAAAAGTTGAAATTGATTGAAATCTATTATCACATATGCTTCATTTACATTTCGTTGAAGAAAATGTGTTCTCTAATTTGCAATGCATAAGAAACACAGAATAAACATTAAATAATGTAATGTATCAGAAATAAAATTAATGTTAAACAGGTTATAAAAGTCAGCATATGCATGAAATAATTGAATTTTGATCATGGCAATTTGCATTTCCAATTGAAAAGTTATCGCAAAATGATGAATTTTCATTGAATGTAAAACTGCATAATTTCAGGATTGTCCCAATGGTAGAAGGATGATCAAACGCCACTTGAGGGAATTATCTATGTCATTTGGGAATCAAATTTCTCCTGAAAAATCTCAAGAGCTCAGAAGAACCAAAACAGGTGCATATTCTTTTGTTGTCAATATGTATATATAAGTTTGAATTGTCTTTCTCACATCTCAGCGTTGATTTCATGCTTATTTAAGCAAGTATTTCGATATACGTTGAATAGAGTTTTCTCGCGTCCCAGTGATTCTTTACAAATGTTTATTCGAAGCAACAATTTGTAGATTCAAGTGGACGAGAGATATCACAGATAACGAACGAGAAAGAAAATACCGTCTAAACACATTTTGATTCTCCGGAACATTAAGATTTAGAGAATAATGTATAACAAGATTTATTTCTCATTCACATGCAGATATTGAAAACAACTTTTCAACAGTCCTACAACTAATTAAGAGTGAAGGAGAAAGGCAAAAAGAAGACAACTCGAGGAAAGAGACGGAACTTGAGGGACTAGTCGAGGACATCTACAATCAGTATCAGTATCAGTCACTGGATACATCGTACGCACGTCTTACCAAAGTAAATATGAAAGGAGCTCACCGTAGAATAAAGAGGGCTTCTTCCCTCTCTTGCAGTAGCTTAGACTCCGGGCACTTTTCCTCATTTCTCAACACTACTGAAGCTCTCGAGACTCAAAAATCAACAGAAACAAATGAATTAGAAGCAAATGAGGTAACACAGATACGCGCAAAGAATGCTGAGCTTGAAAAAGCACTGTCAGAGTTACATGCGAAACTCAAGAACAATGAGGAACACGCAATGTCCAAAACTTCAGATTTGACGGCACTAATTGAAGAAAAAGTAAAATGCTATAAAAATGAAGCATCGCAGCAAAAGAAGGAATTTACTGATAAAATTTATGTCATGCAGCAAAACCTTGAGTCTGTATGCAACAAGAATACCGATTTAGAATCTCAATTAGAAAATCAAAGGGAAAATGTTTCACAATATTTGATTCAGATAAAAAACTTGGAGGAGAATTTGGCTGAAACTATTTCAACTAGACAAAATCTGCTTGAAGAGAAACAACGTTTCATCGAAAGGATAACAGAATTGGAATCTCAATGCAGCAAAGAAAAGGATTTGGAAGAACAGTTAAGAGACCTTGAGTCTGTATGCAACAAAAATACCGATTTAGAATCTCAACTAGAAAATCAGAGGGAAAAAGTTTCACAATATTTGACTCAGATAAAAAACTTGGAGGAGAATTTGGCTGAAACTGTTTTAACTAAACAAAATCTGCTAGAAGAGAAACAATGTTTCATTCAAAGGATAACAGAATTGGAATCTCAATGCAGCAAAGTAAAGGATTTGGAAGAACAGTTAAGAGACCTTGAGCCTGTATGCAACAAGAATACCGATTTAGAATCTCAACTAGAAAATCAGAAGGAAAAAGTTTCACAATATTTGATTCAGATAAAAAACTTGGAGGAGAATTTGGCTGAAACTGTTTCAACTAAACAAAATCTGCTAGAAGAGAAACAATGTTTCATTGAAAGGATAACAGAATTGGAATCTCAAACCAGCAAAGAAAAGGGTTTGGAAGAACAGTTAAGAGACCTTGAGTCTGTAGGCAACAAGAACACCGATTTAGAATCTCAACTAGAAAATCAGAGGGAAAAAGTTTCACAATATTTGATTCAGATAAAAAACTTGGAGGAGAATTTGGCTGAAATTGTTTCAACTAAACAAAATCTTCTAGAAGAGAAACAATGTTTCATTGAAAGGATAGCGGAATTGGAATCTCAATGCAGCAATGAAAAGGATTTGGAAGAACAGTTAAGAGATGCTATGTGGGAGATAAACGCTTTGCATAAAAAGAAAAGCGAGTTGAAGTTACAAAATGAGCAAAGTCAAAAGGAATATTCAGAAACGATAAAGAAGCTATCAGAAACCATTGATCAAACACACGACGAGAACAAACATTCCAAAATGAATAAACAATTGATGGAAAGAAAAATGGAAGAATTGGCAGAAGGAGTTCGACAGAAAATGGAAGACAGTATACGCATATTGCATCGGAGGGTCCACGTGACAGAACTGCTGAATAACGAAAACAAAGACACTTACAAATCGACAAAGCAAAAGTACGAGGAAGAGAGCAAAGTGTTTGGTGAGAAAATTGCTGATTATGAAGATGAAATTATGATGCTGAGAGAAAAGGTGTTGAAATTAGAAGCTGGTATGAGCATGGAAGGAGAAAAAATGAATTTGATGAAAACAGTGACACAACTTGAAAGGAAAACGATGAAATTAGAAAAGAAACTGAAAGAGAAAGATTATGAATTGGTTAACCTTGGGGAGAATAAGAAGGAAGCAATAAGACAACTTTGTTTTTTGGCCGATTTTCATCGTGATCGTTATTTCTATCTGAAGGATTCTATGTTAAATATGAGGACAAAGAACACGAAGTGAGTTTTTTAAACTTAAAATGTAAATTTTCTCACTGTATATGTAATTGTAAGCTAATGAAACACAAAAATAATCACTAATAACATCACCATCTTTGATTAAAATAGAACTTCGAAGAAAATAATCCATAAGAACATCATCTTAGGATTGTTATTTCATTTTTAACTATCTACATAAAATCAGTGAAAATAATGAAAATTTATGTTCAATGTGTTTTGTATACTTTTTTTTTTCTAACAAAAAATGATAAATACTATAGGCATTTTACAATTTAATAAAATTACAAAAAATAATTTCAAATGTCAAACCTTAAGCATCATACAATTGTTAAATCTTCAATCAGATATTCTCATTTCAACTCCAAGAACATCCTTGACCATCTCGTATGCTACGAAGGCAATGGCAATGGAAGGGACCACCTGAAACCAATATATAATAATTGCAATTGAAAATGCTGATCTTCTGTATAATCACTTATTACTAATTGGTGCCGACCTTTTGTTTTCAATGATAAATTGGTGAAAAAGTCATTCTCCCCATATTTTTGTTCAATTATGTATTAAAAACTCTAGGAAAAGATAAGACTAAACAACTGAAAAGCTTTATCCTATTCACTCAGATAAATGATTTAAAACATAAGGCATTAGAACATGAAAAGTAATTAGTTATGCAAATGGCCTATCAAATCAACTAACCTTGACTGAATTGGGGACTAAGCCCTTGTATAAAGCTCCAACTCCCTCATACTTTATAGTCTTACTGAATGCATCAACCATGCCAGTATACTCAAGATTCCCCTTTCCATCACCAGAGACAACGGAAGCAGCGTCTTTCCATCCCACCATCTGCATTCTTCTGCGAATGACATCAAGGGGGTATGCCACTGTCTGGCCAATAGTTCCAGCAGCAGCCCCACATGCAAGCCTTGTGGTCACACTTAGCTCTGAGTCTTGTGCTATTCCAAGTGGTTTTGTTTGAATCAACCAATCTTTTAGAGATTCATATACAGAAAAATTTAGACCAACATACGGTATCTGCACACAACATAGTAACAGAAACATAAAGGTAAAAACATTGTTTTGAAACTGATCAGGGCTCATCTGCATAATATGTATTTCAAGAATCAATAGTTGTTTACTCACAACTCCTATGACTGAAGGCAACCATCCTTTATACAATGCTCTTGCGCCTTCTTCCCGGAAGACTGTTGAAAGAGCATTAAAAATCCCTCTGTATTGACGAGGAGATGCTTCTGTCTGTAGAATCCTTGAAAATGAGTTAAACTTAGACTTAATAGACAACAAAGCTAAATAGCAAGTCAATAAGTTATCCTCAAATTCCACAACCAACAATTCAGAAAGAATTATCTTTAACAATACCTGTACAGTTATGCGACCTCGCACCAGGTCCATAGGATAAGTTGCAGACATTGCAATGATTCCTGCACATGCCCCAGCTCCAAGACGCAGAAGAGGAGTGAGTTGAGCTTCTTCTGTAAAAAAAAAAGAAAAATTTGGACATAGCCTTGAAGTTTGAAAGATTGGTAAAACTCCCAACAATAACATGAATAAAAAATGCAAATTGAAGGATATATCACAGCTAATAACTCTAACGTGGAAAAAAAAATCCAGATACTAAATTCATTGGGAAAATTTAAAAGTATCCTCAAATTGACAGATAAAAATAATTAGATCATGGCGCCATGATGAAGAAAATATTCTATCTAGTAGATGCATAATAGATTATTAAAGGAGAAGTAATTCAGTACCATTTCCAGTTTGCAACCGATAGAGACTTAAAATGCCCCTGCATTAGTATAAAACAGTGATAAGAAGAACATTGAAATATCAAAATTTTCAAAGAAAAAACAAACACATGGTGTGCATAACATACTTAGATGCTTGCTCATAACTAAAGAACTTGACTGCTGAATTTGGAACAATACGAGCACAATTGGTTCCGTTTCCTTTAAACATTCCCCTAAAACCCTCAGTTTTCCATATATATTTTAGTCCTTGAACCGTTCCATTGTATTTTACATTATGTGGATTTTGAACCTGCGTTTTCAAAATTGTCTTATTCACTGAACAACAACAATAGTTAGAAATAATTCAGTATAAACTTAAACGGAAACAATAACTACTTGCAGTAGAATCTTCAATCTCTCTAGAGGCGCCACAGCTGTTCGTGAACTATCATTGGATTGAATACGAAATTGAAGAACATCATGTATAAGAAAACAAAGGAAAGAAATCAGAAAAGAATCGAATTAGTTCTGAAAAGGATAAAACGCAGTGAAACACTCACACTCCACCGGCGATTCCACCGGCGGCAAGAGATTTGCAGATACTGAGAAACGCGTGATTTGGAGGTTTGGAATCTTGAGACGCCATTGAAGGTGGAATGAAACTTAACGAAATGATCAATTACAGAAATAGCATCGAAAATTTGATTTTTCCTTTTAAATCAAAATGAAAGTATTATATACGCGCGCGTATACGTGTAATCCGTGACTTTCTATTTGCTATTAAGGGCTTTTACTTTTGTTATTTTATTTAGTAGTTGGTAGTGTTGTGAAGCAAAGAATAACTTTGAGTTTGGAATTTGATTCTAGGACTAGGAGGGTAAATTACCAATTTTTATTTTTTCTTGTTTTAGATTACGTGGTTTGGATATAATAATAAAGTTGTATTGGATTGGTCCCCTTTTATAGAATCAAACAAGTGAGATCTACAGTATTTTTTTTCTTATATTGAAAAAGTAAGAATAAAGTTTATGAATTGTTTTTATTAGTTTTTAAACTAGATAATCTAATGAATGTCACACTCAACTCTGTTTTTTTTTACAACTAACAATTTTCATTAAGCCAAGACGGCAAGCAAGAAACAGATAGGCTATCATAGGGAAGACACCCAATCCAAGTTCTTGAATCTACATTTTTTGTCAAATTAGTCATGTGGTGAGCGTCCATAGTAAAAAATCTACTAAAAAAATAAAAGAGGTTATAAAGATACTATCTAACAAGGTCCTACCATTCATATCTATATGATCAAGGTTAGCAATGCTCAAAGCAGAATTGTTGCAATCCACAACAATGAGAGAGTTAAATTGAATTAGGACATTGTCGCATCCCAAATCTTTCACAAGATTAAGACTCCATATAATTGTTAAAATTTCAGCCAAACAAGAATCAACACAAACCCTCTCCTTCTTGCACGCTGCAACGATGACCTTTTGATCATGGTCCTTGACCATAACCAAACGTAATCTCTTCCCCACCAATCGTGCCAGCACCCACCTGCACTATGCTAACATCTTTAGGAATAGGCTCCTCAATCGAGTTTTGGCCTTTGATCTCCACATTCTTACACGACAAAGACTCATTCCTAAACTCCATGACACCCTGCCAAGATCTCCCCGCAATGTCAGTCAGAATCACCACCTTCTGGTTATACAACACATCATTTCTAGCAAGCCAAATATTCCAAAGAGAAGTGCTAAGGTTGTCCTTGGAATTCAAGGAGAATAAGAACTAGTCCAACACATCCATATCCGGAGGGATACAGTAGCCCAAAGGAGGAGATATCTTGGCACACTCGCAATGAATGAAGAGATGTGTGCTAGTTTCTGGAGCAGAATGGAAAAAAGAGCAAATAGGATTGGGAGAAACAACTTTAGCCTGGAGTTTGACTTTAGTTGAAAGGATATTCTTCGCCAGAAACCACAGGAAATTCTTAACTTTTGGGAGAACAAAAAGATTCCAAATTACTTTCCAAAGTTGTTTAAGAGAAGGGGCGGAAAACAGGTATTTTTGAAAACTTGAGGTGTCGAAGGAGATAATAAGCAGACCTCACAGAATATTCACCGTCCTTTTCGTGATGTCAGATTTGCTTGTCAGCCGACAGACTCAGAGAGAGAGAGAGAGAGAGAGAGAGAGGAACGTTTAGAACTTGATTACACTACTACAAAATGCGCAAACAACAACGCCATGTTTACAACATATTCATATACACCGTTGTAATAGGTTAAAATTTTCGCAGCTGGTTTATAATGTCATATTTAATGAAGGTTGTCCTAAAAACTATTGTAATACAACCATATTTAACGATAGTTGTCTTTAAAATCGTTGTAATACATAATGTGTAACAAGCATCGATTCCCAGCAACTACATTTTTTTCTTCCATATTTTTACATTTTAAACATATATTTTATTTCATTTTTTAGTGTTACAGAGATTTTAACCTCAAAACATAAAATTCATCTTTGTTTTTCTATTTTTAAGTGAAAGAGAGTAGTTTGATCAAAACTTCATTAAAATTCAAATTCATCTTATTATTTCATTTTTTTAGTGTTATTAACCTAAAAACTCAAAACTTCATTTAAAAAAGGTCATCATCTGCTTCTTTTTCTTTTTCTTCTTCAGCTTCTTCTTCTTCTTCTTGGCATTCCTCACCCTTAACGTATCCCTGACAGGTAAGGATCCGGATGGTTAGACATCCTCATTTGGCTGCTGACGTTTTTCATTTGTGACCTTATTGGGGATGTTTCTGTTAGCATTCTCATTTGTAGAACTCATTGTTACGAATAATAGATTATGAAGAAATGTAAAACAGTCTATTTATAGATGAGGTTGAAGATGAAAAGTCTGATAATTTGGTGCTTGCAATGATGATAAATTGTAATGGTTGATATTCTCGAACGAAATTTTTGAAAAACATAGAAAATCATAAGTCATTATTATAATTGGGATGATCATTTCTCTCTTCCAAGAAGAACAAATGTTGTAATATTACAATGTTTTCTTATTATAACCATTGTGATATATTATGTAAAATTGAAAAAATATTGTTGTCAGGAGTCAAACCTTGTACCAGGGATATCACTACGGTTCTTATGATTAACCGTTGTGATATAATTATAATAAAAATATACTTATCATTACGTTTTTTTCAATAACTGTTGTGAACTATTTACCAATATAAGCAAATTAACTTTCCCTTATTGACCGTAGCACCGTTTCCTTCACAGCAAAACCCAAGCACCCATTTTTTCTCTTGTGCTTCATACATTAAGGTATTCTTATTCTTCCATCTATTGTTAGATATTTCTCATTATCTCTTTTGCTTCATGTTGTTTATTCTTCTTCTTCTTCCATCTTTGGCAGCAAATTTCATCTAGTTTTAGAAACAATGAAAATAAATATAAGAAGTATGAAGCTTTTGTGTAAGCTTTTTCCTCCTCATAGTTCTTTTTCATTGCTTCACAAAATAGATGAACATGGTGATGATGCTGGCGGTAGCAAGCATAATGTACATATTATTTGTGTAGCTATGGAAAATAAGATATTCTTCTACTTCAATCTTCTTTGTTAGATAGTTCCCATTATATCGTCTGCTTCATGTAATTTTTGTTGATTATTCTCATTTTTTGCAGATTCGACTTCAATGCATTAACAAAGACCATATTTTGACTATGAGACATATTATTTATGTAGCAATGAAAAAAAGTATAAGAAGTATGAAACTATGATGGAAATTCCATCCACCTTATACCTTTTCTTCATTGCTTCACGAACAAGATATTTTTCATACTCATGATTTTTCACAAGCTAGGTGACCTTCATTGTAATGGTACATACGACAACAATGTATCTTGTTTTGTTAAAACTTAGGTTATAGTCACATTTAGGTTACAGTTTCACTTCTTAGGGTTTTGTTTCAACTTTTGCTGGTTTTGTTTTGAATACTAACTAATTTTGTTTTATTTGAAATAGCTGAAGCTATATAGTAAAGATGATACATGGTGATGATGATGGTGGTAGAAAACATATAGTATGAGTTGATAAGGTACATATATATGAATTCTTTTTGATATTGTATATGAAATTTAGTTTATTATATAATATGTATATTGTTTGTTTCACTATCCTTTTATTGAAAATGCAATCATTTAAATTGACATAGAAAAGTATAATCTAAAAATTAAGATGCATTTGAAAACCAACATATACCAGTCAATGTTTTCCAAATAACTTGCATCTCATTCACCACATTTTATGTTCATTAACACAAATATACGGTTCAATGGTCTATTTGCTTCAATTCATTGATATTTACAATTCTACTATACCTCATCATCGTCACTTATCACTGCTATTGTTATGATCATGATTGTTATGATGATAAAATTGCGATGTTAATCGGCGATGATGAGGTAAACTATAATAAAAGATATTGATGGATTGAAGGAAACTGACCATTGAACCATATTTGTGTTAAAGAACATAAAATATGCACTATGGGATGCATGCAATTCGAAAAAATAGTGTTGTGTTTAAGTTGGTTTTCAAGAACAGTTTAATTGTCAGATTATATAGTTCTTTACCAATTTTAATGGTTGTATTTCTTTAATTAGGTGTATGATAAAACGAGCAATATACATTTGTATATAATAAACTAAGGGTACGTTTCATAACAATTGAAACTCATAACCGTTGTGATATTAAGTATATATTACAACAGTTGTTATACCTAACCATTGCAATATACCACATGCTTTCCAGAATACAATAACGGTTCCATGTTCGTGATTATAAGTAACATACTTACAAGAACACTCTACATAACAACGCCTTGATTTTGGTCATTATATGTAGTTTCCAACCGTTGTTAAATGGATTTTCTGTAGTAGTGTTAGCCTCAACGGGGTTAAAACAGGCATGGATTTTGAACAGATGGAGATCGTCATTTGCAAATAGTGATTGCCATTATGCACGAGAGCAGTTTTCTACCAGCAGTTTTGCAGTTTTGCAGTTTTCAAATTCAAATTTGAATCCCAACATCTTGGAGCTAAATTCTTCTATAAAAGACCCATCTAGGGAGCAGTTGGGCATCCAAGCTTGCGCGTAAGCGCTGCCAAATTTCTTTCGTAATCTTAGGCACATATTCACTTGTAAAAATGACAATAACTCACATTGAAGGATTGTCACACTAGTTTGTAGTTTATTTATGTTGTACTCTTGAATCATCAATCTTGCCGCCATATTATTAAAAATATTTCCAGTACTGTTTAATTCAAGTCTCCATTTATTTTCCCGCATTTACAAGTTCTTTATTTATCGCTCTATTATTATTGTTATCATATTCTATAATTGTTTAAGCATGTTGTACTTAATTTTGTTTATCATGTTTAGTTTGTTTATGTTTAATTCCATGTCTTGATAATTTGTCTTGAGTCCGTCATATAAGGACCGTCGTAACCGGCGGGACTCCGTAGAAATAATAGGTACGGAAATGTGGTTGTATGTCATTTTGTTTTTAACTTCTAAGCGTAATATAAGTAGTTTTGTCACGAGAGTGGGAGGTTATTTAACATTACTTTATCATGAGAGTAAGAAGCATATAAAGGTTTAAGTCGAGATCTGCGAGAGAGTGAGGAGTGAACCAGATAGTAGAAGTTAGGCATCATATCTAAATACCGAGGAAGCGCTTTAGATGTTGATTAGGATATATTGGCTTTCAAATAGTGTTTCTTAGTTACCGGGCGAGCGAGAGAAAAATCTTGGGATTAAGAGATATAACTTTAGTTAAGACCTTGAGAGCTTGAGGCGGTGCCGTTAAGTCGGTATATTCTACGGAATGAGAATATAGTTATAATTAGTACTCGTGTTCTACAAGTCCCTCAGGCGCGCGAAAATCATATTTCGGGCTCATTTTAATATTACTTTCGAACCTTTAGAAGTTAGTTCTTTAATTCCCGTCCATTTCCTTTTAATCATAGCCTTAGTTTTGCACCGCAACGATAGATCACAGTAGTTAACATTGGTCTCTATGGGTTCGACAATCTTTTATATTACTTCGACATTTCCGTGCCCTTGTGGAGGCATCAAGTGTTTGGCGTCGTTGTCGGGGACCAATAGTCAATATTTTTATTCCGTTGTTGCATTATATACACTAAAGCACTCGTTTAAAAAAATAATAATTATGTATCACCCAAATTTTCTCTATGATTACCAATCACAGTATCTTGATGAACCGCATCCAAATTACCTTTACGATTACCACTCCCAAAATTTTGAGGAACCGCATCCAAATTTTCTCTACAATTACCACTCCCGAAATTTTAAGGAACCACACCTAAATTTTTTCTACAACCACTAATCCCAAAATTTGGAGGAATCGCCGGAATCCCTATCCAACCTCGAAATACTAATGGAGAATTTCAATGCAACACTAACTTATTCTCACCCAAATCACCACTCCCAATACTTTGAGGAACCACTAGAATCTCATTATTCGAACCTCGAAAGATTAATGAAGGGTTTCATTGAAACGACAACTAATTTTAGGCTTGAATCTATGATGGAGCACTTTGTGGAGACACAAACTCTATAGAATGAAGAGTTTAGACTTCAACATCTCCAAGCTTTTGAAACCTTTAGGCGGACGAACATTCTGGTCGAGTCCATCGTGACTCACACTGAGGCATTGGAAACTAAAATTTCCCTACTTTCACAGACACCTCTAGGACACTCCCCTGAGAGACATGTGGATTTTATAACAACCAATAGTGAAAAAGAAATTTAAAATCCTAAGAAAAGTGATAATGAGGTTGAGGAGAGTGACAATGTGGTTGAGGAGAGTTATGATGAGAAAGGAGTAGAGATTGAGAAAAATCTACCGACACCACCCAAAAAGGACGTTGTCGAAGAGGTGGAGAAAGTATTACCTAACGTTGTTCCTCATCCCTATACCCCATTGATTCCTTTCCCGCATAGGTTTGTAGACTCCCAATCTAAAATGTATGTGGAGGTATTGGAAAATGTCTACACCAATACACCTTTGGTTGAGGCCCTACATAAGAAGAGAAAATTAGAATACCACGAAACTAGGAAAATCATTAGTGTTAAGAGGGTTAGGTTAGACTTTGAGGTTGTGGATGAAATAACTAAGCCCAAACTTGAAAATGTGATACTTAGGATAGATACAGAACCACAACCACAAGTTCAAAATAATGAACCACCCCACATAAGGAAGAAAAGAAAAGGTGAGGGATATGTCAGATGGCTCGATAAGTGGCCATGGAAACCGAATATTAACACTCATAACCGTCGAACTATCGATGTTAAACAAAGCCCTGTGTGAGAGGTAACACATGAGTTTTAGTTTAATGTTTTCCTTTTATTGTTTGTGTTCGCAAGAAATAAAGAATTGTATCGTTTGTCATGTCTCAGCTACATTTAGGTGAAAAATCTCTAAATGACAATCCCTTAAGACGAATTAGTGCCCACGAACATTCTTGTGAATGTCACTGCTGGTGGTGACACCGATGATGAGTATGATAGGAAAAAGCATATGTCTCCCACATGTAACTCACCTCCTCCTTGTTTTTCACATAGTTAGGTTCCACCTACACACACCACACCTTATTTTTCTAACATTATTGCAGGTACTTCCTTCGGAAATAGGTAGTATGATGAACGACTTCAGGAAAGTGAAGTTTCAACAAATTCAGATATCTTGTAGTACAAGACGCCGAAGTAGAAGTGGTCAGTGAAGATAGGGACAACAAGGGAAGAATTAAAGTGAATTTTTTCATGGTGGCATGCAATGACATTCATACAAGTTCTATAATTCATTTTCCCACCTTTTATCAAAACATTGAGGACAATGTTTGGTTTAAGTGCGGGAGAGGAACTTCATCGCTTTCATTTTACCGCTTTCTAGTTAGTTTACTTTCAATTTTTGTTTTTATTAAGTCATATGCGCTAGTTGAGTCGATTTCTACTTTACTTTTACGATTGTTTGAAAACTCCCTGAAACTTAGCCCAATTAAAAAAAAATCTTCCGTTCAGATTTTTGGCATGTCACCAAATAAGTTACTTTACTTTGCCTAGGATATGTTAGGCTAGACTTGGGAAAGTTTTGAAAATATTGATATCATTTTTTACACCCTAGAGTCCCTAATTATGTGATGTTAGTTTAGAAAGGCATTATACTGAGACCATTTTATAAAGTTCTATGAAGTTTCTTGATTAGTTTATCTTAGCAGTCAACAACATCCTTAGATGCGAACTAAGTAACAAACTGATGCAAATATATGTTGATCTCAAAGTTGTGTTTATGTGTTTTCATAGAAAAATGTGAATCAAAGACCTGTTCTTATTAAGTTAGGTGGTCCTCCCCCGACAATTTAGCCCAAAGGAGCAGAATCTTGAAATTCGTAAGCAAAAGAAAAAAAGGCAAAGATAAAAAGAAAAAAAAGCAAATTTTGTGAATAAGAAATCAAAACACTAACAGGTTCGATTACCATGTAAGCAAAAGGATAACGGACTTAATGTAATTGCGCAAGAATGAAAAAGAAGCGAAATAGAATGGTTGACAGTAGGTCGAAGTATAATGTCATGATTCAAGTTGATGTTGCATAAGAAGGGAATCTTTATCCGCTTTAAGTGGATTTGTGTCGTTACAGTATACTTAGTTTTACTATTTAGTACCAATCCACTTAACATTAAACTAACATTCGAGTGCCTTACCATTTGGTTTTTTCGTGCCTAATAGTTGAATGATGCACTTAATTTTTTACCTAGTGGGGAGTTTGCTTGAGGACAAACAAAAATCTATGTGTGAGGGAGTTTGATAACTCGATTTTGTATAGTTTATTTCAGTTCATTTAGTGCATTTCTTATTGTAAATTTATCGAGTCTTTACTGTTTTATTTGCTATTTGCTTATGTTTCTCTTAGTTTTATCTTGACATGTGTTTAATCGGCAAGTATGGAAAAAGGAGTGAAAACAAAGCTAAATAGTGGAGAAAAAGCAACAAAACTGCATGTTCCGGTCCCCTTTGATGAATGGAGTTTGCTATTTGCCCTGCCTAGGGGTATGACGTTCACCACTACCCCAAAAAGGAGGGAAATTTGGATTTTGAACAGATGGCGATCGCCATTTGCAAATGGTGATAACCATTATGCGCGTGAGCAGTTTTGCAGCAGCAGTTTGGCAGTTTTGCAGCTTACAAATTCAAATCTGAATCCTAACTTCTTAGAGCCAAATTATTCTATAAAAATATCCCTCTAGGGAGCAATTGGGGCATCCAAGTTTGTGTGGAAGCGCTATCAAATTTGTTTCGTAATCTTAGGCACATATTCACTTGTAAAAGTGACAATAACTCACATTGAGGGATTGCCACACTAGTTTGTATTATATTTATGTTGTACTCTTAGATCATCAATCTTGCCGCCATATTATTAAAAGTATTTCCAGTTCCGTTTAATTCAAGTTTCCATTTATTTTCCCATATTCACAGGTTCTTTATTTATTGTTTTATTATTATTTTTATCGTATTCTATAATTGTTTAAGCATGTTGTCCTTAATTATGTTTATCATGTTCAGTTTGTTTATGTTTAATTCCATGTCTTGCAAATTTGTCTTGAGTCCTTCGTATGAGGACCGTCTTAACCGGCGAGACTCCGTAGAAATAATAGGTATGAAAATGTGGTTGTATGTCATTTTGGTTTTAACTTCTAAGCGTAATTTAAGCAGCTTTGTAATGAGAGAGAGAGGTTATTTAACATTGTTTTGTCATGAGAGTGATAAGCATATAAAGGTTTAAGCTGAGATCTGTGGGAGCGTGAGGAGTGAACCGGATAATAGAAGTTAGGCATCGTATCTAAATACAACGAGAGCGCTTTAGATGTTGATTATGATATTATTGGCTTTCAAATAATGTTTCTTAGTTACCGGACGAGCGAGAGCAAAATTTTGGGATTAAGAGATATAACTTTAGTTAAGACCGTGAGAGCGTGAGGGGGAGCCTTTCATTCGGTATATTTTACGGAATAGGCATATAGTCATAATTAGTACCCGTGTTCTACAAGTCCCCTAGGCGCGCAAAAATCATATTTTGGGCTCGTTTTAGAATTACTTTCGAACCTTTAGAAGTTAGTTCTTTAATTCTCGTTCATTTCCTTTTAATCATAGCCTTAGCTTTGCACCACAATGATAGATCACCGTAGTTGACATTGGTCTCTATGGGTTCGACAATCTTTTATATTACTTCGATATTTTTAAGCACTTGCGGAGGAATCAATATGCTTGTGGATCTTGTGGAACCGACAATATTTAGATTTGTCTGTACTAGGCTTAATGGGTGTTTGTATGGGAAAATGGACTCCAACCTGGCAGAATTTTGAGTTTGCGCATTCTCATAGAATACACTCACGAGGAAATTTCAGCATTGTGTACTCGGCGAAACGACCAACTGGTACTTTCATGAGGTTCGTGGGACCTCTTTTTTTTTCTTCTCTCCCCTCCTCGGCGGGGTGCTAAGGGGTCACCGTGCTTTGAAACTCTGGCATTTTCTTGGTGCCGTGAGTCTTGAGCTTTGTTGTCAGCTTCATTCTCCTCGTACTGAATGTAGATTTAGGCTTTAAGGAGGAAGGCATCCAACAATGTGGATGTTTCGATGCCAACTTGTTTGGATAAGTCACTACGGGGGCACAATCCCAGCTCGAGCAAATATTTCTTTATGTCGTCAATCGTGGAGACCTGAACGACTTCCCGATTGAACCTCTCGATGCAGGCTAGGAGGGATTCGCCTTTCCCCTGCATTATTGCTTTTAGAGTTGCCTTAGAATTTGTATGGAGAATAGAAGCGGTGAACTGCCTCGAGTATTGCTTCCCTAGGTCTTTCCAGGAAGTGATGGATTCCTCAGCGAGGCTTATGTCGTCGCGGAGACGGACTTCGGGACTCATACTATAGGTGTCTCCGCGGGGGAGAGCGTGAATGATGGTCTTGTCGTTGCAGAGACAGGCTTCAAGACTCATACCTTAAATGTCTTCGCGGGGGAGAGTTTGAACTAAGGTCTTTCTCTAGTGCTCTGATTCGTTCGTTTTGCTGAAAGATCAACGCGTTGGTCTGATTAATAGCTGCAAAATGGGCCACCACGATGGGGTTGGCGTTGGGTGGCACCAGAATTGGTTGAAAAATTAATCTTTGACGTTTCGACATGTTGGGCGACATTGTTGGCCACATCGTCATCGGAGGGGGGGACAGTGAGTTCGTCTCTCCTTGTTGGGATATCTTCCGTAAGTGGTATCTCATTGTTGTTGTCAGTGTTGCGGGCTGGAGGGGGGACGACTTTATAGTGTTGACCGACCATGATTGATAGGTTTTTTGCTTTGATCTTTAGATTTCAGGGAAACGAAAGACGGGGAAACAATTTCCTACAAGACGTCGTGTATAGCTTGAGCGATACAGGGAAAAAAGGGGGATGTATCTGCAATGCACTCCGATGCTTAAGTCAGTCGGGTGAATAGGCAAGTAAGAAAATATTAAGATGTGAATTGAATCCTTGATCCTCCTGCAGAGGATGGTTTTATAGTGAGCCCCCATCGTTGGGTCAATGGTCTTCGTTATGGGCTGAATATTCAGGCCCATAACGGATGATTGTTAGGATTTCTACGTGAAAGTAGGGATGACCAGCTCGTGGTCATCATCCTGGGTCAGTTGTTCTGCACTCTTCAAATAGTGGATGGACTTGCCCTGGAAAAACGGCTTCACAAGGTGTGTGAGTTTAACTGATGAGGTGTCATCAGGTGAGGAGCACGTGGAGAACGTGGTCTTCATCGATCCCAATGGATTGGACTAACACTTTGGTTATTCCTCAACATAATGTTGATAAAACCTTGTTCGACAGCGGACCAGCCACATGCCCAATCCAAAACATATTCCTTTTCGGTGATATGATTACTTCATTAATGTCATCTAAATACTTAAATTCGTCGTACAAATCTCTTTGCATTAGTTCTATCACCAAATTTTGATAAATAAAGGTAATATAGTGATTCTTTGGCATAATTAACTTTCTTATTCTCACTATTCAACTGAGCAATCAGTGAGTTGTTTGTTACTTGAAACATTGAAGAGTGACAAATAAAACAAATCAATATGCAACAAGAAGGACCAACACACACAAGTAGTTGCATCCCATCTCTCTCTTTTTCCTACTCTATTTTCTATCGATAAAGTTTTTGTGAGAGACCTTAGTCCATCTTCCATTTATGTTGATTGAAAAGAAAAAACCAGCTTGAATCTACCCAAGTCCTAGGAGTTTAAACCATCTTGAGAAAATTCAAACTTTGTCAAACACAAACTGTGTTAGAATAAAAATGACATAAACATAAGCAAGTTGACACATTTTTAATTGTCACTAATGCACCTTTATATTCAAATGATATCATAGAATTCTCCTTTAAATTTTTTAAAGTAAACACTTCAATAACTTGGATAAGGATAAAATAACAAATTGTTTAAATATCTATCCATGGAAACGGAAAGGTAATTTATAATAGAAATATATATCTCTCCATTTGGCCAATGAGTAGTTAACAAGTATGAGCAATACATATGAAAAAGAAAATGCTACATAATGAAATGGATTTTACGGTCCATACATGCAATACGTGATAGTAAACCTTTATGGTAGACAAGTCATAACTAATCTGTTTGATCCTTCACCAACCATTAGAAAAAGCATCAATATCAGAAAACGTCACACTCTCTCTCTCAATCAAAATAACGCTCCTATTTAGTATTTACTAGTTAACGCAGAAAACACATTCCCTATAGTATTATACTCAAACATATATATGGAGAAACAGAAACTCTCACAAGAAGAAGAAAAGAAAGAGTCAAATAATTACAGTAACAAAACTGTATGGGATTGTGGAAGCACACTCTATGATTCCTTCGAACTCAACTCTTTCAAACACCAACTTGATTCAGCCATAAACAGAAGAACACTTTCCATGTCTCATTTACCAGAACGTCGAGTCACAGTTCTTCAGAAATCATCATCATCTTCTTCGTCGGTTACCTCAAGGAAGCCGTACAAGATCTCTCGCTCTTTTCAGAAATTTATTCGTTCAGTTTTCAAGTCAAGCAATGATAAATCCAACGTTTCTTCAAGCAGCAATAGGTTTAAAGTGCAAGAAAAATACTCTAATGAGCGTTTCTACGTGGTTTATGATAAATCTGGATCGGTTCTTTCTACTATACCAGAAGCTCCTGAGTTTGAGATTGCTTCTCTTTCGCCGGAGATTTCTTCTTTGGTTAAAAGGTCTGCTTCGGAGAGGTTCACGACCACCATGATTGGTATTGCGTGTGCTTAGATTTAGGGTTTTACTATAAAGTTTAGCTTAATTATTGTCTTTAATCACGTTGTTGTTAGTAGTTAATTAGAAATGATTAAATTAATATTGTACGTTAGTTAATCTTATTGGCGTTTTAAATAACTCAATAATTTGGGACATTATTATATGTTTGTTAGCGTTTGTGTACAAGATTGGGGTTTTAAAATCCATAGCTCTCACGCTCTCATGAGTCATGGTTCATATTTTTGTTTATTTTGTGTTTCATCTTTTCTTTTTTGAGCCAAATAACGTTTCGTTTTTGAAATGTTGATTTTGTCGTATAGGAATCTTCTAGTTGAAGTAATATGTGACATTTAATACAAATAACGTGAAGTTCGTGACTCTATTAATTAGTATGAAGGTACATTTGAGAGCATCAAATTTGGAAAATCACCGATGGACCCCATGTTTTTTTTTAATGAATAAAAAATACTCTCAATATTGTAGTAGAAGGTGAGTTTTTTTTTTTTATAATTTTAATATGAAAGTAATTTTTTTTTAAACAGCAAAATGAATGGATTTGATTAAACAAACGAATAAGATATGCCACAGTACAATATGGATGCAGTTCAAATTGAAAAAAGAACTCCTAATCACCACAATCAATCTAGAAAACTAAATACAAACCTGTAGAACTATGCACCAGTCTGAATAGAAATACACGCTGGATTATCGAACCAGCCTGCTGCTACGATAAATACGGCGACAAAAAAACAGAACAACACCAAAGTCGAATTAAAGCAGGACAAACACAACACACCAGTTCCGAAGTGAACCTCTCAAACAAGCTGCATCAGAATCCAGAGAAAAACAACACTTGGACATCATTACGCGACGCACAGAAAAATCAAGAGAATTTCTAATTACACCCTAAGGTTTTTTAGGCACCACGCACATTTCTGTTTTTTCTCTCAGTTTCGGATATGTATATCCGAAGGCACCTCAGTTGTATAACCTGTTGCCCGTCCTGCCTCTGCAAGCTCTTCACAAAATCAACGTGTCAGAAAGGCGAACCACGCGGTTACCTCTGCAAGTGCATCATGTAACACCCACTTTTCTCAATTAAATGACATAACTATATTGTTAAGAAAAATCAGAGTTTTTATCAAAAGTGGAATGCTACCTTTTTCAAAAGAAACATAATTTCAGTTATTCATTAAAACAACGGAAAATATATTTTTATTCATCATACGACAATTCGCCAAATATCCACAATATTCATTAATTCTCTTGATTTATAAGTTTCAACAAAATGTAATACGTAACTATTACTAACAAGAATAAATAAACAACAAATATCTTTGTTTCCCATATTACGTATCAGAGCGACTCCTAGGACTCGACCAAACAACTTGTACTCAGAGCGTACTCAAGTACCTGAATCATCTGTACTTCCGAAGAAGTACAGACGCAACCAAACAACAAAGGCGTGAGAAAACAATTTAATATTTTAACGGTGCATATAACATCTTAAAGGGTAATCTCACACAATCCATCAAAATATATCACATATCATATTTCACACATCATTCATTCAATAAAATGCAAAGTGACTCAATGACACAATGCAAATGCGGTACCAACTCAACAATGGTTCATCGATTCGAACCTCGGATGCATCGCTTACGCTCCTACTGAGACACGATCATCCCTGCACCAATGATTCACAATGAATCTGAATAATCATTTACGCTCCATCCGAGACATGATTATCCCACCATACATGCATATGCAAAACTCGATTATGCATACCAAAATACATGCATGAACATAATCATACATAACACGATCTTCCTGATCCACATAAGTTATCACACACCACATCACATGGGTCACATAAAAACCAGACAATAGTTAATACACATTATCAATACGATCCACATAATTCATCATCAAAAGTTATACAAATCAATACGAGCACATATATCCTACACATTAATCACCGATTATCATATCCTATTAACTATTCAATAATTCCATCCTCAATTATTTCCCGTATTTTTACCCCACAGAATACGATCCTTCCGATCCTCATAAATTACCAAACATTTCCTCATATGGTTTACACAAAGCATACAATCAATAATGTCCCCAACCAACACGATCCAATTGATCCATTACAAAATCATACAAACCAACACAAAATTTAGAACTTAAACACAAATTATTGTTTGTCGTCTCCTAGGAACTATCCATTATTACTATCCTCAACATCTTAGACTAATGGGATAAGTATCGAACAAGAAATCGAGACAAAACCATCTTAGAATACAAAATATTTTCCAAAACAGAGGCCTGACACGGCCCCCCGTGTCCCATGATACGGCCCATTTCACACGGCCTAACGCTCCATCTTAAAAATCACATTTTCATCAAAGATACAAGGCTGACACGGCTACCCGTGTCGCGTGACACGGCCCGTGTCAGACCCTCTGAAGCCCATCCCTCCAAAAACTCCATCATAATCCTTTTCCATAGCCTGACACGGCCCCCCGTGTCCTATGACACGACCCGTGTCAGGAGGCCTGCGTCCAAAACTCACTTTTTTTTAATCAAAAATCCCTTTTTCTTCCCACTTCCACACCAATCCAAAATCAATCACTTATACCTCATTCTAAAACCCCAAAACAGTTCCATTATGGTTCTTATTATCATTTTACACCTCTAACACTACACAATCTCCTAGCCTAACATTTACTAACCAATTTGGGGGAAACCTAGGTTTTACTTCATTACCTCAATTTGCATCATCAACAACAATGAACATATGACAGATTTCATATCACTCATATCACACAATTCAAACAACAAACAGTTCACTTATAAACATCAACAATGTAATTTTATACACATATCACAAATTCATCACCATAAATCAAAATCACATAATCTCTAAGAGAGTAAGGAACTCTCAACTACCCTTTATTGTTAAATCACCAATATAGAACCCTTTCTCCCCCCTTACCTTGAATTTGATCGATTCTTTGAAAACCCTTGATCTTGGAGCTTTAGACCTCTTGTTCTTCTCCCTCTTTTCCTCTTTCTCCAGAGCTCACTCCTTTTTCGTCAGAAAACACGATGTGATAAAATGAATTGTTCTTTTCTTTTCATAACCCAACACAAATTACTACCTTGCCCCTTAGACCTCCAATTTTATTATTTTATTTATTTAATAACAATATTCTAATAATCTCATATTATCATTATATTATTATATTATTATTTAAATAAAATAACTCTTTTGCTTACAACTTCAAAAACACCACATTATTCACCATAATTATTTTATAAAATAATTTATGAAATCAGGGTGTTACAACTCTCCCCCACTTATATTATTTTCGTCCTCGAAAATTGTACTCAGTGGAACTACTTAGATATACTCTCGCACCTGGTTAATCACTCCCTTGCCATAATCGGCAATTCTACAATTAATCCAAAACAACAATAATAGTTCTAAGACAACTACTACAACCACAAAACACCATAATCATCAATTCACAACAAGCAGATATACACCTGAAATAAAACACAACAAAAATCGCTACCATCACCATAGGTAACACTTCCATAATCCCCATCATAGGAATTAGTTACTTGCATTCGTACCATCAGCATAGGTAACGAGGCGACAACAAAGACAAAAATAAAAATTTCATGATACACATCGTTTAGCTACAACAACACTGATAACAGACTAACCTTGCAGTTTTCTCCACCGAAACAACATAATCATAACCCATCAATGAAACACATACATCACACATATTAATATCTCTGCATATCCCGCAACCCTCGATATGTAAATAACCTCTTACCATTACTCATCCTTTCCGGGATGTCCACTAGTCTCAATACCTCAACAGGTCTTATCGCTCAATATCTCGAGCCTTTACCAACCATTTACGTATAAACAATTACACCACTTAACTTTTCCGCTGCGCACTCTGATTACCCGCAACTATCTATTCCATGAAGTTCACAACTAACTTTAACTTTTTTTACCTTCACCACAATTATAATAATTCACTTAGCATACCTCAATATCCATACGCAAGTCTCTTGACTGCTAACTCAATTTCAACTCTTTAACTATCAATACAAACATAGGAAAAATTCCCGACTCCCAACCTCAGACATTCCAACTATCTTAGTCGTCTCATCCTTCACTTCTCCCGATCAAATCAGAATTGTATACTTACATGATTACCAAACACTTCAATCTTCAATCACAACAACAATAATATCGGGTACCCAACACAATTTCCCTCTCATCCACTTCTAATCCATGGTTAAGATAAATACTTTCATAATTACTCTCTCAACTATGTCTTAATGATCATGAAACAGGGGTCGTGGGTGTGATCATGAAATAAGGATCATACTGGACCATGGAAAAGGGGTCGAGAGTTCCGAAGGAAACTGGATCATGAAACAGGGATCGTTAAATGGTACCACATGCATTGAGTTTATGGTTGAGTCTCATTTACATGCATTGTTGTTGATGTATATGATGTAGATGTTATGTTGTTGATGTGTTTGTTGTAGATGTGTAATTGGGTTGTGATTCTTGTCGTGATAAGTGTGTCGTTGTTGTACTTATGCGATATATGCCTTATATTTATATCATTTTCCTCTTTTTATTGATGTAAGAATCCCACCCATTTTGTTTGAATTTTGCCTCTACGTGGGTAACGTGCAGGTGCTCAGGCGAAGTTAGAGTTTGTGGCCGGAGAAGTAGAAGTACTTCACGTTAGTGGTGTCTGCTCTAATACGTAACATGGGAGTCGAGAACGTCATTTTGTTGCATTAGTTCATTTATTATACTTTGGAACTTGTTGATGTTGTTTTAGAAGATTTTAAAACTATTTACTATTTTAATGATATCATTAAAGCTCGGTTTTTCCACTACTTAATTTGAATGATTTTCCGTTTTATGTTATGCATCAAAATCTTTAAGAGCATGTTTTTGAAAAGTTGAAAGTTGCATCTCGAATTGAAGATGGAATTTTACTCTGATTGATGTATTTTATTTATGTAAAAATGTAGGGGATTATTCAGGGTGTTACAATTGGTATCAGAGCAGGTCGGTTCGTCCGACCAGGTTGTGTAATTGCGTTGTTCTCTAGTATGAGAAATGTTTGTGAAAACACTGTTAGTACTTGTCTTGTTTCCATTGCAGGTTGGGAATGAAGCAAGTGGGGGAGAAACGTCTACTTCTCTTGGATATTCCAGATGTTGTGGTACTTGATTTTGTGTTGTTGCAAGAGGGAGTGTTGTGTTGGACTGTTAAACTATTTATAGGATGGTGTTACCCTTGAAGGAAGACGATCATGTGTTCTCATTGTTCGCTTCCTTGTGATGGGGGAAAGCGATGTTTTTGGCCAGATACGGGCTGGTGATGTGTAGAGTATCCTGAAATGCTTCCTTAGGAGATACACAATTATCTTTAAGTTGAACAAGGTGATGTTATTCTTGGAATGAATTAGTGAAATTAAACCATGTGTTTGTAAAATAGATGGGATGATGGTGTAATGTGTCGTTGAATGCTATTATTACTTGGTGAGGATGGTTTTGTGCCCCATCATGATTGTCAGATGTCTATCAACAAATTGAGGAGGTGATCACCCTTAATATTTTATTGATAACATATGAGATTATGTTGGATGGGATATACGGGACTTGCTAAGATGGCATAGCATGCACAATGAATTGTGTGGAGTTAAGCCAAGTGCTTGCGGAGTATTTTGATTTGTCGATGTAAATTCCTGTATCTGGACGTGAGATAGATTCAAGGCTATGAGGTTTTCCATGGACGCACAAATAGTGTTCAAGAAATTCTAAGTAAGGTCACAAAAATGAACTATCAGTGGTGCGTGAACTTCAGAGGTGTTCTAGAAGAAGATATCAGATGTTCTGTTAGGAGAGGAAGGTGGGATTCTATTTTAATCTTGTTCCTGGTACTAGATTCTTTGGTACCGTACAAGATGTCGACGTTATGATTTGGTATTATGGAAAGAGTAGTTAAAATATTTAATAAAGGGGAAAACTGTGAAATCAAGAGTGCCTCCTTGGAGAGTTTCAATATTATTTGTAAAGAGAATGATGACCTGAGGTTATATGTTGGTCGGTGAGTAGTATGGAAACTCATAGTTGTGTTCGGGATAACTTGGGCTTTGGATTGCGATGAATCATAAATGGTTTAAAGCTCCCTGATGGCTTTAGTGTTGTTATGAGTCGAATAATAGGTATGAAGCGTGGTAGTTGGAACCAACAACTGTTAAACTATGCGGATAAATTCCTTGTGATTTGTATATATGAGATAATGAGATTCATGATATCAGTATTAAGTTCAGATTGGGTATGATATGGTATGGAGTAGAAGTGTTTACGAAAGTGTAAGAAAAATGTAATTCCATGCTGAAATTAATTAATGACAGGTATTTTCATTTTGTAGTGATGTTGAAGCGTTGTTGTAAGAGTGTTATATGTATGATTTCATCGTTATTTTGATATGATGAACCATTAGATGCGAAATTGATTGTGAACTATTTGTTGTTGATGTGGAACTGTAATGGTAAGATAGAAGCATGGTTATATGCCTTAGATTGATAAGACAAATATAAAATGTAAGATATGAAACCATTGTCTTCTATTGAATTCAGGAATCAAGAATCAGTTGGACATGAGATTTGAAGAATTAGAAAGATGACACAATGAGGGAGTAAATAGAATGTGTAGAATGTTTAGAAATTGGATTATAGGTATTGAAGAAGATAAAGTAATATGCTAAGTTGTCGAAAGGTGATTTTTGCTTGGTAGAGGTGAATTTGCTTGGTTATACCAATTCAGATGAAGGTATCGTTGTAGATCCATAAAAGTAGGCGTAGTTCTATAATGAGGAAGCTCTGAAGTAGTTAAGGAGATTAAAATGTTTTGGCTATGAGTTTTGGAAGGTTTTTCCCAAGTTAGAAATTATGTTATCTCAGTTAACTTGCGAAAAATAAGTTGTAGGTTTGAGATGTTTTTCGTAAGGGGGGTTTTAGAGAATCAGAGTAGAAGTTGACTACGGTTCCATTTTGATTCAGTCTAATCCAAATACAAAGTTTATGGAGTATTGAAATTTATTGGTGACGAGTTTTAGCAGGGTGTGAATACAAGATGGTAAAGTTATAGTTTATTCTTTATGACAATGACAGATTCATGAAGGGATTCATCCCGTTCAAGATTTAGAATTGGTTGCGGATGTGAGTGTGCTGAAGATTAGGAAGTATGGTTTTTATGGACCTAGATTCAAAGTGTTTAATAATCACAAAAGTATAGGATTATTATTTGGTCTAAAGGAATAGAGTATGAGACGATAAGGAGGATTAGAATTCCTGATGAGTTAAGTCGAAAGTCTTTTCATATGTTTGATTTGATGGTTAAAGAGAGAGTTGAAATTGAGTTAGCAGTTCAGAGCTTCGCGTCTGGTATGAGAGAAAACCCAATGGAGTGTAAGTTTTGGTATATTAAATGTGAATAATGATTTATGGTGATTGTTAGGAAGCATCAGAAGTTGGATGTGAACTTAGTGTATTTGATAGTCGCAAGTAATCAGAGTGCGCAGCGGGAGAGAGAAGTAGCGCAATTTGTTCATATGAGTATGACTTGTAAGAATTCGAAGGTTGACAATAGAACCCACAGGAATAATGAGACCATTGGATGTTTCAGAATGAAAGTGAGATGGCGAAAAGTTTAACTGTTAATATTGTACTACTAGGCAAATGGGTGTACTAGTTACATGACCGACTGGTAAATCGTAGAATGGTTGTTTTGATGTCGTGTGATAACGAAGTTGGTAGTCTAATTATGGTGATGTCGTGTTATTATTTTGGTGTTCATATATTTGTTGTTACCCCGTTGCTTATAATGACGGTTTGAATGTGTGTAGCTAATTCCTACGATAGGGAATTAGGGAGGTGTTACCTAAGATGATGGTAACTATCGTGTTGTGCCCGGTTCACGAGTGAACTTGTGTGTTCGTAATTTGATTATTTTGTGTCTTGAGTTGGTTGTAGAGTACATTTAATGAGAATTGTGCTTTGTTGTGGTTGTAGTTAATAAGTTATATCGTTGTTTTGTGCTATTTTTGGTATCGTCTTTCGTGGCATATTAGTTGACTATTGGATGCGAGAGCGTATCCGGGGTAGTTCGTATCCTATGAATTTTCAAAGATGAAAATACTCTAAGTGGGGGAGAGTCGTAACACCCTAATTTAATTGTTTAACTATTTATTCGATTAATAGATATTGTTAGGCATTGTTGTGCTTTATTGGAGGTTGCATATCTTTAGTGAAGGGTAGAAGTGTTGAGATGAAGGAAGATGTGTCGAGTAAGAAGAATTATATATTTGAATTGATATAAGTTTAATAATTTATAATTATATGGTGAAATAATTTAATTAGAGGAATACCAAGTGGAAAGGATATGTTAGTAAATAAGTGAAAGGTTAGTGAGGGCAAGATGGGGATTCCAATATTAGGGGTCCAAGGGTTATGTTGGAAAATTTGAGAAAGAAAACAATAAATTTGTAAAGATGATCGTGGAATTCTGAGAAGAGCGTGAAAAAGAGAGAAGAGGAGAAGGGCTAGAGCCAAGGACTTCGTGAAGAGGTAAAGAGATTTTTCATCGAATTAAGGTAAGGGTGGGATATCTTTCATCTTTTAAGGGTATTATGATATGAATGTGATATGAAATTGAGGAGTTTATGAAGTTTAATTAGTATGTTTGTGTTTGTATTGATATTTGTGAAAGTTATGGCGAAAAATAGAGATTAGGAATGGTATTTTATACTAAATTAGGGTGAGAATCGAAGGTGAGAAGTACAAAAATTGCAGGTTTTTTTTGGCTATTTCGCCTTGCATGCTTAGCGAGGGGCTGCTCGCTTAGTGAGTTGTTGAGAAATTTTTCCTCTTCGAGGCAGTAGCTTGCTCGCGTAGCAAGCAAGGGAGTCTCTTAGCGAGACATAGGAGTGATAAATTATGTTTTTAATTCATTAAAATTCATGAAAAATTGTGTTTTATGTTTTAGGAAGGTTGGTGTGTTGTTGATGGGGTGTGAGCATGTTTAGAGAGGTTGTATGTGTACTTTGTCAATGTTGAATGTTGTTGTATGAAACATTTAAATGCATGACGTAAGTTTAATTGCGTATGTGAAATTATTTATTCTATATCCTAGTGGTTTTGGTGTTGATGTGGTGGTGTTAGGGGCATGTATTGATAAGTTATGCACATTTTTTGTTGAATATTGAATGTGATTATGAGAAATACATGAATAAATGAATGTGCATATGTTGTGGTTGAGTTGTTATTGTATGTTATCGTTGTTAACTATCATAGTATGTTGTCGTTAAGTCGTTGTAATATATAGTTGTTGTAGTATGTAGTTGTTGTAGTATGTAGAGGTGAATGAGTTGCTGTAGTAGAATGTTGTTGCGTAGTTGTTATAATATGTTGTGTTGTGGTTATAGTTGCATGATTAAAATGGATAAAATGGGTAGAGTTGTGGTAGTGACATAATGATGTATGTTAGCTAAAATGCAAGTAATTTTTGAGTGATGTTGACGTAATGATGAATAGGTAGGTGATGTTGGTGTTTATGTGGTTATATGTTATTGTTAATGTTGTTGTTGATGTTGTCGCATGTTTTAGTTGATGTTGTTTCATGAGGTCGTTGTTGTTGTTGATATTGCATATTGTCATTGATGGTCAGGGAATGTGCATAATTGTGGGGTGGTGTATCAAGGTAGGGTAACCACGTCCATCTGAATTCCTTGATGGAATCATTGTTAGTAGTGTGATTGAATTCAATCACAATTGCTGATGCGGTCATGAAATAGGGATCGTGCATGACCATGAAACAGGAGTCATAAGTGTGATCATGAAATATGGATCATACTGGACCATGGAAAATGGGTCGAGAGTTTCGACGGGAACTGGATCATGAAACAGGGATCGTTAAATGGTACCACATGCATTGAGTCTATGGCTGAGTCTCATTGACATGCATTGTTGTTGATGTATATGATATAGATGTTATGTTGATGTGTTTGTTGTAGATGTGTAATTGGGTTGTGATTCTTGGCATGATAAGTGTGTTGTTGTTGTACTTATGTGATATATGTCTAATATTTATATCATTTTTCTATTTTAATTGATGTAAGAATCTCACTCCTTCTGTTTGAATGTTGTCTCTACATGGGTAACGTGCAGGTGCTCAGACGTAGTTAGAGTTCGTGGGTGATGAAGTAGAAGTACTTCACGTTAGTGGTGTCTGCTCTGATACGTAACATGAGATTCGGGAACTTGGTTTTATTGCTTTAGTTCATTTATTATACTTTGTGTAACACCCTAATTTTTGCCCTAAGATTTCTTTGCATCTCATCTGCATTTTGCATACAAACAAGATCGCACTGGTTGCACGGTTCTTCTCGGGTTAGGATTATGCCTCGCAGAGGATCACCGTTGTCTTTAATTGTTTTATTTGATTGTGTTTACTAACCTTTAATCAAAATCCAAAAATATTTTGTTTCCTTTTGCTAACTTTTTTTTTCAGGAAGAGGAACCATATAAAAATGCCAAAAAATATCAGTCCTGCAGCTCGAGTAAATTTCACAGAAGTCGAAGACGATCCACAAATAATTCAAAAAATTATTAGATCAAGGATTTCCCAAGTTAATTGATTCATTCAAAGGATCTCCAAGGTTCCCGTGTTTATTTCTTCGACGTACACAAGAATCGGGCCGAAACAACCAAGCAGCTATTTTTGAACAAAAAATTCAAAATTCAGCTTGGTTAACCGGTTAACCAAATGGTTATCCGGTTAACCAAATGGTTATCCGGTTAACCAAATGGTTAATCGGTTAACCAGTGCGAAATTTGAATTTTTTTATTCAAATTCAGCACTCTTAGATCATTGATTTAATTGGAATATTCTAGAACCATTGGTTTCTGATTTCTCTACATCATTTTGATCATTTCCTACCAAAAACCCTCACTAATCACCACTCTTTTCCATTTCCCACCAAATTTTCAATTTACCAAACCTAAATTCAAATTACCAAAGCAAGCTCCATTCCACCAAATTTCCATACCTAAGGCCTTTAAATAGGACCTCAATTTCATTCATTCCACAAGCTTTTGATAGCCAAAAAATCTCTTGCAAATTACTCCCCCAACATCAAAATTCTCCAAAGCTCATCTTTCTTTCTTTTGAAGTTATCAAGAATTCACATTGAATTCTTGATTAACTTGAGCTAAAACTTCATTCTTTCATTCTCTTGCTCATCAATTTCAGTAGATCTAATTACTCCCCCAACATCAAAATTCTCCAAAGCTCATCTTTCTTTCTTTTGAAGTTATCAAGAATTCACATTGAATTCTTGATTAACTTGAGCTAAACCTTCATTCTTTCATTCTCTTGCTCATCAATTTCAGTAGATCTAAGCTTGTGTTGGTTCAAATTTGAAGAAAAGCTTTTGGTAATTCATCTTCCTCCATAAACCCATATTCACCATCAACATTCAAGATGTAGATCTTTGGTGCTTTTGTTTCTAGATCCTTCGGATCTCTATTTGTTGTTTGATTGCAGGGATTCCACTGTATTTTGGTTTTAAAATTCGTGCAAATTCAGATCATGATCATCCAATGTTTGAGAAAAGGTTTCAAAATGGATCATGCTGAATTTTCTGCATTTTTTCAGCTTCTGGTACAGCGTTAACCGGTTAACCATTTGGTTAACCGGTTAACCAGTTTAAAAACAGCGCAAATTATTCAAAATCTGCATGTGTTAACCGATTAACCAATTGGTTAACCGGTTAACACAAGTCAGAATGGTGTTTTTGGCTTGTTTTAAGCCCCTTTTTGGTTCCTCTTTCTTCTTCTTCCTCCTCCTTTTTATTTTTACCTTGGGAAGCACTTTTGGGAGTGATTTCTCTTTAATTTCAATGGACTTTGGGTGTAGATTAGAGTAGTTAATGTTCATTAATTCAAAAGTACCTTTAAGTGGATTGTTCAATTCATTTAAGGTACTTTGCATTAGTGATACATTTTCATGTTTGAATCCACTAAGATGAGTGATTGAACTTAAGGATGGAAGAATACCATAAGTACGACTAAATTTGGTATTCATCTTTAGTTTTGTGCGGTATCGCGTTCGGATAACAATTTATATATCGTTTATCTCGCATACATTAGCACTAATATTATGCACCTTAATTGGTGGTGACCGGCCTCATTTGTAGGATAATTACTTCGTAAATTACTCGGCGATTGCTTAACATAGACCTAAATTTGTCCCGATTCGGAATAAGATCCACTTGGATCCGGTTGCCTCGGTTTTGTTATTTTTTTCGTGGTTATGCTTGATTAAGTTCATCATACCACTTATATGTAAATATTATAATAATGTGAATATAATCCATTTAAATTCAATCTCTCGCACCTTATCCTCTTTATTTCAATTTCTCGCTCCTTATCTCTTTATTATGCTATTATCATATTATATCATATATCATATTGTTTATGTTTATATTGTTGCTTGTGATTTTTATTTTGTCCATTTGGACACCAAAACACTAATAAAGGATTAAACATTAAAAAGATTGGTGACTTTAATTTCGGACTATGGTTACTATCCTTAGCATTGGAGTTTGGACTTAGATTTTAGGATCTCTCCCTTTGCTCAAGTTGTGATCGATTGAAGACCTTGGCCTCGAATTAACTTCATTTGTCTTTGAAGATGGAATTCCTGTTACTTTGAAGAAATGTTCATAATATGGTTTGATCGCTCTTCTCTTAACTTTTAAATTCATGTATTAGGATAGTCCCTTCATCTCCTCCCATTCTTAGATTTTCAAAACTTCTCCCTATTTCAAAAATCTTCTTTGTTTTCAAACTTTGAATGCTTTCGCAATCAAACCTTGATTTTGGTCAAGTGGTTTTAACCTTTTCACTTTGTTTTTTTAATAAATGTTAATCCATGTAAATATATCGAAATTCTTTTCTTACATACTTTAAAAAATCCAAAACTCACTCAATTGTTTTTGTGCCTTTTGTGCACCTTTTCTTTCCATATGTTTAGATATGATTCATTCTTTCTAGCGGAATTATTCGCTAAAGAATGACGACTTATCTCTACATTTTAAAATCCATTCAACTCATTGTTTCTTTTCAAATTTTGTACCACGAACTACGAGGTTTTGATCTTGCATTGCACTTTGTGGGTACGTAGGCATGAGGCATTAAAAACCTCTTCAAACACAAAATCATTAAAAAACATTCTTCTTCTCATCCCTTCAATCATTTTCAAGCAAACCAATTTCAAACCAAAAAGCAATAAATATGTCAAAGGGCTCCCGTGGAGTACCACAGACGAGTCGGGTGCATCAAACCTTCCCGATTTGTAACCAATCCCCTTACCCGTTCTCTGTTTGTTTCTTTTAGCTTTTACTTTTAGATTCCTTAGGTTTTTATTCGTTCTTTTACCTTTTTCCTTTTGGAAATAAATAAAAGCGCGGTGGCGACTCTGTGTACCTTGAGTTAAGTTAATCAATAGCTTACACTCACGATTTTACCGCTACAGAAAAGTGGCGACTCTGCTGGGGAGTAATCTCTAAGCGGATTCGGCCTACTTTGATTTATTTATTGCTTTGGTTTGACTTGTTTGTTATTTGGTTGTTCTGTTTTGGTTTTGGTGATCATCTGTGTGAGATAGATTCTAACCCGGATCTGAGTAAAACTTATGATAGGACGGCGATATTCGAAGCGATAAGCGATGGAGTAGTCCAAAGCTATATCAATTTGATAATTTCCACTCGGTTAGGCTCTCTTGGACTATCAATGTCATAACGAGTAATCGTATGTGGCATTATTTTCCGACCTTGAGTTGATCATACTGAGGACCGTAGAACCCTTAACCCATCCAAGCCTATTTAGGAACGTAGTGCGGAAACTGTCTGGGTGTAAACCTAAGGCGGTTGTCACGCGATACTACACTCGGAAGAGGTCTATTTTAAGAATGTCATTGGTTGGGGAGTAATCCAACGTACCGGTGATATTCTAAAGATGGCTGTTAACTCCGGGCACCTCTGTTAGCACCCTTTTGGTTTTCTGCAGGTACAATGAAGACAAAACCTTAGTACTTATCTGTGTGGGTTGGTGTTCTATTACCTTGACTTCATGCTCGTGACTTGGAACCTAAGCCCGTGTGCCTTGTGTGATCTTGTTTGTGGTTGTTGCATACATGTCATCATACATTCATGAGCATTATTTGTAAGATTTCAAGGGACTTATAAGGAACTTTTGCAAAATTTCAGATGTCCATGGCTATGATTTTTGAAAGGAGGAACACAAAGAAGTACACCTTCAAGAATCCTAATGTAGTAGAGTTGAGAAAGCTAGGAGCTTTGGTTGTTGATACCCAGGAGTTCCGAAGATGTCATGGGAAGCTTTTGTATATGTTAGATACTGATGTACCTGAGGGGATTCTCCCTACTTTGGCTCAGTTTTATGATTCGTTGCATCATTGTTTCACCTTTCCTGATTATCAGCTTGTGCCGACTTTGGAGGAGTATTCTCATTGGTTAGGTTTGCCTATTCTGGATAAGGAGTTTCTTTTCAGTGGTCTAGAGAAGGAGTTTACAATCAAGGTCATCGCCAAAGCACTTTTCCTTAAGGAATCCGATCTTAATGGGAAGTTTCTTCCAAAGGGGAATGTTCGTGGTATTAATGCTAAGTTTTTGATGGGAAAGGCTTCTACTTCACTTACTTTGGGTCATAAGGATGCATTTGAGGCTATTCTTGCTTTGCTCATTTATGGGATTGTCTTGTTTCCGAACTTAGATGGTATTGTGGATGAGAATGCTATTCAGATCTTCTTGAAGAAGAACCCGGTGCCTACTTTGCTTGGAGATATGTATCATGCTTTTCACTATAGGACCTCCAAAGGTGACAGAGAGATTGTATGTTGTGCGCCTCTTCTTTATAGGTGGTTTATTTCGCACCTACCCAAGTCAGATGTCTTCAAGGACAATAGAGAGAATCGAAGATGGTCTCAAAGGTTGATGTCACTTTCTCATAAGGATATGATATGGTATTGTTCTCATTATGACACTGGAGTACTTATTGATAGTTGTGGAGAATTTCCTAATGTACCTCTTCTTGGTACACGTGGGGGAATTAGCTACAACCCCATTCTTGCTAGACGACAGTTCGAATATTGTTTGAAGGACATACCAAACAATCTTTCCTTATCCCGTTTTTTCTTTCTTAATGGTGCTGATCATGTGGAAATGAAGAAAAGGATTGCTCATTCTTGGCATGCGGTTCATCGGAAAGAGAAAGGTCAATTGGGAAGACAACACCTTCCTCCTTCCGAATGTTATATTCAGTGGGTTCGATCTAGGGCTTCCAAGCTCAAGATGCCATATCCACCTGAGGAGCTTTTGTTTCCCATATTACCATTGTCTGCTTTTCTACCTCTCGTTGATGAGAAGGTGGCTTTTCAAGAAGAGTTAGGCAAGATGAAGAAAGAGAAAGAAGAATGGCTACTTGAGAAGACTACGATGCAAGAGCAGCTGAAGGAGAAGGATGATCTCATTGAGCTACTTGAGCGGCGTGTCACGAAGAGACCAAGAGAGGATTTATCTTCCTCTAGTACTCCGTCTACTATTCCTCCTACTTCCGGTGCTTGGAAGGACATTGTTGACAAGTTGGTGAAGGATAAGGAAGATATGGAAGATCGGTACAAGAAAAAGATCAAGAGGATTCGCATGAAGTATCAGCCAGGATTCGGAACTTCTTCGGATATGATTCCCTAGGCCTAGTTTACTTTTTCTCTCATGTATTAGGGTTATTGATGTTTGTACTTCACTTGTAATCCTCACTTTGATTTTAATGAGAATGAGTTTTTTTTAAGTACTTCAAAAATGTCTCTTTATGAATATTGCAAGTTATCTTATAATCCTTTGAAATCTTTGCATTTGCATACGCATACCATGCATCATACCCGCATTTGTCTTGCTTTTTGAGTGTTCTCCAGGGATCTTATGTTGTTTCTTGGTCTTCATTCAGTTCTCCTGTCAAGCTGACTCACCGATTTGATACTCGAGCTAATCGGAGAAGGGTGATGGAAACTTTACAACAAGAGAATCGCGAGCTGCGGGAAGAGGTTAAATTTCTGAGGGAAAGCTTGGAAAGAGTTTCTGCTATGATGGAAAGTTTGGTGGCTGCTCAGAATCAGCCACCTCCTAATTCTCCTGTTCAGAATACTGTCATTTCCGAGGTTGTTACCGCATCAATTCCTGTTGAGACTGTTATTTCTCCTCGCTATCGTATGCCTGCTAGGACACCTTGGGGCATGCCAGTTGATTTTATTCTTGCTGGTTATCGTCCTCCTCATCATCCCGAGACTGCTGCATTTAATACTCTCCCACCAGTGTGGACTACTCTTCCTCCAGTTGTGACTACTGCACCGCCTGTGGTGCACACTATTCCGCATCATGATGAAATGATTTACCATGCTGAGCCCAGTGAAGGTGCTGGGGTGGCTGAAAGACTTGATGATTTCCAGGGACGCTTTGTTGAGATCCAGAGGGAGATGAGAGCCTTGAAGCATAAGGATTTGTTCGGAAAAGATGCCTATGATCTTTGTCTGGTCCCAAATGTTAAAGTTCCTTACAAATTCAAGCTGCCTGAGTTTGAGAAGTACAAAGGCAACACTTGTCCGTTGAGTCATTTGACGATGTATGCAAGAAAAATGTCTGCTCAGACTGATAATGATAAGCTGTTGATTCACTATTTCCAAGACAGTTTGACCGGTGCACCCATGAGGTGGTATATGAGTCTGGATAATAGCCAAATCAAGACCTTCAATGATTTGGGAGAAGCTTTTGTGAGGCAGTACAAGTATAACATTGATATGGCGCCAGATAGAGATCAACTTCGTGCTATGTCCCAGAAGGACAAGGAGACTTTTAAAGAATATGCGCAGAGATGGCGCGAGCTGGCAACCCAGATTGTTCCTCCGCTGGAAGAAAAAGAAATGACGAAGATTTTCTTGAAGACTTTAGGTTCTTTCTATTATGAGAGGATGATAGCAAGTGCTCCTTCTGATTTCACTGAAATGGTGAGCATGGGGATGCGTTTAGAAGAAGGTGTCCTTGAGGGACGGTTAAGTCAAGAGAATAGCAATGGATCAAGCTCTAGAAGGTTCAACTTTGGGAAAAAGAAAGAAAATGAGACAAATGCAATATCCCGTGAAAGTTATAGAAGGCCTCACAGTCGTGGGAATCATCATTCGCAGCATGTAGCTTCTGTAACTCCGATGATTAATGTGGCTCCAACTGTGCCAGCAGTTCCAAAGTACCAACCTCGTTATCAACAACTTTCTGTGCAACAAGGTGGTAATCAACAAGTTCAGGCTAAGCCGAGTTTTGATCCTATTCCGATGTCGTATGCGGACTTGCTTCCATCTTTGATTACAAAGAATCTTGTGCAAACCCGTCCTCCACCTCCAGTTCCAGATACTATCCCATGGTGGTATAAGCCAGAGGCTCGCTGTGCTTTTCATCAAGGTGCCCCGGGGCATGATGTTGAGAATTGTTATCCATTGAAGTTCGAAGTACAGAAATTGATGAGGAACAATGTTCTGTATTTCAATGATGTTAATCTAAATGTGCAGAAAAACCCGTTGCCGAAGCATGGTAATGCGTCTGTGAATATGGTTGATGGTTGTCCTGGTTTGTTCAAAATCTATGAGGTCCGTCATATTCGAAGGTCTTTGGTTGAGATGCATGCTTTCTTAAGTGAATATCACGATATTGATCATGATTATGCTGGATGTTGTATCTGCTCGGTGAACCCTCGTGGTTGCGTGATTGTTAAGAGAGACATTCAAAAGATGATGGATGATAAGTTGATTGAAGTGACAACAAAAAAAGATGAATATGAGAACAAAGTGAATGCTATTATGCCTCAGTTCAATCTTCCTGAGAGGGTTGTTCCTGAGAGGGTGGTTATTTCTTTTGATAGTCACAAAAATGCTGTTACTCCATTGGTGATTAATTTGCCTGGTCCAGTGCCATATGAGTCTGATAAAGCTGTTCCGTACCGGTATAATGCTACGATGATAGAAAATGGTAGGGAAGTTCCTATTCCTATTCCAAAGTCTGTAGTTAGCATTGCTGACGTAACAAAGGTTACTCGAAGTGGTAGAGTGTATGCTTCAGATCCTCCGAAGAGAGTTGAAGATACAGGTGCGAATAAACAGATTATGGATGCTGTTGCCCAATCAGGCCAATCTGGTAATAGTGAAGATGAGGTGCTAAAATTGATAAAGAAGAGTGAGTACAACATTACTGAACAGTTGTTGCATACTCCGTCGAAGATATCGGTTTTATCACTCTTAATGTGCTCTGAGGCTCATAGGCAGTCTTTGCAGAAGATTCTTGATCAAGCTTATGTTTACCATGATGTGACTGTTGATCAATTTGATAGTATTGTGGCTAATATCACATCGTGCAACAATTTAAGCTTTTATGATGATGATTTGCCTGAAGAAGGAAGAAATCGTAACTTGGCTCTGCATATTTCAGTGAACTGTCAGGAGGATGCTATGTCCAAGCTGCTAGTTGATACTGGATCTTCTCTGAACGTAATGCCAAAGTCGACTTTGTCAAAGCTTGCGTATCAAGGTGCTCCCATGAGACATAGTGGGATTATTGTGAAAGCGTTTGATGGGTCGAAGAAGACAGTGATTGGTGAAGTGGATCTTCCTATTCTTATTGGACTGTTTATATTCAAGATTACTTTTCAAGTAATGGATATACGTCCCGCTTACAGTTGTCTCCTCGGAAGACCCTGGATCCATGAGGCAGGAGCTGTGACATCCACTCTTCATCAAAAGCTGAAGTTTGTGAAAGAGGGGAAATTGGTGACCATTGAAGGTGAAAGGGCGATGCTTGTGAGCAATTTGTCTTCTTTCTCTTATATTGATGCTGAAGAAGAGGTGGGAACTTCGTTTCAAGCTCTTTCTGTCGTGGATAATGCTGTTAAGAAAAATGCCATGCCAGTGTCCTCTTTCAAGGATGCTCTGCAAGTGCTTGAAGCTGGTCAGTCTGATGGTTGGGGACGAGTTATTGAGGCTGTCAACAACAAGGAAGGTTTTGGTATCAGCTTTGCACCAGGCGTGGTTCTTAATGACCCGAAGACTATTCAGGAAGGTTTCCGAAGTGCTGGATTTATCAACGATCATTCCGGTGCTGCCATCATTGAAGATGATGAAGATGAAGAAATGCCTGACTTTGTTACGCATAGAAAGATTTGCCAGAATTGGATTGCTGTTGATGTTCCTTTTATTGTTCATGCTTCAAAGTAATTTGTTTTATTTTCTTTCAAAAATCCTATCACTCTGCCCAAGGTGAAAGTGATGTTTGTCGGGCTTTGTTTCAAATTTTATCATCATCATTAAAATGTTATTTTGTTATTTCCATATGTGTTTTTCCTTTTTGCTTTATTCTGAAAAATGGTAACATAAAAAACCCAAAATATAATAATTGTTTATCTGCATAATGTTTGCACTTTTGTTCATACTCTAAAATAAAAATAAAATCATTGTGCAGATTGATTGATAAACCCATTGAAAACAATGATCCTATGCCCTCTCCCAACTTTGAATTCCCTGTGTTTGAAGCTGAGGAAGAGGATGTTGAAGAGATTCCTGATGAGATTTCTCGGTTGCTTGAGCACGAGGAGAAGGTTATTCAGCCTCATGGAGAGTCTATAGAGATGGTCAACTTGGGTTCTGAAGATGAAAAGAAAGAAGTCAAAGTTGGAGCATTGCTTGGTCCTGATGTTAAGAAGAGGATTGTAGAGCTTCTTAGAGAGTATGTTGATGTATTCGCTTGGTCTTATCAAGACATGCCAGGTCTTGATACTGATATTGTGGAGCATAGATTGTCGTTGAAGCCTGAATGTCCACCTGTAAAGCAGAAGCTGAGAAGAACTCATCCTGATATGGCAGTAAAGATCAAAGAGGAGGTTCAAAAGCAGATTGATGCAGGTTTTCTTGTGACATCAACTTATCCTGAATGGGTGGCCAATATTGTGCCTGTTCCGAAGAAAGACGGAAAAGTCCGAATGTGCGTTGATTACAGAGATTTGAACAAAGCCAGTCCGAAAGATGATTTTCCATTGCCACACATTGATATGTTGGTAGATAATACGGCTAAGTTTGATGTGTTCTCTTTTATGGACGGATTTTCCGGTTATAATCAAATAAAGATGGCACCTGAGGACATGGAAAAGACCACATTTATTACACCATGGGGAACATTCTGTTACAGAGTGATGCCCTTTGGATTGAAGAATGCTGGTGCGATGTACCAAAGAGCTATGACCACACTTTTCCATGATATGATGCTGTTGCACCCCAAAATTTGCCCTCTATTTTTAACTCTAACCGACTTTTTTCGCATTCATTTGCATCATCTTCATAGCATAACATGTATTTCATCTTAATATTAGCCGGAATAATTTCTCGTAATTTACAGACAGACTGGTCAAATTAATTATTTTTAACTATGCCTAAAATCAGTCAACGAAAAATGTCAAGTTTAAGTTTGCAAATGTCGATAACATTAATCTGCGGTTCACGTGGTTTAATTTGACATGCTAAAAATATTTTTACGACTATTTTTGGTCATATGTTGATCAGTCTGAGCAGTTTAAACGGTCATAATTTTTATCCGACCAAACGCTGTATTTTTCCGAGTCATTTATTTCGCGCTGATTATTTTGACGTGTTCATTTTATTTTTTTCGAGCACTTTGGCGCTTGACTTTTATTTTTTGAGTCTATTTATTTTTATATAGAGTCTAGAATAAATAAATAGGATTATTAGTTTTTATTTTATTTTAACTAATTTAATTACTAAAACTTTATTTGTTTTTTAAATTAATATTTTACTGGGTCTAGAATAAATAAATAGGTTAATTAGTTTTTATTTTAATTTTAACTATTTTTATTAAACTTTATTTAATTATTTATATTAATATTTTTATTGGGTTTCAAAATAAACTTAGGCCCATTATCATTAACCTAATTTGTTCCTATATATATTTACTAGCATGACTGAAAGAGAGAGCAAAAAAAAAACTGAATAAAAGAAAAAAAGAACCGGTGTCGCCTCACAGACAGTTACCAATTTCTCTGTTTATAGTTTTTGGTTGTCGGTACTGATACTTGGTATTACTTTTGATTTACATCATACAAGACTAACTTACTAATATATAAGTTTTTCGTTTCCAGCTACACATGCATACCATGTTTGGTTTATACTGCATCTTTTCTTATTTCTCTTTTTCTTTACGTCACTTTATTCTACTTTTTATTTATTTATTTACTATATGTTTTTTAGTTTATATATGGATTATATAAAATATTTGTTTATTATGAAATATATATATATATATATATATATATATATATATATATATAATATGTGTCTATTATTATTGTTTTATTTTGGATTAAATTATATTGTTTGGATCGGATCGTGTCAATACGTTGTTTGCACATTTGTGTACATGAGGCGTGACACTTGCGTTGATCCGATCCAGTTGCGATGATCGCATTTTTGCGTTAGCAACGTCGTTTTTTTTTTAATTCATATTATTTTCTTTCTTCTCATGTTATATATTTAGATCTGCACAAATAACTAACTACCCTGATTTTTCATAAACCTTGAACGTACAATTTTGCCGCAAACTCTAATTTTCACTCTAACTCTAACTCATTTTTATGTTATTCATTTACTGTTTATCATATTATGTAACTTTTTCATATTTGTAATAGTTTAGTTTTTTTATTTTTCGCCTTATAATTATGTAACTGTCTCCTTGATGTAATAATTTAGTGTTATTTTCCGCCTAATTATTATGTAACTGTCCCGAAGCCATGTAATAGTGTAGGAATTTTTATTTTCTGTCTTTAAATTTCTGCCTCTATTTATTTTTATTATTCCCTGCGTGGTTAGTAATTTAGGGCGTGCCAAGAACTGAATGAAAATCAATATGGACTTAGATCATTAAGTTTTAAAAAAAAAACTAATTAATCAAATAAACTTTTTCTTATAATAATAATAGTATTTTGTATATAGTTTCTTTAATTAAGTTAAAATTAGGGTAAATAAATTAATTTTTAATTAAATTAGGATTTTCTTAATAAACCTTAAATTTTCCTAATAAAACTTTTTTTTTATATATTAACCATATTTTTTTAATTTTAACCCTTAAAATTGTTTCTCAAACCTTTAAAGATTTTCTCAAACACTAAAAACTTTTTGTCCTCATTTTTATGTTATTCATATAACCTGTCTTGTTATTATACTGAAGTATTTACCATCATTTATTTTTCTGCCATTATTTTTATGTATCTACCCCGAAGCGTTGTAATAGCTTAGGAATTTCTTGTATTTGCCTTTAATTTTCTGCCATTTATTTTCGTAAATATAATTGCGTGGTTAGTAAATAGGGAGTGAAAAATAATTGTAATTAATTAAATTTAGAAAACTAATTAAATAAGATTAAATATCTGAAAATAAATCATTCACACACGTAAGTCGATCTTTGATCGCCATCTTGCACTTCCTAAGTTACCCCTCTCAGTTGCCTTAAACATGGTCAAGTCCCTCGAATATAGGGGTGTCTTAAGCAAAGTCCCTTCATAAAAATCATCAAGTCCCTACAGTTTAAAAGATCAAGTCCCTTCGAGGTTGCCTACGGAATAATGATCTTGTCCCTTCGAATAAATGATGATAGTCCCTACGAATTGCTAAAGACACCCCTCAAAGTTGCTTTCTATGACCATACGATGACCCTACGTTTGTCCCTTCACATCCAAGGTAATGACTACCTACTCCTTAATAGTAGGGATAGTCTTACCAATGAAAGGATAAAGAACAAGAAAGACTTAGAACTTTAGGGTAGGTTCCTCTTATGTACTTGCTCACTTCAAAAATTTTCACACTTAACAAATTTCAATCAAATTTTCAAAAAACAAGTTTTTACGCATCCGTACATGGATCATTATGAACTATTCTGAAAATTTTTCTATTCACACACTACACTTTCAAAAAAAACAATTTAAAGTGAGCTAAGTAACTAAGAGCCCATGGATAACCATGGATGTAAAGGGTGCTAACACCTTCCCTTTACATAACCTACCCCCCGGACCCAAAAATATCTCTTAAGGTCTTTCCTGTTCTTTTATACCCTTTCCTTTTGGATAAAATAAAAGTCGGTGGCGACTCTTGCTATCCGCAACATAACTTAAAGTCAGTTCTCCCACCGTGTTACAGAACTGGCGACTCTGCTGGGGACCTATTTTAAGAGGGGTACCCTTAGGAATTAAGATCACTTTGAATTGCTTGCCTTGTTTGATTTATATTACTTGTTGGGGTGCTCTTATGTGTGAAAGGTCCTAACCCGGATCTAAGTGTACCTTAGGTAAATGGCAATAGACCAAGGAAACTGTACGACGTATATCGATACGGTTGATCTGGTGGCCATAGTTAGTGCGACTTCTTGGTTGGTGCTTATGTTCCTTAAGTCAAGTTGAGGATAATATGAGGCTGCCATATGTTGTCAATGCACTAACTAACTTTTAGAACCCTAGTTAACTCATCTTGGCCTTTAGAAGGTAGTGAGGTAACCGGCTTTGGTGCAGACTGAAGTTGGTTGACACTCGATACTACGCTCATTGAGATCTTGAACTTGGAGGGTTTTGGTTGGCAAGTAAGTTGCCTACTGAACAACCACCCTTGTGAAGGATCAATGATATTGAGATCCCTTAGAACCCGGTTACTTTTGTAGGACAGGATGAACCATCTAACTTCAGGGGAGGGTATTTACCTTTGAACCTCATGCAAGCCTTTAAACCTAGGGCTATGGTGTGACTTGTTTGTGTGTGCCACATGTTTGTGATTGAACATAACATCATGACATCATCATGCATCATGAGCATATCATTTTCCCTAACCATTTCAAGGACCAAGGGATTTATTTTTGTTCTTTGTTGCAGGTCATGGCTTCTGCTCGTAGAAACACCATCAGGATCAACTTTGTAGGGATACCTCCTAAGCTCAAAGAGTTGATTTCCCAAGTGCCTGATCATTCCCAGTTCAACAAGAGACATGGTCACTTATTGGGTCTAGTTACTTCAGGGTTCAGTGAAGACATGATGAGTGTGCTGTTTCAGTTCTTTGATCCTAAGCACCATTGCTTTACATTCCCTGACTACCAACTGGTTCCAACCATGGAAGAGTTCTCTAAGCTTCTGGGTATACCTGTTCTTGATCAAAGACCCTTCACAGGCTTGGAAAAGGAGCTTAAACCAGAGGTTATTGCTGCAGCCCTACATCTGAAGAAGTCTGACATTGTTCTAGAGACGAGAAGCGGAGTCAAGGGTATTCTTGCCAAGGTGTTAATGGATAAAGCTCAAATGTTCTTGAAGGCCATGAGCTATGATGCTTTTGAGGAGATCTTAGCCTTGCTGATATATGGCTTAGTATTGTTCCCCAATCCATATCAGTTCATAGATGTTCATGCCATCAACATATTCCTGAGTCACAATCCAGTACCTACATTGCTTGGAGACATCCTGCATTCTCTTCACACCCGTACTACAAGGGCAAGAGGAACTTTGATGTGCTGCATACCTTTGCTTTCTAGGTGGTTTATTTCTCACCTTCCTCGCTCAGTAATGAAGAATGAGCAAGGGTTCAGATGGTCCAAGAGGATCATGTCACTTTCTCACTCAGATATCCATTGGTGCTCCAGATCTATGGAGAATGTCACCATCATTGACCGTTGTGGGGAGTTTCCTAATGTGCCACTTCTAGGCATAAGAGGAGGCATCACTTACAACCCTTCTCTAGCTTTACGACAGTTTGGTTATGCTCGGAGTGATGGTCCACATGACATGTTGATTCAGGGCATTGTGTTTGATTACGACAACGATCTTCAGGGTTACCGACAGAGATTCATACGAGCTTGGGGAAAGGTGAACAGGATTGACAGCAAGACACTGGAGCCTAAGTACACTATTCCTATGGAGGCTTATCTCAGATGGGTACGATCTCGTGCTCAGACACTCATGATGCCATATCCTGCCGTCCTACCAGTTACCATGGAACCTGTAGCTGAAGGAGACACTGCTTATACCATCCTTCACCCAGACATGCCTACTGATAAGGAAGACTTGCAGAGATCATGGATCCAACTGAAGGAGCAAAGGGATACTTTCGAGGCTCATTACAAAGCAAGCCAAGCAAGGATCCTAGAGCTAACAAAGCAACTTCACGAGGAACGAAACCTCAACTCATACCTCAACACAAAGAGGAAACGTCCATGGGAGACTTAAAACCCCATCTTTTGTACTTATTTCACTTTCATTTTTTGTAAGCCTAAAAGGCAAAACAAGTTATTACTAATAAAAAGTTACTTTCTTGTTTGTCTAAGCAAATTTAAATCCTGCGGTCCTTGAAAACATTGCATATGCATTCCCATGTCATTTCATTGCATCGCAGGTTTATAATTGTGCACAGGTTTCTCATCTTCTCGCTGTTTATTTCAGCAATGGCACTTGAACAATCAGTTAAGGATCTTCAGGCACAGAATGCACAGTTCCAAGAGCTGATCCTGAACCTATCCAAGGGGCAGGATGAATTGAAGACACTGCTGGCCAAGAAGACTAAGAAGACTAGAAGGTCTGCTGGGTTGCTCAACATGGGAAGAAGGTTCAAGGGTCCTGTCAAGACCAAGGAACAGGTTGAAGACTATGAATCTGAGGAATCTGAGAAAGAGGGAGGCAGTCTCCACAATACTATGAGAGACTCTGATTCTGAGGCTAATTACTACCATGAGCCTAATGAAGACAAATTCAAAATGCTGGTGGATAGAATGGATGCTATGGAATTACAGAAATCATCTGGGCTGGATTTTGAAGATTTGAGTTTGATATCTAGGGTTGTGATACCCATTGGTTTCAAGGTTCCTACCTTTGTTGTTTATGATGGGGTCTCTTGTCCCAAGCTGCATTTGAGATCTTATGTTAGAAGAATCCAACCCCACACTGCTGACAAGAAGTTGTGGATCCACTTTTTTCAAGAGAGCTTATCTGGAGCTCAGCTGGAGTGGTATTATCAGTTGGAGAGTGTCAACATCAGAGAATGGAATGATCTTGCTGAAGCTTTCTATAAACAGTACCAATACAATGCTGACTTAGCCCCCACTCGCATGCAGCTTCAGAGCATGTCTATGGGTGCCAAAGAAAGTTTTAAAGAGTATGCTCAGAAGTGGAGAGATCTAGCTGGAAGAGTTCAACCCCCTTTGAATGACAGGGAGCTAGTTGATATGTTCATGTGTACGCTGAATGGTCCGTTTTACAGTCATCTCATTGGAAGCTCATCATCTGGCTTCACTGAGTTGATCATGACAGGAGAGCGGGTAGAGAATGGTATCAGGAGTGGTAAGATCCAAGTGGGCACTTCTTCATCAGGTGCTGCAAAGAAGCCTCCCACCGGGAAGAAAGAATCTAATGTTGTTTATGGTCAACCTGATCGTAACAGAAGGCATCAGTCTGTTAGTGTAGTTCATATTTCGAATCCAACTCCTGCAACAACAGAGCAGCCTCAAGGCAACCAACAGAAGGCTAGAAGACAGTTCACGAAGATCAACATGTCAATGGCTCAGGAATTGCAACATTTGTTGAAGGCTGAACTTATTACTTTGAAAGAGGCTCCTCAGAATCCTAATGTTACCTCTCCCAGGTACAACCCCAATGCACGGTGTGCATATCATTCAAACTGTCAGGGCCATGATACTAATAATTGCTGGGTCTTGAAGAACAAAATTCAAGATATGATTGATGCTGGAGAAATTGAGTTTGATCCACCAGGTACTCCAAATGTGATTACAGCTCCAATGCCAAATCACGAGAAGACTGTCAATGCCGTTGATGAAGACCTGCATGTCTATTCAGTAATGGAGTTGAGTACACCATTGTCTGTTATCAAAAAGAGGTTAGTACAAGCTGGGATCTTTCCAGGTTGTCGTGAAGATTGTCTGTATTGTACCTATAAGCCGGATAGTTGCTTCATTTTGAGAGATGGGATTCAACGTCTCATGGATAAGTATACTATAGTGTTTGAAAGAAGGCCAGCATCTGTAGAAAGTATGGTGGATCATCTGACTCGGGGTAAGAAGATTGAAGAGGTTGATATGGTTGGCAAAGTACCGGTGAGAATCACTTCAAAGGGTCCCATTAAAATCACTCATCAGGGCCCAATCAAGATTACTGCTGAAGGTCCTGTGAAAGTTGTTGCTGAAGCCAGAGTGGCTCCTCTGATCATTACCACTCCTGGTCCTATTCCTTATACATCTGACAAAGCTGTGCCTTGGCACTATGGGTCTGATGTTTACATTCATGGTGTTAAGCAGGAGCCTTCACCTGATGTGCCTGTTGACATTGATAATATTGCTGGATCTAGCAAGATCACTCGTAGTGGAAGAGTCTTCTCTCCTCCAGTTGCTTCTAAGAGTGCAGTTACTCCTGCTGCTACTTCCACCACTGATGCTCGGGGTAAGAGTCCTGTTATTGAGCCTGTATCTACTGATGTGCCAGCTGCTGATGATCTCTCTAAGCAGATGGAAGAAGTATTGAAAATCATTCGCAAGAGTGATTATGACATTGTTGATCAATTGGGGCATACTCCCTCAAAGATTTCTATGCTCTCCCTATTATTATGTTCTGAGGCTCATGCCAAGTCATTGATCAAGTTTCTGAAGATGGCTCATGTACCCAGTGCAATTTCTGTTGACCAATTTGAAAACTGTGTTGCCCACCTGACCTATGACAATGGGTTAGGATTTTCTGATGCTGACTTGACTCCTGCCAAGAGGGATCATAACAGGGCCTTGCATATTTCAATTGAATGCAGGGGCACTACCCTGTCTCATGTGCTGATAGACAATGGTTCCTCTTTGAATGTGTTGCCTAAGGAAGTCCTGAACAAGCTGAGTCCTGCAGATGCTGTGTTGAAGCCCAATAATATTGTGGTAAAGACTTTTGATGGTTCTAGAAGAGTAGTGCATGGGGAAATTGATCTTCCAATTCAAGTTGGTTCTCAGGTGTTTACTGCTACATTTTATGTGATGGATATTCGTCCTTCGTACTCTTGTCTGCTTGGTCGTCCCTGGATCCATGGGGCAGGTGCTGTGACCTCTACATTGCACCAAAAGTTGAGATATCCGGTGAATGGAAAAGTTGTTACTGTCTTCGGAGAGGAAGAATACTTTGTCAGCCATGTAAACACTTTCAAGTATCTGGAAGTGGAAGGTGAATACATTGAGACTCCGTGTCAGTCATTTGAAGTGGTTCCCTGGGTTGTTAATGATTGTGTAGCTCCTCCTGCTGTGAAGAAAGTTCCTGTGGTCACCAGAAAACCTCCAACAATGGCAATGGCCTCCCTCAATGATGCTAGAGCTGTGGTGGATGAAGGTGGTTGTACTATTTGGGGTCAGCTTCCTGATATTCCATACAAGTCTGACAAGTTTGGTTTGGGTTTCACTGCAGAGTCCCAGAAGGCTGTTCGTCGTGCTCGTGCTGCTCGCATCACCAATCAAGGGGTTATCAATGCTGTGGGAGACTATGATGAATACTACAACTTGGATACATGGATTTTTCCTACTGTGGGTGCTGGACTCAATAATTGGAAAGCTGAAGATGTTATCCCTATCTCCTTTAGTCAGGAGTAAATACTATTACTGTGTTATGTTTTTAAATTTGTAATTTCTTGAACAATTAAAACTCTCAAGCCTTGTGCCTTACCCGGGGCACAATGGTGTGCTTGTTACAGGATGTCATTTCATTTGCATACTTCATTCAATAAAAATCAGTGGACGTTTCGTTTTCGTAAATATTGTGTTCCTTGTCTTTCTTTTCTTTTATTTTTTATTTTATCAGCTATGTGTTCTTACACACACCCACATCACTAAAATGCAGATCCTCATCCACTCTGGATCCTGTTGATAACAGTTCTACTATTGCCAATTATAATTTCGAGAATCCGATCTATCAAACTGAAGACGGAAATGAGGACGATTGTGAAATACCTGTAGAGCTTGCTAGGTTGTTACAACAAGAAGAAAAAGCTATACAGCCACATGAAGAGCCAGTCGAAGTTGTGAATCTGGGAACTGAAGAAAACAGGAAAGAGGTCAAGATAGGGGCTGATTTAGAGGACAGTGTCAAGAACAGGTTGATTCAGATGTTACGTGACTATGTGGAGATCTTTGCTTGGTCTTATGAAGATATGCCAGGGTTGGATACAGACATTGTGGTTCACCGTTTACCAGTGAAAGAAGATTGTCGTCCAAAGAAGCAGAAGGTTCGTCGTATGCGTCCTGAAATGTCAGAAAAGATCAAAGCAGAGGTAATGAAACAGTTCAATGCAGGGTTCTTAGCAGTGACTTCTTATCCTCAGTGGGTTGCAAATGTGGTACCGGTTCCTAAGAAAGATGGTAAGGTACGTATGTGCGTGGACTATAGAGATTTGAACAAGGCTAGCCCTAAAGATGACTTTCCACTTCCTCATATTGATATTCTGGTAGACAACACTGCTCAGCATAAGGTATTCTCTTTTATGGATGGTTTCTCTGGTTACAATCAAATCAAGATGGCACCTGAAGATATGGAGAAGACAACATTTGTGACACAGTGGGGCACTTTTTGCTATAAGGTGATGCCATTTGGTTTGAAGAATGCAGGGGCAACATATCAGCGTGCTATGGTGGCTTTGTTTCATGATATGATTCATCATGTGATAGAGGTATATGTAGATGATATGATAGCCAGGTCTCAGAATGAAGAGCAACATCTTGATCATCTGCACAAGTTGTTTGAGAGGTTGAAGAAATACAAGTTGAGATTGAATCCAAACAAGTGTACTTTTGGAGTTAGGTCTGGTAAACTCCTGGGTTTCATTGTCAGTGGAAAAGGTATTGAAGTGGATCCTGCAAAGGTGAAAGCTATACGAGAGATGCCAGCTCCCCGTACTGAGAAGGAGGTTAGAGGTTTCTTGGGACGATTGAATTACATTGCAAGATTTATTTCCCAGTTAACTACCATCTGTGAGCCAATCTTCAAGTTGTTGAAGAAAGATCAGGTGATGGAATGGAATGATGAGTGCCAGACTGCCTTTGATGAAATCAAGAGATATCTGCTAGAACCTCCAATTTTGATGCCACCAGTTGATGGAAGACCCTTGATCATGTACTTAACAGTGTTAGACAACTCAATGGGGTGTGTGTTGGGGCAACATGACGAGTCTGGTCGAAAAGAGCAGGCAATATACTACCTTAGCAAAAAGTTTACCGACTGTGAAACAAGATACTCACTGCTCGAGAAAACTTGCTGCGCTTTGGCATGGGCTGCTCGCCGATTAAGACAGTATATGTTGACCCATACTACCTTGTTGATTTCTAAGATGGATCCGATCAAGTACATATTCGAGAAACCTGCTCTCTCTGGAAGAATCGCAAGATGGCAAATGATCTTGACAGAATATGACATACAGTATACTACTCAGAAGGCCATTAAGGGAAGCATTGTTGCTGATCATTTGGCTCATCAAGCAGTGGATGATTACCAGTCAATGAGTTTTGAGTTCCCTGATGAAGACATTATGATTATTACCAAAGAACCTGGACAATATGACGGACCTGAACAAGGATCCCGATGGACTATGGTTTTTGATGGTGCCTCTAATGCACTTGGTAATGGTGTTGGTGTTGTGATTAGTTCCCCTGAAGGTTGTCATACCCCGATTACTGCCAGACTTTGTTTCCATTGTACCAATAACATGGCTGAGTATGAGGCATGTATCTTGGGTATTAAAGCTGCTATTGATATGAAGATTCAGTTCCTTGATGTGTATGGAGATTCAGCCCTGGTAATTAGTCAGATTAAAGGAGATTGGGATACCAAGCATGATAATCTCATTCCTTACAGAGAACATGTGTTGTCTTTGATCCCACATTTCAAAGAGATTACCTTTGGACATATTCCACGAAGAGAGAATCAGTTGGCAGATGCATTGGCCACCATGGCATCTATGTTTGAGATCAGCTGGGATGATGAAGCTCCCAAGATTACTATTGATAGATTTGAAAAGCCTGCATACTGCAATGAGATTGACACTGAAGGGGTAGAGGAGAAGCCTTGGTTCTATGAAGTGAAAAGATATCTCGAAGCTCAGGAGTTCCCTGAAGGGGCATCTGTCAAAGATAGGAAGTTCCTGAAGAGGTTTGCTGCTAAGTTCTTTTTGAGTAATGGGATTCTGTACAAGCGTAATCATGATTCAACTATGCTTCGTTGTGTGGATAAGAAGGAAGCAACTGAGATTATGGAAGAGATGCATGATGGGACCTTTGGCACTCATTCCAGTGGTCATACTATGGCAAAAAAGATATTGAGAGCAGGTTACTATTGGTCTACCATGGAAGCTGATTGCTATCAACACTCCAGAACTTGTCACAAATGTCAAATTTATGCTGATAAAGTCCATGTACCTCCATCACCACTGAATGTGTTGACTGCTCCTTGGCCCTTTGCCATGTGGGGCATTGATATGATTGGTGAGATCAAGCCTACTGCTTCTAATGGGCATCGTTTCATTCTGGTTGCTATTGATTACTTCACGAAGTGGGTAGAGGCAGCTTCATTTGCATCTGTTACTAAGAATGTTGTGGCTCGGTTCATTAAGAGTAATCTCATATGTAGGTATGGCATCCCTGAAAGGATTATTACTGACAATGGCTCTAATCTGAACAACACTATGATTACTGATCTCTGCACACAGTTCAAGATTAAGCACCACAACTCTTCTCCTTATCGTCCAAAGATGAATGGGGCAGTTGAAGCTGCTAATAAGAACATTAAGAAGATTATACAGAAGATGACTGTTACTTACAAGGATTGGCATGAGATGTTACCATTTGCTCTTCATGGTTATCGTACTACAATACGTACTTCAACAGGGGCAACCCCATTCTCCTTAGTCTATGGTATGGAAGCAGTTCTGCCCATTGAAGTTCAGATTCCCTCCTTAAGAATTATGAAGGATGCAGGCTTGGATGAAGATGAGTGGATTTAGACTCGACTTGACCAGATAAATTTGATTGATGAGAAGAGGTTAGCAGCAGTTTGTCATGGCCAGATGTACCAAAAACGGATGATCAAAGCCTTTAACAAGAAGGTTAAGCCAAAGGTATATCAGGTTGGTGACTTGGTAATCAAGCGTATCATATTACCACAGGGTGATCCTAGGGGCAAGTGGACTCCAACATATGAAGGACCATTTGTAGTCAAGACAGTGTTCTCAGGAGGTGCCATGATACTGACTACAATGGATGGTGAAGACTTCCCACAACCTGTAAACGCAGACATAGTTAAAAAATACTACGCATGAAAAGAGACCCGCTAGGTTGACAGGCCTAGGCAAAAATAAGGGCATCCCGGCAAACCAAAAGGGTTTGGGCAAAAATTAGGGATATATATAAAAAGATGTACACCCGGCAAGTCGAAAACCTGAAAAGGCGGCTTGGGCAAAAAAGGGTATCCCGGTGGATTGAAAACCTGAAAGGGCAATCCAGGCAAAAGTTAGGGATTAAAGCGTATGACTATGTCTCGTTTGGATCACCCATGAAATTGCAACCAGTTGTATTACTTACTCAAGCTCAAACAGATAAAGCTCAATTCAATCGTTTCCGTCTCAACAGCAAGAAGATGAGATACTTGAGTGGCAATAGTAGGATTGAAACTCAATAGGATTGTTTCCCACATAGCTGATTTTCTTTATTTTGTAAAATTTTATGGCAAAATCCTCTTACTAGGATTTATGTCTCCTTGTACAAACTTACCCGTGTATGGGCCACTTTTTGATATAAATAAATTCCATCTTTTGAATCCAGATTTACTTTTACCCTATTTACATAAGCGAAACGTCCATTGGTTGTGTTTGAATGTGTGTATGCTTTTGAATATGATTAATGTTTACCAAAAATGCAGGAATGCTTAATATGATTGATGTTTACCAGAAATGCATGAAAATGCAGTAATAGTATTTACTAAGGACGAACGAGGGGAGGATTTCAACGAAGCTTCGCCGGTTCACCTTTACAAGACAGTTACAAACCCTCAGTAGGATGAATCCATCTTCATAAAGTCTTATCTCCCCTGGAATTTATATCCATCTCTTTTATCCTCATACGGATATTCGGGAATTTACTTTCCAATAAGGGCACGACGAACGAAGACGGGAAGTTATATCTACCCTACTATCGAACGAAGACGGGAGGTTATCTATACCTTACTATCCCTAGCATCCGGGAGGTTATCCATACCTTACTATCCCTAGCATCCGGGAGGTTATCCATACCTTATTATCCCCAGCAGACGGAAGGTTATGTATAATATATTCTTCAACAACGAATCGGGATTTATTTTCCCTGGCCAGCAGTTGTTATACGAAGATATCCAGACTCTTCCGGCAGTATCATATCATACATACATCATTTACATCATACCATAACATACATATCCATAGATACATAGTACATTACTTAAGTGCATCATATTATACATGCATACATAATGCATAAACTAACACTATCATACAGAATGCTACCTTGTTTTCAGGTTAATTATCCAACAAATGATCATCAGGATTGCTCTATCCTCCTGAAGATATGCTGTTACATCAGGATTACTCCAGTCTCCTGAAAGCATATCATATTATTACATCAGGGTTACTTCATCCTCCTGACAACTTCTCATTGTTTCAAGATTGCTTTAGGGCTATTGATTGCTCTATCCTCCTAAAATCATATTATTACTTCAAGACTGCTTTAGAGCAATTGATGGCTCTATCCTCCTGAGGTCATATTACTACTTCAAGACTGCTTTAGAGTCATCATTATTGATTGCTCTATCCTCCTGAAATCATATTACTACTTCAAGACTGCTTTAGAGCTATTGATTGCTCTATCCTCCTGAGGTCATATTACTACTTCAAGACTGCTTTAGAGCTATTGATTGCTCTATCCTCCTGAAATCATATTACTACTTCAAGACTGCTTTAGAGCTACTGATTGCTCTATCCTCCTGAAATCATCTTATTTCTTCAAGACTGCTTTAGAGCTATTGATTGCTCTATCCTCCTGAAGTCATATTATTACTTCAAGACTGCTTTAGGGTTATCATTATTGATTGCTCTATCCTCCTGAAGACATGCTGTTACATCAGGATTACTCCAGTCTCCTGAAAGCATATTATCAAAGATTGCTCTATCCTCTTGAAATTATATTGTTACCTCAGGACAGCTCCAGCCTCCTGATAACTTCTCATTCCCCCCTAAGACATGCTGTTACATCAGGATTTCTCCAGTCTCCTGAAAGCATATCATCAATACCTCAGGACTGCTCCAGACTCCTGACAGCTTTCACTATACCTCCATATTTTGGACTGCTTTATCTTCCAAGAAATATATCTGAGGAACTTTCCCCTAGTGGCATCTTTAAGCCCACTCAATCATATTCAACTAGCCATCTGTATCACTCTAATGCACTGGTGAGTGCAAATTTTTGGGCTTTTGTGTTCAATCCCCTTCAACCTTCCAGGTCACGACTGGCAAACATACCAATCTAACCCCTCAGGTTTCAGAAAATTGAACAGGGGCAGCTGTTGCACCCCAAAATTTGCCCTCTATTTTTAACTCTAACCGACTTTTTTCGCATTCATTTGCATCATCTTCATAGCATAACATGTATTTCATCTTAATATTAGCCGGAATAATTTCTCGTAATTTACAGACAGACTGGTCAAATTAATTATTTTTAACTATGCCTAAAATCAGTCAACGAAAAATGTCAAGTTTAAGTTTGCAAATGTCGATAACATTAATCTGCGGTTCACGTGGTTTAATTTGACATGCTAAAAATATTTTTACGACTATTTTTGGTCATATGTTGATCAGTCTGAGCAGTTTAAACGGTCATAATTTTTATCCGACCAAACGCTGTATTTTTCCGAGTCATTTATTTCGCGCTGATTATTTTGACGTGTTCATTTTATTTTTTTCGAGCACTTTGGCGCTTGACTTTTATTTTTTGAGTCTATTTATTTTTATATAGAGTCTAGAATAAATAAATAGGATTATTAGTTTTTATTTTATTTTAACTAATTTAATTACTAAAACTTTATTTGTTTTTTAAATTAATATTTTACTGGGTCTAGAATAAATAAATAGGTTAATTAGTTTTTATTTTAATTTTAACTATTTTTATTAAACTTTATTTAATTATTTATATTAATATTTTTATTGGGTTTCAAAATAAACTTAGGCCCATTATCATTAACCTAATTTGTTCCTATATATATTTACTAGCATGACTGAAAGAGAGAGCAAAAAAAAAACTGAATAAAAGAAAAAAAGAACCGGTGTCGCCTCACAGACAGTTACCAATTTCTCTGTTTATAGTTTTTGGTTGTCGGTACTGATACTTGGTATTACTTTTGATTTACATCATACAAGACTAACTTACTAATATATAAGTTTTTCGTTTCCAGCTACACATGCATACCATGTTTGGTTTATACTGCATCTTTTCTTATTTCTCTTTTTCTTTACGTCACTTTATTCTACTTTTTATTTATTTATTTACTATATGTTTTTTAGTTTATATATGGATTATATAAAATATTTGTTTATTATGAAATATATATATATATATATATATATATATATATATATATATATATATAATATGTGTCTATTATTATTGTTTTATTTTGGATTAAATTATATTGTTTGGATCGGATCGTGTCAATACGTTGTTTGCACATTTGTGTACATGAGGCGTGACACTTGCGTTGATCCGATCCAGTTGCGATGATCGCATTTTTGCGTTAGCAACGTCGTTTTTTTTTTAATTCATATTATTTTCTTTCTTCTCATGTTATATATTTAGATCTGCACAAATAACTAACTACCCTGATTTTTCATAAACCTTGAACGTACAATTTTGCCGCAAACTCTAATTTTCACTCTAACTCTAACTCATTTTTATGTTATTCATTTACTGTTTATCATATTATGTAACTTTTTCATATTTGTAATAGTTTAGTTTTTTTATTTTTCGCCTTATAATTATGTAACTGTCTCCTTGATGTAATAATTTAGTGTTATTTTCCGCCTAATTATTATGTAACTGTCCCGAAGCCATGTAATAGTGTAGGAATTTTTATTTTCTGTCTTTAAATTTCTGCCTCTATTTATTTTTATTATTCCCTGCGTGGTTAGTAATTTAGGGCGTGCCAAGAACTGAATGAAAATCAATATGGACTTAGATCATTAAGTTTTAAAAAAAAAACTAATTAATCAAATAAACTTTTTCTTATAATAATAATAGTATTTTGTATATAGTTTCTTTAATTAAGTTAAAATTAGGGTAAATTAATTAATTTTTAATTAAATTAGGATTTTCTTAATAAACCTTAAATTTTCCTAATAAAACTTTTTTTTTATATATTAACCATATTTTTTTAATTTTAACCCTTAAAATTGTTTCTCAAACCTTTAAAGATTTTCTCAAACACTAAAAACTTTTTGTCCTCATTTTTATGTTATTCATATAACCTGTCTTGTTATTATACTGAAGTATTTACCATCATTTATTTTTCTGCCATTATTTTTATGTATCTACCCCGAAGCGTTGTAATAGCTTAGGAATTTCTTGTATTTGCCTTTAATTTTCTGCCATTTATTTTCGTAAATATAATTGCGTGGTTAGTAAATAGGGAGTGAAAAATAATTGTAATTAATTAAATTTAGAAAACTAATTAAATAAGATTAAATATCTGAAAATAAATCATTCACACACGTAAGTCGATCTTTGATCGCCATCTTGCACTTCCTAAGTTACCCCTCTCAGTTGCCTTAAACATGGTCAAGTCCCTCGAATATAGGGGTGTCTTAAGCAAAGTCCCTTCATAAAAATCATCAAGTCCCTACAGTTTAAAAGATCAAGTCCCTTCGAGGTTGCCTACGGAATAATGATCTTGTCCCTTCGAATAAATGATGATAGTCCCTACGAATTGCTAAAGACACCCCTCAAAGTTGCTTTCTATGACCATACGATGACCCTACGTTTGTCCCTTCACATCCAAGGTAATGACTACCTACTCCTTAATAGTAGGGATAGTCTTACCAATGAAAGGATAAAGAACAAGAAAGACTTAGAACTTTAGGGTAGGTTCCTCTTATGTACTTGCTCACTTCAAAATTTTTCACACTTAACAAATTTCAAACAAATTTTCAAAAAACAAGTTTTTACGCATCCGTACATGGATCATTATGAACTATTCTGAAAATTTTTCTATTCACACACTACACTTTCAAAAAAAACAATTTAAAGTGAGCTAAGTAACTAAGAGCCCATGGATAACCATGGATGTAAAGGGTGCTAACACCTTCCCTTTACATAACCTACCCCCCGGACCCAAAAATATCTCTTAAGGTCTTTCCTGTTCTTTTATACCCTTTCCTTTTGGATAAAATAAAAGTCGGTGGCGACTCTTGCTATCCGCAACATAACTTAAAGTCAGTTCTCCCACCGTGTTACAGATGCATAAAGAAATCGAGGTATATGTTGATGATATGATCGCTAAGTCGAAGACTGAAGAGGATCATGTTGAACATTTGCTGAAGTTGTCTCAGAGGTTAAGGAAGTATAAGCTCCGTTTGAATCCGAATAAGTGCACCTTTGGTGTACGTTCTGGAAAGTTGTTAGGTTTCATTGTCAGCCAAAGAGGTATTGAAGTTGATCCTGATAAAGTGAAAGCTATTCAGGAAATGCCTGCTCCAAAAAACGAAAAGCAAGTAAGAGGATTCTTGGGCCGTTTGAATTATATTTCGAGGTTTATCTCTCACATGACTGCCACATGTGCTCCGATTTTCAAGTTGCTTCGAAAAGACAAAGGTTGTGTCTGGGATGATGATTGTCAGAAGGCGTTTGAAAGTATCAAAGAATATTTGCTTGAACCTCCTATTCTGTCTCCTCCGGTGGAAGGTAGACCGATGATCATGTACTTGACAGTGTTGGAAGATTCCATGGGTTGTGTGCTTGGTCAGCAAGATGAATCTGGAAGAAAAGAATATGCAATTTACTACTTGAGTAAGAAATTCACTGATTGTGAGTCTCGGTACTCTATGCTTGAAAAAACTTGTTGTGCCTTAGCTTGGGCTGCAAAGCGTCTTCGCCAGTATATGTTGAATCATACAACTTGGTTGATCTCTAAAATGGATCCAATCAAGTATATCTTTGAAAAGCCTGCTTTGACTGGGAGGATTGCTCGTTGGCAAATGTTATTATCAGAATATGATATCGAGTACCGAGCTTAAAAAGCTATAAAAGGTAGTATCTTGGCTGACCATTTGGCACATCAACCGATTGATGATTACCAACCTATCAAGTTTGATTTTCCAGATGAGGATGTGATGTTTTTGAAAGTGAAAGATTGTGATGAACCTTTGATTGAGGAAGGGCCGGAGCCTGGATCTCGATGGGGTTTAGTTTTTGATGGTGCTGTGAATGCACGCGGAAGAGGAATTGGGGCAATGATCATTACTCCCCATGGTTCACATATTCCTTTTGCCGCAAGGTTGACTTTTCCTTGTACCAATAATGAAGCTGAGTATGAAGCCTGCATTATGGGTCTTGAGGAAGCTATTGATTTGAGGATTAAGCATCTTGATGTGTATGGAGATTCTGCCTTGGTAATTAATCAGATCCAGGGTACGTGGGTAACTCATCAGCCCCACTTGATCCCTTATAGAGATTATGCCAGGAAGATATCAACTTTCTTCACTAAAGTTGAGTTTCATTATGTTCCTCGTGATAAGAATCAGATGGCAGATGCTTTGGCAACTATAGCTTCTTTGATAAAGGTGCACCAGTGGAATGATGTTCCCATGATCAGTGTGATGCGACTTGAAAGACCAGCTCATGTGTTTACAGTTGAAGAGGTCCATGATGACAAGCCTTGGTATCATGATATTAAATATTTTCTCCAGAGTCAGGAATACCCACTTGGGGCATCCGATAAAGATAAGAGGACTTTGAGGAGATTGGCAGGCAATTTCTTCTTGAACGGAAATGTGCTTTATAAGAGAAATTTTGACATGGTCTTGCTCAGATGCGTGGATAGACACGAAGCAGACATATTGATGAAAGAAATTCATGAAGGATCTTTTGGCACTCATGCTAATGGGCATGAAATGGCTAAAAAGATGTTGAGAGCAGGTTACTATTGGCTGACAATGGAATCTGATTGTTGCAAGTATGAAAAAAAGTGTCATAAGTGTCAAGTGTATGCTGATAAGATTCACGTGCCACCAACTTATCTCAATGTGATTTCTTCCCCATGGCCTTTCTCTATATGGGGAATTGATATGATTGGTATGATTGAACCCAAGGCTTCGAATGGACATCGTTTTATTCTCGTCGCAATTGACTACTTCACCAAGTGGGTGGAAGCAGCATCGTATGTTAATGTGACCAAGCAAGTTGTGGTTCGGTTTATCAAGAATAATATTATCTGCAGATATGGTGTTCCGAATAGAATCATTACTGATAATGGTTCGAACTTGAATAATAATATGATGAAAGAGCTTTGTGAAGAATTCAAGATTCAACACCATAATTCGTCTCCTTATAGACCGAAGATGAATGGGGTTGTTGAAGCTGCGAATAAGAACATTAAGAAGATCATTCAGAAGATGGTTGTGACGTACAAGGACTGGCATGAGATGCTCCCTTTTGCTTTGCATGGTTATCGTACATCTGTCCGCACTTAAACAGGGGCAACCCCTTTCTCACTTGTTTATGATACAGAAGCAGTGCTCCCCGTCGAAGTTGAGATCCCATCAATGAGAGTTCTGATGGAAGCCAAGTTGACTGAGGCCGAATGGTGTCAAAGTAGATTTGATCAGTTGAATTTGATTGAGGAAAAAAGAATAACAGCTTTGTGTCATGGTCGGTTGTACCAGCAAAGAATGAAGAAAGCTTTTGACAAGAAGGTCAAACCTCGTGTATTCAGAGAAGGCGACCTCGTGCTCAAAAAGATTCAGTCTTTCCTTAAAGATTCTCGGGGCAAGTGGACTTCGAACTATGATGGCCCATATGTTGTTAAGAAAGCCTTCTCTGGCATTCATTAATTCTTGCAACTATGGATGGTGAGGAGATCACTCGCCCTGTGAATGCGGATGCAGTCAAGAAATACTTCGCCTAAAAAATAAAAGAACAGCTCGCTAAGTTGAAAACCCGAAAGGGCGGCTTAGGCAAATATGAGCGTCTCGGTGGATTGAAAACCCGAAAGGGCGGTCCAGGCAAAAATTAGAGACATAAACATAAATAATTATCCCGGTAGATTGAAAACCCGAAAGGGCAATCTAGGCAAAAGTTAGGGATCATGGCAAGTAACTGCGTCGACAGACTGGATCACTTGTAGCAACCGAGGATGTCAAATTCTATCCCTCAGAAGAGTTGCCCGTCAAAGATTCTTATTCACTCATCCTTGACTGAAGTTTCGGACACAGTGGAGTTCAAAGTTGATAGGGAGAATAGTGATCATTGTATTTCAATGTAGCCCTTTTTCATGTATTTACCATTTTTCAAACTTGTAATGATCCATGGAGTCATGCCATTTGCTGACTACCATTCTATCAATGAATTTGAGCTTTTATCCAATTGTTTGCAATTCTTTATATTGTTTCTGTTTACAAAATTTCAATTTATTGTTGATGATGATTTTTGAAACAAATTTAATAAATTTAATCTTTGAAGATCATAAAAACATTTTTCTTTTGATATGTGCACAAAGAAAGGATATTAATAGTGATTCCAAGGATGGTCAAGTCTGGATGTGTGAAACTTGTCTCTCCCAAAGCAGGGTTTGATTCGGTTGTGTCCATGCAAAGTTCCTGAATAGTCTTGACGGGATGATGTTAATGATATTTTGTTCCCCAACAATAAGCATGAGCGAAATTGTATGATTGTTCTGAGTTCCCATGTTTTCTCCAGAAGAGTTGTTGGAAAGAATATTTTTAAGAATCCCTAGCTGAGTTTTGATCTCTTCCTCAGCAAGTTATCTTTAAATTGAGAAGCATTGGGAATCCTCCAGCTGAGCTTTTGTTCCTCAGTTTGATTTGTTTGCATCCTTGAATATAGAAGTATTGATATAGCAGTCAGTTTAGACGTTTTTCTTTTACCCGATGGTGGGTATTGATTTAAAATCCCTCGTAACTGTGTTTTGACTATGGTGTTAACTTCTGATATCCCCATATGGGTCCCCAGTAGGTCTGCATGTGTTGATTTCCAGCAGGTTCCTATGTGATTTTTAGCAGGTCTTGCACTCTATCCCCAGGCGGAGCAGGAGTGGTATGACAGTTATTCCTCGTGAAGTTTGATTTTTATCAAGAATATTTCCATCCTTAGCAGATTGTTACCTTTCCTCAGCAGGATGATATCCCTAGCAGATGCTGTCTCATCACGATTTAAGCCTTGTAGTAGGATTTTATTCCTTTGATGGCTTATGATAGTCCCCTGCAGTATGTCAAGTTGAATCTCCAGCATGTTTCCCTGCATTTGTTGCCTGAGATTAGCCGAGTATCTGGTTGTTGTGGTGTTCATGTCACCCGTTTCTTATCTTTATGTCTGTTTTGTCAGCATATTCATAAGCATATTCATACGCATAAGCATAGCATTGTTTGCTTGCATTCTTGCACTTATCATTGTTATCTGCTCTTTGGTGTGGACTTTCCCCACAAGAGTGTATGTGTCGTCTTCCTCTCAAGTTTAGAGTATCGACCATTAAGCAGAAAGTGTTAATCCTTTCTAATTCCCCACTGAGTTTGTTTCTCGTGGATGATGTTGATTCAGTTTCCTCCCCAGTTTATTATCTGGATGGAATTTCTCCAGTTGAGATATTTCCTCCTCGGGATGAGTATTGTTTGACCGTTTCTCTCCAATTTGTTCTTGGATTCAACTTTGGTCCCCTTTGGTGAGTAATATTGCTTTGGAATTAAGCTATCATTGTTTGATAGTGGGCAACATTCTCTCCAGCTTGAGTATATTACTTTGGAATTAAGCTATCAGTTAATCGATAGTGGGTAATATTACCAAATTGATCAGGTTCTTTTACTTGTACTCCTACCCAGTAAATCAGGTAGTTGAGAATTTTTCTACCCAGTAAATCCGGTAGTCGAGAGTTTTTCCTCTTACCCAGTAAAAAGGTAATAGAAGCTGTTTCCATTTGATTGAGTTCCTACCCAGTAAATCAGGTAGTTGATCATACTCCTATCCAATAAATCGATAGTCGAGTCTTTTATATTTTCTACCCAGTAAATCAGGTAGTTGAGAAGTTTTCTGCCCAGTAAAAAGGTAGTGGAGGGTATCCCTCAATATCTTACTCCTATCCAGTAAATCGATAGACGAGTCCTCTGTTTTTTCTACCCAGTAAATCAGGTAGTTGAGAAGTTTTTTGCCCAGTAAAAAGGTAGTGGAGGGTATCCCTCAGTATCTTACTCCTATCAGTTAATCAATAGTCGAGTCCTTTGTTTTTTCTACCCAGTAAATCAGGTAAAAATTTTCTGCCCAGTAAAAGGTAGTGGAGATTATCCCCCTTTATTTTGCTCCTATCCAGTAAATCGATAGTCGAGTCCTTCATATTTTCCTACCCGGTAAACCGGTAGTTGATGATTCTTTTCCAGCTCAGTATTCCTCCATTCTTGGACTCGAATACTTTGTTTGATTCAAAATCTGCTTGCGTTAACCGATTAACCAATTGGTTAACCGGTTAACACAAGTCAGAATGGTGTTTTTGGCTTGTTTTAAGCCCCTTTTTGGTTCCTCTTTCTTCTTCTTCCTCCTCCTTTTTATTTTTACCTTGGGAAGCACTTTTGGGAGTGATTTCTCTTTAATTTCAATGGACTTTGGGTGTAGATTAGAGTAGTTAATGTTCATTAATTCAAAACTACCTTTAAGTGGATTGTTCAATTCATTTAAGGTACTTTGCATTAGTGATACATTTTCATGTTTGAATCCACTAAGATGAGTGATTGAACTTAAAGATGGAAGAATACCATAAGTACGACTCAATTTGGTATTCATCTTTAGTTTTGTGCGGTATCGCGTTCGGATAACGATTTATATATCGTTTATCTCGCATACATTAGCACTAATATTATGCACCTTAATTGGTGGTGACCGGCCTCATTTGTAGGGTAATTACTTCGTAAATTACTCGGCGATTGCTTAACATAGACCTAAATTTGTCCCGATTCGGAATAAGATCCACTTGGATCCGGTTGCCTCGGTTTTGTTATTTTTTTCGTGGTTGTGCTTGATTAAGTTCATCATACCACTTATATGTAAATATTATAATAATGTGAATATAATCCATTTAAATTCAATCTCTCGCACCTTATCCTCTTTATTTCAATTTCTCGCTCCTTATCTCTTTATTATGCTATTATCATATTATATCATATATCATATTGTTTATGTTTATATTGTTGCTTGTGATTTTTATTTTGTCCATTTGGACACCAAAACACTAATAAAGGATTAAACATTAAAAAGATTGGTGACTTTAATTTCGGACTATGGTTACTATCCTTAGCATTAGAGTTTGGACTTAGATTTTAGGATCTCTCCCTTTGCTCAAGTTGTGATCGATTGAAGACCTTGGCCTCGAATTAACTTCATTTGTCTTTGAAGATGGAATTCCTGTTACTTTAAAGAAATGTTCATAATATGGTTTGATCGCTCTTCTCTTAACTTTTAAATTCATGTATTAGGATAGTCCCTTCATCTCCTCCCATTCTTAGATTTTCAAAACTTCTCCCTGTTTCAAAAATCTTCTTTGTTTTCAAACTTTGAATGCTTTCGCAATAAAACCTTGATTTAGGTCAAGTGATTTTAACCTTTTCACTTTGTTTTCTTAATAAATGTTAATCCATATAAATATATCGAAATTCTTTTCTTACATACTTTAAAAAATCCAAAACTCACTCAATTGTTTTTGTGCCTTTTGTGCACCTTTTCTTTCCATATGTTTAGATATGATTCATTCTTTCTAGCGGAATTATTCGCTAAAGAATGACGACTTATCTCTACATTTTAAAATCCATTCAACTCATTGTTTCTTTTCAAATTTTGTACCACGAACTACGAGGTTTTGATCTCGCATTGTACTTTGTGGGTACGTAGGCATGAGGCATTAAAAACCTCTTCAAACACAAAATCATTAAAAAACATTCTTCTTCTCATCCCTTCAATCATTTTCAAGCAAACCAATTTCAAACCAAAAAGCAATAAATATGTCAAAGGGCTCCCGTGGAGTACCACGGACGAGTCGGGTGCGTCAAACCTTCCCGATTTGTAACCAACCCCCTTACCCGTTCTCTGTTTGTTTCTTTTAGCTTTTGCTTTTAGATTCCTAAGGTTTTTATTCGTTCTTTTACCTTTTTCCTTTTGGAAATAAATAAAAGCGCGGTGGCGACTCTGTGTACCTTGAGTTAAGTTAATCAATAGCTTACACTCACGATTTTACCGCTACACTTTGGAATTTGTTGATGTTGTTTTAGAAGTTTTCAAACTTTTTTCTATTTCAATGATATCATTACAGTTTGATTTTTCCGCTGCTTAATTTGAATGATTTTTTTGTTTTATGTTATGTATCAAAATCTTTAAGAGTATGTTTTTGAAAAGTTGAAAGTAGTATCTCAAAGTGAAGATGAAATTTTACTCTGATTGATGTATTTTATGTAGAGACAAAAGTGAAATAACACTTAAAATTGGAAGGAAACTTAATTGTCCGTTTATTGAAATAAATCTAAGGCATTTTATAGCCTTTTACACGTATTGAAGCAAAACAGAAAGACCAATTCTTATGGCAAGTTATAAGGAAATTCAAATGCAACTAATCCTAGAAAATAGGGAAATCCATAACTAATCATAGAAAATAGGGAAATCCATAAGACTAGGGATTTATTGATGACGTGAATAAAATAAATAACTAATTTTGACTATCATTCCCTCCCTTAAGCAAATGCATCTGCATTGAGCTTAAACTTCAACTGCATCAATTACTCCAAGCATTCCACGGAGCTTCACAAATTGCTCCAATTTGAGAGGCTTTGTCATTATGTCGGCAATCTGTTCTTCAGAGCTACAAAAACTCAACTTCACAACTCCATCATTTACCAAGTCTCGGAGAAAATGAAATCTTACTCCAATATGCTTGCTTCGTCCATGAAAAACAGAATTTTTGGACAGCTGAATTGTAGAGCTGTTGTCACAATAAATTTCCGTGCTTCCTCTTTCTTCAGCTCCAAGTTGCTCCAATAATCTCCTAAGCCAAATACATTAACAAGCACAAAGTGAAGCAGCAATGTATTCAGCTTCTGTAGTTGATAGGCTCACTACAGGCTGCTTTTTCGAAGCCCATGAAATTGCTCCAGACCCCATAATGAAAGCAAAAACTGATGTGCTCTTCCGGTCATCCAAATCTCCAGCATAGTTGCTATATGTATAAGATGTGAGACCTGCATTTCTTCTGCCTCTTTTGTAGAGTATGCCAAATTCAGTGGTTCCTTTTACATACCTTAAAATCCTTTTTGCTGCAAACCAATGAGATGACTTTGGATTTGCCATGAACCTACTAATCAAGCTTACTCCATACATTAGATCTGGTCGAGTGGCTGTGAGGTACATGAGGCTTCCAACTGCTTGTTTAAACATGGTAGTATTTATTCCATCTCCAGCCTCATCTTTTGATAATCGTGTTCCCGGAATGATGGGATTCTTCACGGAATTGCTGCTCCCCATGCCGAATCTTTCAAGAATTTCTCGAGCATATCTTCTCTGGCAGATAAATATTCCAGCTCCATTCTGTATCACTTCAATTCCCAGAAAATATCTCATCATTCCTAAGTCAGACATATCAAATTCTCTCATCATTGAGCTTTTGAATTTATCACACATACTCTTATTGCCTCCAGTAAAGATGAGACCATCTACATAAAGACTAACAATAAGCATGTTACCTCCTTCTTTCTTGGTAAATAAGGTGTGCTCGCTGGAACATTTTTCAAACCCTTCACGTATAAAAAAACTTCTATTTTGTTGTACCAAGCCCTTGGCGCCTGTTTAAGGCCATACAACACCTTCTTCAATCTGTAAACTTGGTCTTCTTTCCCCTTTTTGATAAACCCTTCTGGATGTTCAACGAAAACCTCTTCTTCAAGTTTTCCATGAAGGAATGCACTCTTCACATCAAGTTGAAATATTTCCCATTCATATTGAGCTGCAAGTGCAAGAATTAGACGTACCGTATCAAGTCTGGCTACTGGTGCAAAAAATTCCATGTAATCGATTCCATATTGTTGTGCATATCCTTTTGCCACCAATCTTGCTTTGTGCTTTTCTACTTCTCCACTTTCGTTGAGTTTGGTTTTGAAAACCCACTTGACTCCAATTGGCTTGATTCCCGTCGGTAGATCGGTTAGCTCCCATGTGTTGTTCTTCTCTATAGCCTCCATCTCAACTTCCATTGCCTCTTGCCACTTTATGCATCGATGTGCTTCTTCGAATGAGCATGGATCATTTTTGCTTTCGGCGATCAACATCATGAGATTTTCTTCTTCTTCAGCCAAATCAGCCCCTGTCACATAGTCTGTCATCCATATTGGTTTTCTTCTAGCTCTTATGTCCCTCCCTTGAACTAGATTTTCTAGAGCAGTGTTGCTGTCCTCACTTGCAGGTGATATGATTTCACTTGAGTTGCCACCACCATCTTCATTTTCTTCTTGTTCAACTTCTTCTTCTTGCTCAACTTCTTCTTCTTCAAGATTGCCATCTTCATCTTCACATACTAACACATCAGCTTTCCTTTCTTCATCGGTTCTGCCCCAATCCCAGCTTTTCTCTTCTTCAAACACCACATCTTTGCTTACAATGATTTTCTTGGAAACAGGATCAAATAATTTGTAAGCTTTTGATCCATCACTGATTCCTAAGAAAACACACATCTCACTCTTATCCTCAAGCTTGGTTCTTCTTTGATCTGGTATATGAACATGAGCCACACACCCGAAGACTCGAAAATATGCCACCGTAGGCCTCACATTGCTCCATGCTTCTTCGGGAGTTGTATTTTCTATTGCTGAAGTTGGACTTCGATTTTGTACGTGCACACACCATCTCACAGCTTCTGGCCAAAATACCTTTGGAACTTACCTTTCGTTCAATACATCCCTCACACCATTCATGATCGTCCTATTTTTCCTCTCAGCGACTCCGTTTTGCTGAGGAGTATAAGCCGCTGTTAATTGCCTTCTAATGCCTTGAGTTTTGCAGAATTCGTCAAATTCATGTGAGATGAATTCACCACCTCTATTTGTTCTCAAGCAAGCAATGTGTTCACCAACTTCTTTTTCAACACTAATTTTGTAGTTCTTGAAGTTTTGGAATGCTTCGGGTTTCTCATGTAAGAAATAAACCCAAGTTTTACGTGAGAAATCATCTATAAAGCTTAAAATATACCTCTTGTTGCTATTTCAAGAAGGCTTGAGAGGACCGCATATGTCGGCATGTACGAGTTGTAGTTTCCTTAAGGCTCTCCACATGCTTTTCGTTGGAATTGATCTTCTGTGTTGTTTTCCAATTAAGCAGGTGATGCAGGTCTTCTTTGGGATCTTCAGATTTGGTAAGCCAGCTACCAAGTGTTTTTGTGATAATGTATTGAGATCCTTGTGATTAAGGTGCCCAAACCTGCAGTGCCACATGTGAACTTCTTTTTCTGTCTCTAACCCTGTTTGTAGACACATGGTCTCCTTTGGTGATTAAACCCTTCCTAGAGTGAAATACTTTACATATTCCATTTTGAATCAATATTGCCAGCCCTTTTTCTTGAAGCTGTCCTAAGCTAAGCAGATTATTCTTAAGCTCAGGAACAAAATAGACATCTGAGATTACTTGAGTGACACCATTAACTTGCATTCTTACATTTCCTTTTGCTACCACATCCATTGTCATGTCATTCCCCAATTTCACAGTTTGAGAAATACCTTCTTCTAAATTAGAGAACCAACCTTTGTTTCCTGTCATGTGGTTGCTATATCCTGAATCCAAGAACCATACCTCCTCTCGCCTTGTTTGGTGCAGATCCATGTGTGACATCAGCAAGAGATCCTCTTCTTCTTCCATCTCTGCATAGTTTGCCCTTTTCTCCCATTCTGGACATTCATATTGAAAATGACCAAGCTTATGACAATTGAAGCATTCAATAATTGATTTTTTTAGGGCCCGTCTTTCACGTCCTCTCCCTCTTCCACCTCTAAAAAAGGCTCTTCCTCCTCTTCCTCTTCCAAATCTGTCATCATGAGCAACTTTCAACACTTGTTCCTCCACTTGATGTTCCTGCATCCTTTGTTCATGAACAAGAAGACTTCCATGGAGTTCATCAATGGTTAAGATGCTTAAATCATTTGACTCCTCTATCGAACATACGACATAATTGAATTTAGAAGTCAATGATCTAAGTATCTTACTGACCACCGTGCTTTGCCCCATGTCTTCACCATTTGATTTCATCTTGTTCACCACACTGAGGGTTCTTCCTAGAAAGCTGTCCACCTTCTCTCCTTCTTTCATAGCAAGCAATTCAAACTCTCTTCTCAGAGCCTGAAGTTGTGCCCTCTTTACCTTTGTGGAACCTTGGTACTTTTGCCGCATCGATATCCAGATTGCCTTTGATGTCCCTTTGTCAATAATAGTTTCCAGAATTTCTCTATCAATAGCCTGGAATAAAAAATTCTTAACCTTCAAATCCTTGAGCTTGGCTTCCTCCACACCTTTTCTCTGTGCTTCACTCGTTGTTGAGGTTCCAATCACCGGCGTCGGTATTCCTTCGTCTACAAGACTCCACATCTCTTTGCTTCTCAGAAAATTTTCCATCATCATTGACCAATGATCATAATGACCGTCAAATTTTGGAATAGCTGGTTGCACGAACTTTTTTGACATTTTGTTTGTAGACTCACACACACTTTTCACTCCCAATCAGGCCCCTTGCGGAGCTCTGATACCAAATGTAGAGACAAAAGTGAAATAACACTTAAAATTGGAAGGAAACTTAATTGTCCGTTTATTGAAATAAATCTAAGGCATTTTATAGCCTTTTACACGTACTGAAGCAAAACAGAAAGACCAATTCTTATGGCAAGTTATAAGGAAATTCAAAAGCAACTAATCCTAGAAAATAGGAAAATCCATAACTAATCCTAGAAAATAGGGAAATCCATAAGACTAGGGATTTATTGATGACGTGAATAAAATAAATAACTAATTTTGACTATCATTTTATATATGTAAAAATGTAGGGGATTATTCGGGGTGTTACAAAAACCAACTTGAACATGGAAGCTATAAACTTCAATGAGGCTTGGAACAAATTTGTCCCACTAAACGTGGTTGTCTTAGTGTGGCGTTTATTCCAAAATAAAATCCTGTCGAAAGATAATTTGGTGAAAAGAGGAGTGCTTGATCAAGCACAATCAGATTGTCCATTCGGTTGCGTGGTTACTGAAAACGCCTCACACATTTTCTTTGAATGTAGATTTTCATCTGTGCAGAGTGGTCCTGGGTTTTAAGATGGCTGGACTTATATTCAACTCTGCATAACCTAGACATAAATAACTTTTATCCGTTTGAAGGCCTTTGTGGATCATGCAGAGATCTTGCGGAGAAGTTCACAATAATCTGGTTTGCTTGCATTTGGGTAATCAGGAAGGGCAGAAACGAGAGGGTGTTTAAAGTTACGTCTCGATGGGCGAAACAACTGAGCAACGAAATCAAAATCACATCATAGAAGTGGTTGAAAAGAAAACTCAAAGGCTTCAATTATTCCCTCAGTCAGTGGTATCTGGCGGAAGTCTGATTTTCTTTTTCAAATTGGTTCGGCATCCGGTCCAGCTGGCTTCCGGTTCGACAGCATAACCTTGGATTTGTTATGCTTTGTGTTTGGTGGATAGCATATCAGTTCTGACTTTGGGGTATTCTCTACTGTGGCATGAACCTTTAGCTTTTTGCTTGATTGTCAGCATTTTTATCTTCGTTTATAGTTTTTCTTTTTTTCATTTTCCGTCTGAGTTCTGGTGGAAATCTTATTGGATGGGTGTTCTCTGCATATTGGTCTGTTGTATTGATCTCTTGGTTGTATTTAGTCTTGATGAAATGTTTCTCATGTTGTACCGGTTGTCTTGGCATAACTTATGCCTTGGATTTTATTTAATAAATTTTTTTAGCCTTTAAAAAAGACCAATAGTATCGCAATGGGAGCAATTGCAAGAGGCTCTAACGGTGGTTATAACAACTAATGGTTTAATTGATTGAAATTACTAAATTAATCTGACTATTCTCATGACTTTAGAGAGGAAAATACTTGCATGGACAAACTAGCAAATTTTAGCAATAATTTAATGGATTTTTTTTTATTTTTTATTTTTGTGTGGAACAACCTTGATATTTTCATCATGAAAGACTTTCTCAAGGTTCAATTTATTTATTTGTTTGATGGGACACGTGACGTATAGCCCTACATTTTCATTCTTTTTATATAGTATGAATTATCTACTTATGGTGGAAATCGTGTTGAATATTAAACAAAGTTACGCAACTAGTTTGTTGTGCATACATAATTCATCTAGAAGGTAAATAACTTTACTAATTAACATTATTGACTGATCAACATTCAAAGCATATAGTTATAATTAAATCAAATATTTCAAATTCAAATTACTATATATAGTATATACTTTTCTGCAGCCTCTGCCACCACCAGGTAGATAGATAAATCATAAGCATGGAGTCCCAAAATAAGGCAAAGATCTCTCCATCCACAACCTCTGAAGGTGATTTTAATTTAATCTCTCACAACCTTTTCCATTCAATTACAAATTTTATAATCTCTTATTGGCTTCTATATAGAAACAAATTATTTGAATTGATCATATAGTGTTAGTTGTTGTAGAAGTGAGCAGCACTGAATGGGATTCCATAGAGATGACTGAACAAGAGGTGGATCTCATACGCAGAATGCATGACTTAGTTGGAGATAGGTAACTATATATGCAACTTCTTTTCTTTATTCATTTTATAACACTTTATTTCTTTGAAAGAATTGATTCATGGAAACTACTCTTCACTCTGCAACAGATGGAATTTGATAGCAGGTCGCATTCCGGGTCGTAAAGCTGAAGAAATTGAGAGATTCTGGATTATGAGACAATGCTCATCATGCCAACAGAAATCATCAAAATAAAGCTAATTAAATTTAGGTTATTCAGATTATTATTATTTTTGGAATAGGGTTTATTTTGAATTGTTTGTATTACCTCGTGTTGAAGGAGTTTGAATTTTACTAGTTTTGTATATATACTTTCTAGTTGTACGTACCCACAAAATAATATATCTATTTAAGTTTATTAATTCTCTGTCATGCATTTGACTTTCTTGTTTCTTCTAGAACTAGTGCTCCTATATTATCAGAAATCAAGGTAAGGAAAGACCAGATTGATTAAAAAACAATATAATTATTTTAGAATGCTCTTACTTCAAGTTAAAGAAGTTAGTTAAACCCTCATGTTAGTTAAGCTGTCCCTATTAGTTAATTAGCTAGTTTTCAAACTATTATGTTGTTGAAAAATTCTTTAGATGTGTGGATTGATCTTAATGAATGTTCTTCATAATCTAGTCACATTCTTGTCTCTAATTTCTGTACTGAGATCAACAATCTCAAACAAGGTTCTAAATTTGTATTCTATTATTTCAGTGAGATGCATGGACTTTGAAAGAACTTAACTCACACAAACTTATGCTTGTTTGTACATGTATTCACTGTAGATGTGAATCTATGCGTTATGCACCAGAATTCCACCTCGAAGATCAAATCATTTAATTCTTAACTGGTTTGAATAATGGTTTTTCAGCTATCAAAATACAAATTTTATTAATAGAAGCATTAACTTCAGTTTTTTTTAATAAACAAGATTCATTAATTAGAGATTAAGGATATCTCGAAGTAGAATTGTCAAATTTAAAACCAGATACACGCTTTAGCTTTTCGAACCAAACACGCCAAACCTTCGGAAACAATCACAAATAAGAAAGGAGAGAGGGGATCTCCTTGTTTTAAACCTCTTGACACTTTAAAATCCCTAGAAGGGTTGTCATTAACCAGGACCGAAAGATAACTATTAAATACTGATCCCCGAATTCACTTCAACCAATTGTCACCGAACTCGGACTTAACCAACATATCTTCCAGAAAACCCCACTCCACACAATCGTAAGCCTGCAAGAAGTCCACTTTGAAGAGCATACAATTTTTCTTTTTACTTTTAGAAAAATCCAGCATTTCATTTACGACGAGGACTCCATCCAACAACTGCCGCCCCAGAATAAATGTTGTTTGGGAGGGCGAAATCAACTTGTCAATCACTAAGCTCAACCTGTTTGCTAACAATTTTGAAATAATTTTTAGCACACACCCAACTAATTATATAAGTCTGAAATCTTCAAAGGTTTGCGGATTCTCTACTTTGGGCTCAAGGGACAAGAAGGCATAAGCAAAAACTTTATCTAATCTTCCGGTTAAAGAAGTTAGTTAAGTTGTCCGTATTAGTTAATTAGTTAATTTTCAAACTATTATGTTCTCGAAAAATTCTTTAGATGTGTGGATTGATCTTAATGAATGTTCTTCAAAATCTAGTCGCATTCTTGTCTTCAATCTCCGTACTGAGATAAACAATCTCAAACGAGGCTCCAAATTTGTATTCTATTATTTCAGTGAGATGTGTGGACTTCGAAAGAACTTAACTCACACAAACCTATGCTTGTTTGTACATGTATTCACTGTAGGTGTGAGTCTATGCGTTATGCACCATAATTAATCCACCTCGAAGATCAAATCATTTAATTCTTAACTGGTTCGAATAATGGTTTTTCAGCTATCAAAATGCAAATTTTGTTAATGGAAGCATTAACTTCAGCTTTTTTAAAGCAAGATTCATTAATTAGAGATTAAGGACATCTCGAACCAAAAAAACGGAATACAACCCGACTAAGCGGGATAACCCGGAACCAAACCACCAAAACAACCCACAACTACAACCAATCAAACGAGAATTTAGACCATTCGTAAAGAATACAATGTCGTCTATTACGACTATCTAAAATCAACCAATTCCAAGACGTAATTACAATACTGGCAAAAATGGATTCGACATCACAAATCTCATCATTAAACAAGATATTGATTTTACATCTCCACATATTCCAACAAGCGATATATCATATGGAATAAATCGTATTCACCTTACTTCTTCCTTTCAAACGCCTGCCCCAATTTAAAGTGTGATCACAACAATTAGAATCCGATAAATGCTCAATATCCACCCAATCACACACTTTATTCCACACCAAAATAGATTTCGGATAGTTAAAAAACAAATGTGATGAGTCCTCCAAAACTTGAAAACAGCACGTACACATTATCTCATGCGAATTGGTTATAATCCCTCTCGCCACTAAATTCGATCTTGTTGGCAACATACAATAACCAACCTCCAAGCAAATATTTTGACTTTCATAGGAATGTCGGACAACCACAATGAATCCAACACCTGACTTGTGCGCCCGTCTAACGAGTGTAATAGCTCACTATAAACAATAAGATTGAGGATGATATGAATTGTTCAGATGGTATCATTTTGGATACGAAACTCAGACTGAGGAGCAATGAAATTGAAAAACTTTGAAGCAATTAGAAACTTAAAGAAAGTATAATCAAGCAAAAATCTAGGTTGAAATGGATTAGGGAAGACGACACTAACTCACGATATTTTCATTCCTTGCTTAAGGTAAAGACAAGAAGAAATAACATAGTTTTAGTAAAATTTGGTGATGTGACTGTGAAAGAGGTGGATACAATTAAGAATACCATCAAGGCATTCTTTGAAGATAAATTCAAGAAAGTTCTAGGTGTGGGCTTACACTTGAATATGGATGGATGAACTATCAAAAGAGGATAATGAGATGTTGGTTGAACCATTTTCTGACGAAGAGATATGTCAAGTTACCTCAGGCGGTGAAGGCAACAAAATCCCTAGGCCATAAAGATTCAACCTAGATTTTTGGAAGCGTTGTTGGGGAACTGTAGGCGGTGATGTATCTAAAGTAATATGTCACTCTCATAAATACGCAAACTTACCCAAGGCTTTGGCTTATTCTTTTATTGCGTTCATTCCTAAAAGAGAAAACCTACAGTGCATGGACGAGTTCATACCAATAGGCTTAGTGTTGTGTGTCTAAAAGGTGATTGATAAGATGATGTCTACAAGGTTGAGCAGGGTCATTGGAAAATTGGTATAAAAAACACAGACTGCCTTCAAACCAGGAAGACAAATGTTGGATGGTGTTCTATTAGTGAATGAACTATTGGACTTGGCAAAGAGGAGGCAAAAAATATGCATTGTCTTCAAAGTTGACTTTGCTCAAGCCTACAATTGCGTGGACTGCTTGAAGAGGTTTTAATGGCGAGGAATTCTGTCCTAAATGGATTAGTTGGATAAAAAAAAGGAGTTTTAAACTATTTCTTATCTGACATTATTAATGGAGGCACAACTAAGGATTTTAAGGCTTCAAGGGGGCTTCGACAAGGTGACCCCTTGTGACCCTTCTTATATTTGTTGGTAGCAGAGGGAGTTGCGGAGATGATGAGGATAGCGAATGCTAAAGGTATTTTGAAGGGATTCAAGTTGAAGGAGGATGAATATGTTAACCTTATGCAATTTGCGGATGATACGATCCTTGTAAGCGATGGATCTTGGGAGGACCTTTTGGGTATGAAATCAATCTTAAGAGGTTTCGAATTTCTTTCAGGTATGCGAATAGAATTTAGGAATAATACTTTATACATGATTAGGGTGGAGACTTATATGTCCTTAATATCGTCTTAGTGTTTAAATGGTTGTGGCGTTTCATCATTGATCCTAGTGAAATCAGGCATGGAATCCTTGAAAGTATGTATGAAGATTTAATTTCAAGAATACTGCTCAAGAAGGAATCAAGGGCGAAGATGGCTTATTCTGTATGGTGGAAGGATATAATAAGGGTAGGTGATTATTTGAAGATTGGGGGATTTATAAGTCAATATTCCTGTAAATTGGGGGAGGGTATGCATATTTCTTTTTGGAACAATTGTTGGCTTGGTCAAGTGTCACTAAGGACTTTTTTCAAGGAATTATTTGATAGCTCGTTGTTGAAGAAGGCATATGTTTTGGAAATTGGCAGTTGGGATGGTTGTGAGTGGATGTGGAATTTTGGCATCATGGTTCAAGATCTGCCTACTAAGTTGCTCGCTGACTTCCATGTATTTAAGGAGTTGATGTTTGAAGTCAAGCCTTACTTGGGTATGGCATACATGTTTGTTTGGAAAGTTGGGTTCCAAAACACTTTATTGCTAATTCATGTTATAAATCATTGTTGCACCCTACTGAATTGTATATGCTTGAGATTATTCCCAAGACTGTGTTGGATGTACTGTGGCAAACAAAGGCCCACTGAAAGTTAGATCTTTTGGTTTGAGATTAGTGTTGGATAAACTTCCAACAAGAGCGAATCTGACAGCCAAATGAATAATCTCCAATCCACATGACCTGGTGTGCATTTTTTGTTTCAATGTTGTAGAGGATAACAACCACCTCTTTTGTGTGTCCTTGTATTGGCCATGTGTGGAGGAAGATAACAGATTGGGTAGGTATACCATGGATAGAATGGGATAGTATGTGTGATCACTTGTTAGAATGGTTCATGAAAGTGGTGAGGTGATCATCCAAGATTGTAGCTTGTTTTATTTGGATCACGACTTACTGGACTATTTGATGGACTCTTAATAAGGTGATATTCAATGACTTGATTGGCAAACAAAATATTGCAATAGGTGAAGCAAACTTCTTGGTCTGGTTGGAATTTCGGTCTAAATCAAAAGCTATATATAGCTTATACGAATGGTTTACGTCTCCTATGGATTTTTTTTATAATAGGAGTGCTTTTGTAATATATCATTTTTATAGGTGTTTTGGTGTTGATCCTTGTTAAATGGATTGATGTACTTCTAATATATTAATATGAATATATTGTTGCTTATAAAAAAATATTTTACACTTTCCATTCATATATATATATATATATATATATATATATATATATATATATATATATATATATATATATATATATATATATATATATATATATATATATATATATATATATATATTACAAAACATTAGGCTGAGTTTTAAATACTAATCATACTAATATTTAGAACCTCAAAGATTGGTCTAGTGGTGGAGACTTTTATCTTAAGAATTTGTTCCTCTCAAGGTCTTAGGTTGGATTGGTCCTCTTGAATTAATCGATCGAAAGATCGGATATCAAAATATAAAAAAAAATCATACTAATATTTAGCATATTAACAAAGATAAAAATAAAAAAAAACCTTTAAATATAAGATACTTTATAGAAAAGAAAATTACAAGAAAAATGAAGGAATAACACGGAGGAACGACACCCCTATATTATCATCATTATGAGGCAAAAATAAACTAGGATGTGGAATAGGTTATTTCAACAATAAAATCCCCACTAAGAACAATATTGGTGAGTTAGTCTACACTAGAATTAGTTTCACGATAAATATGTGTAATCTTACATCTCCACTCCACTCGATCACTAAGAATTAATGCTTGATGGAGAAAAAGCAAAAAAAAAGAAAATTACTCGTTTTCTTTGAACGCACCATATTTGCCACAATGAGAGAGTCTATCTCCATCAAAATAGAAGTCAAGCCCAACTTTCAGGCCAATCTCAGTCCTATTGCTTAGCAAAAATAAAGGTAGCAAGACCTCTATATTACCATGATATAAACCCTTAAATATAAATTATTACTATCTCCTAATAATACACTAATAATGTCATGTCAATAATCTTAACTCAGTATTTTTAACGAGTAAATTCTAAAGTGTGAAAAGAATGTTTTAGACTATGTTTGGATATCAGAAAAGAAGAAGCCATTAACGTGGTAGGTTTTCCTTGTTACCCGTCGTTGGTTCTATTTCTCCGTCCATCTTATGTTCTTCTCTTTCTCCCATGCACATTATAATTCACCACTTCCTCTTTTCATTCAAATCCATTTCCTACCAACACCATGGCCACAAACATCCTTATCACATGTTTCCTATTACTTTTCTGTACCTTCTCAACCTCTATTCCTATTCACTTAGATCCATTCGACATTGACCAATTCGACCTCCAGAATTTACTTGACGAAGACGCCACCTTCGTCCCTAGCCAGAATCTTCCCGAACCCGCCGAAGAAACCCCTCAACATCATTCCAACATTGATAAACCAACTAGAGAATCATTAGAAGACTCTAAACCTCTTCCTCTAACAGTTCTCCGTTTTGGCCCCATCGACCCTTCTCGTTTTCCAAGACGTCCATTACCGTTATCTTCCGATCGTCCTGTCCGCCACCGTTGCCATCACACTCACCGTCATTACAAGGCATGGAACAATCGCCACCTCCCTCACCGCCATAACGACTTGGATGTGGGTGGAGAGGTTCGAGATGATTGGATGAGGTTTGAAGACGATATTACCGAGCCAATATCGATATCACGCAAACGTAGCAAAGCAATGGAAAAGAGTGAGTTATTGAAGAGGATTCATACCCGTTACAGTCAACTTCAGAGGAAGGAATCTGAGAAAAAGGTCAAGGATAACGGGACAACGTTTGTTAAGAGGATCCGCAAGTTTTTGAATGGTGTCTAGATTTCATCGAAGGATGAAGCACTTCACTTTTGATTTCATTTTTTGATCGTGTATGTTAATATGTAATGTATAATGGGTTGTAGATAGTAAATGTGTACATGTATTGAATGCATTTGATGTAGAAATTAAACATAAATAAATGTCTGTTTTTGAGGAACGAGGTTGTGTGGCTAAATTACTTCAAAAATGTAAACGGTATCCCAATTGAATTACAACATAATTTTAGACACAATCGGTGAATATAATATGCAAACAAATCTTAGACATGATCTTTATTGCTAATGAAGTTGTTGATGAAAATAGGAGAATGAAGAAAGTAGTGGTAGAGTATTCAAATTGAATTTGAAGAAAGAGTATATGATTTTGTTACTTGAAATTTCATCAACTTTATGATGCAAAAGATGGAATTGTGTGACAAGTGTAGGAAGTGGAAATTAGAATGTTTAAGGTTGTCTCCAGTTTCAGAGTTGGTGAATAAAATTTCAAAAAAATTAAGATGAGTTGCGGGTTCTAACTTCTAACGACGAGATTAGTTATCGCCGTTCTATTTGCTTTGCTAATAACAAGGGAATGTTGAGAGTTGAGGGAGTACACACGTTTTAGATTTATGTCAAGTCACGAAGGTTTCTCTTGAGGGAGTACACATGTTTATTAAATGATTTTAATTAATTCACTTATAAATAAAATTAGAAATTTAACTTTTAATTAAGAAAATTATATTTGTATTCATTATATTAATTTTTTAAATTATTTTTAAAAAGAAAATTTAATACTTATTTAAAATAATGATTTAAAATAATTTTACTATTTATTAATTTAAATAATATTTTAATCACCCTTGATATTCATTGGGTGAAGGATGTCGCTGTTAGTAGACCATCGGCCAATATATGGCCGAGTATTCATGTATTAATTTTCATAAGTAGTTTGATATGCAAAAATATTATTTAACTCACCTAGCAAATTGTATTTATAAAAACAGTTATGTTATTCCTACACCTAATTTGTACACCAATATATATACTGTATATACTGTTCACCGTATTTATACGGTGAACAGTGTATTTTTCAATTAAAAAAATATTTTTAATGAATAGTGTCAGTGAACAGTAAAATCGTACATGAACAGTGTCATATGAATAATACAACGCATGAACAGTACACGTGAACAGTATCCATGAACAATGATTTTAAAAATAGTGAAACAAGTTGGTTAATGCAATGTAAAAATTTGGTTAATGTAGTAATGAAGTTGGTTAATAACGTTCAGACATTAAAAATAATTTTAGCAATCACCAAAATTGGTTAATATAGTGTAAAAACCTGGTTAATGCAGTAATGAAGTTGATTAATAAATGTTCAGAAAAATTAAAAAATATTAAAAAAATATTTTTTTATATTATTTTAAAAAATATATATATTATTATAATATTTCACTGTTTACCGTATTGCTGAACAGTAAAATACGGTGTAGGTTTATGATTTTGGTGTAAGAATAACATTTCTCTTATAAAAATGTATGTACGGAGTCTTGTATTTTATAAGCAAGACATACAAATCAATTTTTGCATAATGTATATTACTTATTTAAAAATTATTTAATTGCTTAATTATCATAATTATAACCATATTATAAAAATACAATTTAATTTAAAAACTATTAAAAATATATTTTTTAAAAGAATTATATCATCAAAATAATATATTTACTATTAAATTAATTTATAATAATAACATAAATTCAAAATAAAAAAATTTAATTCTTATACACCGACAATGTAAAATAATTTTACACTCTCAGATAATCGTGACCGTTAAATTTTAATTACAATTTGACTTTGATTTTAATTATTTAAAAAATATTTTTTTTGAGTGATTGTAATATACTGTGTAAAATAATTTTTTTTCACAGTAAATAACAATTAATCTCAAATAAAAATATATATATTCAACGCCTTGGACATTAAATGACTAAGCTCCTTCATGGTTGTAAACGCAACATACATTTGCACATTGATTGTTCGAACCCCTTCTTGAAAAGGGGTATGTTGAGAAATTATGTTGAGAAATTATGTTTAAAATAAGGTAGTTTGGCATTATAATTTCAAAAACAAGGCAGATGAGTAGAAAAATCGTTGAATGATTGGGTTGAATTTTGGAGGTTGATGAAATTCAACTTGGTGAAAGAATATTAAATAATTAGGTTAGGCTTGCAGGGAGCCCTCTTATGTTCATTAAGTAAAAGAGACTTATAAGAACCTAATGTCGGATATTTAATGGCCTCCAAACTAAATATGTTTGAAGGATTAGAATAAGTTGAATCCTTTAAGAGTCTAATATTTGATGTTTGAATGTCTAAAATATAAACATAAACTCTAACTGTTATAATATAGAATTGCTTTGAAAATAAGAAATAAACAAAATAATAATAATTTAAGTATATATTTCGAATTTAAAAGAATAAAAGAAAGGATACTGATTCATACAACTTCTCACAAACTCTGTTTCTATGTGACTTGGATATCTAAACTATATAGAAAATATTCAATGAATTTTGCGACACTTGTTTACATGACTAAACTTGTCTTATATACAATTATAATATTAACTGTCTATAATATTTATCTTCGCATAAATCGACACATATTCATTTACTTGGACTTCAACCTTCCAGTATGCTTCCACGTGTCTTTGAATTTGAATTGTTCTGAATCGCTCTTTTAAATCTCCTAATTGCTTCTGTCGAAACTTAGAGCACGTCGTCGAAATGATTTAGCTATTTGTATGTCTGAGAATTTATCTTATGTCCACTTTCATCGCATATGCTAAATCTCCATAATCCTTTTGAGATTCTGAACATGTTTTGAAAAGAAAGTGGTAATAATCTAGTGAAACTGTTCCTGAGATTCTTTTTAACCAAGTTTGATAGGTATTTAGGTCATCTAAAGCTTGAACTTAAAAACAGACTAAATCTCAAAACATCTGATAAGCAGACCAATTCACTCATTCAACTGGAATTATCAAATGTCGAAACCATAACTAAATTATTTTTATACTTAGCTATGTCATACCTTTATATCGAAATATTATACTAAAATTTCTAGGCTTACACAATTGTCCAATTTTTACATAATTTGTGCTCTCTATATGTTATTGGCTCAATATTTCCATCGTATTTTAAAAAGAAAAAAGTGTAGTATTATGACCGATTTGAAAGTTTTTTGGATTGGTAAAGTCATTGTATTGTGATTTACATGTGCGTGGAATACAAGAAATAACAAGATATTTAAAAAAAAAAAAAAGAAGTTTGTTTATAAAAGATGGTAGAAGAGGTAAACTATATTCTTAGAAGTAGTTTAGTCTCAAAAAAAAAAAAAAAAAAAAAAAAAAAAAAATATATATATATATATATATATATATATATATATATATATATATATATATATATATATATATATATATATATATATATATATATATATATATATATATATATAGTTTTTGCAACGACACTCATCTGTATTTTTTTAGGAGAAATGTTGTTTTTTAAATTGGTTATGTCTAGAGGACGTTAAGTTTGGGTTTATAAATGTTTTATGGAAAATTGTGTAGATGTTTTGTTATTTAATTAAGTTGTTTTTAGTGTAGTTAAATTCTTTTTATGTTTCTCTAACTAAGTAGTTGTTTATATCAAGTCTATAGAGGTTAGTATACCTATCAAAATGCGAAGGTCGGGGTACTATTATAATAGGGAATTTCTTAATTTCTCTTGGAAACTATGCAAAAGCTACTAAAATGCTTTCAGTTTTCGGAGTGCATTTTCGGATGCACCTAACACACTCACACAAATCATTATGAGTTGCATCATATAATTTGGATTTTTTTTAAATTCCGGAGATGTATCTTCGGAATATTTCATGAAATATATTCATAGTTGACCAGTTTAATAGAAATTCCAGAGATGCATCTTCGAAAGTTTGAGCGGAATTTTGAAATTTGTTGTCACCTTTGATATCAGATATTTTCGAAAACGCCTCTCCAGAATAATATGATAAAACAAACAACTACATGACCACACAACCATTGTTGTTTTTCTCTACAAACCCTCACAAAAAATCATTTCATTCTCAATCCATTTTTTCACTTTAAATCTCCAATCTTGTGGTTCATCAAATCAAAGGGAGCAAAAGAAGTTAGAATTTTAGTTAAGATCATTTATTTCATAGTGAATTGCTCACATTAATCATGTCTCTTTGTATGAAAAACGAGTGTTTTTTCCGGAAAAAGTATGAACTTTTTCGGAGATGCATTTCCGTACCAGTTTGTGTTCATTTTCTAGAATTGTTTTCAACAGTAATGCTTATTTACTGTTATGTGGTAACGATTTTCATTAGATATGGTGCATCCTAGATGTTTTCCTCAAGCAAGTTGTCTCTATGAATGTTAAAGGTTTTGTTGTGAAGGCAGTAGATTAAGGCAACCAATTTAAAAAGAGCAAGAGTTTGAATCTCGTGCTCAAATGCTTCAATAGATTCATTTGGAGACCTCCAAACATGGATTTTGGGTGGTTATCAGAAGGCCTGATAATGGTTTGGATAGAAGATGTGTTTTTGTGACATTGACGTGCGAAAGATGTGTGAATTAGATAACTCCTCTCAGGAATTTTAAAAGAGACAACACCGATTCAAGAAAATGTGAGTGTCCCTTTAAGGTGTGTGGTTACTTGTTGGCAAACAAAAACTGGAGATTTAATGTCATATGTAGTTTACATAAGCATGATTTGTGTAAAAAATTAGTCGGTCATCCAATTGTGTGTTGGCTCGTGCCAAAAGAGCAGGAATGTGTTGCTAACATGACATTGAATTTGGTTTAACTGAAAAATATACATGAACATTGAAACGGAAAAGACCCGAAAATATATCAAATATCAAACAGATGTATAATATTTGGTATCAAACTAACAAGGCGCTTAGGGGGGATAGAACTTAAATGCAACAACTCTTGAAACTGTTGGATGATAACAGTTATGTGTATAGGTATTGAACACGCGAGAATGAGGTTATCGTTAGAGATATATTTTGAACTCATCCTGATTTCATAAAGTTGTTCAACATGTTTCCTACTATGCTTATACTTGATTCAACATACAAGACCAACAAGTTTAGACTTCCATTATTGGAGATGGTTTGTGTTACATCAACTAAGAAGATATATTTTGTCAGATTTGCATATCTGGAGAGCGAGAAGGAGGAGAATGTTACTTGGGTCTTAGTGGTGTGTCAAACAATGTTGAATGACCAAGGTGAGATGCCTATAGTGATTGTTTGCGACCGCGTTACCATCTTAATGAATTTGAATGCAAAGATATTTCCTTATTTTAATGTAATACTTTTTAGGTATGACATAACAAATAATGTGTGAAGTCAGGTTAAACCCGTGATAGGGATGAAATATATAGAGTCCAAAGATGGAAAAATGGTGAAAGAGGGTGTGAAGGTGGAAAAAATAATGGATGCATGAAATCTTATAGTAAATTCTTCAACAAAAGAACTATATTCCAATTTTTTTGATGCATTACAGAAAAGTGTATTAAAAGTATCTTCCTACATTCTTTCTTCTTGTGGCCTTTCTCGTGACAATAATAACATTCCACGTCTATATTCTCTCTCTCTCTCTCTCTCTCTCTCTCTCTCTCTCTCTCTCTCTCTCTCCGACTTATCTCTTGTGTTGAACTTCTTGTGGATGTATCTTCCATGATATTTTGTGACAAGGTCCTTAGACTCGATTGACATTCATTGTTCCTTCGTTATTGATTATTCATTGAACATACTATCTTTAACTATGTCCAATCTTATAACACACTTTGTGGTGTTAGGAAGGAACTTAGTGGTAACAATGCTTGCAATTAATCTTCGAGCATCATCTTCATATTGGTGAGTTGATTTACCAATACTTGAAATTCGCTCTAGTGTTTGAAAATGCTCAGTACTCGATGTTCATCAAATTCCAGACATAATCAGATTTGTCGATACACTTTGTCCTCTTATTTTGCAAAGGTTGGTAAAAGAATCTTTGTAGTTGAGGATGTCCTTCGTTTTAGACTTTTAAATGGAGTAGTTTAAAAAGGTTAATTTTTATAGTTGAGGATTCCCCTTTACTTTCTTTATATCAACTCTTAATTTCCTCTCTTGAAAAAAAAAGTGCAACCCAGATAACCAGATATGATTTATTGGAGAAAAAAAAGTGCATGATATTTCACTGGAGGTAAATTCACTAGAGTGAATCCTCTCCCCTGTTTTACTATCCCTGGTACAAACACTTAAATTGTACTCTTTTTCCTTTTAGAAGTTGAAAACAGAAAGGTATCTTCCCTTCTATATTAGTAACGTTAAGTGTAATAGTTGGATCTTTTTCACTCCATAGTCATTTTTGTTCTTGTTTTAAGCCTTATGTGTGTCCAAAATTATTCAATTACATGTGAACGGGGAGAAGTGGATTCTTAAGATCTATCAACGTTTAGTCCACCCATCACTGGCTTCATTATAAATCTTAACAAGTACCAAAACCTATTTCCAACAAAACAGCCCCCTCAACCCCAAATAAAGAAAGTACCCAAAACTGCATATTATTGAACAAAGTACTGCTTTTTATACATACTAAATATAATTAAAGAGATTAAACAAAAAGTAACAAGACTGTTATGAATAAGTAAAATTTTAGTGGTATAACTTTTTCTTATCACAACAACTGCCATAGGAAAATATCCTGAAGCCTCTGAGCAAAAAAAACAAAGCCACAATGACAGTTTCAAAATGCTACTAAATACCCTCTCACCATTCTCACATACTAAATCTACACCTAAATAAAACACATAACAAACTCACTTTAAATTATAATTAAGAACATTAAATCAACACTAATTTTCATTTACACTTCTTTTTCTTCTATATAGCAAGAATTTCCCAAATCAATTCAGGATCAAAAGATGGCATTCTTGCCAACGAACAATCTTCAAACTCTGTTTCCTCTGTCACCATTGTCGAAACAGAATTCGGCGAATTCGAATTCTCCCCCTTCCAAACTCCGTCATCAGAAACCGTAGGCGAAAACAATTCATTCACCCAATCCTGGTAGAAAATCGAAGGCGACAACGGTAACGAAGACGAAGAAGAAGAACAAGAAGACGAGTTAATCTTCTCTAACTCCATCTTCTTCTTCTTATTACTATCATCACTCTCTTTCTTCATCTTCTTTGCTGCAATCTTTTTAGCTTTTTCCCTTTTCACCTTCTGACATATAGCTTGAATTTTAGCATCCACGGAACTCTTCAAAGCATTCAATTTAGTAGAATCTCCGAAACCCAACTTAGTTGGATCTTTCAAATTCGGGAAATTCAAACGCGCGTATTCGCCTCGAAGCTTATAGGCTGCGCGATCATAAGCATAAGCCGCAGCTTCAGCGGTTTCGTAAGTTCCAAGCCAAACTCTCATTCTATTCTGAGGAAGTCGAATCTCAGCAACCCATTTTCCCCAGTGTCTCTGTCTCACTCCTCTGTATAGCTTCTTCTTCAAAGGGTTGTTCACCAGAGAAGTGAACAAACTGGAACTTGCATTTGAAATTGAATTTGTTGTGTATAAAGAGGTGTTTGAAAAGGAAGATGGAATGAAAGAGGCGGTTAATCGAGTATCTTCGTAGAATTTCTGAAGAATGTCTCTTTGACGAAGATAAACAGAGGAACCTAAAGGTTCAAGATTAGAACAACCCAAGAAATTGTTGTTGCTGTTGATGGTGGTGTTTGTTGATGGAATATCAGAGAAAATAGAGTCAAGTGTGTTTGTTGTAGATGATAAGATGAGATTTGATAAACATGATCCAATATCTGTACTGTTTTGGAACTGTGTGTTTATGTTTTGCATTCTGGTGTCCATGGTTATGGTAACAAAAAACAGAGGAAGAAGATGAGTGGAAAAATATGGTGCCTTGATGTTGAGATTTGAAGAAGATGAGAAAGGAAGAAAATGTTTGTATGTATGTGTGAGAGTATGGTGGAAGTGTAGGGATTAGTTGGGTGCATTTATAGTTAGCAATAACAAGCCTTTGCTTGAATCTACTCCTTTTTCACACGCATAACTTCAAAATGGATCAAATGTCTTTGGGTTTCATCAAATGACCAAAAACTCCTTCAATACTTGTACTAGGTTTTTTGTTTAACTTTTTTTTTTCATTAAGGAAAACATAGATTATAATAACTTAAGAAATTAAACAAAATTATATTTTTATGATCGGATTCAAGTATAAGGCATTTTTTGTGTGTCTATCTACGTGATAATAAATATTAGAAACTTACGTATAATTATAATTATTAGAGTTTGAATATTAATAATAACGTTTAATTTAATAATGTCGACTTTTGATAAATAAAATAGAATTTATATATCAAATTTAATTCTTTCATCATAATGCGTTTGAATTAGTCTCGAGTTCGATAATCTAGAGATTAATAGAATATATACACGAGTATTTTACTGACTCAAAATATAAATAAATAAATAAATAAATAAATAAAAGAAATGTAGAGTTTAATAGAATATATGTACGAGTATTTAAAAATTTTAAGTGTAATTGTGATGGATCTTTCAATTTCAACGTTGTCGGTTGCGGAGGTATTTTTCGAAAATTTTAAGGGGATTTTATTTTGGCTTTCGCTGAATCGGTTTTCAGTCTTTCTTCTTCTTTGGTTGGATTTACCGCAGTTGCTAGAGCCTTGGAATTGGCTAGAGATAATGCGTGGAATTTCTTATGACTTGAATCAGATTCTCTTCATGTCGTCCAAGCATTTCGTAATTATTCTTTAGTGTTTTGGCAAATCAGGCAAAGGTGGAACACCTGTATCTTTTTTTTGTGCATCGAAGTCTTTTCGTCTCTCATATTTTTCGAGAAGAAAACTTTTGTGCCGACTTTTTGACTAATGTAAATTTATCATGTTACTATCTAACCATTTTTTATTCTATATATTGACATTAGGAAGTTTTTTATGTAAAGTAAGTTTGAAGTGTCTGTTTATAGATTTACCTAAATTTACTTAGTTGGTTGTTCTGTATCTCTATGTGAAGGTTTTGGTTTGCTCCCCTCGTTTTCTTTTTATGTGTTCCACCTTTTCTTTTTCTTAATATCATCCTTATTTAAAAAAAATATATATAAACAAAAAATAAGAAATAAGAAATGTTTATTACATTTTTAGACTAGATATATGATGTACTAAATACCATTTTTTTTACTATTCATTTAATAAGTCTTGTGATTAGATCAAATTTAATGAATTACTATTAATTGTGGTTAGACTTTAGGCATATACCATTTTGGTGGTTCTCTATTAACCTTATTTAAAGTGCTTTCCTTTAATCTAAGTTTTATTTAAGACACAAGAATTAATTAGCATTTACTTATGGAAATGAAATTGATTTAATCCATAATATTAGGGTAGGGTGGGAGTTTAGAAGAAATAATGGGAATAAAAAGAAGCCCATAAAATGAGGAGAGGGAGCAATGTTTTAAGATATATACACAAATTAAGAAATGTTAGAAAGAATGAAAGTAGATATTCGAAGTGATATATTAAAAAGAAAAAGAGTTTTACTTTGGGGGTTAAGATTTGACTTTAAGGGTGGTGGAGTGGTCCATAAAGAAGGGTCCATGTCGATGTTTTGGCGAGAAAGAGTACGTGATGAAGAAAGGAAAAGGCAACTTTTGCAATTTATTGCAGTGATATCATATATATCATATAGTACAATTGATGGGAAAGCCAGCAATGTTTTCAATTTCTGTCCTCTCCACGCGTCTCGTACTGTTTTCTCAAAAGGTTTATGTACCTTTATTATTCACCATAACTTTTCCAACTCAATTTAAATTCACTATTCAATAAGTCATGCTTTTAAATTTATTGAATTATCTTATTCTTAACTACTTTATTAGCTTCTGTTAAATCTTTCGAATAAGGTATTAGGGAATTTTTGTTAAAGGGTGATGGAATTAGAGTTTTGGGTCAAGATATTTGTTTTATCCTATTTTGCTCATTTATTGAAATTCTAGATCAATAATTGTAGTAATTGAACTGCAATTTCTATGTAGTGATGAAAAAAAGAATGTACACGATCTAATTGTTTGAATAATATAGCAAATGTAAGTAAGTGAGAAAATAGTTTCACATTTGATAAGAATGGGGTAATTTGAGTATATATAAATGAGAGAACTCATTCATCAAAAACCTTAAGGTTTTAGATGGATAAGTTGTGTGTCTCTCACAAATGTGTCTAGTCCTACACTATGTATCAATGTTCCCTAGTGTGAAACTCCTCTAACATGGAATCACGAGCCTTGGTTCATAAAGGGATCGACTTACTTGTATCGAAATATTCAGGAAGTGGTGTTCCGTTGAATCGACACCCAAGAAGAGGTGTATCGAAATTCCCTTGAAAGACCCTTGAAAAAGGTGTCAACGACAGTACAAGTATAAAAAAGAGGGAACATTGTGGACTCACACTTGAAGGAGAGTGTTGTAATAATATAGAAAGTGTGAATAAGTGAGGAAAAAGTCCCGCATTGGATAAGAATGTGGTAACTTGAGCATATACAAATGGGAGAACCCACTCACTTATCACCTTAAGGGTTTATGTGGACAAGTGGTGTGTCTCTCACAAAGGTGCCTAGTCCTACATTATATATCAATGTTCCATAGTGTGAAACTCATCTAACACTAATTGTGTTTGAAAGCTCTTGTAGTTTGACTAAATTTTGGTAAAACATTGATATGATAAAGATCAAAAAATTTGTTCAGGATTAAAGAAGTTATAGAAGATGTCTCAACAATATGACATGATATCTTCCAAATATAGCAAGTTTCTATGCTAAACAAATCTGTCAAGGATTTGGTGTGAATTTGCATAGTGGATTAAGGAGCAAAGATAGAAAGCCCAACAGCTGAAGACTATAAAAGGAAACTTAGACCTAGGGTTAAATTAACCTTTATAACTTTTGTATCACTTGTAACTTTGTAACCTAAATATTTTGTAAAATAAGGATTTAGGGTTTGAGAGTCGTTGAATCTCTTAGGAGTTAGAAGTATTTCCTCTACAGTATGAGATGTAGGGAGGAAGACAGAGATACAAGGGGCACAACCAGAAGCCTTTAGGTAATGGTCTGTGTAATGTTCCTGGACGAAGCTTTGAAGCAAGTCCAGGATAACTTGTAGGTCAAGAAATCGTAATAGGTTCTGGAGATCAACAGAAGACATAAAAAGGTGGTGATGAAGGATGTGAGAATGAGTCTCATATCAAATATTGTAAACGACTAGAGTTTAGCCTTAGATAAATATGTTCATTGAAGGTAGTGATTAGGATAAAGTTGTAAACCGTGAGTTTATCTTTAGGGTAATGTTACAAGATAGTGAAGTCTTCATCCTTGATTAGTATCCCCCATATGTAGGTTTGTTAATACCGAATTGGATCAACAATTTATTTGTTCTTTATATTCTGCAAATTATAGGTTTCTGTATGTATGTTCTTGACTGAGATGTCCTAACATATTGTCTTGACATTTTTTGGTATTTGTGTTGCACTACTTCAAAACAACAGTTGTGTTATTCTCTTGTTCACTAAAGAGCAGTAATCATTTTCTTAACATTAATATAGGACACTGGAGTATCTGCATAACCAGAATTTTAATTGGTATTAGAGCAGGCATCCTGGTCTGTTTTCTGGTTAAAATCCATGGAGTACTTTCTGGTGATTAAACAGGAGAAGTTATTTTCTGAAGGGTTCTGCAACAACAAATAAGAGGAGTGGCTAGTTCTCTTGGATGGTGTCCTGAAAGATATTTTGACATCTTGTCTAGGGAAAGTTGAAGTTGTTCTTTGGTGATTCCGATGTATATATTTTGATCGAAGAATTCCAGTAATATGGGATACTGGAGTAATGATTGAAGAAAGTTTGTAGTTGTCCTTACCTGGTTTTGTTTTTGTAGATGTCAATCGGTTTGAAGATACATAGCATTCCAAATTCGTGAGTAAAGGGATGCTATTGTGATGATTGAGTCTTATGTGACTTTTTGAGTGGCGTCATCATGTATGTTGAAGTCAGACTTGATAGAATATGTAAGATGAATGATCAAACTTATGCTCTAGGGGTTCAATGGTTTCTTGTTGGCTAAGTTGTTGAAGACACTTGATATGATGATCAAGTTCAATCAAGGCATTTCAGCCGTATTTTAGAGTCTGCTAGTTATTCTTCAGACTAGGAGGTGCTTTCTTGGAAGCATAGAAGTGAAGACAATGGAGGTGATTTATTTTCACCGTCCACAAATTGCATGCAAGGAAGAACTCATACTTCTTAACGTTAAGGATGAGTTTACAAAGTTAAGGTAATTAGGATTCGTTCATAGAGAATTTTAAAAGCTTAACTCAATGGGAAAATCTTGATATCTTAACAACTTTCACAACAACAGAAGAAGACAACATGAAGAGGAATATCTATGTGATATTCAGAATATGCTGAAATCAAACAAGGGTTATCTCAACAAGGATTAAAGATCAATTGCTTAGTGAAGATTTGATCATCCTTGTGATTCAAGAATGAGGATGTTATATTAGATGCTCTAACATCTCTTCATCGGAGGTTTGAAGAATCATGGGAGGGGTTCTACATTTGCTCAAAAGTCTCCTAGGATTTTGACCTAGGATTATGGGCTTCGCATATTTTTCTGGAAAGTATTGAGACTTGTCCAGACGGTGATGTATTATTTTTTTGAAGATAGAGATGGAAATTATGAATACATCATAATCTTGATGACTGTTTGGATTGGTTTATTTCTGATTCCGGTACTTTAGGGCATTCCAGAATGCTCATTATGGATTTCAAATAGGTGGCATATCAGCAACTTCGTGAAGACGACTCTACTCAAGGATAGGTGGGATCCTTGGTACATCTATGGGGGTTAGTGTTTAACTAGTCCTTCTGAAGATTCAAACAATAGCCGGTTTGAAGTATTTAGAGAAGCACCAGAATGTATTCATCAATGTGTGAGATTGTTTGAAATAACTGCAAAAAATCAACAGAATGGAGGTTGTCTACTCAAACTTGGTTGGTGAATCAATTCTATGAGGGCATGGGACTCTTGTTCTGTAAGGGAGGTAGTTTTTTCAAATGGCAGAAGAAGGAGCTAATTTCAACCGCTAGATGTTGAATCACAATGTTCTGACATCTAGTTTCAACTTCAGAATCTCAGTCGTTGGAGTGGCACATCAACTTAAGATAAGGTGATATATAGGAATGAACAGGGATGCTTCAAAAAGATCGTTCTCATTGCAGTTTGCGGGAGCTGCAGGAAGGAGAAAATGTTACATTATCCATGGCTTAGGGAGTATAAGTGTGTCTTACTATTAAGCAATTGGATACATGTAACTTGAAGATCAAGTTTAATTGGTAGCTCAAAATATCTTTTTGAGAGTTCTGACATACGTGAAGAAGACAACATGTGGCAATTAGCTTTTTCATTTGAGGATTCATGAAGGAGGTGATCAAACTAGGGAATTTGGTTGATCTCAGAAGTGGATTCGAAGAATAAAGATAATTAGCATGTGGCAGCTGGTTAGTCTTGAGGATTGTCTTGGAACAAGTTACTCTTGGGCAGAAGTGTTATAAGGTGAAGATTCAAGGGGATGGTTTTCTTCTTGAAGGTGGATGAAAGTTTATTTTCATCTTTCTGGAGTTCTTATTCAAGCTGGTTGGGCAGTGTTGATTGAAGGTTCTTCAATTCCTTTGATTACTATGCTATAGTAAGTCCAGTTGGTGGAGCATATCGAGAACTTTGTCTTGGTGTGTTGAAGATCTTCTAATTTGGTGTTAGGACATTATCTTGGTTGGATATCCTTGGTTAAGGATGATTATTGATCTGGTTCTGGAAGCTTTTAACCTATATGTCTACCTTGGATGGAGAATTTATAGAAGACTGAAGTAAATTAGGTATTGATTGCTTGGAAGTCTACATGTTGTTCACTGTCGAATTTGGAGAACAACCTCTGGTTTTCCAATCTTACTGAATTGGTTTACTTGCAGGACCAACCACACAAATCCTAGGACACATGTGCAAATTTAGATGAAATTCTGAACTCTTAGAGTAAAAAGTCTTTTGATTATTTATTTGATTGGTTATGTCTTTCATATATGAATGATTTTGATTAGGTTATTTTATGTAAAAGCTTTAAAGTAAATATGACAAAGGTAAAAATTTGCATAAAGTAAATAATGAAGGATAAGTGGCTAGTAAATGTAAAGGAAAAATTGGTAAAGAACTTTGAAATTGATAAAAACTTAAGGAAATGGTGTTGCTCACACGTACATTTTCCAAATAAAACTCTTTTTCTCTCACACAAGTACTTTAGAGTATTTTTGCAGGAATTATGTACAAGTTTTTTCACACACTAAATCTAACAAACATTATCCTATTTATATACAAATAAAACAATTGCTATCAACGGAAAAATCCTAAGACTAATGACACTTGACTTTCTGCATGTTTTCCTTTCTTCAAAAGCTTCCACGCCCCCTTCTTCCAAACGAAGTAACTGTCTGAATTTGAATTTATCCTTAATGTCGAAGCAACGTGGCCCTTCAGGCTTGTCGAATTGTCGAAACATAACATATCAACCAAATCTGTAGAAACAATGCATCATATTTCCTTGTCAAAACGTCGAATGCTTCAATTGCCACCCAATTTTTGTCGAACTGTCGAAAACAACATATCAGCTGAAACTGTCGAAATATCTCTTTAAGTATATTTCTTCAGTTCTCTTCCTTTGTCGAATTTCTTCCTCTGTCAAATAACATCATTTTATCTTTCAAATCATGGTGTCGAAAATATGTGTATACACATGTGGATAATCAACAACTTGTCAGGAGTATTCCATATTATCATACGGGAGAATGATAGGAATAACTGCCTTTGAAGGCGTTGGGTGATTGTCTATTTTTGAAAATCTTGTGGAATGACTTTGTCTAACAAGTCATGTTTTTCTACAACATGTGCCCAGTATTTGACACTAATGGATTGAAAACAAACTGATTTTGGTGTTGTTCCAATAGTTTGTTACTATGAGGATGGCGATCCTTATGTGCCTCATGGATAGCATGATGGTTTTCATATGTGGATAACTAATATTTCTTGTCATAAGGGATAATGGTGCCAAAATGAATGTGTTTCAGCAAGTGGCTGACAGAGAGTGCTTCTCTTGAAGACATTGAAGATGAGTCTTATGTTTTTTATTCATTCCTACGCAAGTGCTCAAGGGGAGAAACATTTGTCTTAGATTGGGGGAGTTGCCTCTTGATCTAAGGATTTTCAACATCAAGCTTGTGGTGAGTAACAAGCAGAGCTTTTTCATCCAAGAGGGATAAATATGTCAAGTGTTATGTCTTGGCATTGTATTGCTGCAAGTTGGGGGAAACTTGACAATACAAAATATATGATTCTTGTTGGATGCTTAAAGAATCATTGACCAGTTCGGGAGAATTTATTTTTCTCTGCAGATTTCCGTGAAAATACTCTGAATATGTTAATTCAGCAGAAGGATCAATAAAGCAAAAACAGTATCTGACATGATATCAAGACATTGTCTTTGAACATGTTTGCATGCAACTGGTTTTCCTTGGACGATGCTCTCAAAAGAAGAAACAATCAATAGTCTTAGCCAGTGCGCTATTAGTGGAGTTATTGTCTCTATTCATTGACTTGCGTTTTGATCGATGGTTCGCTGCTTTCAAAGAATATTGCTTGCTATAAAGTGAATTGTTGTGACACTTCTTGGTCTCATAATTCCTTTATCTTCAAGTGAGTGATCTAATGACGTTCTTCAAATATTGGGTGAGTTGTATCTGGGTTTGGAGTTGTATGGGTCACTTTTACCATGTTTTTGAAAAAAAAAGGGAGAATAATGTTGTTTTATGTGTTGGGTTCATTCGAGCAGTGACGGTGCAAGAATGATGGAGAAAGTTGTTCTATCATCTTACTTTAATCTTTCTATTTGTTTTTGTCTTGTGATCTGGGTTGAAAAACAAGTCGTGACTTGTGACCTAAGTTACATAATGTATGTACTCACTATCATGACTGTTTAAGCTCTTTCTAGATTTTTAAAATGAGTTATCACAAAGGTACTCTCAAGACTAAGAAGGCTCTCTCGCTCATTCTGCACAGGAAGGAGGATATTTTAGCCAAAATTTGTCAAAAGGGGGAGATTGAAAGCTCTCGTGGTTTGACTAAATTTTGGTAAAACATTGATATGATAAAGATCAAGAAATATGTTTTGGAATAAAGAAATTACAGAAGATGTCTTAACAATATGACATGACATCTTCCTTATATAGCAGGTTTCAATACTAAACAAATCTGTCAAGGATTTAGTATGCGTTTGCAGAATGGATCAAGGAGCAAAGATAGGAAGTCCAACACCAAAAAACTATAAAAGGAAACTTAGACTTAGGGTTAAATTAACCTTTGTAAATTTTGTATCACTGTTAACTTTGTAACCTAAATACTTTGTAAAATAAGGGTTTAGGGTTTGAGATTCGTTGGCTCTCTTAGGAGTTAGAAGTTTTCCCTATGCAGAATAGGATGTAAGGAGGAAGGCATAGATACAAGGGGCAATGCCAGAAGCCTTTAGGTATTGGTCTATGTAATGTTCTTGGACGAAAATTTGAAACAAGTCCAAGATAACTTGTAGGTCAAGAAACTGTAACAGGTTCTGAAGATCAACAGAAGATATTGACATCATAGGTGGTGATGAAGGATGTGAGAAGGAGTCGCATATCAAAGGTTGTAAATGACTAGAGTTCAATCTTAGATAAAGATGTTCATTGAAGACAGTGATTAGGATAAAGTTGTAAACTGTGAGTTTAGCTTTAGGTTAATGCTACAAGATAATGAAGTCTTCATCCTAGATTGGTATCCCCCAGATGTAGGTTTATTAACACCGAACTGGATCAACAATTTATGTGTTCTTTATATTCTGTAAATTACAGGTTTTTGTATGTATGTTCTTCAATAAGATGTCCTAACATATTGTCTTGACATCTGCTGATATTTATGTTGCACTACTTCAAAACAACAGCCGTGTTATTCTCTTATTCACTAAAGTGTAGTAATCATTGTCTTAACATTAGATAGGGCATTAGAGTATCTGCATAACCAGAATTTCAGTGTTTAATTTTTTATTTTAATTTAAGTATTTAATTTTTCTTGAATCCAATTTAGTGATTAATAAGAATAATCTTTGTGGAAACAATACAGGTGACTATCAAGTTTTATTTGAGATTTTATCTTATTATTCTCAATTGAATAAAAAATACTATGTTCTTAATTGAATAAAAAATACTATATAAAAATATTGTTCTAATTGTTTTATTTTATCTTTGGCAGTTACCGAGATATTTTCTATTTGTGCATGTAAGGTTTTGAATTTAGGAGATTACTCTTTGATTCAAAGATTGAAATGACAATAAAAGAAAATCAAAGAACCGTTTAGTTGGTTTCTTTGAAAAATAATTACAAGTGTGAGTAGTATGGATAATAGTCACATATTTAATAGGAATATGGTGACTTGAGCATTTAAAAGTGAGAAAATCCACTCATATATCACCTAAAGGTTTTGGGTGAAAATGTAATGTGTCTCTCACAAATGGGGTGTTGCTTAAAGAAGGATGTCCCACCATTTAGAATGCTTCTCGCTTGACCCCCTTGATTATTGCATAAACAAGTTTAGCAAAATGAAGAAGCGAGGCGATTAGCTTAAATTTCATTTCCATTAGGTGACAAATTTATTTTTGGAGAAGTTGAATGAGAGATCATCAATTACCACTGAAATATACCTTTGGCAACTATAGTAGAAGAAAAAATTGATAACACATGCCCATGGGTTTCAACTTATAGATGACATTTCTTTCGCTGTAAAAAAAATCAGTTCTTGCGAGTCTTAGAGATAATCGATATGACATATAATCACTTTTATGTCCAAATGATCACTTAAGTCGCTATTATGAAACATGTTTGTTTTGGTGCCCACCTGAAGTTACTAAAAACAGAAAAAGTTGAGACTTTTCAATTTCATATTGACCAAAAGAGTTAAGGATTGATTTACATACTTTTCCCAACAATATTATTCGAACTTGGGATATGTTGGAAGATCTGAAGAGTAAGGTTACTTCAAATATATCTATGACACATGGAAGAGGTTCAAATTGATATTAAAAAACACATCATATGGCTAGGAAGATATGAATTAATTGCATATTATTACATAGGGGTTTGAGAGCTCAAACTTGAATGCTCATTGATGCTTGAGATGAAGGTACACTACGCCAAAAATGACTTTTAACAGCGCATCTTAGACAGCGCTTTTAAAAGAAAGCGCTGTCTAAGGTTAAAATTAAAATAAAATACGGAAAATGTTCCAAAAAAATAATGAAAGCGCTGTCTAAGGGGGGGTCTTAGTAATGGAAGAAAAAGTTTGATTCTTGTAATAGAAAAAATGAAAGTGATGAGGTAATTAAAGTTGTTATGTTTGATAAGTAATAATGTTGTAATAGAAAAATATTCTTCCTTGAAAAATGTTGTAATACAAAAATGTTTGTAATAGAAAATGTTTATAGGTATAGTTATAGGTATATTCTAATAGAAAATTAAAGTTAGTTATAGAAAAATTAACGTGTTATAGGTATAGTTATAGGTATATTGTAATAGAAAAAGTTTGATTCTTGTAATAGAAAAAATGAAAGTGATGAGGTAATTAAAGTTGGTATATCGGCGTATCGGATACGTTATTGAAGTTTATATCAACATTGGTTATGTATACGTTATTGAAGTTTAAAATGAATTGAACTTTAAAATTGTTAGAATATTCAAAGATACTACCTTAGTTATGTATTTTCGTCTGGATTGATTGTTTACCTTAATAAGTAGGAAAACCATGGATAAAACATGGACCTGTGTCGATCGAATGACCAAAGAGTACGAGAGTGGGGTTGCGGAATTCGTTAAGTATGCTGTTCAACACGCAGAAAAACCCAGATAAATGCATTGTCCTTGCTTGCGTTGTTGTTATATTGGTAAGGTTGACACACATGGATTGAAATCGCATTTGCTGAGGCATGGAATTGATAAAAGTTATCAGTGTTGGATATTTCATGGTGAGAAAATTAACGAGAATGTTGAATCGAGTGGAAAAAGTAATACGACCTATGCTTCATACGACAAAGACACGGAAACATACAATTGTTATCAAGTTGAAGAGATTGTAGAAGCACTGGAAGAAGATCTTCATGATTGTCCTAAAATGTTTGAGAGGATGGTAAGCGATGCAGAGAAACCGTTGTACAAAGGTTGCACTAAATTCTCAAGACTGTCTGCGGTATTAAAGTTGTACAACTTAAAGGCGGGCAATGGATGGTCGGATAAAAGTTTCACAGAGTTGTTGGCCCTTATGAGAGAAATGCTACCGGATGATAATGTTCTTCCTAATCGAACCTATGAGGCAAAAAAATGTTGTGCTCTATTGGCATGAGCTATGATAAGATACATGCTTGTCCTAACGATTTCATTTTGTTTCGTAACGAATATGCAACGTTAACTGAGTGCCCTAAATGCGGTTTGTCTCGATATAAGAAAAGATTATCTCCCGCAAAAGTCTTACGGTATTTTCCGATAATTCCTAGATTTAGGCGCATGTTTCGTAGTGAAACCGATGCAAGACATCTTACTTGGCATGCAGATGAAAGAATTATTGATGGAAAGTATCGGCATCCGGCTGATTCACCACAGTGGTCGAAGATTGATAATGATTATCCTGAGTTTGGATCAGAAGCAAGAAACCTTCGATTGGCATTATCTACTGATGGAATGAACCCACATGGTCTTCAAAGTATCTCACATACCACATGGCCTGTGATTCTTATGATTTATAACCTACCTCCGTGGCTATGTATGAAGCGTAAGTACATGATGTTATCTATGTTAATCTCTGGGCCTAAACAACCAGGGAATGACATAGACGTATACTTGACACCTTTGATCGAAGATTTAAAGATTTTGTGGGAGAACGGTGTGGAGGTTTATGATGGATATAGGAAAGAAAGTTTCAATTTGAGGGCGATGTTGTTTGGCACAATTAATGATTTTCCAGCATACGGGAATCTATCTGGGTATAGCATTAAAGGTCAACGTGCGTGTCCTGTTTGTGAAGACGGAACCGATACGATTCGATTGGAACTTTGCCAGAAGAATGTGTTTCTCGGTCATCGTAGATTCTTATATTCTAAACATCACTACTGTGGATGGAGAAAAGCATTCAATGGAGACACCGAACATCGCAGAGCTCCACCCGCATTGTCAGGTGAACAAGTTTTTGAAAAGGTGAAAGATGTGCGTACTGAGTTTGGCAAGCCTTTTGCACATAAGATTGTGAAAGGTGGGTGGAAGAAAAGGTCGATATTTTTTGAATTGCCATATTGGAAGTCTTTGTACGTGAGACATTTTCTCGATGTTATGCATATTGAAAAAAACGTATTTGAAAGTGTTATCGGTACATTACTCAATATAAAAGGCAAGTCTAAGGATGGCCTTAAAGCAAGGGAGGACATGTTAAAAATGGGAATGAGAACTGAATTAGCACCCGTGAAGAAAGGAAGACGAACATATCTACCACCTGCTGCTTTTACTTTATCTAGAAAGGAGATAAAAAATTTGTGTAAGTCTCTGAGTGAAGTTAAGGTTCCAGAAGGATACTCACCAGATATCAAAAGACTTGTTTCTATGAAAGACCTCAAGTTGAAGAATTTGAAGACACCATGTTATAATGGAACATTTTCTACCGATAGGTATACGTTCTATTTTTCCAGAAAAAGTAAGAAGTGCCATAACTAAATTGTGATTTTTCTTTAGGTCAATCTGTAGTAAGGTGATCGATCCCGAGATCTTACCAACACTACAAAAGAGATTGTAATTACCTTGTGTGAGCTTGAAATGTATTTTCCTCCGTCTTTTTTTGACATAATGGTTCATTTAGTTGTTCATCTTGTGAAAGAGACACAGTTGTGTGGACCAGCTTATATGAGATGGATGTACCCTGCTGAACGGTATATGAAAATATTAAAAGGGTACGTGAAATCCCGAAGTCGACCAGAGGGTTGTATTGTTGAACGATACATTGTTGAAGAAGCTGTTGAGTTTTGTACTGAATATTTGTCTAACGTTCAATCGATTGGACTCCCCAGAGCTCAGATTTTTGAAAAAATGGAAGGTAAAAAATTAATTGGGAATAAAATTGTGACAATATCAAGGGATGAACGGGTTCAAGTTCATTTGTATGTTCTGCACAATAATAATGAGGTTGAGCCATATGTTGAAATGCACAAGGATGTACTCCGAAGGTTAAATCCGAACAGAAATGAAAATTGGATAGTTATAGAGCACAATCAAAGTTTCATACAATGGTCGAAGGATCATATTTATTCGAAGCGCTCTTCAGATCCTTCTTCGGTAACAGAAAGGTTGAGATGTTTGGCATATGGTCCAAGTTTGCATGTGTTTTCTCATAACGCATACTCAATTAATGGATACACATTTTATACCAAAGAACAAGATGATAAGAGTACTATGCAAAATAGTGGTGTCACCGTGCTAGCTGAAGCAATGCATATATCAAGTATGAAGGACTTAAACCCCAAATATGCAAATTTGTCATATTTTGGAGTTATTGAGCACATTTGGGTGTTTGATTACGAGAAGTTTCAGATTCCCATCTTTGGTTGCAAGTGGGTGAATAGTAGTGGCATACGAATGGATAAGTCTGGATTTTTGCAAGTTGATCTTACTAGGATGGGGTACAAAGATGAACCTTTTATTCTAGCATCTCAAGCTAAACAAGTGTTCTATGTGAATGACCCGAAGAGTACAAAATGGTCTATAGTGCTTTTCTCTAACAAAGTGACTGATGATAGCGGTGTCGATCAATGTGATATTGATGTTGAGAATGAGTCATGCATTAGACGGAATGAGTTGAATAAAAATGATGAAGTTGAGGATCTTATACCGGATGAGTCATATATAAGAAACGATCATAATGAGGGAATTTGGATCAATTCATCCGTACGCATTGCTAAGAAACAAGTGATTAATATTCCAACAAAGAAAAGAAAGAGATGTTAGTGACTGAGGTAAATTATGCATGGTTTCTTTATTTTTTTGTTTTCAATTGCTTTGATTATAAGTTATATCTGATAATGCATGATTTCGTTATATTTTTGTTTTCAATTGCTTTGATTATAAGTTATATCTGATAATGCATGATTTCTTTATTTTTTTGTTTTCAATTGCTTTGATTATAAGTTATATCTGATAATGCATGATTTCGTTATATTTTTGTTTTCAATTGCTTTGATTATAAGTTATATATGATAATGCATGATTTCTTTATTTTTTTGTTTTTAATTGCTTTGATTATAAGTTATATTTGATATTTGATGGTTTCCTTGGTTTATTACAGGTTAGACATGGCTGATAACCAACATGAGGAAGTTAGTAAAAAAGTATCCGCGGAAGAAGAGATTCGAAGAGGCATCACAGTAATGAGAAGGGTGGTCCAAGGAAGATCTCGAGGCATTATACTAGATGTCTATTGGAGCCACCAGGGACAGCTTGTAGAACCTAATGGGCATACCTTAACTAGTTTTATCGGTGCACTAGTAAGGAATGAAATTCCCATTACCTATGATGATTGGAGAAACAAAGAGCTGAATGACTCCAAAGAAAAAAATTGGAGTGAGATAAAGGTACAATCATTTGGCCCTTAATTATACGGTATCAATTATCTTTTTTCAATTACCGGTACTAACTATCAATCTGTATGTTTTTCTTAGAGATGTTTTAACATCGAAGAAGAAAGAAGAGGTTTTTGTATGAAATTGGCCGGAAAGCTTTTAAGAGGGTTTCGAACATTTTTATCATCCAAGTTCCTTAGGGATGCGGATGGTAATTATGTGGATGCGGAGCTTCCTAAAAAATATGAAAGTTTGATATCAGCTGAAGAATGGGAAGCTTTCAAATCCAAACGACAAGACCCGGTTTTTAAAAGAATAGGTGCCACAAATCGGGAAAGAGCATCAAGTCCCGCATATCCGTACCGAAAAGGACGTGTCGGATATGGACGCTTAGAACAATCCATGGTAAGTATTTGTAAATTGCGATAACAAATTTGTTCATCATATATTAGTTTTATCTGATCAAATTGTATGACTTAATGTGTAGCTACAGAAGGAGAAAAGTTCAGAAACATCTCTTCCTGCACATGTTTTGTGGAAGGAAGCCCGTGTGGGCAAATCTGGAGTTCCTCAAGAAGACGTTTTACACGTATACCAGAAATGTGTAAGTATAAAATTTTTTCATTAATTGAATAACATTTTTATACACAAATATTTGACAAGTATACGGTATTCATCTGATTTTTTAGGAGGCGCTATATCAGTCTTTATCTCCCGATGATACTAGGAGCATACTTAGTCGGGCATTAGATGTCCGTGAGTATTCTGGTCGGGTGAGGGGTAAGGGATTTGGAGTCACTCCGACCTCCCTGAGTGTTAAAAAAGGAAAGGCTCCTAGTAATCGGGAGCTTCATGAAAAATTGGAAGCCATGCAAGCTGAGCTTGATGCATTGAGGAGAGAAAGAGAGGCTAACGCCTCAGCATGTTTCAAAGATGGTTCGGACAAAGACAGTATCAACTGTACCTTTCAGCCGAACATTCCAGAGGTAATTACATATAATTGTCTTCAATTGAACTATTTGCTTAAATTATGTATTTGACATATATAAACATTAACAATTTCTTGTTATTATTGGTTTTAGGGCATTTCCCATTGTCAGCTATATTTGTCGTCACCATACTATCGGATGGTTGGCAAGGGAAAAGTGCATAACGTTAGCGGAGTATTACTCCACACTAGAGAGCTCCCTGCTGGATGTTTGAAGGTATCGGTTGATATTGCAGTTGAGCCGAATGCATCATTACCATATCCTAATGATGATTCGGATGCAACAACGGTGGATGAAGTAGTAGGTCCGTTTGTTGCATGGCCGACAAACCTCATATGTGTAGGATATGAGGTATGCCTAAAACCTATGTTAACTTTAATGTGTATATTCAAAGTTTTTACGCGCATTTTACGTACATATTTTCCTTGGTTATGTTAAATAGACTCCCACAAAATCCAAATCAAAAGATCATGCTATTCCGCGGCATACCGAGTCCGTGGTTTCAAGAAAAGAGGTAATATACAATTATATGACATATATTCATGGAAGTTGTTACATTCTTAATTTGATCTAACTATTTATATGACACGTAGCTTCAATAAAATGAGGTTAGCAACGCCTCCGCACAACAAAAAAAAGAGGTTAGCAACGCCTCCGCACGGGTAAAAAGTGCTGGTGCTAAGAAGACCGTAGCTAGGAAAAAACCTACCACCAAGTATAGGTCGTGCCTCAAGACATTTCTAGAGATGACAGATATACCGACCGGAGGTGTTCGGAATGTACATATGGAGGTAGGTATTTTCGGCTTTGATTACGACCAAATGATTGGTAATGAAGACTTCATGCAAGTTTGTTGGTCGTGAAGAAATCGGCGTCACCGTTGTAAATACATATATTAGGTAAATCCGGTCTACTTTGTTATATTAATTGAACAACTTATTTACTTTATGTTTCAAAAGAGGTGTCTAATGTTAATGATGTTTTTATATTAGGTTTTTGTATGACAAATTGATGCGCCCCAATGGTTTAGACGTGTCATTCGGATTCTTAGCACCCGCGACCGTCAACTTAAGTTCAATCTTAAGTAGACCGGATACCGTGATGGAGTACGTTCTTCGGATCCTCATGGCCAGCAAAGATGCGGAGAAGTTGTTCTTTATACCATTTAATACCGGGTTAGAATTTCATTCTAAATTCATCTATTATAATTTTTTTCCAAGTTGACATCTAACATTTGCTTAATCATTACAGTGGACATTGGTTGTTGCTCGCAATCAATCCTATCCGAAAAATCGTGTATTATCTTGACTCGTTAGGAAATGATTGGACAACATACCCGGATATGAAGGTCATAATTGACACGTAAGTGAGAATGTTCAAAAAAAATTTGTGTGTATTTCTTAGTTTATGTGAATTGTTCTAATTACTTCATTTTTATTTTATTAGCATCCTACAAGCTTTTCGAGCCCAACGAGATATCCAAACCTCAAAGAGGGGCGCCAACTCCATTACATGGATTAAAGTGGCGGTATATTTTTAATTATCACATTTTTTATTATATTAGTGATGACACTTGATAAAACTTAGGATTTATCCATATTTTTTTTCATATGTAGTGTCCTCAACAACGTAATCAAATAGATTGCGGGTATTTCATGTTGAGGTTTATGTGAGATACTCTTGTTTTGGGCCGATTAGAGATTCCCACTGATGTATGTATTTCTAACTTATGAGTTATTTTTATATTTACACATATCTCATATAATTAAATAGTTGAAATTAAATCAAACTATGTTATATTATTATGTAGTACTTTGATGAATTCAAGTGTGCATTTTATACAAAGGATCAAGTGGACGAAATCAAAGAGGAATGGTGTCAATTCATCATAGAGCTCAATGTTTTATGTAATGACTTGTAAATTTGTAGTATATTGTACATGACTTGTAAATTTGTACATAAATTTGTGTAATTATATTTTACATTTGTAGTATATGTAATGACTTGTAAATTTGTACATAAATTTGTATATATTTTGATACATTTAAGGCAAAATTGGTTTGAATTGGTATATATATATTTGTTAGCCAAACATTGGTAGAAAAAAGGCCAAAATGGTTTGAAATGGCATATATAAAATGTGATATTTGTCTGCCAAAATTTGGTTGAAAACAGGTAGAAATTCTGGTTTATAAATCTGGAAAAAATGTGGTTTAAAACAAAAGCTGCAAAAATTTTCGTATACCTTAGACATCGCTTTTGGCAAAGGCGCTGTCTAAGGGGGGGCTTAGAAAGCGCTTTTGGCAAAAGCGCTGTCTAAGGGGGGGGGGGGGGGGGGGGGGGGCTTAGACAACGCTTTTGAAAAGCGCTGTCTAAGGTATACCTAAAAAAATTAAAATAGGAGGGGATTAGACAACGTTTTCACCAAAAGCGCTGTCTAAGGTATAAGAGCTTAGAAAGCGCTTTTTCAAAAGCGCTGTCTAAGGTATTCCTAAAAGCGTTGTCTAAGGGTACCTTAGACAGCTCTTAGACAACGCTTTTAAGATTTAAAAAAGCGTTGTCTAAACCTTTAGCAGCGGAGGTTTAGACAGCGCTTTAAAGCGCTGTCTAAGGCTAAAAAAAGTACTGTCTAAGGTCTTATTTGGCATAGTGGTATCATGAAGACCAAGAAAGAAGTTGAAGTGAGAATCCTCATAGAAAATAATAAGACATGTATAATAGATTTTGATATTTAAAACACCTTGTTAGAGAATCATAAGGAAATGAGTGCTCAATGTGAAGTTCTCACCAAGCAACTAGTAACTTGAACTCTTGCGTAGTCAAATGTTCAATAAGCCTATTCTTAAATGTGTGATTTTTGTGATCTTTAACAGAGGTGTATTTTTGAAGTAGAAGTTGAATAAACAAATACATCAAATAGTTTTAAAAAGGTAATCATTTCTTTAACATCTATAAACTAGGATGGAAGGATCAACATAATTTTAAATGGATTTATAATCAAGACCAAAGTTCAAATTAATGTGCCCTTCAAGAAACATTTTTGAAAAATTAGTTTTTGTTAAATAATATTTTCAACTTATTTTAAAGACACAATAAATTTTTATCACATATAATTTATACAATTCACTATCAATTTAATAAAAAAAATCTATATATTAATTTCCATCTTTTTCACCAAAACATAATACCAATCAAACATAATATTCATACCTTTCATTTTTTAACCAAAATAAATGAGAGATATTGTGATTGTGAGTATGGTGGAAGAGAGGACGACATAGGAGTAGGAATGGAGACACTCATTGAACACAAGAAGGGTGATACTAGTTAGTTGGATGGTGGAATTGTTGAAGTGATGTCAAGAATATAGAATAACAATAAATATGAAATGGTCAAATATAATTTGTATGGAATGTGAAAGATTTTTTCCAATAAATCTTTCAAAAAGAAAAAAAAGACTAACTTCTTAGAAGATAAAAAGACAGAGTATAATAAGCTAAGTATATTTAGATAATTTTTATCAGTTATTAACAATATGGATATTCACGAGTATGAGTATAGTATCATTAAATCTGCATTTGTATCCATTAAAAACGGGTATTTAAATATCCATTTATTTTATCCGCAGATATCCATTAAGTTATTCCCCCCATATATGTGGCGGATTTTATCTGCGATTATCGATTTTTTGCCATCCCTGATTAAGCCATCTCTAGTATCCACTACTCTTATTTTTCTTCTTTCTATGGGGTGGTTCATACCTCTGAACCTGTGGGGTATTTTTAGGAGATTTGTCTTCATCAACCTTTCTGTCTCCTACCTCGAGGGTCAACCTTCCCCTCTTAAGATCAATAATTTCGCTTATTTCGCGGTTCTCTATTTTTCTCTTTTTGGTGTGGATCTTTTCTAATTTTTCTGTAGACATTTTGGATTGGGCCCCTACCTTTGGCTCCAAAAAAAATCTTTGTGGTAAAGGAATCAGTGCCTTGTATGGAGTAAGAGCTACATAAGATGCTTCATTTTGTACCTCTTTGACAACTTTCTTTATGGGTGGTATCGATGGAATTTCCTTAATCCATACATTTCCTCACTAGAATTCTTCTAAACTACTCTATTCTTCTCCCATAACTCTTAACTTGTTTTCTACTTCTGGTTGTCACAATGTTCATATGTCCCTAAAGGAATGGTCCTAGGGGCGTGCATGCATGCTGGGAGATTTGGGTCTCCATGCCTTTTGTGAGTCGGGAGGGACTGAACCATAGTTGTCAGATTCCTAAGAAATTCATTAGTATGGAGATTTTGTACTCTAACATCTTCATTTTGGTGATTTTGCATTGCAAAAAAAATATTCTCCATTATAGTTTCTTGGTAGGACTTCCTAGGAGTTTTGTCACAATCAAATTCTCCATTAACTTTTCAAGGTTGAATTGTTGGGAACCATGTGGTCTTGTGATTATATGTGTAGGTGTATGGGTTTCCGCTGTTATAATTCTCAAAATTGACCATATCTTGTATAGACTCTCTGGAGATGATCATTTTGAAAAAAAAAAGACTATTTGCAAAAAAAAAATACAAAAAATATATATAAAAGTGGTATAGTCTATACTATGCTGGAATAAAATTTTAATATCAAAATTATCTCCCCAGTAACGGCACAAAAACTTGATTGCTGGCCGCAATTGCACGACAATGCGGAGTAATATATAAGATAAAATCACAGAGAGATGTGTATGAGTACCAAGTTTTATCCTGATAATGTTTAGCTAAAATGATCGCAATATTTATGGATTTAGTGCAAATTGAAATAAAATTAACAGATAATAAAAAAAGGACACATGGTTGTGATCATCTATCAAAACTTACCCTATTGATTATCCAAATTTGAATACGAGAATATCTAAGCAATTTATAGAAAAGTAGATAAATATCTATGACATCCACTTTTGTGGCATGTGTATCTAGACATGTTTCTAGCACGACTAAGCAGCTTTCTCAATCGAGAGCGAGTATCCTTGTCACAACGGGTTCCTCTCTATTTTATTGTTTAGCAATCTGCGGTCCAATATCGATTCATATCCTTTCAGACTACGATCATATTCGGATTTCCTTTTCTTTTGCAACTGACACAAATATATTTAAGATTTCAAATTCTAAATTAAAAACACTTGTAGTTATCGTAGTTCATGTTTTAAAAAATCAATTAAGGATCGTCATGAGATAGACTTTCAGAACTCATTGTCCTTATAAACTTACTCACTCATGGTGAGGTAAATAACCAATAAGCAAGTAAAATACATAACATGCAAAGTTAATAACGTAAATCAATTTCAAATAAAGAACCTAAATAATAGAAAGCTTTATTTAAGTAAAGAAAATAAGAGAAAATACAGCAATATTGCTGAGGAAATACAAACAAAAGCTAAGAACCAAAGCTGAAAATTACAAAGTGTCTGGAAGTAACAAGTCATCTGCCCCCTTTCCTCAAGCTCACTATTTATATAAAAACTAGCCATTAATAATTCAAAATCACTAATTATTTAGTTCTCAATCATCAAAACCCAATAACATCATGTATTGGGAGGATTCAGATGTCCAAAAGTCACAAAAACACCTAAAAATCATTGATTTCGTCATTGTAACTAGGTGCAACATGGGTGTGCCACCTAATCATGTCATGAAACATGACTCCTATCATTGGACACCTCCAATATGTGTCTCCATTGGTTGTTTTTATGGTAAGACAACTTTGGGCTAACGTGGCTCATGTTAACTGACACGGTCCAACCGTGTTGGCCGCATGTATTATGTATGGCAAAGGCTTTTTTTTGCGTGATCCTTGGCCTTTTTAACTCTAGTTGGGTCCATTACTCTCTTATTTCCTAAAAACACCAAAATAATACAAAAGCATATAAAATCTAACTAAAAATGGGAAAACACGCAAGTGGAAAGAAAATACGCTAAAACTATGATGCAATAATCACTTATCAGTCACACACACATCATCATCTTATCAAAAGTTACTCTCACCATCTTCCCACAAAGATGCTTGAGAAAAGATCCAAGAAGGCCACTAACATCATCATTAGAGGCTTCTCCAGAGGAGGAGAATCCAGCTCCTCTTGGATAATATACGCCAACAGGTGTTGGCAATAGACATCATATCCCTAAAAAAATAACACGTTTAGTGGATACTAGGAGCATGAAATCACCTTCTAGGAAAAAGACGTTATATGCATACTCACTTACAATAATAAACCTATGGTTATCATGATTCAACATCCTGACTGGGAGGTGATAAGGGTGACAATCAATCCTTGCCGCTTTGCAGATATTTTGTTTTAGAGTACCTTCCAGGGGCTCTGGATAGATCCCCAAGATATCAGATCTTTCCAGGGATCCCTGATATTCCCTTGATATTATAATATGCTTAAAGGTGAGCGAGAAGGCCATAGAAGTAAAATATCTCATATAGATGTTGAGTCCCCCTATAACGACATCCTAGGGAGACCTGTCATATATTTGTTGGGGAAATTATGTCCACGCGTTACACAAGCTTAAAATATCGTTTGCCTAGTGATTGCGTAGGTGTCGTCAAGGGAGAGCATTCTAACACCTAAGAATGTTACCTAAATAACATATCAGTATCAAAAGAGCCCCTCACACTGGATGCAATCCCTCTCCTAGGAATATATGACTTTCATATAGAAAGTTAGGACCCAATATTGGGAGAAGAAAGTGAAAGGCTCACCCCAACCAAATATCTGAAAGAGGTTTAGATACGTCTCATGCCACACAAGTTCATCAAATTGGGCACCTCACTATCAAAATTTGAAGAGAATAACTTGATCGCCTTGCTCAGGAGAAACATCGACCTATTTAGTCATGTTCCTTCATATATGTCTGGCATTGGAACTAGAGTGGTATGCCATTGACTCTCCATAGATCTAACGGTTAGTCTGATGCCTTAGAGGAAACACAAGGTTAGCAAAGAAAAGAAATAAGCCATTGAGGAAGAAGTTCAGAATCTGACGAGTGCCAATTTTGTAATACATATCAAATACCCTTTATGGCCAACTAATGTAGTTTTGGTAAGGAATGGAACGAAAAAGTGGCGTATTTTATTCGAATTCACCCATTTGAATCCAGAATGCCCTAAAAATCCTTATCCTCTCCCTAATATAGGTCACCTGATTGATTGGTCTTCGGGCTACAAAATGATAAGTTTCGTGAACACCTATTAGGGGTACAACCATATCATAATGGATCGCACAGATGCTCCTAAGAATAGGTTCATGTACAATTAAGGTAATTATTAATACAACGTCATGCATTTTTGGCTTAAGAACGCTAGCGCTACCTACCAATTACTCATGGACATGGTGTTCGTGAGGTAGATAAAACACAACCTATAAGTGTACATTAATGACGTGATCATAAAGGCATCCGAATGGGAAGTCCATATATCATACTTGGAAGATATCATGGGGTCAATCAAGGATTACAACTTGTTCCTTAATCCAGCTAAGTGCTTATTCGATGTACAAGTGATAAAGTTCTTGGGTTTCATACTCACAAATCGGGGCATAAAGACGAATCCAGATAAATGGAAATCCATAATAGACATGAGGTATCCCTCCAACATCAAATAAGTTCAGCAACTAACCAAACGATTAGCCGCCCTTTCTCATTTTCTCTCTATGCAAATGACAAGTCTTTCCATTTTTTCCACGTTGAAGAAGAAGGAGGAGTTTAAGTGGAATAACGAATACAAGCAACATTATCTAGGCTGAAGGATTTCTTAGTGTCACCACCCATATTAGCATGCCCAACAATAGGTTCTTTGTTTTACCTATAATTTCTTGTCACTTATCAAGCTTTAACCTTAGTATTGGGCCGAGAAACAAATAAGGTAGACCAACCTATCTATTTTGTAAGCAAGGTGTTTAGAGGAGCAGAAGTTTGTTATCCAAAGACAAAAAGACTCATTTTGGTAGTGGTTGTAACTGCTATAAAGCTTTGGCTTTATTTTCAAGGACACATGATATTGGTAAAGACATACTATCCCATACACCAGGTTCTAAAGAAGCCGAATCTAGCCAGAATAATTATATCATGGGTCTTCGAGTTATTTAAATACCACATTTAATACATTTTGTTCCGGACTGGGCTTCTAAGCCTACGTCGGGCAAAGGCCCAATCATTCGAGCAGAGGTCCAACCCGACGGGCAAAAGGTTTATATCGCCGGGCACACCCACAACCCACTAGCTGGCAGTAGGGAAGACTACATCTCCCCCACGTTTGACATGTCATCTAACTGTCCACTATTATCTCCTAAGATATAGGGGCAGTTGACCAAGGGCAAGACCATGTGCTAGGTCTTACACGCTCCTACGCGTCCCTTGGCAGTTTTCCCTTGGGCCTAGCTGATCTAGCCCAAGGAAGGATCTTGGCCCAGCGCTGGGGGCATACTATAAATACCCTTTTTCATTAGAGGGTCAGGTATTCTAAATCTTTTACTGTTATTCTATTGTATCCATACTCACTTAAGCATCAAAGTGCCTTGCAGGTACACCCCCACATTCTTTCTATCAACCGTTACGTTCGCAGCCCAACACCTGAAAGGCCCTTCTGATCAGGTAAGATCACATTCCCAAATGAAATGTTAAATCACGGGTTTTGGCAGAACGTCCATCGGCGAAGAGTATTCCCCTATCTAGACCCCATCAGTAGATGAAGCCTCTAATGTCAAATGAAGCGACATTAGGATTGTATTGGAAGGACCAGAGGGTTTAATGATCGAACAATCATTAAAATTTAAATTTAAGACAAGTAACAATCAAGCTGAATATGAAGTCATTGTTGCTCACATGACATTCGCCTTAGAAGTGAGTTCATCAACCCAACAAGCCAAAAGAGAATCTCAGTTAGTGGTGAGACAAATCTTTAGCGATTATCAAACCAATGAGTATCAACTCATAAAATACTTAAAGAAGGTATGTGGCTTGTCTGAATGCTCCAAAAGGTCTGAGATATAATATGTACCCATGGGACAAAACTTCAGAGCAAACTTGTTGTCCAAGATGGCTAGCTCAAAAGTGAATTCTATTGACGTCGTCTTGGATAAAGATCAGATGAAACCCATAGTCCAATATTTGCATTCAAGAGGGTTATCACAAGATGAGCTAGAAGCAAAGAAAATTTATAAGTGTGTAGCAATGTATGTCCTTATGGGTGAAAAGATTTACAGACTGAGAAGGGTTATTCACATACTGAGATGTTTGGGGGATCAAGAAACCACCCTGGTTTTAGATGAATTTCATCACGAGATTTGTAGCAGTCATATTGATGGGCGAGCATTGGATCAAAAACATCAATAAACTAATCATTACAATTTCTAGAGATTTACACACCACTTCTCTTTGATCGAAATCTTTGTAGTGGAATAATTGTGGAAGACCTTAAGGCAAAGGTGTGAGGCGTACACACTATCCTTATGGGTCGCCCATATATCAATTCAAACTTTCTTTATCTGGTTTGATTGCCTCTTATCTAGATTAGTTGTCCAACTTCTCATTTCTCCGTCCATAACGTGCGTTATGACTGGACTGAAAAAAAGGTCAATGCCTTAAAAGTCGTGGGGTCTAACTATCTCTCTTTGGCTTATGTATATTAACAATCCAGTCCCACGAGAATCAGGAGGTGGAGGAAAGACATGGTTCCCTCAATCCAAGGCCCTTGTGAGGCTATAAATACACCAGGATTTTGATGCTTAAGGACCAATCTCTAACACACAGAGAAAACATTCATATAGAGTTTCTCACTTCATCGTGCGTGAGTTAACTCTAACCTTCAACAAATCCTAAAATCTTTGATAATCCTTATCCATTGTGGATTGTCACGTTCATTGTGCTAATTTTATCCAGTACAATCTTTTATATATATATATATATATATATATATATATATATATATATATATATATATATATATATATATATATATATATATATATATATATATATATATATATATATAAACATTTGTTTGTCAACTTACTTTAAGTTTCATGAGTGAATAAGACACTTTCATTTAAATAGACAGATACACTAACTTTACATTAAGATAGAGTTGTTTTACTAATTAAATTTTAAGAGTTCCCTTGTTGAAAGCTAGCTAATTTCCAAAACTCTAATCTTGTAACAGCCTACAATTTTTAAAGTATTTTAAATAGCATAAAAATTATTTTTCCTATTCAATGTGTGATGCATTATCAGTATACTCTTAAATATATCAAAAATGCAAATACATTTTTAAGTGATAATCAATATGAAAGTTTTTTTCATATTTGTCATATACTTCCCTTTATGTGAGTACAAAACATATTCATTGGAGGATAAGCATTAATACATGATAAATATAAGCTTTTTGTGTTGACTTTGCAATCTGCCAGCAATAACATCTATACGTGTCTAATCCAACCATCTTGACATAGAAACATACACAGCATTCAATGTGATTACGATACTTATGCACTATTTGCTGTCTTAGACATTAGAAGTGAGAATTGGTCAACAATCACAAAATATTTTCCTACAAAAAGAAAAAGAAAGAAATCATATATTTATGCAAGTAACATATTACATATAGTGGATCTACGAAGAAACCACATGGGAGCTAGGCAATTACACTGATGGATGCCAACCATAAAGTAACTTTTCAATTACTCTTGTACCTGTTACAGTAATATAGACAGTATTTGACTCTTTCAAACGTGAGTAGTTAATGATATGAATGAAAATAATAAGCTTTCAAATCATATTAGTTAGTTACTATATGATCCAGCTGCATGTATGGGATGGGAGCACATGCTGAATGCCAAACTCTTTTCTGAATTTAACTATTTTGTCTCGATAGAGTACTAGAAAGGGTTGACATTTGAATGTTTAGGAGTATAGAGCTTTTCTTTCTATCTTTCTACTTCTTTTCGGTGAAATTTTAGGCATAGAGCTAATACACGTGAGACTGACATTCTGAGTTGTATGTAGGGTATTGTGTAGTTTTTCCCTTAATACTGAATAAATTAAAACCGTGTACATATTTTTAATGAATATTTTATACATATGTCAACGCGTTGGAATGGGAATAAAATACTTCTAGGGTTTTCTTTGCTCGTAAGAATATTTATGGTGATTTTAAATTAAATGTATTTTTATACTTAACAATAAATTTTATGTTATTTGAAATTGATAAAATAAATACTGAATAGATAGTCAAATTATCTTGAATCCTCAACCGATAGTAAGTTAGGAATAAATCAAAATAAATTCTCTCAAATTTATTAAGGTTTATCGTGGTCTCCTGGATTTTAAGTCCAATCAAAATGTACCATAGCGCGATAATTGAACATTATAATTATGTTTTATATACATTGCATTACTAACCATATAAGACATAGATCGTAAAATCACAATATGAAGAAAGAGTGGAATCCACACATTGCTTGCATAAATATTTGAGCAAGGTCAAGCTCCTGGTCACCACGATTCGAACATTATAACTAGTGTCTTCTTATAATTATAACTAGTGTCTTCCTATAAATATTGGATTCTAATCATTTCGAGACATAATCAATAAAAAAATCAGTTATTTTAAATAGGTATAATTAGTCTCCGGATCCAGTAAAATAATTTTGAATTTCATTTTAATCGCTCAATAAAAAAATGTTTCGTGTTAGTCCCATAATATTGCTTTCGTTTAGACTTTTGATCCATTTTGTTAATTCTTATGTTTAGTCGTTAGTGATTGCCACTGTAGTGTACCAAGTGGATGTTGGGTTATCAAATAAATTAATAAAATATTATTTAAAACCTTCCTTCAACCATAGTCACTCCCCGTCTTCATCGGCCTCGGCTGTTACAACCACTCCCTCTCTCTTTAGCCTCGGGTGTTACATGCCCAGTAGTTTCCGCTTGGTTCGTCTCCGCACTATATCGTATTGGGAGAGGTCTGCTCTAATTATATTTGTAATGTCTCATATTGCTTTCAGGATTACTGACTGACCTCACAAACCAACACATGTCTTTTCAACATGTTTTGTCCTCACTCACACTCTTTTCTGGAAACTTCCTAGAAGGCCACCCATCCAAATACTACTCCAAGTCAAGCACGCTTAACTATGTAGTTCTTATTTGTTAGGCTATCAAAAAGAAGATGCATCTTGTTGGTATAGGTAATAACAATCAATCTCATACATGCACAACATCCAGATCCTCTCATTCCAATGTGAATCTGGGCGACCATTCCCCTCCGTCTTCGACCTCGGGTGTTACAACCACTCCCTGCCCTCTTCGGCCTCGGGTGTTATAGGAAGGACCCTTGGTGGACGATGATAGCCCCCACCCTCAAGACGGTGATGCATAATTTTTTGGTTTCTTAATAACTTGTATTGGGTGTTGCGCCCTAATGTTTTCCTATAAGATGTATGAACAATAATATTTATTTATGGCGTAAATAGTTAATTTGTCCTTGTAAGTTGATGTGTTTTTTTTAAGTTCTTAAATATTGAATGTTTAATTTCATTTGGTTTTAGTCTCTGACGTCAGCTTTCAATTACAAAAAAGGCGAGGAGGTTAATGTTGCTGATGAGGCTTTATTTTTGTAACTTCCAATTGATGATGAGGCACGGTGACCAGGACTATGTAGTTTGATTTTAAAATTTCAAATAACCAAAATAATCACTACCTACGTTCAAACCCATGACATTTTGGCCACAAACTTAAGTATTTAACCATTGAGTTGTGGATTTATTTTTTTGATTTCTCAATATCTTCCATGCTTCATCATCATTAGGGTTTTAACTTTCTTGAAACTATGCACAACACAAACTGTCTTTTTTCCGCTTCAAATGTAAAACATATTGAATATTATAAGGTTTACTTTCCAAAAACTCTTGAAAACCAATCTTGTCATCATCATTATTTTTTCCTCAACAAAAACAACCAATGAAAGTGGTATTATTGGGTTTTTAAACCCATTTTGACAACAAGGAAAAGCTAATACAAATATAACTATTGTTATAAAAGAAGGAAATTTAGTAATGAGGTTAAGAAATTGAGGAGATTTGGGTTTTTCATTTCAAAGAATAGGGTAGACTTTTGGAAATTTATAATTAGGGTTGAAAATTGAGGATATTTAGATTCTGTGTCATGAAGACGAGGGTCAAGATTTGGAACTTGGAAAAGAGGGGTTAGACATGCTTCAATGTGAACATATGGAGTAAAGAAAAAGATCATTCTAGAATGGGGAAGAAGAAGACAATTTTGAATTTGGTCCTTCCTTTTAAAACCACCAAACTACATAATCCATGTCACCATTCGATTCATATGTTGAAAATTCAAAAAAATAAATCCACATCAACAATGTTAGCCACCTTGCCTTTTTTTAACAGAGGGTTCACGTCAGGTACTAAACAAAAAAAAAGATACAGGAAGGAAAAACAAAAACATGCTAACTTAAAAACGAATTAACTATTTAAGCTTTTACTTATTTACCTTTCTTTTTTTGGTATCTTAATACTCATCACATTTTGTTTAATATTCCTCGTTATCTTCCTGTCATACTAAAGAGTTTTTTAATCAAATTTGTCTCTTATGCATGAGTAAGCTTACAATTTCTGGCCTTACTATGTTTTGATTTTTTTGATTATTTTAATATGGATTTGTGTGATTTATGTTGTATTACTTGGGTTTTTCCCTAGGGAAAGAACCAACAATGCCTTTGGAACTTGTGGTTACTCATTATTTTGTGAGTATTGAAGTAACCATTAAGCTTTGTCATAACATGCCCCTATCGATGGGAGTTGGTGTAGTTACTAAGCTTAAGTACTATCGTCCAAGTCGAAGGGAGTTGTAGTAACTATTTAGCTTGTTATTACCAATCTTAGTTGAGGGGAAGTGGTGTAAGTCTTCATCATCACTAGGAACCTTCATTGACAAAGGGTGTGCTAGTTGCGCCTAAGCGTGTGCTACCTAGTAAGGTCCTATTTCACAAAGAGAATCTACACCACATTGCCAAAAAATATGATATTATTTGTGCGAAAAGTATTTCTTTAGGTAAAAGATTCTTTAATTTAATCTTTAGACGAGCCTCAAAAAATACTTTTATGGTACTTTGTGAGGATTTGCCTGCGTTCTTATGACAATCAGTATAAGGGAGTCTGTATGTGCTCATTAAGAGGTTTTAGCTTTGATGAGATATTCACTAGTCGATTTTATTTTATGATAGGGTTATCCTTTTTTGTTGAGTCATGGGGTTCGTGTAACACCCAAAATATTCCCACGAATTTTAAATTAAAAATTAGAGTAAATAAAACACATCATTCATTTTGAGTGTCACATTCACTACAAACACACGACTCAATATGATACGTTTTACAAAATATTTTTACTTGCAGCGGAAAACTGTAATTAAACACAAAATAACATTCAACTACAAATTTTTTTCCAAAATAAGTAAACAAAGAACAATTGTCGTCCCGACACCCCAAAGCACGTATCAGAGCCGACTCTTCTATCTATGAAGTACATTGACTTCACCGACATCCACTTTACTAATCCTGATCACCTACACTTTACCAACATAGGGGTAACATTGAAACAAAAGGGGTGAGACACTTACACCAACAAAAGAGAAAAATAATAGGCAAAATATCCAAATTGGTCCCTTAACTCTACACCAGGGTCCAATTTGGTCCTTTATCTTTAAAAAGTGACAAAATAGTCTTTTAATTGTTCAAAAAGGGACACGTTAGTCTTTTTCGTCTAATTTTCCCAAACGACGTCAATTTTTTATAGGGTGGTAGCTTATGTAGCGCTGATGTGGTGAATGATAATTATTAAGCTCACCAAAATTTCAAAAAAATTACTTTAAACAAGGATCGAACCTTGGTCACAAGGATTTTGAAGCATAAAACTTAACCACTTGGACACTTTGTCTTTTTTATTATGAGTTACACATTAAATATATGTTGATGTAATATCCGAAAAAAATCTTCAACCGATTCAACATTTTCATAGTTACCATCACAGGTTGGGAAAATCTGGGAAAATCCACTATTCTTCTTCAATTTGTGAATTTGTGGGAAAATCTGGGAAAATCCAAATGACCATGGTTGTACCAAATAACCAAACCCTAGAAATTCCAACACTCAATTTGTGAAATCAGAAATGAATTTGTGAAATTCCAACACCTTCATCTCTTCCTCCGTCAACGTCACCGATCCGAAAAGCACCGCATCACCGCTACTTCCTCCGCTGCCTCTTCCCGAAAATGGCAGTATTTCCGTCTCATGGATGATCTCGAACGCGGTCCTCTTCCTATCTCCGTTTAAGCTCTTCCTTACAACAACTATATCGATGGTGAGAGAGGGACAAATCAAAATCAGAGTGGTAGGTCAATGAGTATTCATAATATTCTTCACCAGAAACCCTTTGTAGCTAGATAACGAGATGAAATTGATGATGGTGATGAGAAGGAAGAGGAAGATGAAGGAGCGACAACGACGGAGTTGACGACATAGTTAAGAAGTTTTTCGGAGAGGATAGTTGGATTGGAAAATATGAAGACAGAGATGATGAAGGAAACATAGAGGTTTAGGTTAGAGATGGAGAATAAGAGGATTCAGATGATACTTGAATCTCAGTGGAGGATTATTGATTCCATCAGAAGGGTTTTTGGATCTTCCTAGATTTTTTATGCCTCGAATTTGAGTAACTGTTCATGTAATCATAAGGGTTATGTTAGATTATATGCACTTATTTTTTAGGTTTTTGTTGTATTGTAGATAAGCATTTCAAGGATTGTACTGTTTTTATGAATTTGCAATTTACAATTACATGGTTGATTTCACTGCAATGATTATTTTACTATTGTTTGTTTGGTTTTAGATTTTTAATTAAACTTAGTTCTAATTGTTTGTATTTCTTTTGTTTAAAGATCTTTATGGAGTTAATGTGAAACCTATTGCATAAAGTTGAAGAAGATATTGTTGTTACAATTCTCTGCCACTCTACTGGAATGCAGATACTTGAAAAAATGATTTCACTGGAGATCAAGTTTTATTCCATTTATTGTGTAATACATACAAATAATTGTGAAGTGGTGTGGTGGTTGATAGCTTGTCAAGCAATTGAGAGATCGTGTGTTCGAATCCTGACTGCTACAAAAATCTTAGAATTTTTTTGGGTATTTAATGACCTCACATGCCACGCGTATGACCAACTGGACGGAAAAGACCACGTCAGATGCCACACAAGAAAAAGTTAACGCTGTTAGTAAAAAATGGATGGAAAGGACTAACGTGGCCCTTTTTGAATAATTAAAGGACTATTTTGTCACTTTTTAAAGATAAAGGGCCAAATTGGACCCTGATGTAGAGTTAAGGGACCAATTTGGGTATTTTGCCAAAATAATAAGAACAAAAGCAAGTATCATCAAATAATCACCACTTCACACCAAACAACAACTAAACCAATACACCGAAACATACTACCGACATCATACACACAACAACAACTTACACAATGAGACTCTACCAACTCTATGCATACGATACCATATATTGATCTCTATTTCAAGATCCAGTTCCTGTCGGAACTCTCGACCCCTCTTTCATGGTCCAGTGTGATCCTTCTTTCATGATCACACCCTCGACTCCTATTTCATGGTCACGTACGACCAATATTTCATGACCGCACCAATATCACACTAATTCCCCTTGGACTCAAATGAACATACCTTACCTTGGTATACCATTCTCAACCATGCACATGCCATGCACCATCAATGACAATTATGCATGTCTACAACTACTACTTCGTGCAATCAACATCAACAACATACATCTTTGAATACAACAACATATATCAACAACAACAACGAGAACACATAACAAAAACACAACATACATCAATAGTTACAACAACATATATCAACATCAATGTCATGTAACAACAACAACCACACATAACAACAACAAATGTACATATCAATTCATGTTCATTTCAAGTTATGCTTATTATTATTCTAATTAAGCTCATAACTCATCTCTACTTACCTCTAACAGCACTACATCGATCCTCATCCCTTTATATATTAATTAAAGAATTTTAGAGAATTTTTCAGAATTAAAATATTTTATTTTTCACTCCAGGTCTCGCTAAGCGAGCAACTCTCTACCAAGAACGCTCAAAAGTTTCCACTTGCTCGCTAAGCGAGGACTGCGATTTCTGGGGTTTTCCTTCTGCGACACAAGCAAACCCTGCTACGATTTATTCATCCAAAAACTAGTTTTTCAGCCAGACAATACAAAATTTTCACATCCAAACACCTAATTCATACAACTATCATACAATCGACAACTTCTAACAACTTGACACATTTTTTCATCCAAAATCACCCAACCTCATATCTTCTACTCAATAACATTATACCTAAAATTCCTATTATCAGATCCTTAAGAGATGAAAAAATCCTACTTTTACCTTAGTTTGATGTAAAATTTCCTTCTCCTAGCCCGAATTCCTCTTCAAGCTCTTGCCCTTTCTCCTTCCTTCTTCTCTGTTTACGCTTCCTCTTCACAATCACAAAAACACAACTGATTTCCTTTTTTTTCTTCCTAATTTCCAAACTTAACCCTTAGACCACAACTAAGGATTTCCTATAATGCCCTCACTATCCTTCACCAATTTACCATTCTACCATTTTCTCTTTATATTCCAATATTATAATTATTCAATATAATATAATTCATTTAAATTAATATCATACTAAATAATATTATATTTTTTCCACACACCAAAACACAATAATTCCAATTATATAATTAAATAAATAATCGGGGCGTTACAGTTCGGCTCCTATATATTTTCAAATACGGTATTTCGCCAAGAATTATGGCCCAAAATCTTCTCGAATTCCCGCCTCTTCTAGGTGGAAGGTGTACCACGGTCTTGTCATTGAGTCGATATATATGCTTACAGTTCTACTTATATAATGGTTACTTTAGAGTTATTTTCTACTAACCGACTTCCACTATAATTTGAACATTCTAGTGCGGCTCGACCTGTTGCAATGATATGGGCGAAATTTGAATTTTGTATCAGAGGTTTGTTTCTCTATTGTGATAGCATATGTTCGTTGATTATTTTGAATTCTCTTTCAAGCAAGGTGAGATTTGACAATAATTAGGGGATAGTCGTAGTGTTTCCTTCCAACTCTTCCTAATCGCAGTCATCAAAATCGATTGTTAGATCGAGAGGTTTGAGGGAGGAGTTCTCTGACTTGAGATTGGGGATGAAATCTTTTTTGGTATTGCAATTTTTTTGTGATCTGTGTTTGGATCAAATGAGATATGATTGTGGAATTTTGTGAAAATTAGAAGTCAATTTCTACAAATGGCGTCATTGTTCCGTACTGGAACCAAAATTATGATTGATTTGTGATGATTGACTCTTGATGCGGTGATATCGATCTTCGAGCGACAATGCAACGATGGACCCGCAAGGTTATCACTTTAACGATCAAGTCAGTTCTAGAATTTAAAACGAATAGAGTGAAATTATAAAATAAGAAATATGTATCTTAAATCTCACATGTTCCAGTTATATATAATAAATAGTTTTATTTGAGCTTTGTATTATTGGATTGGAGGTTTAGACCTAAAACAAAAATTAAATAGGAATTTTATAGTATCCTTTCAAAAGTCTCTAAGATTTTGCATATAATATTCTTTCTCAAAATTAACGAACAAATTTAACAATAATGCCATTGATTAGATTGCTATTATAGATATAAGGATCACTTATTTATTTAAAATATTCTTAATTTTATAAATTTATTACAAAATTAATTCAAATAACTTAAAATACTTTATATTTTACACACAAAAGTTTATTTAAAACAAAATTTAATTGATATACACCGACAATATAAAACAGTTTTACACTCGTGACCGTTAAATTTTAATTATAATTAGATTTTGATTTTAATTATTTAAAAAATAATATTTTTGAGTGATTGTGTTGCAATGACTGTGTAAAAAAATTTATACACACAGTACATATCAATTAATCTCTTTAAAATACTCCCCTTAATAATTTAGTGTTTACTTCTCTCTATAAATATCCAAAGAAACCAAGTGTAGGTAGAAGAGGACGAGATTAGGCCACAAGTATCCACCAAAATGAAAACCTTGCAAGGTGGTATATAATTGAATAAAGAAAAAGAGATAACTTATTGGAATGAGTTAGTATTTTGCAATGAAAAAGTGAGAAAGTAAAAAGAAAACAAGAATGAATAGAGTCGCTTTAGCCAGAAAAGTGGGGACAAAAGACAACAATGAATCAAGTATGGTAGTCTTAAAGATGTAAAGGTAGATGTGAAAAGGTATGGGAGAGGTTGTGGAGGACATTACTCATGTCATGAAAACTACCCTTGTCAATATGTCTCTGTATTTCCATGGCTCAAAACCTTTCTCTTTATTTTCCTTTTCCGTAAACCCATGTGACCCACTCTACCTAACACATACAAAAACTGTTTACATACTGAGTCAACCAAAGGAAGGGCAATTGTGTAAAAGCACGATGGTAGCAAGTGTGAAGTGTGAAGCAATAATTGAGTGGTAACGCGTGGTGGTTTAGTTGATGGTGGTAATAATGATTCTGAAAAAGGTGTATTTTGGCGTATATGATATATTAATTGAATAATAAATGAATAAATGCCAGGTGGCATATAGTCAGATAATTAATCGCGGTAACTTGTGTCCCCACATGTTCTCTCTCCAACACGTGTTATCTTATCTGTAGCCTACCTTTGAAAACTAGCTAAATTTCTCGTGAACATTTCTCTCTCTTTTCGGCGGGGCGATATTTATTTATTTATTTTCTTATGGATGGGATTATATGTTTCTAAAATTCTAAGTATATGGAAAACTGTAATTTTAAAGCTAGTACTAAACACTAAAATGCTTGAATTAGTTGAGAGTTAAAGTGAAAGTCATAAAAAATAACAATCGTATGGAGTGTTTTTTTGAATAGATTAATGAATTTTATATAGAATTCAACAACAAAATGACGTGATTGAGTGCATGAATACGACTATTTGGAGTGTAACATGCATATTGTTGGGAGATGAGTTATCCAAAAGTTTATTGGGCAAAATTATTGCTACTATGTTTTATTTGATCAACAAGTATTTGTTCACACGAATAGCCTTTCAAGATATTTATGGAGGTTTGTAATGGAAAACCAATAAATTATCATAATTCAGATTTTATAACTTTTGGAGTTTCCACGTACGAACTTGATGATAGAATTGTGAAATATATCTTTATTTATTAATATAATTAAAATTTCACTTTTCAATGCTTCTGCATACTTTTGTTGAATCTCACATTTTTGCATCTTTACTTTCCGAAATCCATAATTGTTGTCTCAAAAAATATTCTTTATGTTCCATTTAGAATTTATGGCGCTCATTTGTAAACTTAAACCCTTAACCCTCACAATAGACGACATTATTGTAAAAATTAGATTAAAGACACCATAAAATATGTCGTGTGATACAAATAACAATGGAATCAATACTAAATAGTTTCAAGCAATAATAATCTAATAATAAATATGAAAGAAAATTCTAAATAACATAAACAAAATAGAAAATGTATTCAATCCATGGAAAATTGTTTACTCGGTTCGATTTAAAATAATCTACTATAAGGGAAGGAGGTTATTCTCTGATCCACAACCAATCAAGAGTCTTTAACAAGAGATTATAACTGAATTATGACAAAAATAACTCTACAAATTCGTAAGAACATCTCTTATTTTCTTCCCACATTTATTTTCCTCTCAAAGTATGAGTAGCACAACCCCAATATGCTTATAAGTATTTCTCAACCCTCACATTACATCCAAAGTTCATCCAAACCCTTATAGAAAGAATTTTTAAAAAGTATCTCTTTGTCTTTGTATGATTATCTCTTTAGAAACATTTCTCCCTCACAAAAATGACTGAAAATCTTGAATATGACAGAAGATTTGAGACAAAAAACCATCATGTATATTCTATCTGATTGATGATTATCGTCTTAACACCTCACAATTGAGGTCAAACTAGAATACTTCATATATGTTTCGGTCATCTCCTACATTTAACCTCAAACACCTTGCGATCAGACATAATGAAAAAAAAAAGAATTTTTTATGATTTTTGTTGAATATTCTTGAGTCATGCTCTACACAACCTACTTTTTAAAGATAAAAGCTTTACTTTATCTCTAATTTCTTTGTTTTTCTTTCTTCACCATCCATTATTGAATAGTGGTTTTAGAAATTACTCTTCTCATATTTTATATAAATTAATGATATTCACATATATTTTTTTTTGTATTTTTTTACGTGACTTCATAATTGAGTGCAATGTTATTTTGTTCTTCATCGTAGTGCACCATTGTATAATTTATGGGGTCGTGGAAGGCCTAGTATGAAAGTCTAATTATGTGTATGCCAAATAGAGATGATTCAATGTATATAGTCAGGACACGTAAAATTCGAGATACATTTTTTCGATCTCCAATTTTCACTGCACTCATTTCAGATTCTGTAATTGAGTTGGGCGTTGGAGTGCTAATCTTGTAGTTCCAACCCGTACCACCATACCAGAGATTATCATCACCAATTCATCAGTCCTTAATCATCGATCAACACCAATTTTTTTTTTATTATGACTAGCATTCTCCCGAAAGGGCATTAACACGACAAACCTTCTATCAAAAGGCAAATATCTCTTCTTGAAGTTTAGACCATTTTTGTTCCATCACTAGACAATTTCCCTTCTAGGTGTCCCTAACTTTGGGAAGATTGGCCATAACTATGACGTCCCCCGGCCAGCGCAGCCAAGGAAAATAGAGAAGCAACCCAGTATGTGTAAAAAATGACTTTTGAGAAAAGCTCTATCTTTTCCGCCTCAGGAAGATTCTGAAGAAGGCATAGTCCTTTTCACACATGGAAGCAACAACATTCTAGGGAGTGCAGGGAATAAAGGCATATAGGATAGCCGGTAACTTGAGGAGAGATGTGGTTGACCTTAAAGCACCGCCCTTGCTTAGTTGAATCTTCTTCTAAGAGAGGAGTTTGATCTGAGTTTATATCATTTTTTGTATTAGCAAGAGAAGACCGAGTATGGTCTTTAACACTCATAACATCATCTAAAAATGAAGGTTGAACAAATCCGAAAGTTATCGGGGAAGCCTAAAAAAATAGAACGCATGACAAGAGTAAGCGAAAGGGTGACAACCCGAGTCAGAGGATAAATTTTAATGCCATGAGCCTCTCTTTCTTTAACAATAACATATATCTTCTACAAAGCATCCATTTTATGTGGGAGTATAAACACCCGTATTAAAAAAATGAGATAACTCCACCCTAAAAAAATTGTATTCCTATCTAGACAATCAACCGCACCTACAATGGGGCAGGTATCAATGGATTGTTTCCTCTGCAAGGAATACTTTACTTCAGTAAGGTTGAACCCCTCCTTATAGGAAAGTTCCCAATAACGCATCACAAAATCTCTCTTCATTATAACCTCTTCCGGGGTGAGAGAATATAGTTGGACATAATACGAATGAGGTTTGTGATAGTGGTCGACCCAAGCCCAATAAATAATTTGGGAACCTATCTGAGTAAGAACCAGAAGACCCCGTAAAAATGTGACATAACATTGAGTAGTCTTTTAAAGTACAGGGTATCACCAACACGATTCACCCCCAAAATTCTCCTTAATTTTCGAAGAAGGGGCTGAATAAAGGAACATGTTTGCGTAATATGATAATGTAAGTCTGAGATATGCCTAAGAAGAGGGTGGATTAGGTTGTCTAAAATTTTCTTCGAGTATTTACCAGTTTTTGAATGAGTTACTTTCTTATGAGTTCTAAGTATTGAAAGGAAATAAAGTGCGGTAAGTAAAAAAAACACAACGATATATCATGGTTCCCTTCACAATTCGAAGATATATCCAGTCCTCTTTCACACGAAAGAGATTTCACTATTGTTAGATATTTGTACAAGTCTAATTCCAATACTTATCCTACAATCTTCTAACAACAACCCACCAAGAACAACCTCTTGGATTTTACAAATTTAAAGTCCTAATGAGAACAAATCTCACAATGGAACTCTTGTATCCACAATCCAGATATCACTCTTAATATATTTACAAGTGTTCTTATGAATGAGATGAAACTATGATGAAGTAGTTGAAAATCATGAAGAGTTTCTCTCAATAAAATTTTGAATATGAACACTTAGAAATTATTTTGAAAGATGAAGAGAATGAGTGAATATGTTTACGAAAATTGCAAGAAGGTGTTTTAAAATATGAAAATAAGTTGATTAAATAATATTTGAAACACATCTTCATAAAGGTGTAATAACATGAAAGGATGTCATGGTTTAAAATAATGAAACAATGAATATTTTCAAGAAAAATATGTGTTAATCGGTTAACACACTTCAACGTCCAAAAAATATTCAAATAAAAATAGTGCTTCAAACCTATGCAAATTATGGCGGTTTTGTTGTGCTTTTACGACCGTTAACCACCATAATTTACCAAAAACTGCATATTTAAAGAAAAATGAGAAACTAAAAATTTGTCTAAATATTTATTTTTAATGCAAGAAACTTATGGCATTTTTTAAACAATTGCATATATATTTTTAAGCAATAATTGTTATACCTTTAATTCGATCCAAGATGCTCTTCAATTCTTGAATAAGGTTTAAAGCTTGAGACTTATGATTCACTTCCTTGTTACACACACAATCTTGAGCATAATTTGTTGTCTTCATCAAAACATGATATTTGAAGGAATCTTGTCTTCACAGATAAACCCTTCATATCGAAGATTGTACCTAGAGGTGTGTATCAGGGCAAAAAGATGGAAGGAAGTTCAGAAGAAGGGTTTTCAAGACTGATACTCATCCTAGAATTGGAACACCTTTATGAAAGCCTTAGTACTAGGATTAAGCTGCGAGGGGCAACCTTTTGAAACTTCATAACTTTCACCTCAAACTCAAATATGGGAATTAGTAGGTTTATCCTAGATAACATGCATTCATAAAAAGGAGCAGAGCACTCCTCAAAACTACTACATATCCTCTTGCCTTATTTTATAGGAATGACCAACTAGTTAGTGGGAGGTCCATACGCGATGTTAGTTGCCCTAATGATCGTCAAATCATTTAAAATATAAAGGGTTACCGCTATCTCTGAGTCCACATATCTGTATTTGCTTGTATCGGTAGGCTCCACTAGTGTGACTCCTTTCAGAGATATTTCATCAGCCTTAAAGATGATCCTTAATTTCAACGTCTCTCAGATCCTGGCCATAAGCATTTTGGTAAGTCTTGATGAAATTTTTGGCATCCTGCATATTCAAAATGGTAACCTCCATCTTTGGAGTAAGTAAAGTAGGAGACGTTAAATCTTATGAAATTGCAAACGGTGCAAGCCTGAAGCTAATTGCGCGATCATCTCTTATGTCTTCATTATCACTAGAAAAGTGAGTTTCGAAGGAAGAATCACTAGAGGGGGGCTTCAGTATCATCAGACACAAGTATAACTACAAGAACTGACTGACCATTAACTAAGCAATATGAATCTGTATTAGAAGACACTTCTACCTTAACTAAAGAAGGATAATTATTGCTCTCGAATGAATAAACAAACTTATGGGTTGATCATTTGCATTGGCCATGATAAAGTAAAATTTTGAAATATGAACAAGCTCAAGGTAAAAAGGGTACCTGGAAGAAGTAAAACAGGACAAGTAAGGTGAAGGTCAAAAGCGAAATGGAAGGCTATATTAAAGGAATAACAAACAGTCTAAGAAATGCTCCTAAAGAAAAGGAAGAAAGTACACTCACAAATAGAAAGTGATTCTCAATGGTAACAAAAATTTCTCCCAAAAATCAAGAGGTCTTATACATAGAAAAATAGGATCAACATACAAAATCAATAGAAACATGAAGTTGCAAATCAACAGTTGGATTTGACCCAAAAAATTCAAATGAACTCAAGTGCACTCGAATGTCCTAAAGGGTAGAGTCATACCCTAACCTACTAACCTAAAGCCTTGTGTCTAAGAAAATCAATGAAACATTTCAATGATCGGAGAACATTTAATTTGCTTGTTCCCTATTACTCTGGTAATTGTTCCACTACTTCCATGCTTCTCGCAAAGATCAAATATAACCACTAGAGGTCGTCATGACTTTGAAAGCTTCATGTCCAATAAATGCTTGGAAATTCTTTAGGGAAACTGTTCTGGACCGATAGAAGGTCATGTATCACGACCCAATCATGCGTAGGCCCAGAAGGGACGATCCAAGGTATATAGTCAGCACACGTAAAATTCAAAGTATACTTTTCTGATCTTCAATTTTCACTATATTAATTTTAGACTTTGTAACAGACTTTGACGTTAAAGTGCTAACCATGTTGATCCACCACGCGTCATCGTATTGGAGATCAACATCATCAATTCTAAAATCTTCAATCATCAATCATTACCAATTCTAATAAATAATCTTTGATCCACTACTAATCCAATCACTAATTTGAGTAAATGTTACACTTACGGGTGTCAAAATGGGTTGTCTGTCCCGCCTTTCCCTGCCTCAAGCCCGAAAAAAAACAAAGTAGACAAGCCCGTCAAATGAAATTGTGTTTAAGAATCTAGTTCGCCCCACTAAGGAGACAACTTGGTGAGCAGCGGGCTTACTCGCCTTTTTTTTTATTCTTCATTTTTTTAATAGATTAAATAACTTGGTGCTGGTTAAATGGATAGACTAACACAAAATCACAATTCAACTCGCTATTTTTAACAGATACACAAAATGGCACAACGAACCATCACCTGTTTTCCATACCTAATTACACATACACAGATACACATGAATATTGGAACCTATAATTTGTCACTTTTGCATGTAATTTATTATTTTATACTCTAATTTTCACGGTGTAAGTTAGTCCACCAATTTAGTATATTCATTAGTTTGAATTCCAGTTGCGATTTTTTTTAAGAAACACACCAATTTGTATGGCTAATGTGTGTAAGCCAATTTTTTTTTCTAAATGGAAAGATTCGCCAATTCATATGGCGAAATGGTCTAAATTTTTTTAAAAAATTAGTATACATTCGTCAAATTCAATTAGCTACACAGTTTTATTTATTTATTTATTTTTATATTTAGTATACATTTATTTTATAAACAATTTGACCATTGAATCTGTCAGCACAATTTGACTATTGAATATCACCGTATCCTTCCATTGTACCTCAAATATTATTATTATTATTATTATTATTATTATTATTATTATTATTATTATTATTATTATTATTATTATTATTATTATATCCCAATTAATCTAAATTAGTATGTTCCAATTAAAATCTTGAAGAAGAAATACAACTTTTAAAATTTTATTTTTTTATATTAATGGATTGTCTTTATTATTAAAGAATTTAGAAACACTATTTAAAGAGTTTGTTTTTATTTATTTATTTTTACAATAATTGAAAAAATATTAACCGCTATTTATATCTATCAGTTTTATTTGTTTATAATATTTTTTTAAGGGGACAATTTCTCTACCTGTAACACCCACTTTTCTCATTTTCTAAAATAACATAAGTTTTCAGATAAATCAGAGTTTAATTAACAAGTGAGTAGTTACATTTTCAAAATCAACCAAAAGTATAATCATTTATTAAAAAACAGCGGAAATATCTTTTTATTCAACAATCGGCAATTCGCCAAATATCCACAAAATTCATCAATTCACTTAATTTATAAGTTTCAACAAAATATGATACGTAACTATTACAACAAGAATAATTAAATAACAAATATCCCTATTTCCCGTGTTACGTATCAGAGCGACTCCTAGGACTCGACCAAACAACTTGTACTCCGAGCATACTCAAGTACCTGAATCATATGTACTTCCGAAGAAGCACAGACGCAACCAAACAACAAAGGGGTGAGAAAACAATTCAATAAATTAACGGTGCAAATAACATCTTACAGGGTAGTCTCACCTCTATTCATCAAATACACATCATAGATCATACTATTAATCGATATCTCAAATAGTTCATCAACACATATCATACATTATTAATTCAATCAATGCAAAGTGACTCAATGACACAATGCAAATGCGATACCGACTCACAATAATGGTTCATCAAATAGAACCCTGAATGCATCGTTAACGTCTCCAACAAGACACGATCATCCCTGCAACCACGATTCTCAACGAATCCCGAATGATCACTTACGCTCCACCGAGACATGATCATTCCACCAAATGTGTATGCATATGCAGACTCAAACACATACACCATAATACAAATACGCATGACAACAGTCATGCCTTCACGATCCTTATGATCTTCATCAATTATCACACATCCCATCACATGGGTCACATAAACAATCAAACAATATTCACACATATTATCAACACAATTCATATGGTTCATCATCAAGAGTCATATAAATCAACATAAGCACATATATTCCTACACACTAATTACCAATTATCATATCCTATGAATTCCTCATTAATTCCACCCCTCAATGATTTTCCATACATTTTCCAATATAACATGATCCTTCTGATCCTCACCGCTACCAACCTTACCTCATGGGGTCTATGCAAAGCATACAATCAACAATATTACCAATCAACATGATCCTCGTGATCTTCATCGGTTATTAACCAGCCCATCATATAGTTTGTACAAGAATTATAATAACATCACCATACTTAACACATTTTAAGTAACCAATTAATAAAGTTATACTATCCACAATAATCATATAAAACTCACACACTAATTATCGATTGTCAGGTCCTATAGTTACTCATGGATGTTATTCTCAAAGCCTTAGACTAATGGTAAGAAAGTAGACCAAGGGAACATGACGAAACCGGCTTAAAATATCATGAATTTCCCAAATACAGAGTCCTGGCACGGCCCCCCGTGTCCTCTGACACGGCCCGTGTCACACAGCCTGACGAACCATCCTGAAAACATCATTTTCCAAGGTACATAACTGTGATACGGCCACCCGTGTCGTGTGACACGGCCCGTGTCACACCCTCTGATCTCCAATCTTCTCAAAAATCCTCCCCATCTTGTTTTTGTAGCCTGACACGGCCACCCGTGTCGTGTGACACGGCCCGTGTCAGGAGCCTTGCGCCCAAAATCAACTTTTTCCCAAAAATCACTTTTCATTCCCCATCTCATACCAGTTCGGGTTCTATTGATTATATCTCACTTTTATCACTCAAAACAGTCACAATGTCATTTCTATACTTATTTTAAGACCTTTAATACCACATATCTTTCCAACCTAATATTACTAATCAAATTAGGGATTTTAAGTTTCTCTTCCTCTTCTCAATTCACATCATCAACAACAACATTCATATAACAGTTTTCATATTAATCCAATTATATCAATTCAAACAATGATTATTCCAAATACAACAATCAATCATGCAATTCCATATTCATACCACAATTCATCAAATTATACCAAATCACATAATCCCTAGGAGAGTAAGGACCTTTCAACTACCCTTTCATGTTAGATCACCAATAAAGAACCTTTTCTCCCCCCTTACCTTATATTCAATTGATTCCTTGAACAATCTTGAACCTGGAGCTTTAGGTCTCTTGCTCTTCTCTCTCTTTTTCCTCTTTCTCCAGAGCCAACTTCTTATTTCCACCCAAAACACGATGAATGAAAATGATTCCTTTTCCCCCTCTCATAAACCACACCAATTTACCACCTTGCCCCTTAGACCTCCAATTCTTACTATTTTATTTATTTAGTAATAATATTCAAATAATACCATATTATCATTATATTATTATTTAAATAAACAATTCTTCACTTATAATCTCAAAAACACCACCCATATACATAATAATTATTTTATTAAATAAATTATGAAATCGGGGTGTTACACTACCCACCATAAAAAGTTGGGTAGAGTACATTCAACCAATTAACTCATGCCATATCATTTTATTATATTTATTGAATTATTTAATAGTTTAAAGTTTGTAGATTTTCAATGCAATTTACTCTAATTTACTCTATGGGTAACTCTATCCAACTTTTTGAGATGGGTAGATAAGAATTCACTTTTTTTTTTTAAATATTTAATATATTAATTACAAAGATATGACATTTATAAAAACAATGATAACTTATTCAATTTATAAAAATAATTGTATCATTGAATTTTTACTTTTTATTATTAATTTTTTATAATATATAATAATATGGTTAATATCAACCTATGTCCTTAAGTCACATTATTTTTATAATTATAACTTATATATAAGTCAAGAAAAAATTAATAATAATTAGATGAACTATTATAATATAATCATATAAATAACATATATTAATATTATATAATGAAGTTATTTTAAGAATATGGTTTAGCTTCATATCTTATTTTTAAGAATATGGTTTAATTTCTTCAATATTAAATATCATTTTCATTTATAAAATTAACCAATTAAATAACAATAATGATTTTGATATCAATTTTTTTAACCGTGATAAATATCATATCTTTGTAATTAATATATTATTAATTTCATTAATCGTGATAAATTTTATTAAAAATATTATTTATTAAAAAAAAACTGCATAGCCAATTGAATTATCAAATGCAATTCAAATTACGTTATTTACGTAATTATTCCAAAAACTAAATTATTTCAATATTATTTTTATTAATCTAAGTTATTTTTTTAAAAAAATCTCAAAATACAACCTAACACAATCTTTTAACAAGAAAAACGCAAAAGAATATATTGAATAAAATAATCCTACTAATAATTAAGAGAGCAATTATTATGTAACTAAAAAGAATAGAATTATGGATAGATCTTATTCTGATTTGAATGGGTGGAGAGATAGTGTAATGAGAAAAGAAACGAAGGTGCATCCTCCAATTTAGTTGGGGAAAGGGAATTCCAAAATGTTGGTGCCGATAAGAGAGTGAACGCATGGCACGTCGAAAGTTTAGGATAAGAAAAAATAAATGGGATTGTAGAGTGATAAGGGCGTTAGAAGAAAATAATAAAATATAAGAGGCGTGAAAGAGGCCCTCACATGGACATTACATAAATTGGATAGATGGGTCCCATTTCGTAAGACATTTCCAGACATAGTAGGTAACTTGGTCACAGCCAAAGGTCCCCCACAAATCTTGGTATTCTTCCCACTCTGCTCCATTCGTCATTGCATATAACATGCATCGCCATATTTAAGTTCCTATTTAAATTAATTATTCTGTGAAAAACATTATGAGAGTAAATTATCATTAAAATCTACCTCAAATTTATGTTAGAACACTTATAGTATGGATATTGCGCATCTGTTACATTGATAATATATACTTAGAAAATTATTTATTAGATAATTTTTCACAATTTTGTATGTTTGTGTTATATTAAATCACACATTCTTAATATCATTCGAAGAATCTTGTTTAAGATTTGGTGGATCGCATAATATCAAATTTTTATTATTAAATCATCTATAATTTATTTTCACGTTTCTGATATCTACTCCTTAGCGTAAAATAATGTGTAAAAAATCCTACATTGATTTACATATGACAAGAATATATACTTATAAGTGGAACAATCCTTACTTTAGAGAGCGATTTTTTAAAGATACATTTGACACAACAACATTTATTAGTAGTTTTTTCATAAGTTATAATTTTGAATTAATGAGATTAATCGTCATGCATACAATTTTTTTATACTATCAATTTATTACAACTATTCATAATCATTACTTTAAATATATTTAAAATAAAAGTCAGGTGTAATTTAAAATCTGACAGTTATTATTCACTGACGGTATAAAATTAATTTATATTATCAGTACATTCTCATTAAATCATATATATATATATAAATAAATAAATAAATAAATAAATAAATATATATATATATATATATATATATATATATATATATATATATATATATATATATATATTAATAAAAAATACTAATATATAAGTCTTAAATAATATATTATATCTATAAAAAAATGATGTAATGTAATATAATATAATTTTAAAATTTTATTATAATCTATATGGTTGTTCGGATACAGTTTAAAATATATATTAATAAATTTCCTTGTTTGAAATTAGTAAAATTTTACCATCTCACTTAACTATCATGATCGCTAATTCGCTATCTATACTAGCAGCTAGCATTTAATTAATTTGGCATGGTAGGAAGAAGGGAAAAAATTCTGGGTGTTTACATAGGATTAAGTCCACCTTAATTTGAATTAAAGATGGGATTAATTAAGTTGACCATGCATCCCATAATTGATATTCTCTCAACTAAATTATAAGACTCATTCCTTTGAAACAGAAAACTTGATATGTAACTAACGTGTGGCCCTTGGCGGTTTGACTTATATGTCTCAATCATAAGGTTCATACACCGTTTTCTCAATGAGCTGTGTTTCTACACTTTGGTCTCCTTACCGAATTTTTTATACCTTTTTCCCCAGATGGTATGTTTCTAAATTTAGTCCAAGTCGGTTTGACAAATTCAGCTCTATGTTTTTTTCTTCTGGATTTTTCTTTTTGTATAATTACTCATTCATTGTCTTGTCCAACTTCTAAATTAGTTGAATCATTACTTTAACAGCTCTGAATAATAATTCTATTTTCTTCATAGTAAATGTGTTGAGAAAGAAATTTTGTGTAGAAGTTATTGTGAATTTGTTACTAAAGTACTATAAAATACATAAAAACTAAGCAAAATAAAATATATAAATACGCAAAATAGTTTGATTTGATTAGTCGTATTTTTGAAATAATTATAGTTAAATATTTATGTATAAATATTAATTCTATTGTCCAAATTGTGGTGGCTTCCAGAGTTTAGTCATGCTCACATATTTATAGAGATATATTTACAGAGATAGTGCATGAATTCTTCTTTATATATGGTCGTCGCGTTTCATGTTTGATTCAATGACTTTTGTTTTGTTATTCTTATTTTTACGTGTACAATTTGTGAGAATTTCTTATCCCATCCTATGGGTCTCTTAGACACTATGTGTGTTTTTATTTTTATTTTTACTGTTTTCGTTGATGTATTTTTCGGACACATCTTTTTCTTTAAACATTGATTTGTTCCGTGGATACATCAGCGGAACTTTTCCTCAAATGTACTTGCGAAATATATTTGACACACTTCGCGCGCAAACTCTTCTCCTCTCTCATTCTTCACTTTTCATATTCTTCAAACTCTCAAAATATCTCTCAACTCTCTAAAAAACCATTTCCACAAAAGTCGATTTTTGTCGCACGAGTTCAAGACTAAGCATCAACTATAACGATCAACAAACTCCCAATCATTCGTAACTCCTTTTAATCGGTAAGTTTTTGAGTTATTTTTGAATATTCTCCATAGTCGATTTAGAATAGATATTTAGGTGTAAAAATCACTTGATAAGTTTATAAACATAGTTTTGAGACCATGTAGGTACTTATTTGGGGTTTAAACGGACGATCAGGAGTTGTTTTTGAATTTTTCTTCCACTAGGTCGTTAATGGTGTTCGTCCCTGTTTTGTTAAGTTTCAGGAACTCCCGCAAGTGCATCAGCAGAACAATTGAGGTTGAGGTTGAGGTAACTGGTGATGTAGCAGAGGTAGAGGTACACAAACATCGGATGTTGCGATGTCATCAATTATACTTGGTGGGCACGTAGTTGTTTGTGGACACCAACTCATCATTAATAGATGTGGTTTAGCTGAGGTACATATTGGATCCGTCGATGATCCATGAGTACAACTGGTGTGCAAAGACGTTGGCACACACTTACTCTAGACTCTCCATTGGATACCTTTGGGCTACTCGGACTATTGCGGGCAGTTGTTCACAGTATATGGTACCATTACTAAACCCTTAAACTTTTTTCTCTTACATTATTGTGATATTGCTTGATAACAAAACTTTTTATTTTCATTTCAGTCTTGGATCGTCCAACACTTTCCGTAGATACATGACTGGGAGTATATGTAGGGAGTACACAACGGAGTTGCCTCAGATATGTGCCTTCCGCCTACTGAGAGGGAACGAGTCGGTAGAGCCTTATAGGGTGTATCTGGACCATTTAGTTGCTGAGGATAACAAATACGAATGCTATAGAGATCACCGTGTGATGCGCCAGTTCGATAAGGTGTCACTTTACAACGACTGGATGGCATGCAGCTCGACCATCACTGTGCAATATCTGCCCGAGCGCATCATGCGATAGTTCAGTTATGCCCAGGCCATTCTTGAACACCCTTTTGTGTCTGCTCCTCTTCCCAATACCTGCCGCCAGATAGATGTGATCTTTGTTGAGTTTCAGCACCATATGGTACCAGAAGAGTCTCGTGCGATCAGAGCTGAGCACGACTAGAGCTACGTTGATGGCTACATCAGGTGGTTCTATACCGTCTCACATTCCTTGATGTTCCCATTGCATATGGTGATCCTCCCAGACCAGCACATCAAGAGATATTAGAGGAGGATCAGTCTCAGATGGACCACACTCAGGATCGAGTGCCTATATGTCTAGATGTATTTAGGATTGGACAGACAGGCATTAAGGCCGATTTCTTCCATGAGGGGTCTAATGTCGTGCATACTGTGGAGGAGATGATTCGGGTGACATTGAATGGCACGCAGTACCGCAAACCTCACGCCAAGACTAATGGGATATGCACCTGAGGAGGACGCAGAGGCAGGTGAGACAGCAGAGGCAGAGGAGAGCGTGCACCGGGGGTAGGCAGAGGAGATGGTGGAGATGATGTTTTCCCTCACACATGGTAACTATATGTATTTTATTTTATGACAGTAATGTATTTATTTTGGATGATGATATTGATGTGCTATATATATAGCATTTAGATATGATGTATTTATATATGATGTATTTATATATGATACTACTTTATTAATAAAACTAGTTTAATCTTTTTTTTAATTAAAACTGTTCTGCTAAAATTCCGCAGGTGCATCTATGGACTTTTTCCGCATACGCATATGCAGAAGGTTTCAACGTAAAGAAAAAAAATTGGTGCGTCCAGAAGTGTATCAGCGGAAACAGGGGGCATATTTGGAAATGCAGCAGGTGACTGAGAGTATTATGGGGTGGATTGAGAAATTCTCACAATTTTTTTCATATTTATCGTTTCAGAAGGTTAGTTGTGCTATCAAAATGAAACATAATTGTAATGTTTAACTATTTAGTTCTATGTCATATTGACTAAGTCTATAATCTTGGCAATTATAATATATCGTAATATATTTGAAAAAGATACGGTTATTCACGCTCAGTTGTGTTCATATCTGTTGTTTTGGAACTATTATGGTACGACCAGATTAACCATCGGCCGACCACTCAAGAGAAGTTATCAGTCGTCTAGATTGCCCATAGTGCAAGAGAATTATCCTCTGGACAAGTACATACAATACGAATCGAAGATACATCCAATGACTCACCGTATCACAGATCTAACAAATAGTGGATTGTTATAATTGTCGTTTTATATAAAGGATGCACATAAATAAATCTGGTACACAATTTCAAGTTAAAAATTCATCCGCTCTTCTCTTAGACATATTTACTTAAGTGTTGGAGTGTTAACCTTACAGGTCATCCCCTCCACCTCCCCAACTGAAGCTTGGGTCCATCGTGGTTCACTGCACTTATCGATTTTTCGATTAATTCTGGGTCTAGTATGGAACACTTGTATCGTCTGTGAGAATTAACCAGAACAATGATTGCAAAATTGGACCATCTACAAGCTCATTCTTGAGGGAAAAACTCAATTTTTCATGGTTCTCCACATACCTGATCATCTAGATTACATTGGGACCTACATGGGTTCCTTCGACTTGCTTGCCTTGGAAAAAGTCTTTGGAAGTTTCAAATTTTCATGTATAGTCTTCTCTTGATAAAGCATCTTCAAGTGTTTGGTCTATCGAAGGCTTTCATGTTCTCATGTTGTTTGGTAGCCTGCATGAGCCAATCAATTTCTAAGGCATCATTAGCATGCTTTTTATAAGCATTTCTTTCAGTATTAGAAGCATAACTAGGCGACTCCACTTTGGGAACAAGTCCCTTTGAGACATACAACGATTTTTTTTCATGTTTTAGGACAATCCATACATTTTGATGGCATTCCTAAAAATTTGTCTCAGACACTTTTTTCTTGTGAACGATTGATTGTAAAACATTGTTTGAAATGTTTGTTGGCATGATAATATACATGTAAGAAAACATGAAGATATAAGTATCATTAAAATATCATGTCTTTAATTAAAAATGCTCCCACTATTTTATTCAAATTAACTACAACATTTGATCCATCAAATACCTTTGAAAGATTCTTTAGTGGGTCGAGATCCATATTTCACTTTGTTTTAAGTAAGCGGTAGTCTGATTACACAAAACTTAGTTATATAGGTAGGAACTTATTCCGATTGTATCTAGTAAAACTCTTGAATTTTATCAGTTAGGTGAACAACTCCTTATTCTAATTCATCGTATGAATTGTTCCTAAATCTCGCTTCTAAACATATATAATCTTATTATAATTAGTTTAGTTAAGTCAAACCCAAAATTTAGAAGTTGAATATTACAATTATCTCATTGTACCTTACTAATTTAGAACACACATCTCGCGGTGGGCGAAAGTTACATTATTGATACTAGTCTTGATAAGTGCGAAATATATTTTGATCATCCGTACTGACCCAAATAAAAATGTTCAAAAATGAACATCTAAATGCATAAATCATGATTTCAATATTTTTTTTGTTATTTAATTTATTCCATATGTTTAATCGAATTAAAACATCGAAAATGATAAACAAAATAATCTGACTCATGGTTTTACAAGTGCCTCTAATACTTATGAATGGAAATTACAAGCAAAATGCAATGGATAAATAAGAAATTTTATTTGTGGATTCTCATGAATGGTCATTATATGATATATAATTATTTCCTCTTGTGTTGATGAACCTTTAAAGTAAAATTCGGAGAGTGATCATGAGCACTGCACGAACGATATCACCTATACTCAATCCCTACACACAAAAAATCTTCACTCAGAATGCTAGATAATTTAAATGAGAGAGAGAGTAATTTTAGGTTTCAGAGAGAGAGAGAGGGAGAGTAGTTTTAGGTTTCAGAAAACTAGGATTTCAAAATCAAATTTGGTTAAAAATTATTTACTTAAGAACAAAAATTCTATTTATAGAACTACTTGTATGAGCTGCAAACTGAGCAAACACACTTAAGTATTTTGTACCTTACAATGTACCATAATGCACTTGATCGGTTGTCCACTCCTCATTGTTCTTGACAATAATTTCAATAGACATTAGTTCTTGTTTTTTTGGTAGCTTTGGATACCATTATTTTTTTATTTAGCCTTGGACTTCTCATCAATTTAGGGCAAGATCAGCTGCGTGGAGATTATATCGGTTGTTTGACTCCCCTAACATTTCTGTAAGGATCTTTAGATGACTCTGGATCATGCATAATGACATATTGTTTTGCAAGGTTACCAGCGAGTCGTCCAACCTTCAGTTGATTTACAATTTAAAAATCATAAAGAATTTGGAATAATATTGTGGTTGGTGTATCAAACCTAAGCATTACATTCATCTTCATGTTTCCATGTGGGGGTCCCTCCCATTAATGTTTCCATGTGGGGAAGCCAACTCGTTCAGATCATAACAAACTAGTCTGATCAATTCAAATCTTAAGTGAGAGTGCATGTCATTGATATGTTTCGTGTTAGGAAATTGAGCTGAAAATTTTCCAAACTTTTTTACAAACCCTCTCAATGAAATTTGCAAATTGATTAATCTATTTGTTGTTTCATATACTCATTAAATCGACTTATGTAACTTGGAGGCTCTGATGCCAATAGAATGTGTCATGTAAACACTTTTTCATTAGTGGTGGAAAACCAACATAATTGCTCTCTAAAATTCCACACACAAAATTGGGCGTGGTAGAGGTATAGTACTTAATAGAGTGTACAAGTCTAAAACATTGACTTTGATATTGTTTCTTTTTGTTCCACGCAATACTGTTTTTCACAATTTGTATTAAATTAGTAAAATGAATATGTAACCCATAGTTTTTCACCAACATAACCAACATGTTATCTATGTGTCGTCAAGTCCAACCTGAGTGGAACATGTTTATTTGTTTGTGGTTGTTATATTCTGGGATTAACCAATATAACTTCCCTAGGTTGTTGAATATAGTAATCCATAACTTGTCCTTGGATTATTGCTATTTTATTTTTTAATGTAAAAACAGTTTCCATTAGATAAAAAAAGGAAACATTCCAAACACGATTATCCATACTTGGTATAAAATCAGTCCAGTTTTTAGATCCTAAAGATCTCCCTACACTAACCAAGTGATGACCATTTACATTACAATTTTGAGAAATAAACATAATAGAGACATTAATAAACTCGGACATAAGATATCAACGGTCTCCCACAATATGTTTCAAATTATAATTGACAATAACACCATTAATACAATCAACAACAACAAGGACATCCGACTGGAGAATAAAACTAGTGAGACTTAAATCTTTCGCAATCTGCAGCGCCCAATGAATTGCCAAAACCTCAGCCATAGAAGGATCCGCCATGCTGGAAAATCTTTTTGTTGTCGCATGGAAGATGCTGGAAGTAGGATCTTTGGTGACACACCCAAGAGAAACAACACCATATACAAAACAACCAGCGTCCGTTTGTACCAGCCAGTCATTGGGGTTTCCATAATCCGGTTGCAGAAAACTAATTGAAGCAGAAGATTCTTCCTGAACAACACTCCAAATCTCCATTGCTACTAACTTTGCCTCTGGTTTGACATTCTTAAATACCACACAATTGTCAATTTGCCAAAATTTTCACAAAGTCGTCCCAACATATTGCCAAATCTCATCTCCTTCTTAGCCAAAATCTCACCAAACCAATCAACAATATCCCCCGTTGCGGGAACCTGGATACCCAGAGGATCCGCAAAAAGAGTGTTTCTCACAAAATGATAATGGAGAAAGAGATGGGAAGAGTTTTCAACATCAGAGTTGTAAAAAGGGCAAAATTCATCAGTAAGCATACCTTTCTTCAACAGATTAGACTTGGTAGGTAAGATGTCCTTAAGAAGTCTCCACATGAAGCTTTTGATTCTAGGATTTACCTTTAGCTTCCACAAGTGTTTCCAAAGGAATTGATTTTCCTTCAAAGAGGAACACGGTTTGTTTCTACGCCTCTACTCACCAAGCCAATGATACGCTGATCTGACCGAATAATCACCGTCGAGTTCATGGCGCCAAACAAGCTCATCATTAGGCAGCCTTAACGTCAAAGGGATGCTACAAATATGGATTGCAGTTTGATCATCAACAATTGCCTTTATAGCCTATAAATTCTAGCAAGCCAGGTCTGGGTCAATAAGGCCACTAACAGTAGTCAGCTGATCAAAAACACTACTCGAGATCGGTAGTTTGAATTGCGACAATGTGGGAATCCAACTATCCCAAAAAATACAAATCTTCTCTTCATTACCTACCCTCCGTCTTGCTTCCTTTAAAACCAGATCCTTGGAACTCAAGATACTCCTTCACGCATAACTAGGCTGAAAACCAATCGGAGCATTCACGATGGAACACCTCAGATAATAGAGACCCTTGAAAAATCGTTTCAACAAGGAGCCATCAGCTTGCAACAGACGCCAAAATTGCTTTCCTAAAAAGTTAGTTGATATAAAAATCAACTTTTAATGTAGCTTTATTTAAACGTTGCTACAACAATCTCAACAAAAATATTTTATTTAAATTTTACGTAATACTTAAAAGAAGTTGATGAAAAATATTATTTATAAAATTAATATTAATTATTTAAATATTTAAATAAAGTGAAATTTATTAAATCAAAATAATTACTGACAAATATTGTATTAATATTTTAATAATTATTGAATTATTTGGTTCCTATCTCAGACTTTGTTTCTCTTTTTATTGTTACAAAAGAAAATTTCGAGACTTTCAATAAAAATAATATTATGTAATGTAACATTTAAAATAAGAGAAATGCTAACGAATACCCCTAAATATTGGTTAAGAGATTAAAATGATAAGTTTAACATTATTTAATATTCGCTCCGATTTCAAATATAAGTAATTTTAAAAAAATAAAATTATGGTCTTAAATATAAACAAAAATCACCTATATTTATTATATTTAATGTCTTTATTCTAAATATATCCCTACTTTTTTTCATATTTTTATGTTTTGAATTTCTAAAACAAAAAGTAGGAGTAAAATTAAAAAGAGTATGAGATTTAAATGCATTCAAATTATTTTCCTAAAGAACGAATTTTTTTTTTAATATTTAAATTTGTTTATATATGAGATCGGAGAGAATATATTAAAAAGATATGTTTTTCATAAACATATATGCATTGAATGCATTGGAAAAAAAAATTAACTTTGTTAAAGAATATTGTGTGAATTAAATGAACCGAACATAATATATATTCCTTATTTTGAATTCTTAACTAACTAGTGCCCTGAGTGCACTAGTTAGCATGACCTTCAAAATAAAAGTTAGATATATTTTGAGTCATCGTTTAAAGGGTATAATTATTACTTTTAAGGTTCTGTTTGGCAAGACCGTTTTTTATCATATAATTTATAACTTATAATTTATAAGTTCTTATGACAATAAAAGACATGTTTGATAATAATTTTTTCATCACGAACTTATAATTTATTTTATTAGCTTATAACTTATTTTCAGACGCTATTTTAAATAACATTTTAGTTTATATGTTATTGCCTATTATATTTTCTTCCACTTTTGTCCTATTAACTGAATTAAAATCTACTACCATCCTTTATAATTTATTTAAATTTAAATAAAATAATTATATATTAAAATTCTTTTTTGTCATTTTAATATATCAATAAATTAAACTGTTAATTTTATCAAACACTTCAATTAACTTATCAACTATAAGTCATCAGTTATCAATTATAAAACAAACTATAAACTATAAACTAACTTATTAGTCAACTACCGTTATTTTTATCAAATAAAATCTAAACATACTATGAAGTATAAAAAAGAAAAACCCATTCATGTCTTGATAATTTGAAAATTTGAATATGGAATGGAAAAGATATTGCTGGAGATATAGAAACAGCCATAAGACCCACAGTTGAATTTATTGGTAGATCAAACTTCGAAATAGTGTGTATTTTGCGTTGAAAATTTATAAATTATTATCAATTTAATATTATATGTTGTGATCTTATTGTATCTCCATATCAGAGCAGGTTGACTTTTGAAACTTGAGAAAGTCATATCATATGGCCCACTTCCAACGCCGACATCACTTCTTTGTTTCTCATTACTTCCTATACTTTCCACCATATAATTATTTGTTTACATTTCTTTTATTTAATATTTTTGATAGGTTGGATTTTTTTAAAATTAAATACGTGAATTCCATCAAATTAATGACCGAAGAAAGGAGAAGGTTGTCAAAGGCATGTAGTCCGCTTAAGATGTTGACAATAACATGGTGAATGTGGCAAAACAAGATTCCGATAAAGGATAATTTGGTTAAAAGAGAAATAGCAAATTAATCACAAAACCGTGCTCGTAAGTGACAAGATTGTCTCTCACTTATTTTTTGAATGTCCAAAATCGAGTGTGGTTTGAGGTGAGATCCTAAGATGGTTTAATGTGTCGACGACATTATATAACTCAAGTTGGGAAATTATAATCAATTTGGTGACCTAATAGCCCTTGGAAAAGGAAAAAATGGCGCGCTCAAAGTGGTTTGGTTCGCGTGCATCTGGATTGTGTGGAAAAACCGGAATGATAAGATCTTTAGGAATCAGGAGTTGTATACAGGAAGGTTGAGCGATAAAATTAAAATTCTGGCATGGACTTGGTTATATAATAAATTAACAGGGTTTAGCTACCCTATGAATCTTTGGATGCTAAAGCCTCATGAGTGTCTCATTTGAGTTTGAGATGTGGTCCTAGTTTTATGGATTTTTTTATAATTTTGTTGATCAGTCGATTCGCAGGGGTACTGCTTTCAGGCGTTTCTGTATGGTGGTTCTGTCTTGTGAGATTGCTTAGGTCGATTTGCGGGCAATGGAAGATTTAAATACATGTGTTTTTGCCTTGTCGAAATGCTTTGGAGCAGCTTTGTCCCTATTGGTTCCGGTGTTGGTTTTGCATGCTGTGTTAGATCAGGATTGAGTGCTTTTATTATTTCCAGAAGTGAGGTGATTGTTTTGTGATGGCATCTGAAATTGTTGTGGGCTCTCAGATGTTCGAGTGAATGTAGTTTGAGATTTAGCGCATCAATAGTTTATAATGGATGGGTCTTGGAAGTAATTTGGCATGGATAACTTGATCGTCGAATTTGTGGCGAAGCTGCTATCTAGTGGTGTTTATGGTTCTGTCTGTTTTGACAGCTCCAATGGTTCCAAGTTTCAGGATTGATTTATGTGTATTTTTGTGTCTTGTAGCTTCCTGTTATTTGTGGCATTTGTTCTGCTCTGGTAAGTTTTGTATCAGGTTGAGCTGTAGACTGGATCTTTAAATTCTTTAGACTTTGTATTCCTTTAGTACTGTTTGTGATATTTATTAATGATATTTCTTTTAGTCCAGTTAAAAACAATGATTGAAATTAAATTCCTATTTCTTGGTGTTTTTTAAAAGTATTTCTCCACTTAAAATACAAATTAGTTAGAGAAAATATGTATTGGATTTTTTTATGCCATATTTTTCAGATATCTGATATAAAATCGTAATTTTTTGAAAAATAATTATAATTTTATATCAGTTTTTTCAAAATATTCTATAAACTACAAACACTATAAGATTTATCAAAATTTTGGTAACATTAACTTCGAATTTTATCGGCTCATGAGATATGAACTATCGGATTTTTTTAAAATTCATAAAATTATAAAATATTCTGAATTTATAAAAAAGAAATCTGATAGTATTAAATTTATTTTTTATTGACCTGTCGGATAGTAACTATTGTATATTTTAATAATCCGGAAACTATCATAAATTTATTGGATATTTCAAATGTCAGGTAAAATTCCATAACAAATAAGAATTTTCCAGCACCTTGTTAAACAAAAAACGAGAGATATTTTTATCAAAATAAAAAATTGGAGGGTGTTAGACTTAAAAAAAGAGTGTTAGGATAACTCACTTAAAGCCCTTACTATGAAAATTGTGTCAAATACAGACCAATATGAGTTTCTTGGTACCAGGCCCAATAAAGATTTTAATATAATTGTTAATTGTTTTTGTAAGTAATTTGAAATTTCTTTTGTTATAAAAAACAGATTAAGAAAATTTGATAAATGAGATAGAATAACAATTTTAACAAATTATTCTTGTTGGTTATTGTTGCATTCAAATTATCATTAGTGCAAGGTTAAAGAAATAGTGAATTAGACGTATTAATTAAAAAATACAATTAAAAAATTAATATTAAAGTTGCATTAGAAATTAGAAATGATATTTATTTTGTAACAATGAATTAATTAATTATAAATGTAACACGGAAATAAGGTATTTATGATAGCATTTTTTTTAATAAAAATATTCAAGTTATTTAGTTTAGATTTTTTTATTTCCCGGTGAGACTTTTGTTTTATTTTATTTATAAAAGGCCAAATATATTAGAAATAGAAAATGTGTTCAAAAAGGGGAACAAGTTAATCAGGAAGTCATGAGAATCTAAAGAACGGTATTCTTAACTTATTCTTTACAAAATCATTTCGAATTCCTAAAGGAATGAAATCAAAAAAATTAATCATACTGGTGTCGAACGCTAAATTCGCCAAAAGATCGTCAGTAGTATTACCCTCTCTATAAATCTGAGTGATAACTAAGTTAGTGAATTTACTGGGGATGAATACAGACCAACCAACGGTTCATAAACAACCATGGAACGAAGAACCTAATATCTATTTTTAGTTTTATTTACTAAGGTTGATTTACCTTTTAAATGAGTGACTTGAAAATCTAATTGAATGTATATATGCACAAAAAAAGTTTACATTGTGAATATATAAAAATGATTCTATTTCAAAACAAATCTCTTTTTAATGAATCCTATATATTTTATTTAGTTTATTACAAAATAAAAATTCTATTAAAATATTTTTAAATAATAATGTAAAATAAAATATAAAATACTGAAATAGAATAGAAAAGATAAAAATTAATGCAGGAAGGTGAGATAAGTGAAGTTTGAGTTGTAACATAATATTGTTTGGTTTGATTTAGTTCAGTTTGCAAAATACAAACCGCAAATCGAACCGAACCGTGAGGTTTTCTTAAAAAAATGGCTCAAACACATCTGAATCAAATGCGATTTTTTACAGTTTCGGTTTAGTTTGGTTCACTTTGCGGTTTTCTATTTGATTGGTTTGGTTTTGAACACCCCTAGGGGGAGTCTTTCTATAATAATACCCAACCTCTAAGGAAGTTCATCCAGGTGTCGATTAGCATGCGTCGTTTTGGTTTTTCCAAAGTGTGATGCGAATGTGAACATTAAATGCAATCCCATCATTGAAATTTTTTACCGTTTTTCTTTGACGTGTAACCTGAAAAGATATGGGGTAATGTGACACAGCTTTTTGTGTACTTTAGCACACTTAAGTGTAGTTTTCTTCTCCAAGTGAAGTCTAACCGTCAATTTGCTCTTATTAACTATGCCATAAAAGACATTAGACAACACTTTTTTTGACATTAGACAGCGCTTTAAAACATTGTATAAACCTGCGATGCTAAAGGTTTAGACAACGCTTTGGTTAATGTCAAAAACGTTGTCTAAAGGTGCTTTATACAATGTTTTTATTGTCAAAAGCGCTTTCTAAACCCCACCTTAGACAACGTTTTTTTTTGCCTTTTTTAGTATACCTTAGACAACGCTTTTGACATTTTTATGATATACCTTAGACAACGCTTTTAGTAAAAGCGCTTTCTAAACCCCACCTTAGACAACACTTTTAGTGAAAGCGCTTTCTAAACCCCCACCTTAGACAACACATTTAGTGTAAAGCGCTGTCTAAGGTATACGGAATTTTTAAAATAATTTACTTTAAAAAACGCTGTCTGGATTTTACAATTTATAGGCACCTGTTTTAAACCACATTTTTCACCAGGTTTTCAACCAGAATTTGTACCTGTTTTTCAACCACATTTTGCAGAAAAATATCACCAAATTTGCCTATTTAAATGTACCAATTTAGGCCCTGATTTATATATACAAAACAATCAGATTTTCAAACCAATATATACGAAACAATTTATACAAACATACCAATTTATATATACAAAACAATTTATACAAATCATTTCATCCAACATACATTTTGCTTCAAATTAAATCTACATATTACTTATACTTTGCACATGATATACCCTGAAACAATTTATCTCCTACTTTGCGCATATAACCTGAAACAACACAAAAAGATTGTAATTCAATTAAAACAAGACATAAATAATATGTCTATAGTTACAAAGTTACACATATTCAAAATTCTCATCAATTAAAGTAAGAGTACAATATACCTTATAAAATTCCGAGCTCCATAATGAATTGACACCAATCCTCTTTAATTTCTTCCAAATGATCTCTTGATTAATATGCACACTTGAATTGATCAAAATACTACATAATAATATAACATAGTTTGATTTAGTTTCAACTATTTAATTATATGAGAAATATGTGTTAAATATTAAAATAACTCATAAGTTAGAAATACATACATCAGATGAAATCTTTAATCAATCCAAAAAAAGAGTTTCTCCCATAAACCTCAACATGAAATATCCGCAATCTATACCATTACGTTGCCGAGGACACTACACATGAAAATAAAATATGGATAAATCCTAAGTTTTATCAAGTATTGTCACTAATATAATAAAAAATGTGATAATTAATATACTGCCACTTTTATCTATGTAATGTTGTTGGCTCTCCTCTTTGATACTTGGATATCTCGTTGGTCTAAAAAAACTTGTATAATGCTAATAAAATATAAATGAATATTTAGAACAATTCACGTAAATAAATAAATAAATATACACATGAATATTTAGAACAATCTCACTTACGTGTCAATCATATTCTTCATATCCGGGTATGCTGTCCAATCATTTCCTAACGAGTCCAGATAATAAACAAATTCTCTGATAGGATTAATTGCGACCAACAACCAATGTCCACTGTAAGATTAAATAAATGTTAGATGGAAACTTTCTACACGCGTCAAAATACCAAAAAAAATTATAATAGATGAATTTAGAATGAAAATCTAATCCGGTATTCAACGGTAAAAAAAACAACTTTTTTGTATCTTTGTTGGCCATAAAGAGGTTGCGTACATACACCATGACATCATCTAGTTTACTTAAGATTAAAGTTAAGTTGACAGACGCGGGGCTTAAGAATGCAAATCTTTGGTACAATCCACTTGGGCGCATCACTTTGTCATACAAAAACCTTAAATAAAAACAGCATTAACATTAGACTATTCATTTGAAACATAAAGTAAATTAGTTGTTCAATTAATATAACAAAGTAGATCGGATATACCTCACGTATGTATTGACAACACTGACGCCTAATTCTTCATGATGAAAAACTTGCACAAATTTATCATTATCAATTGATTGTTCATATTCAAAGCCAAAAATACCTTCCTCCATATGTATAAGACGAATACCTCTGTTCGGAATATCTGTCAATTCTAGAAACGTCTGAAGGCATGACCTATACTTGGAGGTAGGTTTATTTCTAGCCGCGGTCTTCTTAGCACCAACCATTTTCTGTATGAAGCTACATATCATATAATTAGTTAGATGAAGTATAATATCACAAATTTAACATTTTCCATGCATAAATATCATATAATTGTGATGTACCTCTTTCTTTGAAACAACAGACTCGGTATGCCGCGAAATCCCCTTATCTTTTGCTTTGGATCTTGTTGGTGTATAATTAACATTACCATGTAAAAAATGTACGTAAAAACTTTGAATCTACAGATTAAGGTTAACAAATTTTCATAATGGTTTTAAGCATACCTCATATCCTACGCTAATGAGGCTTGTTGGCCATGCAACAAACGAACCTATTGCTTCTTCCACCGTTGTTGCACCCGAAACATCGTCAGGATATGGTAATAATGCATTCGGCTTTACAACAATTTAAACTGATATTTTCAAACATCCAGTAGGGAGCGGGTTAGTGTGAAGTGATTGATCCACAATGTTATACACTTTTCCCTTGCCAACCATCCGATAAGTTGGTGACGATAAGTAGAGCTGACAAAAGGAAATGCCCTAAAACCAATAATAAATATGACATTGTTAATGTGTATATATGTCAATTAAATAACTTAAGCTAATAATTTAATTTCATAAAAATATATATATAATTACCTCTGGAATATTCGGTTGAAAGTTACAGTTGATATTGTCTTTGTCTGAAGCATCTTTAAAACATGCTGAAGCGTTATCTTTTTTTTTTTCTTCTTAATTCACGAACTTCAGCTTGTAGTGCTTCCAATATTTGTTGAAGTTCTTTATTACTAGGAGCCTTTCCTTTTTTAATGTTCAAGGCGGTCGGAGTGATCCCAAATCCCTTACCCCTCATCCGACCCGAATACTCACGGACATCTAATGCCCAATTAAGTATGCTCCTAGTATCATCTGGAGATAAAGACTGAGATAGCGCCTCCTGAAAATCAGATGAATATCGAATATTTGTCAAATATTTGTTAATAAAGTTTTGATTTAATTAAAGAAATAATGTTGTACTTACACATTTCTCATATACTTGTAGAACATCTTCTTTAGCAACTCCAAACTTGCCCACACGGACTTCCTTCCACAAAACATGTACAAGAAGAGATGTTTCAGAACTATTCTCCTTTTGTAACTACACATTAAGCCAAATAATATGATAAAATATGACTCATGATGAACAAGTATATTATTGAAATTTATAGATACTTACCATAGATTGTTCTAAGCATCCTTATCCGACACGTCATTTTCTGTATGGATATGCGGGACTTGATGCTCTTTCCCGATTTGTTTCACTTATACTTTTAAATTCTGGGGTCATTCGTTTGGATTTAAACATGTCCCATTCTTGTTGTGAAATCAAACTTCCATATTTAGCTATACATCAACAAAATTACCATTTGTATCCCTAAGAAACTTGGATGATAAAAATGTTCTAAACCCTCTTAGTTGCTTTCCGGCCAATTTGAGACAAAAAGCTCTTCTATCATCTTCGATGTTGAAACACCTCTAAGAAAAACATATACATTGTGCATTAGTGCAAATAATTTAAAAGACATAATTCGGTCGCATAATTAAAGACATAATTATTATACCTTTATCTTAGTCCAAATTTTTTCTTTGGCTTCTTTCAACTGTTTATTTCTCCAATCATCACAAGTAATTAGAATCTCATTCCTTACAAGTGCACCAATGGAACTAGTCAAGGTATAACCGTTAGGTTCAATAAGTTGGCCTTGTGGGCTCCAATGCACATCTAAAATGATGCCTCGATCTTAGCACGAATCACTTTCTTCATCATAGTTATACCTCTTTTAATGTCCTCTTCCATAGATACCTTTTTATTACCTCCTTCATGCATAAAATCATCATCATGTGGATGATCCTTGTTAATAGCCATATCTAACATGTAATAAAGAAACCAATGATATCAAATATAAATTATAATGAAAGTAATTGTCTAAGCTATAAATTATGATACCAAATAACATTTATTGAAAATGAAAAATAAAGAAACCAAGGATATCAAATATAAATTATAATGAAAGTAATTGTCTAAGCTATAAATTATGATACCAAATAACATTTATTGAAAATGAAAAATAAAGAAACCAAGGATATCAAATATAAATTATGAAAAATAAAGAAAAGCATATAAATTTATTGAAAATGACATAATATATAACATTTTATTATATTACCTCTTTCACTAACATCTCTTTCTTTTCTTGGTTGGAATATGAATTACTTGTTTCTTAGCAATGCAGACGGATGAATTGATCCAAATTCCCTCGTTATGATCATTTCTGATATATGACTCATCCGCTATAATATCCTCATCTTGATCATTTCTATTCAACTCATTCCGTCTAATGCACGATTCATTCTCAACATCAATATCACATTGTTTTACACCGCCATCATCAACCACTTTGTTAGATAAAAGCACTATTGACCATTTCGTACTCGTTGGGACATTGACATAGAACACTTGTTTAGCTTGAGATGCTAGAATAAAAGGGTCATCTTTGTACCCCACCCTATTAAGATCCACTTGCAAAAATCCAGACTTATTCATTCATATGCCACTACTATTTACCCACTTGCAACAAAAGATAGGAATTTGAAACTTCTCGTAATCAAACACCCAAATGTGCTCAATAACTCCAAAATATGACAAATTTGCATATTTGGGGTTTAAGTCCTTCATACTTGATATATGAATTGCTTCAGCTAGCACGATGACACCACTATTTTGCATAATACTTCTATCATCTTGTTCTTTGGTATAACATGTGTATCCATTAATTGCATATGCGCTATGAGAAAACACATGTAAACTTGGACCATATGCCAAACATCTCAACCTTTCTATTACTGAAGCAGGATCTGAAGAGCGCTTTGAATAAATATGATGCTTTAACCATTGTATAAAACTTGATTGTGCTCTCGTACTATCCAATTTTCATTTCTGTTCTGATTTAACCTTCGGAGTAGATCCTTGTGCATTTCAACATATGGTTCAACCTCATTATTATTATGTAGAACATACAAATGCACTTGATCCCGTTCATCCCTTGATAGTGTCACAATTTTATTTCCAATTAATTTTTTACCTTCCTTTTGTCTCTCGAAAATATGAGCTTTGGGGAGTACAATCGATTGAACGTTGGACAAATATTAAGTACAAAACTCAATCGCTTCTTCAATAATGTATCGTTCAACAATACAACCCTCTGGGCGACTTCAGTTTTTCCCGTACCCTTTTAATATTTTCATATGCTGTTCAGCAGGGTACATCCATCTTATATAAGCTGGTCCACACAATTGCGTCTCTTTCACAAGATGAACAACTAAATGTACCATTATGTCAAAAAAAGAGGGAGGAAAATACATTTCAAGCTCACACAAGGTAATAACTATCTCTTTTTGTAGTGTTGGTAAGATCTCGAGATTGATCACCTTAATACAAATTGACCTAAAGATAAAACACAATTTAGTTATGGTGCTTCTTACTTTTTCTGGAAAAATAGAATGTATACCTATTGGTAGAAAATATTCCATTATAACATGGAAATCATGTGTCTTTAAACTCTTCAACTTGAGGTCTTTCATAGACAAGTATCTTCTAATATCTGAAGAGTATCCTTCTGGAACTTTAACTTCACTCAAAAACTTACACAATATTTTTCTCTCCTTTCTGGATAGAGTAAAAGCAGCAGGTGGTAGATATGTCAGTCTTCCTTTCTTCACAGGTTCTAATTCAATTCTTATTCCCATTTTTAACATGTCCTCCCTTGCTTTAATGCCATCCTTAGACTTTCTTTTTATATTGAGTAACTACCAATAACACTTTCAAATACATTTTTTTTTCAATATACATAACATCGAGAAAATGTCTCACGTGCAAAGGCTTCCAATATGGAAATTCAAAACATATCAACCTCTTCTTCCACCCACCTTTGATAATATTATGTGCAAAAGGCTTGCCAAACTCAGTACGCACATCTTTCACCTTTTCAAAAACTTGGTTACCTGGCAATGCGGGTGGAGCTTTACAATGTCCGGTGTCTCCATTGAATGCTTTTCTCCACCCACGGTAGTGATGTTTAGAATGTAAGAATCTACGATGACTGACAAACACATTCTTCTGACAAAGTTCCAATCGCATCGTATTGGTTCCATGTTCACAAACAGGACACGCACGTTTGTGAAGTCAAGCTTCTCTATGGTCAACACTTGTTTTGATGAAGACACATCTCTTATCTACAATGTAATAAAGAAGGCAAAAATGATATTCAAGTTTAATGCATCATGATTCAAAGACTTATTTCTTCAAGAAGAAGCTTCATGAAGGTATATTAGCAATTATACACAAATATTAAAATCTTAGATGCTCAATTAAATATGTCATGGCATAATCATCTTTTAAACTTCAGCATCATTTAAAATTGCATTTTTCAAAGTTAAACATATGTAAATCGATTTTCTCTTTCTTGCAATCGATTTGCATCTATTTGTTTTAAGTTTTTTTGGAAATTTTAACTTGGTGCAATCGATTTGCACCTTCATGCAATCGATTGCATGTTTCAAAATTTTGAAAAATTGGGCAACGTATGCATGTGCAATCGATTTGCATTATAGTGCAATCGATTGCAGTCTGTACAATTTTGAAAAATCAGTATTTTTCATAACACCTCTTTATGTAACCTTTCATGAAACCTTTTCATAATGCATTGACATTTGTTCATGAATTTTTACTGTTAATTACACTGTTTCATAAGGGTGTTATGTGCATATAAAATCCAAAAATTTTCAAATCATTTATCACCTCTTTCAAAAATAATTTTCATAAAATATTCAAAAAACTCTTGAACTTTTGACAAAAAATTTTCTACATTTTTCATATCACATAATTGAAAAATTCTTGAGCTATCTAATATTTTATGATTGTGAATAATTGTTAAAGAAAGAGAAGATCAATTTATATTGATATCAATCATTGTATTACTCACTTAAACAAATTATAGAAATTGTTTTCTATTTGTGACTTATGTTCCAAGGATTGTTTGGACATAAGGGTTAGTGTGGCAAGAATATTGTTCTTGCACACTTGATTATTTAGTTTGTTAGAAAGTTGGCCTCACCATTGAAGGTGTGATAGGTTGTACTGTTCTATAAAAACTAGTGGAAATCTCTTTCATATTGAAAGGGGACTGGATGTACCTTCGGATTGTGAAGGGAACCAGGATAAACCTCTGTGTCATTTTTACTTTCCTGCTTTACCGTTTTCATTACATAAACCGTAAAAAGCGAAATCCATCCATTAAAGAAAAAGGATCGAAAAATTTCTAAGAACCTAATTCACCCCCCCTCTTAGGCGCACTCATATACTTACAATGTTGACCTTTAACTCTATACCCAGATAGATTCCCGTATGCTGGAAAATCATTAATTATGCCAAACAACATCGCCCTCAAATTGAAACTTTCTTTCCTATCTCCATCATAAACCTCCACATCGTTCTCCCACAAAATCTTTAAATCTTCGATCAAAGGTGTCAAGTATACGTCTATGTCATTCCCTGGTTGTTTAGGCCCAAAGATTAACATAGATAATATCATGTACTTACGCTTCATACATAGCCATGAAGGTAGGTTATAAATCATAAGAATTACATGCCATGTGGTATGTGAGATACTTTGAAGACCATGCGAGTTCATTCCATCAGTAGATAATTCCAAGCGAAGGTTTCTTACTTCTTCTCCAAAGTCAGGATAATCATTATCAATTTTCGACCACTGTGGTGAATCAGCCGGATGTCAATACTTTCCATCAATAATTATTTCATCTATATGCCAAGTCAGGTGTCTTGCATCGGTTTCACTTCGAAACCTACACCTAAATCTCAGAATTATAGGAAAATACCATAAGACTTTTGTTGGAGACAATTTTTTCTTATATAGAGACCAACCACATTTAGGGCACTCAGTTAACGATGCATATTCGTTTCGAAACAAAACGCAATCGTTTGGACAAACATATATCTTATCATAGCTCATGCCAATAGAGCACAACATTTTTTTTGCCTCATAGGTTCGATTAGGAAGAACATTATCCTCCGGTAGCATTTCTCTTATAAGGGCCAACAACCCTGTGAAACTTTTATCCGACCATCCATTGTCCGCCTTTAAGTTGTACAACTTTAATACCACAGACAGTCTTGTGAATTTAGTACAACCTTTATACAACGGTTTCTCGACATCACTTACAAACCTCTCAAACATTTCGGGACAATCATGACGATCTTCTTCAAGTGCTTCTGCAATCTCTTCGACTTAATCACAATCGTACATTTCCGTGTCTTTGTCGTCTGAAGCATAAGTCGTATTACTTTTCCCACTCGGTTCAACATTCTCGTTAATTTTCTCACCATGAAATATCCAACACTTATAAATTCGATCAATTTCATGCCTCAGTAAATAAGATTTCAATCCATTTGCGTTAACCTTACTAATATAACAACAACCCAAGCAAGAATATTTCATTCAACTGAGGTCTTTAACATGTTGAACAACAAACTTAACGAATTTCACAACCCCATTCTCGTACTCTTTGGTTAATCGATCGACAAACATCCATTTTTTATCCATGGTTTTCCTACCAATTATTAAGGTAAACAAAATAAAATACCATATTGCTAACTACAACAATTATAATGCTAACTACAACGATTAACCATCAAGTTCTACAACAATTATAATACTCTCATATAAGTTACTAGACCAAAATCGAATTCCAACAAAGAAATATGATATCATTAAGTGCCCAAATATCAACTCAAATATATATATATATATATATATATATATATATATATATATATATATATATATATATATATATATATATATATATATATATATATATATATATATATATATATATATATATATATATATATATATATATATATATAAATGATTTTCAAATCATTTCACAATCTTATTGACCCATAATCCTACATACTATGGTTTAACGACATTTAACAAACAACTAAAGCAACATGTTATTACTATATACCTATACTCCAACATTAAGAAAGCCAACATCTTATAGACCCATAACACATTTTTGCACACCAGATGCTACAATGTACACACCAATATTAAGAAAACCAAACTTTGAAAACTAATCTTTGAAAACCAATATCTTATTGACCCATAACACATTTGTACTCACCAAATGCTACAAGTTTTGAAACTAACATCACAAAGATTAAAAAAACCAACATCTTAGCTGAAAAATGGAAACCTAAATGAAAACTAGCTAAAACAGTGCTTGCCCTAACAGAAAAAGAAGAAACTTACAGAAACAGAGACGGTGTACGGTGGAGGAAGGAGTACAACGACAAACTGTAAACGAGGCGATGGAGCACGATGGACGACGGTGGCGATAGCAGCTTCGTTAGGTTGTTCGTAAGTCGCAGTCGCAGAGAGGGAAAGAAAAGATATGAAAATAGAATACTGACTAAGATAGCCCGTAGACAACGCTTTTGAGTTTATTATTTTTTTTAATTATAAGACCTTAGACAGCGCTTTTGAGAAAAGCGTTGTCTAAGATATTCATTTAAAATCGCTTTCAGAAAGCGCTGACTAATGTCTACCTTAGACATCGCTTTTGGAAAAACGATGTCTAAGGTAGGACTTTTAACATCGCTTTTACTATTTTTCGTGAACAGTTTCCGAGTTTTATTTTATTTTTAACTTATAGCAGCACTTTTGTAATAAAACGCTATCTAAGGTGCGCTATTAAAATTCATTTTTGGCATAGTGATTTTCTAATTTTGATTTGATTTGTTCGATTGTCGTTGCATATATTAAGATGGAGAGAGACCACGGAGAAACTTTTTAGCCATCTTGTAGGATGAGTTTCCCTTCTCTCTTGCAGTTTTTCCCTTTTTAACTGGGAGCACTTGCTTTCTTCTGTAACTATTATCACATGTTCATAATCTTAAGCATTAAGAATTTAATTTTTCAGCTTCTTTCCTTGTTGAAGTGCCTTCGCCCTCCTACTTCAAGGTACCTTCATTTATCTTCAATTTTTATTCAAGTTTTTATCGCATTTTCATTATAATGAGTAGTAACAGTATTATCATCGAGAATGACTCGAAAGGTAGTGTTTCTTCATCTTTAAAAAGGAAAATGGAGTCTTAATCGCATTCCTTCCTCGATATTAGTGGATATTTGAAATCTGGAGTCATCATTTTGAGTGATGATTCAAAGATGGAAGAGACATTTGGAGAATCTATATCAAACAAAGCTCTCTTCGTGACTACTTCAAAATCTTTGGGTGATCCTCATAGGGCATACATATTGGCTTGTAGGGTTATTCCATTAATAAAATCTACCAATGCAAATAGGTACCATTGGGCGGCCTCCAAAATAATTGGGACTCATTCTGTTCTGAATACCATTGAAGTCGTAACCCAGGTCAACATAATAGTTAGCAATACCCCGAATTGGACAATTATATTAGTAGGCTGGTAAGAGAGGGTGTGTAGCTCTTTTGAGGGTTGCTCAGTTCCCTAGTTTGAATGTCTCTTAACTAGGATGGGAATAAGTCTTCCCTTCTCAGACTTTGAGGTGGTCATGATAAAAAATATCAAATTTACCCCTCACAACTTCATCTTTGAGTTTGGATCTTCATGGCAGTGTTCCAGCTTTATGTCGGGTACAAGTCTTGGAAACCTTCATTGCGGTTGTTCTTTAACCTTTTCTTCATAGCTCGTACTTTGTTAGACGATGCTCTGGATAAATGATTGATCTCCCTTCGTCCTAAAGTACCTTAGTTCAAATATTTCGCCTTCAACTGGGGTGATTTCCTAGAATGTTTTGTATTAGTGAAACCAATCACTTATGGGGTGCATATGGCCTTCTTGTAAAGGTGGCTTTCGGAAGTAATGGTCCATAATTCATTTTTATCGTCCCATACCTTCTAATAAATCTATTCTAACTTCTCTATATCCCGAAGAAGTGAAAATGAAAGAGGATTCACATGCTTGGTATTAAGGGCTCAGATATAAAGAAGAGTTTGGTCTCAGTGAATTACTTTCTTTTTAGCAAAAGAAAATACAGATAGATACTCATGCAATAAGTAGTGTGTCTGAACATTCCGAGAGGGAAACACTTTTTTGTGAGGATGGGGATCTAGGCACATTATTTTTATTTAACCATGCAACTTGTGCTTTCGTAAATAACATGAATCAGTTGAATCATTTGCGGAAAGTTGTGGTGCTCGCGAATTATCAGAGCCTTGCTACTAGATTTTCCGTTTCGGTGCCAACATTATCTATCGTTACTTCATTTTCTGTTCCGAAGGCTCAGATTCCTGTTGTGGTTATTTCCCTGGAGGTAGTTGAAACTATTATCCTTGTTCTGACTCCTAAAATGGGTCAACCATCTACTCTCACATCTGATTTATCTATTCAGAGACTCCCACCTTCTATTTCCCCTGTCAAGAGGGGTTAGTCTGATAGTTCGTCCATTTTTATTGAATGAGGTTCTCCCTAACGACTCACTTGGTGGAGGGTAGTGATCAAGATGCTATAACTATTTGTTTCGGTATCCTGCTATTCTACCTTTCCGAGTACCTAACACCCCATAGGAGTTTGATGGTGTCATGGCTGCTGACGACCTGAATTTTGTCAGAGGTTTATCTACGGCTAACAAGCAGAGCCTTTTTGTATATGTGTCTCGTACTTTGTTCAAGGTCGGTTCCATTATTTCTATTGTAGCTCCTGACCAAGACAACATTTTGGGCTGTATAGAGCTTTTAAGGGAACAAGATGAACTGAGGGCGAGTTGCAAAGTCCTTGAGAGGAAAAATTCCAATCCCGAGAAGGAATTGGCTGAGCTTTGGGCAAATGCTAATGGCCTTAACAATTTGAGGGAACATGCATATCGATATGGAAGACTGTCCATTTTGGATGCTCTGATAGAGAGGTTGAATGCCTCCCTTGCCGAGGGGAAGAATCATTGTAAGAATGTTTCTAAAGATGTGGTTGAAGTGTGTTAGGCATTCAAAACGGATTGAAAAGCTCTTAAGTAGAAAAAGGATGATCAAGCTAATGCTTTGAAGGATCTCGAGGAGGAGGTGGCTGCTTCTTAGCAATAATCTAGGGACTCTCTACAACGGGAAGTAGAGGACGCATGCAGGGCCTGAGATGAAAAATTGGAGCAGACTCAATCGTTTTGTCATGGCCTCGCTATTACTGCTGACCAACTACACCCTTTAGCAGATTCTTCTAAGAAGGATACATAAGGTAGTTCTGGATTTGAGGAGCTGGGTGCCGACATCTGAGCGCTCTTTTATTCCTTTTCCTTTTATTCGCTCCTATAATAGTTGATCAGACCTTTGTTCTTTAGCTTGTAAACAATAATTTTATATATGTATTTCAGTTACTACATTTGCATGCTTTTGATTTTTGGTATAATATTGCTCCTTTTTCAATCGTTGTCATTAATTATCTGGATGGGATCCAAAACGAATTAGGATATGAGGATAGCTAAGGATTGCTTTGGAATTATGTAGTTGTATTTTTTTTGTAAAAAGAAATAAATAATAGTTGCTTAAAAGGTAAATGACCTTAAGTATATTGTGGAACCGTGTATTCGCTCTGAAGCGTGGTGTGCGGAGGAAGTGTTATTGCAGTTTGAAGTGGTCATATCTGTGGAGAAAATTATTGTTGTAGTCAACGTACAAAACGTCTCCGACTGCTCTCCTGAAATCTGAAGAAACCGAGGCGTTTTGGGAAATAGATTGTTGTAGGAAGACTGAAGCATATCAGACATTATCCCTAAAATCTTAAGGTGCACAAGGCGCTATGAGGAATTAATTAATATAGTCGGAGCTCGAAGTGTATTCGATAGCACTAAGGAAATTTCACGTGTGCAAAATCCAGGATATTTTGAATGTTATATTTGAAGATAAAGCATCTTCAATAACACCTCTGTTTTACTAATAAGAAAAATTGAATATCAACATGGTACTATTACTAATAAGAAAAATTGAATATCAACATGATACTAGGGATATCCTAATCCGATTACAAATCGTCTATCGATCAAATAGACAAGGAGAAATTAAAAGAACAAACAAGAAAATTTAACCAATTCGTAGTAATTATATATAAACAAATGTTTATTCTTCTTACCGATCCACCACCAATTCCAAATACAGAATTCATATCCCAAATTACCTCATTAAAAATTTGATTTCTAGTTAACCAAATGCACCAACACACAATTATCCACGAGCTATTCTCCGATGAAGACTATATTGTGGGTCTCTAAAATAATGAATTATGTGAATAAAACTAGGTGTAGGGGTCTCTAAAATAATGAATTATGTGAATAAAACTAGGTGTAGGGTCTCTAAAGTAATGAAGAATGTTTCAGTCGTGTTTGAAAATTTTATTTTATTTTTTGAATATTTTATTTTGAATATTTCACTTATTTCCTATTTTTTGATTATTTCACTTATTTCCTATTTTAGTTATATTTTCTTTATTCCCTAGTTTTCATAGTTATTTTTCAAAACTTTACCATAGTCTAACATAGAACATAATCTCAATTATTAGTAGTTACTATTCAACTGTGTATCATGTAGTTAATTGAATCGAAAAATATTACTCTTCTTCCACTTTCATAAAAGATCACATTATTAATTTCTTTGTTTGAATAAATATAGGAAATTAAGAATTAATTATAGATAGAATTGATCAAACTGTGATTCTATAATTAGTATCACTATTCAATAACTTACTATAAATACTACATAAGTCTTTTCAACTATCCAATACAAAAACTTCTCTAGAAAAACAACAAATGAAAAAGTAAAAGAAACAAAAGGGAAATAAAAGCAAACAATTGGATCAAATATCAAATGTTAGTGTTGAGTTGAATGACTATAACACTGATGTTGTCTTTGCTTCCCTTAGCCATAGCCAATTCAGCTAAAATTGCAGCAGCTTCAGCTGCATAACCTTTAATGGTTAGATCCTGTTTTACATTATCGCTATTATTCCTCCTCATATGACCTTGGAGGCAGCTTTTAACAACTTGACAAACAAAACTGTTTGATACAACATCCCAAAGACCATCACTTGCCACCACAACAAACTCATCTGATTTTGTTCTTCCATGCACGTTTATCTCCGGTTGAGATATCACAAATGGCTTCATGCAATGGTCCCCTACATATAAATCCCGCTCGGAAAATTAGTCTCTGCCACATTTATGCAAAAAATATTGATGACATGCATTACATACCTATGGATCTAGAAGTAGCAAGAATTCCTAGAACGCGACTCCCGTTCCAATTAATCACTTTTCCACCGGCTGCTTCAATCCTCTCTCTTTCATCCGGAAGATCGGGCTGATAATCATTATTCCAACACTAAAGTTACAAGTAAGAAATAATCTATAGATACCAGACACAGACACAGACATACATTTATTCAAAAGTGTTGATGTTAGATATATGTGAATGTATAATAACTAAGTGTTCGTGTTTAGGTGCAAAATATAGAAAGAAATCATATATCTCATGAATCATGCATCATTAAATGGCTATCACCTTATGATCACGTGAAAGTGCAACTGCTACACCGCCACTACACAAAACCGCCCTTGAGTCACCACAGTTCGCCACCACTATCTCCTCTTTCCCAACCACCACCACAGCCGCCGTAGAACCCACGTTGTTCGCATCAACATCACCACTACCACCATCACCGACTCCAATTTCACGATCCATCTTCATGAAACAAGAGCACATAGCTTTACACCAATCCAATCCATGATCTCTACCTTCCTTCACTTCCTCCGCCAACAACAAGTGCAACCTATCACGACAAGCATTCGCCACCGTCATCCCACCATGTCCGTCATAAACCGCAAAGAAATCATATCCACACGGTTGCTGTTCCGCCGTCATAAAACGAGGAATCACCTTGATAGCGTCTTCCATCACCCTCCTCCGCCCAATCACCGATATAAATCCGTGTGAAGCCGTGGCCGTGTCTCCTGTAGTTGATTCCATCGTAGGGATCACCGGCGCTTTACAAGGACGCTTTCTCTTCCTTCTATAGTCTTCGTAACGCCGTTCAATTTGTTTAGATTTATTAATATTAATGTCGGCTACAACGTTATTAGTATCATCCATATTAGACAACTTCCTCGTATTACTACTGCTACATATGTTATTGTTTTTAGTACCAGAAAATGTTACATATGACATAGTGTATATAACATGTGCAAGCAAGTTTTGTTGAAATATCTAGAGTTAGTTATAGTTTTTGTTTTCTTTCTAGAGGGAGAGAACCCAATGGAATGGTTTTGAATACGTGTTTGGGATGAGATGACACTACGCATGTAAATGGTTGAGGCAGCACACGTTGAGGGATGGAAATGAAATCTGAAGCGTACATATGTCCATGAAGTTTGGATAATTCGAGGCAAACGTGGATGGCTTGGATTTGTGTTAGTAATACGTGGCATCCTATTCAGAATATCATGGGTTTGGCATGTTGGATGGACAGGGAATAATTACTATTTTATTAGAGTTCATTTTCGAGTAATTTTGATTATTTTTTATCCCACCATGAGTCCTTTAGATATCTGGTGCGTTTTAAAAAATATCATTTTTTTCGAAGAAATATCTCTGAAAAGACATTTTTTATTTAATATTATTATTTTCAGAGATACATCTCCGGAAATACTATAAAATATATCTTTTATTCGTTTTTGAGTTAGATCCCCCAAATTTATAAATAGATTGTTTTCTGAGATATATCTCATAAGAAAATAATTTATTTGTAAATTTGAGGGCGTTGGTTTCTCGATTCTTCTCGGTTGTAGGTTTATGACTCACAGGGGATCATCTTCACTTTTGTTTTTATTTACTTTATATTTGTTAATGTTTACTAACCTCTAGCCAAAATACCAAAAATGTGTTGTATTTCGTCTCTTCTTCTCTTTGTGTGTTCAGGTGTTGCAGGATTTTCAAAGACAATGCAACGATTTCACTTCAGATGTAGTTGTTTAATTATGATCCAATACAGATGAAAGTTTGACCTAATCTTGGTCAAACTATCAAGAGATTGTTTCAACTGCAAGTTATTTGTGCCAGTGATTATTTCTCAGGCGATGCGTATTCAGTGCTAAGTTGTGTTGTGTGCGGAAGTTCTCGGGTTTATCGAACAATGGTTGTTAGAAGTTTGGTCAAATTTGTCTTGATTGAGTGTTCATTAGTTCATTAGTGGTTCATTTGTGGATTTATTTTATAGAGATCGATTCAGGCATATTTGGAAAGATTCAAAAAATTAAAGATTGATGGTCATTGTTGTGGTTGCGATTTGTTCAGCGGTTTGGGGTTGGTTTCATTCATCAGGCGTGTGGAAAAGTTCAAATGTAGTTCTGGGCTAAGAATAAAAAATCATCGCTTCACCTATTATCCGATTCATAATTTTTTGTATCATTCATCACCTATTTCCATATCCCTTTTTCTCATTCATATTTCAAATTCTATGACCATTTCTGTTATCCGATTCATATGCATTTTTTCTAGTTACCATTTTTTTTTACTTCGACCATATTTCCATTATCCAATTATTTTCTATCCATACATTTCCAACTATTATCCAATTATATATCATTTCCATATTCCACCGATTTTCCATTTTTTTTATTCAATATCCATTTTTATAACCAAACTTGCATTTCGTAAAGTTTCTTAAAATCTAATTTTCAGATGATTTTTTTTTGCATGGACTTCCATCATAACCTTCCCTCCTAACATATATAAATAATCTGAAAAGTTTCATATCATTTCGAAGAGCCCCCGATTTAATTTGGTTTTTGACCGAAACTAATATAAAATAGTATATAATATATTATGAATTTTTGACCGACACTTGCAATTCAAAGCGTTTCATAAAATTTAATTATCAGATGATTTTTTGGTATGGACTTCCATCATAACCTTCCCTAGTAACATATAGAAAGGATCTAAAAATGTTTGTATCATTTCGAACAGTCCTCGATTTAATTTGATTTTTTGACCGAAACTAGTGTATTATATATTATGATTTTTTGACCGAAACATGCATTTCAAAAAGATTCATAGAATCTAATTTTCAGATGACTTTTTGCATGAACTTCCATCAAAACCTTCCCTCCTGACATATATAAATGATCTAAAAAGTTTCATATAATTTCGAACTGTCCACGATTTAAATTATTTTTGAACGAAACTAGTATAAACTAGTGTATAATATATTATGATTTTTTTGACCGAAACTTGCATTTTGAAAAGTTTCTTAGAATCAAATTTTCAGAAGATTTTTTTGCATGGACTTCTTTCATAACCTTCCCTCCTAACATATATAAATGATCTTGAAAATTTCGTATCATTTCGAACTGTCCACGATTTAATATTATATTTGACAGAGACTAGTCTAAACTAGTGTATAATATATTATGATTTATTGAACGAAACATGCATTTTGAAAAGTTTCTTAGAATCTAATTTTTAGATGATTTTTTGCATGGACTTCCATCATAACCTTCCCTCCTAACATATATAAATGATCTGAAAAGTTTCGTAGCATTTCGAACAGTCCCCAATTTAATTTGGTTTTTGGCCGAAACTAATATAAACTAGTGTATAATATATTATGATTTTTTGAACGAAACATGCATTTCGAGAAGATTCATAGAATCTAATTTTCATATGATTTTTTGCACGAACTTCAATCATAACCTTCCCTCGTAATATATATAAATGATCTGAAAAGGTTCGTATCGTTTCGAACAATCCTCGATTTAATTTGATTTTTTTTACCGAAACTAGTGTATAATATATTACGATTTTTTTGACAGAAACTTGCATTTCGAAAAATTTCTTAGAATATAATTTTCAGATGATTTTTTGCATGGACTTCCATCATAACCTTCCCTCTTAACATATATAAATGATCTGAAAAGTTTCTTTTAATTTCAAACAGTCCCCGACTTAATTTAATTTTCGACCGCGACAAGTATAAACTAGTGTATAATATATTATGAACTTTTAACCGAAACTTGAAATTCAAAGCGTTTCATAGAATTTAATTTTCAGTTGATTTTTTTGTATGGACTTCCATCATAACCTTCCCTCTTAACACATAGAAAGGATCTAAAAAGGTTTGTGTCATTTCAAACATTCCGATATTTAATTTGATTTTATGACCGAAACTAGTGTATATATATTATGATTTTTTGACCGAAAATTGCATTTCGAAAAGATTCATAGAATCTAATTTTCAGATGATTTTTTGCATGGACTTCCGTGATAACCTTCCCTCCTGACATATATAAATGATCTGAAAGTTTTGTATCATTTTGAAATGTCCACGAATTAAATTATATTTGACCGAAACTAGTATAAACTAGTGTATAATATATTATGATTTTTTGACCGAAACTTGCATTTCGTAAAGTTTCTCAGAATCTAATTTTCAGATGATTTTTTGTGGACTTCCATCATAACCTTCCCTCCTAACATATATAAATGATCGGAAAAGGTTTGTATCATTTCAAAGAGCCCCCGATTTAATTTGGGTTTTGAACGAAACTAGTATAAACTAGTGTATAATATATTATAAATGTTTGACCGACACTAACATTTCAAAGCGTTTCATAGAATTTAATTTTCAGATGATTTTTTTATATGGACTTCCATATAAACCTTCCCTCGTAACATATAGAAATGATCTAAAAAGGTTTGTATCATTTTGAACAGTCCTCGATTTAATTTGACTTTTTGACCGAAATTAGTGTATTATATATTATGATTTTTGACCGAAACTTGCATTTCGAAAAGATTCATAGAATCTAATTTTCAGATGACTTTTTGCATGAACTTCCATCATAACCTTCCCTCCTGATATATATAAATGACCTGAAAAGTTTCATATAAATTTTAACTGTCCACGATTTAAATTATTTTTTTACCGAAACTAGTATAAACTAGTGTATAATACATTATGATTTTTTGACCGAAACTTGCATTTCGAAAAGTTTCTTAGAATCAAAATTTCGGATGATTTTTTATATGGACTTCTACCATAACCTTCCCTCCTAACATATATAAATGATCTGAAGAATTTCGTATCATTTCGAACTGTCCACGATTTAATATTATATTTGACAGAAACTAGTCTAAACTAGTGTATATTATATTATAATTTATTGACCGAAACATGCATTTCAAAAAGTTTCTTAGAATCTAATTTTTAGATGATTTTTTGTATTGATTTCCATCATAACCTTCCCTCCTAACATTTATAAATGATCTGAAAAGTTTCGTAGCATTTCGAACAGTCCCCGATTTAATTTGGTTTTTGACCGAAACTAGTATAAACTAGTGTATAATATATTATGATTTTTTGACCGAAACATGCATTTCGAGAAGATTCATAGAATCTAATTTTCATATGATTTTTTGCACGAACTTCCATCATAACCTTCCCTCGTTATATATATAAATGATCTAAAAAGGTTCGTATTGTTTCGTACAATCCTCGATTTAATTTAATTTTTTTTACTGAAACTAGTGTATAATATATTATGATTTTTTTTGACTGAAACTTGCATTTCGTAAAGTTTCTTATAATATAATTTTCAGATGATATTTTGCATAGACTTCCATCATAACCTTCCCTCTTAACATATATAAATGATCTAAAAAGTTTCGTTTAATTTCAAACAGTTCCCAACTTAATTTAATTTTTGACCGAGACAAGTATAAACTAGTGTATAATATATTATGAACTTTTGATCGAAACTTGCAATTCAAAGCGTTTCATAGAATTTAATTTTCAGTTGTTTTTTTTGTGTGGACTTCCATCATAACCTTCCCTCTTAACACATAGAAAGAATCTAAAAAGGTTTGTGTCATTTCGAACAGTCCGATATTTAATTTGATTTTATGACTGATACTATTGTGTATATATATTATGATTTTTTGACCGAAACTTGCATTTCGAAAAGATTCATAGAATCTAATTTTCAGATGATTTTTTGCATGGACTTCCGTGATAACCTTCCCTCCTAACATATATAAATGATATGAAAAGTTTCGTATCATTTTGAACTGTTCACGATTTAAATTATATTTGAACGAAACTAGTATAAACTAGTGTAAAATATATTATGATTTTTTGACCGAAACTTGCATTTCGTAAAGTTTCTTAGAATCTAATTTTCAGATGATTTTTTTCCATGGACTTCCATCATAACCTTCCCTCCTAACATATTTAAATGATCTGAAAAATATCTTATCATTTCAAAGAGCCCCCGATTTAATTTTGTTTTTGATCGAAACTAGTATAAACTAGTGTATAATATATTATGAATGTTTGACCGACACTAGCAATTCAAAGCGTTTCATAGAATTTAATTTTCAGATGATTTTTTTATGGACTTCCATCATAACCTTCCCTCGTAACATATAGAAAGGATCTAAAAAGGTTTGTATCATTTCGAATTGTCCGCAATTTAATTTGATTTTTTGACCGAAACTAGTGTATTATATATTATGATTTTTTTGACAGAAACTTGCATTTCGAAAAGTTTCTCAGAATATAATTTTCAGATGATTTTTTACATGGATTATCATCATAACCTTCCCTCTTAACATATATAAATGATCTGAAAAGTTTCATTTAATTTCAAACAGTCCTCGACTTAATTTAATTTTTGACCGAGACAAGTATAAACTAGTGTATAATATATTATGAACTTTTGAGCGAAACATGCAATTCAAAGCGTTTCATAGAATTTAATTTTCAGTTGATTTTTTTGTATTGACTTCCATCATAACCTTCCCTCTTAACACATAGAAAGGATCTAAAAAGGTTTGTGTCATTTCGAACAGTCCGAGATTTAATTTGATATTATGACCGAAACTAGTGTATAGATATTATGATTTTTTGACCGAAACTTGCATTTCGAAAAGATTCATAGAATCTAATTTTCAGATGATTTTTTGCATGGACTTCCGTGATAACTTTCCCACCTGACATATATAAATGATATGAAGAGTTTCGTATCATTTTGAACTGTCCACGATTTAAATTATATTTGACCGAAACTAGTATAAACTAGTGTATAATATATTATGATTTTTTTTACCGAAACTTGCTTTTCGAAAATTTCTTAGAATCTAATTTTCAGATGATTTTTTTGCGGACTTCCATCATAACCTTCCCTACTAACATATAAAAATGATCTGAAAAGTTTCGTATCATTTTGAAGAGCCCTTGATTTAATTTTGTTTTTGACCGAAACTAGTATAAACTACTGTATAATATATTATGAATTTTTGATCGACACTTGCAATTCAAAGCGTTACATAGAATTTAATTTTCAGATGATTTTTTTGTATGGACTTCCATCATAACCTTCACTCGTAACATATATAAAGGATCTAAAAAGGTTTGTATCATTTCGAACAGTCCTTGATTTAATTTGATTTTTTGACTGAAACTAGTGTATTATATATTATGATTTTTTGACCGAAACTTGCATTTTGCAAAGATTCATAGAATATAATTTTCAGATGATTTTTTGCATGGACTTCCACCATTTCCTTCCTTCCTGACATATATAAATGATCTTAAAAGTTTCATATAATTTCGAACTGTCCACAATTTAAATTATATTTGACCGAAACTAGTATAAACTAGTATATAATATATTATGATTTTTTTACCTAAACTTGCACTTCGAAAAGTTCTTAGAATCAAATTTTCAGATGATTTTTTTGCATGGACTTCTATCAAAAACCTTCCCTCCTAACATATATAAATGATCTGAAAAATTTCGTATCAATTCGAACTTTCTACGATTTAATATTATATTTGACAGAAACTAGTCTAAACTAGTGTATTATATATTATGATTTATTGACCGAAACATGCATTTTGAAAAGTTTCTTAGAATCTAATTTGCAGATGATTTTTTGCATGGACTTCCATCATAACCTTCTCTCCTAACATATATAAATGATCTGAAAAGTTTTGTAGCATTTAGAACAGTCCCCGATTTAATTTGGCTTTTGACCGAAACTAGAATAAATTAGTGTATAATATATTATGATTTTTTGACTGAAACATGCATTTAGAGAAGATTCATAGAATCTAATTTTCATATGATTTTTTGCACGAACTTCCATCAAAACCTTCCCTCATAATATATATAAATGATCTGAAAAGGTTCGTATTGTTTCGGACAATCCTCGATTTAATTTGATTTTTTTAAACCGAAACTAGTGTATAATATATATTGATTTTTTGACCGAAACTTGCATTTCGAAAAGTTTCGTAGAATCTAATTTTCAGATGATTTTTTGCATGGACTTCCATCATAACCTTCTCTTCTAACATATAAATGATCTGAAAAGTTTCGTTTAATTTCAAACAGTCCCCGACTTAATTTAAATTTTGTCCAAGACAAGTATAAACTAGTGTATAATATATTATGAACTTTTGACCGAAACTTGCAATTCAAAGCGTTTCATAGAATTTAATTTTCAGTTAATTTTTTGTATGGGCTTCCATCATAACCTTCCCTCTTAACACATAGAAAGGATCTAAAAAGGTTTGTGTCATTTCGAACAGTCCGAGATTTAATTTGATTTTATGACTGAAACTAGTGTGTATATATTATGATTTTTTGACCGAAACTTGCATTTCGAAAAGATTCATAGAATCTAATTTTCAGATGATATTTTGCATGGATTTCCGTCATAACCTTCCCTCCTGACATATATAAATGATCTGAAAAGTTTCGTATCATTTTGAACTGTCCACGATTTAAATTATATTTGACCGAAACTAGTATAAATTAGAGTATAATATATTATGATTTTTTTGACCGAAACTTGCATTTGGAAATGTTTCTTAGAATCTAATTTTCAAATGACTTTTTTGCATGGACTTCCATCATAACCTTCCCTCCTAACATATATAAATGATCTGAAAAGTTTCTTATCATTTCGAAGAGCCCCCGATTTAATTTGGTTTTTGACCGAAACTAGTATAAACTAGTGTATAATATATTATGATTTTTTGACCGAAACATGCATTTCGAGAAGATTCATAGAATCTAATTTTCATATGATTTTTTGCACGAACTTCCATCATAACCTTCCCTCGTTATATATATAAATGATCTAAAAAGGTTCGTATTGTTTCGTACAATCCTCGATTTAATTTTATTTTTTACTGAAACTAGTGTATAATATATTATGATTTTTTTTGACTGAAACTTGCATTTCGAAAAGTTTCTTATAATATAATTTTCAGATGATGTTTTGCATAGACTTCCATCATAACCTTCCCTCTTAACATATATAAATGATCTAAAAAGTTTCGTTTAATTTCAAACAGTTCCCAACTTAATTTAATTTTTGACCGAGACAAGTATAAACTAGTGTATAATATATTATGAACTTTTGATCGAAACTTGCAATTCAAAGCGTTTCATAGAATTTAATTTTCAGTTGTTTTTTTTTGTGTGGACTTCCATCATAACCTTCCCTCTTAACACATAGAAAGAATCTAAAAAGGTTTGTGTCATTTCGAACAGTCCGATATTTAATTTGATTTTATGACTGATACTATTGTGTATATATATTATGATTTTTTGACCGAAACTTGCATTTCGAAAAGATTCATAGAATCTAATTTTCAGATGATTTTTTGCATGGACTTCCGTGATAACCTTCCCTCCTAACATATATAAATGATATGAAAAGTTTCGTATCATTTTGAACTGTTCACGATTTAAATTATATTTGAACGAAACTAGTATAAACTAGTGTAAAATATATTATGATTTTTTGACCGAAACTTGCATTTCGTAAAGTTTCTTAGAATCTAATTTTCAGATGATTTTTTTCCATGGACTTCCATCATAACCTTCCCTCCTAACATATTTAAATGATCTGAAAAATATCTTATCATTTCAAAGAGCCCCCGATTTAATTTTGTTTTTGATCGAAACTAGTATAAACTAGTGTATAATATATTATGAATGTTTGACCGACACTAGCAATTCAAAGCGTTTCATAGAATTTAATTTTCAGATGATTTTTTTATGGACTTCCATCATAACCTTCCCTCGTAACATATAGAAAGGATCTAAAAAGGTTTGTATCATTTCGAATTGTCCGCAATTTAATTTGATTTTTTGACCGAAACTAGTGTATTATATATTATGATTTTTTTGACAGAAACTTGCATTTCGAAAAGTTTCTCAGAATATAATTTTCAGATGATTTTTTACATGGATTATCATCATAACCTTCCCTCTTAACATATATAAATGATCTGAAAAGTTTCATTTAATTTCAAACAGTCCTCGACTTAATTTAATTTTTGACCGAGACAAGTATAAACTAGTGTATAATATATTATGAACTTTTGAGCGAAACATGCAATTCAAAGCGTTTCATAGAATTTAATTTTCAGTTGATTTTTTTGTATTGACTTCCATCATAACCTTCCCTCTTAACACATAGAAAGGATCTAAAAAGGTTTGTGTCATTTCGAACAGTCCGAGATTTAATTTGATATTATGACCGAAACTAGTGTATAGATATTATGATTTTTTGACCGAAACTTGCATTTCGAAAAGATTCATAGAATCTAATTTTCAGATGATTTTTTGCATGGACTTCCGTGATAACTTTCCCACCTGACATATATAAATGATCTGAAGAGTTTCGTATCATTTTGAACTGTCCACGATTTAAATTATATTTGACCGAAACTAGTATAAACTAGTGTATAATATATTATGATTTTTTTTACCGAAACTTGCTTTTCGAAAATTTCTTAGAATCTAATTTTCAGATGATTTTTTTGCGGACTTCCATCATAACCTTCCCTACTAACATATAAAAATGATCTGAAAAGTTTCGTATCATTTTGAAGAGCCCTTGATTTAATTTTGTTTTTGACCGAAACTAGTATAAACTACTGTATAATATATTATGAATTTTTGATCGACACTTGCAATTCAAAGCGTTACATAGAATTTAATTTTCAGATGATTTTTTTGTATGGACTTCCATCATAACCTTCACTCGTAACATATATAAAGGATCTAAAAAGGTTTGTATCATTTCGAACAGTCCTTGATTTAATTTGATTTTTTGACTGAAACTAGTGTATTATATATTATGATTTTTTGACCGAAACTTGCATTTTGCAAAGATTCATAGAATATAATTTTCAGATGATTTTTTGCATGGACTTCCACCATTTCCTTCCTTCCTGACATATATAAATGATCTTAAAAGTTTCATATAATTTCGAACTGTCCACAATTTAAATTATATTTGACCGAAACTAGTATAAACTAGTATATAATATATTATGATTTTTTTACCTAAACTTGCACTTCGAAAAGTTCTTAGAATCAAATTTTCAGATGATTTTTTTGCATGGACTTCTATCAAAAACCTTCCCTCCTAACATATATAAATGATCTGAAAAATTTCTTATCAATTCGAACTTTCTACGATTTAATATTATATTTGACAGAAACTAGTCTAAACTAGTGTATTATATATTATGATTTATTGACCGAAACATGCATTTTGAAAAGTTTCTTAGAATCTAATTTGCAGATGATTTTTTGCATGGACTTCCATCATAACCTTCTCTCCTAACATATATAAATGATCTGAAAAGTTTTGTAGCATTTAGAACAGTCCCCGATTTAATTTGGCTTTTGACCGAAACTAGAATAAATTAGTGTATAATATATTATGATTTTTTGACTGAAACATGCATTTAGAGAAGATTCATAGAATCTAATTTTCATATGATTTTTTGCACGAACTTCCATCAAAACCTTCCCTCATAATATATATAAATGATCTGAAAAGGTTCGTATTGTTTCGGACAATCCTCGATTTAATTTGATTTTTTTAAACCGAAACTAGTGTATAATATATATTGATTTTTTGACCGAAACTTGCATTTCGAAAAGTTTCGTAGAATCTAATTTTCAGATGATTTTTTGCATGGACTTCCATCATAACCTTCTCTTCTAACATATAAATGATCTGAAAAGTTTCGTTCAATTTCAAACAGTCCCCGACTTAATTTAAATTTTGTCCAAGACAAGTATAAACTAGTGTATAATATATTATGAACTTTTGACCGAAACTTGCAATTCAAAGCGTTTCATAGAATTTAATTTTCAGTTAATTTTTTGTATGGGCTTCCATCATAACCTTCCCTCTTAACACATAGAAAGGATCTAAAAAGGTTTGTGTCATTTCGAACAGTCCGAGATTTAATTTGATTTTATGACTGAAACTAGTGTGTATATATTATGATTTTTTGACCGAAACTTGCATTTCGAAAAGATTCATAGAATCTAATTTTCAGATGATATTTTGCATGGATTTCCGTCATAACCTTCCCTCCTGACATATATAAATGATCTGAAAAGTTTCGTATCATTTTGAACTGTCCACGATTTAAATTATATTTGACCGAAAATAGTATAAATTAGAGTATAATATATTATGATTTTTTTGACCGAAACTTGCATTTGGAAATGTTTCTTAGAATCTAATTTTCAAATGACTTTTTTGCATGGACTTCCATCATAACCTTCCCTCCTAACATATATAAATGATCTGAAAAGTTTCTTATCATTTCGAAGAGCCCCCGATTTAATTTGGTTTTTGACCGAAACTAGTATAAACTAGTGTATAATATATTATGATTTTTTGACCGAAACATGCATTTCGAGAAGATTCATAGAATCTAATTTTCATATGATTTTTTGCACGAACTTCCATCATAACCTTCCCTCGTTATATATATAAATGATCTAAAAAGGTTCGTATTGTTTCGTACAATCCTCGATTTAATTTTATTTTTTACTGAAACTAGTGTATAATATATTATGATTTTTTTTGACTGAAACTTGCATTTCGAAAAGTTTCTTATAATATAATTTTCAGATGATGTTTTGCATTGACTTCCTTCATAACCTTCCCTCTTAACATATATAAATGATCTAAAAAGTTTTGTTTAATTTCAAACAGTTCCCAACTTAATTTAATTTTTGACCGAGACAAGTATAAACTAGTGTATAATATTTTATGAACTTTTGATCGAAACATGCAATTCAAAGCATTTCATAGAATTTAATTTTCAGTTGATTTTTTTGTGTGGACTTCCATCATAACCTTCCCTCTTAACACATAGAAAGAATCTAAAAAGGTTTGTGTCATTTCAAACAGTCCGATATTTAATTTGATTTTATGATTGATACTATTGTGTATATATATTATGATTTTTTGACCGAAACTTGCATTTCGAAAAGATTCATAGAATCTAATTTTCAGATGATTTTTTGCATGGACTTCCGTGATAACCTTCCCTCCTAACATATATAAATGATATGAAAAGTTTCGTATCATTTTGAACTGTTCACGATTTAAATTATATTTGAACGAAACTAGTATAAACTAGTGAAAAATATATTATGATTTTTTGACCGAAACTTGCATTTCGTAAAGTTTCTTAGAATCTAATTTTCAGATGATTTTTTGCATGGACTTCCACCATTTCCTTCCTTCCTGACAAATATAAATGATCTTAAAAGTTTCATATAATTTCGAACTGTCCACAATTTAAATTATATTTGACCGAAACTAGTATAAACTAGTATATAATATATTATGATTTTTTGACCTAAACTTGCACTTCGAAAAGTTCTTAGAATCAAATTTTCAGATGATTTTTTTGCATGGACTTCTATCAAAAACCTTCCCTCCTAACATATATAAATGATCTGAAAAATTTCGTATAAATTCGAACTTTCTACGATTTAATATTATATTTGACAGAAACTAGTCTAAACTAGTGTATTATATATTATGATTTATTGACCGAAACATGCATTTTGAAAAGTTTCTTAGAATCTAATTTGCAGATGATTTTTTGCATGGACTTCCATCATAACCTTCTCTCTAACATATATAAATGATCTGAAAAGTTTTGTAGCATTTAGAACAGTCCCCGATTTAATTTGGCTTTTGACCGAAACTAGAATAAATTAGTGTATAATATATTATGATTTTTTGACTAAAACATGCATTTAGAGAAGATTCATAGAATCAAATTTTCATATGATTTTTTGCACGAACTTCCATCAAAACCTTCCCTCATAATATATATAAATGATCTGAAAAGGTTCGTTCTTTTCGAACAATCCTCGATTTAATTTGATTTTTTTTAACCGAAACTAGTGTATAATATATATTGATTTTTTGACCGAAACTTGCATTTCGAAAAGTTTCTTAGAATCTAATTTTCAGATGATTTTTTGCATGAATTTCCATCAAAACCTTCCCTTCTAACATATAAATGATCTGAAAAAGTTTCGTTTAATTTCAAACAGTCCCCGACTTAATTTAAATTTTGTCCAAGACAAGTATAAACTAGTGTATAATATATTATGAACTTTTGACCGAAACTTGCAATTCAAAGCGTTTCATAGAATTTAATTTTCAGTTAATTTTTTGTATGGGCTTCCATCATAACCTTCCCTCTTAACACATAGAAAGGATCTAAAAAGGTTTGTGTCATTTCGAACAGTCCGAGATTTAATTTGATTTTATGACTGAAACTAGTGTGTATATATTATGATTTTTTGACCGAAACTTGCATTTCGAAAAGATTCATAGAATCTAATTTTCAGATGATATTTTGCATGGATTTCCGTCATAACCTTCCCTCCTGACATATATAAATGATCTGAAAATTTTCGTATCATTTTGAACTGTCCACGATTTAAATTATATTTGACCGAAACTAGTATAAATTAGAGTATAATATATTATGATTTTTTTGACCGAAACTTGCATTTGGAAATGTTTCTTAGAATCTAATTTTTAGATGACTTTTTTGCATGGACTTCCATCATAACCTTCCCTCCTAACATATATAAATGATCTGAAAAGTTTTTTATCATTTCGAAGAGCCCCCGATTTAATTTTGTTTTTGACCGAAACTAGTATAAACTAGTGTATAATATATTATGATTCTTTGACCGAAACATGCATTTCGAGAAGATTCATAGAATCTAATTTTCATATGATTTTTTGCACGAACTTCCATCATAACCTTCCCTCGTTATATATATAAATGATCTAAAAAGGTTCGTATTGTTTCGTACAATCCTCGATTTAATTTTATTTTTTTTACTGAAACTAGTGTATAATACATTATGATTTTTTTTGACTGAAACTTGCATTTCGTAAAGATTCTTATAATATAATTTTCAGATGATGTTTTGCATAGACTTCCATCATAACCTTCCCTCTTAACATATATAAATGATCTAAAAAGTTTCGTTTAATTTCAAACAGTTCCCAACTTAATTTAATTTTTGACCGAGACAAGTATAAACTAGTGTATAATATTTTATGAACTTTTGATCGAAACTTGCAATTCAAAGCGTTTCATAGAATTTAATTTTCAGTTGTTTTTTTTTGTGTGGACTTCCATCATAACCTTCCCTCTTAACACATAGAAAGAATCTAAAAAGGTTTGTGTCATTTCGAACAGTCCGATATTTAATTTGATTTTATGACTGATACTATTGTGTATTTATATTATGATTTTTTGACCGAAACTTGTATTTCGAAAAGATTCATAGAATCTAATTTTCACATGATATTTTGCATGGACTTCTGTGATAACCTTCCCTCCTAACATATATAAATGATATGAAAAGTTTCGTATCATTTTGAACTGTTCACGATTTAAATTATATTTGAACGAAACTAGTATAAACTAGTGTAAAATATATTATGATTTTTTCACCGAAACTTGCATTTCGTAAAGTTTCATAGAATCTAATTTTCAAATGATTTTTTTCCATGGACTTCCATCATAACCTTCCCTCCTAACATATTTAAATGATCTGAAAAATATCATATCATTTCAAAGAGCCCCCGATTTAATTTTGTTTTTGACCGAAACTAGTATAAACAAGTGTATAATATATTATGAATGTTTGACCGACACTAGCAATTCAAAGCGTTTCATAGAATTTAATTTTCAGATGATTTTTTTTATGGACTTCCATCATAACCTTCCCTCGTAACATATAGAAAGGATCTAAAAAGGTTTGTATCATTTCGAATAGTCCGCGATTTAATTTGATTTATTGACCGAAACTAGTGTATTATATATTATGATTTTTTTGACAGAAACTTGCATTTCGAAAAGTTTCTTAGAATATAATTTTCAGATGATTTTTTGCATGGACTATCATCATAACCTTCCCTCTTAACATATATAAATGATTTGAAAAGTTTCATTTAATTTCAAATAGTCCCCGACTTAATTTAATTTTTGACCGAGACAAGTATAAACTAGTGTATAATATATTTTGAACTTTTGAGCGAAACATGCAATTCAAAGCGTTTCATAGAATTTAATTTTCAGTTGATTTTTTTGTATTGACTTCCATCATAACCTTCCCTCTTAACACATAGAAAGGATCTAAAAAGGTTTGTGTCATTTCGAACAGTCCGAGATTTAATTTGATTTTATGACCGAAACTAGTGTATAGATATTATGATTTTTTGACCGATACTTGCATTTCGAAAAGATTCATAGAATCTAATTTTCAGATGATTTTTTGCATGGACTTCCGTGATAACTTTCCCACCTAACATATATAAATGATCTGAAGAGTTTCGTATCATTTTGAATTGTCCACGATTTAAATTATATTTGACCAAAACTAGTATAAACTAGTGTATAATATATTATAATTTTTTTTACCGAATCTTGCTTTTCGAAAAGTTTCTTAGAATCTAATTTTCAGATGATTTTTTTGCGGACTTCCATCATAACCTTCCCTACTAACATATAAAAATGATCTGAAAAGTTTCGTATGATTTTGAAGAGCCCTTGATTTAATTTTGTTTTTGACCGAAACTAGTATAAACTACTGTATAATATATTATGAATTTTTGATCGACACTTGCAATTCAAAGCGTTACATAGAATTTAATTTTCAGATGATTTTTTTGTATGGACTTCCATCATAACCTTCACTCGTAACATATAGAAAGGATCTAAAAAGGTTTGTATCATTTCGAACAGTCCTTGATTTAATTTGATTTTTTGACTGAAACTAGTGTATTATATATTATGATTTTTTGACCGAAACTTGCATTTCGCAAAGATTCATAGAATATAGTTTTCAGATGATTTTTTGCATGGACTTCCACCATTTCCTTCCTTCCTGACATATATAAATGATCTTAAAAGTTTCATATAATTTCGAACTGTCCACAATTTAAATTATATTTGACCGAAACTAGTATAAACTAGTATATAATATATTATGATTTTTTGACCTAAACTTGCACTTCGAAAAGTTCTTAGAATCAAATTTTCAGATGATTTTTTTGCATGGACTTCTATCAAAAACCTTCCATCCTAACATATATAAATGATCTGAAAAATTTCGTATCAATTCGAACTTTCTACGATTTAATATTATATTTGACAGAAACTAGTCTAAACTAGTGTATTATATATTATGATTTATTGACCGAAACATGCATTTTGAAAAGTTTCTTAGAATCTAATTTGCAGATGATTTTTTGCATGGACTTCCATCATAACCTTCTCTCCTAAAATTTATAAATGATCTGAAAAGTTTTGTAGCATTTAGAACAATCCCCGATTTAATTTGGCTTTTGACCGAAACAAGAATAAATTAGTGTGTAATATATTATGATTTTTTGATTGAAACATGCATTTAGAGAAGATTCATAGAATCTAATTTTCATATGATTTTTTGCACGAACTTCCATCAAAACCTTCCCTCAAAATATATATAAATGATCTGAAAAGGTTCGTATCGTTTCGAACAATCCTCGATTTAATTTGATATTTTTTTAACCGAAACTAGTGTATAATATATATTGATTTTTTGACCTAAACTTGCATTTCGAAAAGTTTCTTAGAATCTAATTTTCAGATGATTTTTTGCATGGACTTCCATCAAAACCTTCCCTCATAATATATATAAATGATCTGAAAAGGTTCGTTCTTTTCGAACAATCCTCGATTTAATTTGATTTTTTTTAACCGAAACTAGTGTATAATATATATTGATTTTTTGACCGAAACTTGCATTTCGAAAAGTTTCTTAGAATCTAATTTTCAGATGATTTTTTGCATGAATTTCCATCAAAACCTTCCCTTCTAACATATAAATGATCTGAAAAAGTTTCGTTTAATTTCAAACAGTCCCCGACTTAATTTAAATTTTGTCCAAGACAAGTATAAACTAGTGTATAATATATTATGAACTTTTGACCGAAACTTGCAATTCAAAGCGTTTCATAGAATTTAATTTTCAGTTAATTTTTTGTATGGGCTTCCATCATAACCTTCCCTCTTAACACATAGAAAGGATCTAAAAAGGTTTGTGTCATTTCGAACAGTCCGAGATTTAATTTGATTTTATGACTGAAACTAGTGTGTATATATTATGATTTTTTGACCGAAACTTGCATTTCGAAAAGATTCATAGAATCTAATTTTCAGATGATATTTTGCATGGATTTCCGTCATAACCTTCCCTCCTGACATATATAAATGATCTGAAAATTTTCGTATCATTTTGAACTGTCCACGATTTAAATTATATTTGACCGAAACTAGTATAAATTAGAGTATAATATATTATGATTTTTTTGACCGAAACTTGCATTTGGAAATGTTTCTTAGAATCTAATTTTTAGATGACTTTTTTGCATGGACTTCCATCATAACCTTCCCTCCTAACATATATAAATGATCTGAAAAGTTTTTTATCATTTCGAAGAGCCCCCGATTTAATTTTGTTTTTGACCGAAACTAGTATAAACTAGTGTATAATATATTATGATTCTTTGACCGAAACATGCATTTCGAGAAGATTCATAGAATCTAATTTTCATATGATTTTTTGCACGAACTTCCATCATAACCTTCCCTCGTTATATATATAAATGATCTAAAAAGGTTCGTATTGTTTCGTACAATCCTCGATTTAATTTTATTTTTTTTACTGAAACTAGTGTATAATACATTATGATTTTTTTTGACTGAAACTTGCATTTCGTAAAGATTCTTATAATATAATTTTCAGATGATGTTTTGCATAGACTTCCATCATAACCTTCCCTCTTAACATATATAAATGATCTAAAAAGTTTCGTTTAATTTCAAACAGTTCCCAACTTAATTTAATTTTTGACCGAGACAAGTATAAACTAGTGTATAATATTTTATGAACTTTTGATCGAAACTTGCAATTCAAAGCGTTTCATAGAATTTAATTTTCAGTTGTTTTTTTTTGTGTGGACTTCCATCATAACCTTCCCTCTTAACACATAGAAAGAATCTAAAAAGGTTTGTGTCATTTCGAACAGTCCGATATTTAATTTGATTTTATGACTGATACTATTGTGTATTTATATTATGATTTTTTGACCGAAACTTGTATTTCGAAAAGATTCATAGAATCTAATTTTCACATGATATTTTGCATGGACTTCTGTGATAACCTTCCCTCCTAACATATATAAATGATATGAAAAGTTTCGTATCATTTTGAACTGTTCACGATTTAAATTATATTTGAACGAAACTAGTATAAACTAGTGTAAAATATATTATGATTTTTTCACCGAAACTTGCATTTCGTAAAGTTTCTTAGAATCTAATTTTCAAATGATTTTTTTCCATGGACTTCCATCATAACCTTCCCTCCTAACATATTTAAATGATCTGAAAAATATCATATCATTTCAAAGAGCCCCCGATTTAATTTTGTTTTTGACCGAAACTAGTATAAACAAGTGTATAATATATTATGAATGTTTGACCGACACTAGCAATTCAAAGCGTTTCATAGAATTTAATTTTCAGATGATTTTTTTTATGGACTTCCATCATAACCTTCCCTCGTAACATATAGAAAGGATCTAAAAAGGTTTGTATCATTTCGAATAGTCCGCGATTTAATTTGATTTATTGACCGAAACTAGTGTATTATATATTATGATTTTTTTGACAGAAACTTGCATTTCGAAAAGTTTCTTAGAATATAATTTTCAGATGATTTTTTGCATGGACTATCATCATAACCTTCCCTCTTAACATATATAAATGATTTGAAAAGTTTCATTTAATTTCAAATAGTCCCCGACTTAATTTAATTTTTGACCGAGACAAGTATAAACTAGTGTATAATATATTTTGAACTTTTGAGCGAAACATGCAATTCAAAGCGTTTCATAGAATTTAATTTTCAGTTGATTTTTTTGTATTGACTTCCATCATAACCTTCCCTCTTAACACATAGAAAGGATCTAAAAAGGTTTGTGTCATTTCGAACAGTCCGAGATTTAATTTGATTTTATGACCGAAACTAGTGTATAGATATTATGATTTTTTGACCGATACTTGCATTTCGAAAAGATTCATAGAATCTAATTTTCAGATGATTTTTTGCATGGACTTCCGTGATAACTTTCCCACCTAACATATATAAATGATCTGAAGAGTTTCGTATCATTTTGAATTGTCCACGATTTAAATTATATTTGACCAAAACTAGTATAAACTAGTGTATAATATATTATAATTTTTTTTACCGAATCTTGCTTTTCGAAAAGTTTCTTAGAATCTAATTTTCAGATGATTTTTTTGCGGACTTCCATCATAACCTTCCCTACTAACATATAAAAATGATCTGAAAAGTTTCGTATGATTTTGAAGAGCCCTTGATTTAATTTTGTTTTTGACCGAAACTAGTATAAACTACTGTATAATATATTATGAATTTTTGATCGACACTTGCAATTCAAAGCGTTACATAGAATTTAATTTTCAGATGATTTTTTTGTATGGACTTCCATCATAACCTTCACTCGTAACATATAGAAAGGATCTAAAAAGGTTTGTATCATTTCGAACAGTCCTTGATTTAATTTGATTTTTTGACTGAAACTAGTGTATTATATATTATGATTTTTTGACCGAAACTTGCATTTCGCAAAGATTCATAGAATATAGTTTTCAGATGATTTTTTGCATGGACTTCCACCATTTCCTTCCTTCCTGACATATATAAATGATCTTAAAAGTTTCATATAATTTCGAACTGTCCACAATTTAAATTATATTTGACCGAAACTAGTATAAACTAGTATATAATATATTATGATTTTTTGACCTAAACTTGCACTTCGAAAAGTTCTTAGAATCAAATTTTCAGATGATTTTTTTGCATGGACTTCTATCAAAAACCTTCCATCCTAACATATATAAATGATCTGAAAAATTTCGTATCAATTCGAACTTTCTACGATTTAATATTATATTTGACAGAAACTAGTCTAAACTAGTGTATTATATATTATGATTTATTGACCGAAACATGCATTTTGAAAAGTTTCTTAGAATCTAATTTGCAGATGATTTTTTGCATGGACTTCCATCATAACCTTCTCTCCTAAAATTTATAAATGATCTGAAAAGTTTTGTAGCATTTAGAACAATCCCCGATTTAATTTGGCTTTTGACCGAAACAAGAATAAATTAGTGTGTAATATATTATGATTTTTTGATTGAAACATGCATTTAGAGAAGATTCATAGAATCTAATTTTCATATGATTTTTTGCACGAACTTCCATCAAAACCTTCCCTCAAAATATATATAAATGATCTGAAAAGGTTCGTATCGTTTCGAACAATCCTCGATTTAATTTGATATTTTTTTAACCGAAACTAGTGTATAATATATATTGATTTTTTGACCTAAACTTGCATTTCGAAAAGTTTCTTAGAATCTAATTTTCAGATGATTTTTTGCATGGACTTCCATCATAACCTTCCCTTCTAACATATAAATGATCTGAAAAGTTTCGTTTAATTTCAAACAGTCCCCGACTTAATTTAAATTTTTTCCAAGACAAGTATAAACTAGTGTATAATATATAATGAACTTTTGACTGAAACTTGCAATTCAAAGCGTTTCATAGAATTTAATTTTCAGTTAATTTTTTGTATGAGCTTCCATCATAACCTTCCCTCTTAACACATAGAAAGGATCTAAAAAGGTTTGTGTCATTTCGAACAGTCCGAGATTTAATTTGATTTTATGACTGAAACTAGTGTGTATATATTTTGATTTTTTGACCGAAACTTGCATTTCGAAAAGATTCATAGAATCTAATTTTCAGATGATATTTTTCATGGATTTCCGTCATAACCTTCCCTCCTGACATATATAAATGATCTGAAAAGTTTCGTATCATTTTGAACTGTCCACGATTTAAATTATATTTGACCGAAACTAGTATAAATTAGAGTATAATATATTATGATTTTTTTGACCGAAACTTGCATTTGGAAATGTTTCTTAGAATCTAATTTTCAGATGACTTTTTTGCATGGACTTCCATCATAACCTTACCTCCTAACATATATAAATGATCTGAAAAGTTTCTTATCATTTCGAAGAGCCCCTGATTTAATTTGGTTTTTGACTGAAACTAGTATAAACTACTGTAAAATATATTATGAATTTTTGACTGACACTTGCAATTCAAAGCGTTTCATAGAATTTAATTTTCAGATGATTTTTTTTGTATGGACTTCCATCACAACCTTCCCTCGTAACATTTAGAAAGGATCTAAACATGTTTGTATCATTTCAAACAGTCCTCGATTTAATTTTATTTTTTGACTGAAACTAGTGTATTATATATTATGATATTTTGACCGAAACTTTCATTTCGAAAAGATTCATAGAATCTAATTTTTCAGATGATTTTTTGCATGGAATTCCATCATTTCCTTCCCTCCTGACATATATAAATAATCTTAAAAGTTTCATATAATTTTGAACTGTCCATGATTTAAATTATATTTGACCGAAAGTAGTATAAACTACTGTATAATATATTATGATTTTGTGACCGAAACTTGCATTTCGAATAGTTTCTTAGAATCAAATTTTCAGATGATTTTTTTGCATGGACTTCTATCATAACCTTCCCTCCTAACATATATAAATGATCTGAAAAATTTCTTATCATTTCGAAGAGCCACCGATATAATTGGGTTTTTGACTGAAACTAGTATAAACTACTGTATAATATATTATGAATTTTTGACCGACACTTGCAATTCAAAGCGTTTCATAGAATTTAATTTTCAGATGATTTTTTTTTTGTATGGACTTCCATCATAACCTTCCCTCGTAACATTTAGAAAGGATCTAAACATGTTTGTATCATTTCAAACAGTCCTCGATTTTATTTGATTTTTTGACCCAAACTAGTGTATATTATGATTTTTTGACCGAAACTTGCATTTCGAAAAGATTCATAAAATCTAATTTTCAGATGATTTTTTGCATGGACTTCCAATCATTTCCTTCCCTCCTGACATATAAAAATGATCTTAAAAGTTTCATAAAATTTCAAACTGTCTACGATTTAAATTATATTTGACCGAAACTAGTATAAACTAGTGTATAATATATTATGAACGTTTGACCGAAACATGCAATTTAAAGCGATTCATTGAATTTAATTTTCAGATGATTTTTTGTATGGACTTCCATTATAACCTTCCCTCTTAACACATAGAAAGGATCTAAAAAGGTTTGTGTCATTTCGAACAGTCCGAGATTTAATTTGATTTTATGACTGAAACTAGTGTGTATATATATTATGATTGTTTGACCGAAACATGCATTTCGAAAAGATTCATAGAATCTAATTTTCAGATGATTTTTTGCATGGACTTCCGACATAACCTTCCCTCCTGACATATATAAATGATCTGAAAAGATTCGTATCATTTTGAACTGTCCACGATTTAAATTATATTTGAACGAAACTAGTATAAACTAGAGTATAATATATTATGATTTTTTGACCGAAACTTGCATTTCGAAAAGTTTCTTAGAATTTATTTTTCAGATGATTTTTTTGCATGGAATTCCATCATAACCTTCCCTCCTAACATATATAAATGAGTTGAAAATTTTCGTATCATTTAGAAGAGCCCCCGATTTAATTTGGTTTTTGACCGAAACTAGTATAAACTACTGTTTAATATTTTATGAATTTTTGACCGACACTTGCAATTCAAAGCGTTTCATAGAATTTTATTTTCAGATGATATTTTTGTATCATTTCGAATAGTTCTCGATTTAATTTGATTTTTTGACCGAAACTAGTGTATTATATATTATGATTTTTTGACTGAAACATGCATTTCGAAAAGATTCATAGAATCTAATTTTCAGATGATTTTTTGCATGGACTTCCATCATTTCCTTCCCTCCTGACATATATAAATGATCTTAAAAGTTTCATATAATTTCGAACTGTCCACGATTTAAATTATATTTGACCGAAACTAGTATAAACTAGTGTATAATATATTATGATTTTTTGACCGAAACATGCATTTTGAAAAGTTTCTTAGAATCTAATTTTCAGATGATTTTTTGCATGGACTTCCATCATAACCTTTCCTCCTAACATATATAAATGATCTGAAAAGTTTCGTAACATTTTCAATAGTTCCCGATTTAATTTAGTTTTTGACCGAAACTAGTATAAACTAGTGTATAATATATTATGATTTTTTGAACGAAACATGCATTTCGAGAAGATTCATTGAATCTAATTTTCATATGATTTTTTGCACGAACTTCCATCACAACCTTCCCTCGTAATATATATAAATGATCTGAAAAGGTTCATATCGTTTCGAAAAATCCTGGATTTAATTTGTTTTTTTATACCGAAACTAGTTATTAATATATTATGATTTTTTGACCGAAACTTGCATTTCGAAAAGTTTCTTAGAATCTAATATTCAAATGATTTTTTGCATTGACTTCCATCATAACCTTCCCTCCTAACATATATAAATGATCTGAAAAGTTTCGTTTAATTTCAAACAGTCCCCGACTTAATTTAATTTTTGACCGAGACAAGTATAAACTAGTGTATAATATATTATGAACTTTTGACCAAAACTTGCAATTCAAAGCGTTTCATAGAATTTAATTTTCAGTTGATTTTTTTTGTATAGACTTCCATCATAACCTTCCCTCTTAACACATAGAAAGGATCTAAAAACGTTTATGTCATTTCGAACAGTCTGAGATTTAATTTGATTTTATGACTGAAACTAGTGTGTATATATATTATAATTTTTTGACCGAAACTTGCATTTCGAAAAGATTCATAGAATCTAATTTTCTGATGTTTTTTTGCATGGACTTACGTCATAAGCTTCCCTCCTAACATATATAAATGATCTGAAAAGTTTCTTATCAGTTCGAAGAGCTCTCGATTTAATTTGGTTTTTGACCGAAACTAGTATAAACTAGTGTATAATATATTATGAATTTTTGACCGACACTTGCAATTCAAAGCGTTTCATAGAATTTAATTTCGAGATGATTATTTTTGTATGGACTTCCATCATAACTTTCCCTCGTAACATATAGAAAGGATCTAAAAAGGTTTGTTTCATTTTAAACAGTCCTTGATTTCATTTGATTTTTTGACCGAAACTATTGTATTATATATTATGATTTTTTGACCGAAACTTGCATTTCGAAAAGATTCATAAAATCTAATTTTTAGATGATTTTTTGCATGGACTTCCATCATTTCATTCCCTCCTGACATATATAAATGATCCTAAAAGTTTCATAAAATTTCGAACTGTCCACGATTTAAATTATATTTTACCGAAACTAGTATAAACTAGTGTATATTATGAACTTTTGACCGAAACTTGCAATTTAAAGCGTTTCATAGAATTTAATTTTCAGTTGATTTTTTGAATGGACTTCCATCATAACCTTCTCTCTTAACACATAGAAAGGATCTAAAAAGGTTTGTGTCATTTCGAATAGTCCGAGATTTAATATAATTTTATGACTGATACTAGTGTGTATATATATTATGATTTTTTGACATAAACTTGCGTTTCGAAAAGATTCATAGAATCTAATTTTTAAATGATTTTTTGCATGGACTTCCCTGATAACCTTCCCTCCTGACATATATAAATGATCTGAAAAGTTTCTTATCATTTTGAACTGTCCACGATTAAAATTATATTTGACTGAAACTTGCATTTCGAAAAGTTTCTTAGAATTTAATTTTCAGATGATTTTTTTGCATTGAATTCAATCATAACCTTCCCTCCTAACATATATAAATGATTTGAAAAGTTTCATATCATTTAGAAGAGCCCCGGATTTAATTTGGTTTTTGACCAAAACTAGTATAAACTACTGTTTAATATATTATGAAATTTTGACCGACACTTGCAATTCAAAGCGTTTCATAGAATTTTATTTTCAGATGATATTTTTGTATGGACTTCCATCATAACCTTCCATCGTAACATATATAAAGGATCTAAAAATGTTTGTATCATTTCGAATAGTTCTCGATTTAATTTGATTTTTGACCGAAACTAGTGTATTATATATTATGATTTTTTGACTGAAACATGCATTTCGAAAAGATTCATAGAATCTAATTTTCAGATGATTTTTTGCTTAGATTTCCATCATTTCCTTCCCTCCTGACATATATAAATGATCTTAAAAGTTTCATATAATTTCGAACTGTCCACGATTTAAATTATATTTGACCGAAACTAGTATAAACTAGTGTATAATATATTATGATTTTTTGACCGAAACTTGCTTTTCGAAAAGTTTCTTATAATCAAATTTTCAGATGATTCTTTGGCATGGATTTCTATCATAGCATTCCCTCCTAACATACATAAATGATATGAAAATTTCGTATCATTTCGAACTGTCCATGATTTAATATTATATTTGACAAGAAACTAGTCTAAACTAGTGTATAATATATTATGATTTATTGACCGAAACCTGCATTTTGAAAAGTTTCTTAGAATCTAATTTTCAGATGAATTTTTTGCATGGACTTCCATCATAAACTTTCCTCCTAACATATATAAATGATCTGAAAAGTTTCGTAGCATTTTGAATAGTTCCCGATTTAATTTGGTTTTTGACCGAAACTAGTATAAACTAGTGTATAATATATTATGATTTTTTGACCGAAACATGCATTTCGAGAAGATTCATTGAATCTAATTTTCATATGATTTTTTGCACGAACTTCCATCAGAACCTTCCCTCGTCATATATATAAATGATCTGAAAAGGTTCATATCGTTTCGAAATATCCTGTATTTAATTTGATTTTTTTATACCGAAACTAGTTATTAATATATTATGATTTTTTGACCGAAACTTGCATTTCGAAAAGTTTCTTAGAATCAAATATTCAGATGATATTTTGCATTGACTTCCATCATAACCTTCCCTCCTAACATATATAAATGATATGAAAAGTTTCGTTTAATTTCAAACAGTCCCCGACTTAATTTAATTTTTGACAGAGACAAGTATAAACTAGTGTATAATATATTATGAACTTTTGACCAAAACATGCAATTCAAAGCGTTTCATAGAATTTAATTTTCTGTTGATTTTTTTTGTATAGACTTCCATCATAACCTTCCCTCTTAACACATAGAAAGGATCTAAAAAGGTTTATGTCATTTCGAACAGTCTGAGATTTAATTTGATTTTATGACTGAAACTAGTGTGTATATATATTATAATTTTTTGACCGGAACTTGCATTTCGAAAAGATTCATAGAATCTAATTTTCTGATGTTTTTTTGCATGGACTTCCGTCATAAGCTTCCCTCCTAACATATATAAATGATATGAAAAGTTTCGTATCAGTTCGAAGAGCCCTCGATTTAATTTGGTTTTTGACCGAAACTAGTATAAACTAGTGTATAATATATTATGAATTTTTGACCGACACTTGCAATTCAAAGCGTTTCATAGAATTTAATTTCGAGATGATTTTTTTTGTATGGACTTCCATCATAACCTTCCCTCGTAACATATAGAAAGGATCTAAAAAAGTTTGTTTCATTTTGAACAGTCCTCGATTTCATTTGATTTTTTGACCGAAACTAGTGTATTATATATTATGATTTTTTGACCGAAACTTGCATTTCGAAAAGATTCATAAAATCTAATTTTCAGATGATTTTTTGCATGGACTTCCATCATTTCCTTCTCTCCTGACATATATAAATGATCCTAAAAGTTTCATAAAATTTCGAACTGTCCACGATTTAAATTATATTTGACCGAAACTAGTATAAACTAGTGTATATTATGAACTTTTGACCGAAACTTGCAATTTAAAGCGTTTCATAGAATTTAATTTTCAGTTGATTTTTCGAATGGACTTCCATCATAACCTTCTCACTTAACACATAGAAAGGATCTAAAAAGGTTTGTGTCATTTCGAATAGTCCGAGATTTAATTTAATTTTATGACTGATACTAGTATAAGCTAGAGTAAAATATATTATGATTTTTTGACTGAAACTTGCATTTCGAAAAGTTTCTTAGAATCGAATTTTAAGATGATTTTTTTGCATGGACTTCCATCATAACCTTCCCTCCTAACATATATAAATGATCTTAAAAGTTTCGTATCATTTCGAAGAGCCCCCGATTTAATTTTGTTTTTGACCGAAACTAGTATAAACTAGTGTATAATATATTATGAATTTTTTACCGACACTTGCAATTCAAAGCGTGTTATAGAATTTAATTTTCAGATATATTTTTGTATGGACTTCCATCACAACCTTCCTTCGTAACGTATTGAAAGGATCTAAAAAGGTTTGTATCATTTCGAAAAGTCCTCGATTTAATTTGATTTTTTGACCGAAACTAGTGTATTATATATTATTATGTTTTGACCGAAACTTGCATTTCGAAAAGATTCATAATATCTAATTTTCAGATTATTTCTTTATTGGACTTCCATTATTTCCTTCCCTCCTGACATATATAAATGATCTTAAAAGTTTCATATAATTTCGAACTGTCCACGATTTAAATTATATTTGACCGAAACTAGTATAAACTAGTGTATAATATATTATGAATTTTTGACCGAAACTTGCATTTCGAAAAGTTTCTTAGAATCAAACTTTCAGATGATTTTTTTGCATGGATTTCTAACAAGGCCTTCCCTCCTAACATACATAAATGATCTGAAATTTTTTGTATAATTTCTAACTGTCCATGATTTAATATTATATTTGACATAAACTAGTCTAAACTAGTGTATAATAAATTGATTTATTGACCGAAACTTGCATTTCGAAAAGTTTCTTAGAATCTAATTTTCTGATGATTTTTTGCATGGACTTCCATCATAACCTTCCCTCCTAACATATATAAATGATTTGAAAAATTTAGTAGCATTTTGAATAGTCCCCAATTTAATTTGGTTTTTGACCGAAACTAGTATAAACTAGTTTATAATATATTATGATTTTTTGTCCGAAACATGCATTTCGAGAAGATTCATTGAATCTAATTTTTATAAGATTTTTTGCACGAAGTTCCATCACAACATTCACTCGTAATATATTTATATATATATAAATGATCTGAAAAGGTTCGTATCGTTTCGAACAATCCTCTATTTAATTTGATTTTTTTTACCGAAACTAGTGTATAATATATTATGATATTTTGACCAACACTTGCATTTCGAAAAGTTTCTTAGACTCTAATTTTCAGATGATTTTTCGCATGGACTTCCTTCATAACCTTCCCTCCTAACATATATAAATGATCTGAAAAGTTTCATTTAATTTCAAACAGTCCCCGACTTAATTTAATTTTTGACTGAGACAAATATAAACTAGTGTACAATATATTATGAACTTTTGACCGAAACTTGCAATTCATAGCGTTTCATAGAATTTAATTTTCAGTTGATTTTTTTGTATAGACTTCCATCATAACCTTCCCTCTTAAAACATAGAAAGGATCTAAAAAGGTTTGTGTCATTTCGAACAGTCCGTGATTTAATTTGATTTTATGACTGAAACTAGTGTGTATATATATTATGATTTTTTGACCGAAACTTGCATTTCGAAAAGATTCATAGAATCTAATTTTCAGATGATTTTTTGCATGGACTTCCGTCATAACCTTCCCTCCTGACATATATAAATGATCTGAAAAGTTTCGTATCATTTTGAACTCTCCACGATTTAAATTATATTTGACCGAAACTAGTATAAACTAGAGTATAATATATTATGATTTTTTGACTGAAAATTGCATTTCGTAAAGTTTCTTAGAATCTAATTTTCAGATGATTGTTTTACATGGACTTCCATCATAACCTTCCCTCCTAACATATATAAATGATCTGAAAAGTTTCTTATCATTTCGAAGAGCCCCCGATTCAATTTGGTTTTTGACCGAAACTAGTATAAACTAGTGTATAATATGTTATGAATTTTTGACCGACACTTGCAATTCAAAGCGTTTCATAGAATTTAATTTTCATATGATTTTTTTGTATGGAGTTCCATCACAACCTTCCCTCGTAACATATAGAAAGGATCTAAAAAGATTTGTATCATTTCGAACAGTCCTCGATTTAATTTGATTTTTTGACCGAAACTTGTGTATTATATATTATGATTTTTTGACCGAAACTTGCATTTCGAAAAGATTCATAAAATCTAATTTTCAGATGATTTTTTGCATGGACTTCCATCATTTTCTTCCCTCCTGACATATATAAATGATCTTAAAAGTTTCATATAATTTCGAACTGTTCATGATTTAAATTATATTTGACCAAAACTAGTATAAACTAGTGTATAATATATTATGAACTTTTTACCGAAACTTGCATTTCGAAAAGTTTCTTAGAATCAAACTTTCAGATGATTTTTTTGCATGGTCTTCTATATAAATCTTCCCTCCTATGATATATAAATGATCTGAAATTTTTTGTATCATTTCTAACTGTCCACGATTTAATATTATATTTGACATAAACTAGTCTAAACTAGTGTATAATAAATTGATTTATTGACCGAGACTTGCATTTCGAAAAGTTTATTAGAATCTAATTTTCAGATTATTTTTTGCATGGACTTCCATCATAACCTTCCATCCTAACATATATAAATGATCTGAAAAATTTAGTAGCATTTTGAACATTCCCCGATTTAATTTGGTTTTTGACCGAAACTAGTATAAACTTATTTATAATATATTATGATTTTTTGTCTGAACTTCCATCACAACCTTCCCTCGTAATATATTTATATATATATATATATATATAAATGATCTGAAAAGGTTCGTATCGTTTCGAACAATCCTCTATTTTATTTGATTTTTTTTTACCGAAACTAGTGTATAATATATTATGATTTTTTGATCGAAACTTGCATTTCGAAAAGTTTCTTAAAATCTAATTTTCAGATGATTTTTTGCATGGACTTCCATCATAACCTTCCCTCCTAACATATATAAATTATCTGAAAAGTTACGTTTCATTTCAAACAGTCCCCGACTTAATTTAATTTTGGACCGAGACAAGTATAAACTAGTGTATAATATATTATGACCTTTTGACCGAAACTTGCAATTCAAAGCGTTTCGTAGAATTTAACTTTCATTTGATTTTTTATGTATGGACTTCCATCATAACCTTCCCTCTTAACACATAGATAGGATCTAAAGAGGTTTGTGTCATTTCGAACAGTCCGAGATTTAATTTGATTTTATGACTGAAACTAGTGTGTATATATATTATGATTTTTTGACCGAAACATGCATTTTGAAAAGATTCATAGAATCTAATATTCAGATGATTTTTTGCCTGAACTTCCGTCATAAACTTCACTCCTGACATATATAAATGATCTGAAAAAGTTTCGTATCCTTTTGAAATGTCCACGATTTAAATTATATTTGACCGAAACTAGTATAAACTAGTGTATAATATATTATGATTTTTTGACCGAAACTTGTATTTCGTAAAGTTCCTTAGAATCTAATTTTCAGATGAGTTTTTTGCATTGACTTCCATCATAACCTTCCCTCCTAACAACATATATAAATGATCTGAAGTGTTTCGTAACATTTCGAAGAGCCCCGATTTAATTTGGTTTTTGACCGAAACTAGTATAAACTAGTGTATAATATATTATGAATTTTTGACCGACACTTGCAATTCAAAGCGTTTCATAGAATTTAATTTTCATATGATTTTTTTGTATGGACTTCAAAAATAACCTTCCTTCGTAACATATAGAAAGGATCTAAAAAGGTTTGTATCATTTCAAACAGTCCTCGATTTAATTTGATTTTTTGACCGAAACTTGTGTATTATATATTATGATTTTTTGACCGAAACTTGCATTTCGAAAAGATTCATAAAATCTAATTTTCAGATGATTTTTTGCATGGACTTCCATCATTTTCTTCCCTCCTGACATATATAAATGATCTTAAAAGTTTCATATAATTTCGAACTGTTCATGATTTAAATTATATTTGACCAAAACTAGTATAAACTAGTGTATAATATATTATGAACTTTTTACCGAAACTTGCATTTCGAAAAGTTTCTTAGAATCAAACTTTCAGATGATTTTTTTGCATGGTCTTCTATATAAATCTTCCCTCCTATGATATATAAATGATCTGAAATTTTTTGTATCATTTCTAACTGTCCACGATTTAATATTATATTTGACATAAACTAGTCTAAACTAGTGTATAATAAATTGATTTATTGACCGAGACTTGCATTTCGAAAAGTTTATTAGAATCTAATTTTCAGATTATTTTTTGCATGGACTTCCATCATAACCTTCCATCCTAACATATATAAATGATCTGAAAAATTTAGTAGCATTTTGAACATTCCCCGATTTAATTTGGTTTTTGACCGAAACTAGTATAAACTTATTTATAATATATTATGATTTTTTGTCTGAACTTCCATCACAACCTTCCCTCGTAATATATATATATATATATATATATATATATATATAAATGATCTGAAAAGGTTCGTATCGTTTCGAACAATCCTCTATTTTATTTGATTTTTTTTTACCGAAACTAGTGTATAATATATTATGATTTTTTGATCGAAACTTGCATTTCGAAAAGTTTCTTAAAATCTAATTTTCAGATGATTTTTTGCATGGACTTCCATCATAACCTTCCCTCCTAACATATATAAATTATCTGAAAAGTTACGTTTCATTTCAAACAGTCCCCGACTTAATTTAATTTTGGACCGAGACAAGTATAAACTAGTGTATAATATATTATGACCTTTTGACCGAAACTTGCAATTCAAAGCGTTTCGTAGAATTTAACTTTCATTTGATTTTTTATGTATGGACTTCCATCATAACCTTCCCTCTTAACACATAGATAGGATCTAAAGAGGTTTGTGTCATTTCGAACAGTCCGAGATTTAATTTGATTTTATGACTGAAACTAGTGTGTATATATATTATGATTTTTTGACCGAAACATGCATTTTGAAAAGATTCATAGAATCTAATATTCAGATGATTTTTTGCCTGAACTTCCGTCATAAACTTCACTCCTGACATATATAAATGATCTGAAAAAGTTTCGTATCCTTTTGAAATGTCCACGATTTAAATTATATTTGACCGAAACTAGTATAAACTAGTGTATAATATATTATGATTTTTTGACCGAAACATGTATTTCGTAAAGTTCCTTAGAATCTAATTTTCAGATGAGTTTTTTGCATTGACTTCCATCATAACCTTCCCTCCTAACAACATATATAAATGATCTGAAGTGTTTCGTAACATTTCGAAGAGCCCCGATTTAATTTGGTTTTTGACCGAAACTAGTATAAACTAGTGTATAATATATTATGAATTTTTGACCGACACTTGCAATTCAAAGCGTTTCATAGAATTTAATTTTCAGATGATTTTTTTATATGGACTTCAAAAATAACCTTCCTTCGTAACATATAGAAAGGATCTAAAAAGGTTTGTATCATTTCAAACAGTCCTCGATTTAATTTGATTTTTTGACAGAAACTAGTGTATTATATATTATGATTTTTTGACTGAAACTTGCATTTCGAAAAGATTCATAGAATCTAATTTTAAGATGATTTTTTTGCATGGACTTCCATCATTTGCTTCCCTCCTGACATATATAAATGATCTGAAAAGTTTAATATAATTTCGAACTGTCCACGATTTAAATTATATTTGACCGAAACTAGTATAAACTAGTGTATAATATATTATGATTTTTTGACCGAAACTTGCATTTCGAAAAGTTTCTTAGAATCAAATTTTCAGATGATTTTCTTGCATGGACTTCTATCATAACCTTCCCTCCTAACATATATAAATGATCTGAAATTTTTTGTATCATTTCAAACTGTCCACGATTTAATTTTATATTTGACAGAAACTAGTCTAAACTAGTGTATTATATATTATGATTAATTGACCGAAATTTGCATTTCGAAAAGTTTCTTTGAATCTAATTTTCAGATGATTTTTTGCATGGACTTCCATCAAAACCTTCCCTCCTAACATATATAAATGATCTGAAAAGTTTCGTAGCATTTCGAACAGTCCCCGGTTTAATTTGGTTTTTGACCGAAACTAGTATAAACTAGTGTATAATATATTATGAATTTTTGACCGAAACATGCATTTCGAGAAGATTCATAGAATCTAATTTTCATATGATTTTTTACACGAACTTGCATCATAACATTCCCTCGTAATATAAATAAATGATCTGAAAAGGTTCGTATCGTTTCGAACAATTCTCGATTTAATTTGATTTTTTTTACCGAAACTAGTGTATAATACATTATGATTTTTTGACCGAAAATTGCATTTTGAAAAGTTTCTTAGATCTAATTTTCAGATGATTTTTTGCATGGACTTCCATCATAACCTTCCCTCCTAACATATATAAATAATCTGAAAAGTTTTGTTTAATTTCAAACAGTCCCCGACTTAATTTAATTTTTGACTGAGACAAATATAAACTAGTATATAATATATTATGAACTTTTGACCGAAACTTGCAATTCATAGCGTTTCATAGAATTTAATTTTCAGTTGCTTTTTTTGTATAGACTTCCATCATAACCTTCCCTCTTAAAACATAGAAAGGATCTAAAAAGGTTTGTGTCATTTCGAACAGTCCGTGATTTAATTTGATTTTATGACTGAAACTAGTGTGTAAATATATTATGATTTTTTGACCGAAACTTGCATTTCGAAAAGATTCATAGAATCTAATTTTCAGATGATTTTTTGCATGGACTTCCGTCATAACCTTCCCTCCTGACATATATAAATGATCTGAAAAGTTTCGTATCATTTTGAACTCTCCACGATTTAAATTATATTTGACCGAAACTAGTATAAACTAGAGTATAATATATTATGATTTTTTGACTGAAAATTGCATTTTGTAAAGTTTCTTAGAATCTAATTTTCAGATGATTGTTTTACATGGACTTCCATCATAACCTTCCCTCCTAACATATATAAATGATCTGAAAAGTTTCTTATCATTTCGAAGAGCCCCCGATTCAATTTGGTTTTTGACCGAAACTAGTATAAACTAGTGTATAATATGTTATGAATTTTTGACCGACACTTGCAATTCAAAGCGTTTCATAGAATTTAATTTTCATATGATTTTTTTGTATCGAGTTCCATCACAACCTTCCCTCGTAACATATAGAAAGGATCTAAAAAGATTTGTATCATTTCGAACAGTCCTCGATTTAATTTGATTTTTTGACTGAAACTTGTGTATTATATATTATGATTTTTTGACCGAAACTTGCAGTTCGAAAAGATTCATAAAATCTAATTTTCAGATGATTTTTTGCATGGACTTCCATCATTTTCTTCCCTCCTGACATATATAAATGATCTTAAAAGTTTCATATAATTTCGAACTGTTCATGATTTAAATTATATTTGACCAAAACTAGTATAAACTAGTGTATAATATATTATGAACTTTTACCCGAAACTTGCATTTCGAAAAGTTTCTTAGAATCAAACTTTCAGATGATTTTTTTGCATGGTCTTCTATATAAACCTTCCCTCCTATGATATATAAATGATCTGAAATTTTTTGTATCATTTCTAACTGTCCACGATTTAATATTATATTTGACATAAACTAGTCTAAACTAGTGTATAATAAATTGATTTATTGACCGAAACTTGCATTTCGAAAAGTTTATTAGAATCTAATTTTCAGATTATTTTTTGCATGGACTTCCATCATAACCTTCCATCCTAACATATATAAATGATCTGAAAAATTTAGTAGCATTTTGAACATTCCCCGATTTAATTTGGTTTTTGACCGAAACTAGTATAAACTTATTTATAATATATTATGATTTTTTGTCTGAACTTCCATCACAACCTTCCCTCGTAATATATTTATATATATATATAAATGATCTGAAACGGTTCGTATCGTTTCGAACAATCCTCTATTTTATTTGATTTTTTTTTTACCGAAACTAGTGTATAATATATTATGATTTTTTGATCGAAACTTGCATTTCGAAAAGTTTCTTAAAATCTAATTTTCAGATGATTTTTTGCATGGACTTCCATCATAACCTTCCCTCCTAACATATATAAATTATTTGAAAAGTTACGTTTCATTTCAAACAGTCCCCGACTTAATTTAATTTTGGACCGAGACAAGTATAAACTAGTGTATAATATATTATGACCTTTTGACCGAAACTTGCAATTCAAAGCGTTTCGTAGAATTTAACTTTCATTTGATTTTTTATGTATGGACTTCCATCATAACCTTCCCTCTTAACACATAGATAGGATCTAAAGAGGTTTGTGTCATTTCGAACAGTCCGAGATTTAATTTGATTTTATGACTGAAACTAGTGTGTATATATATTATGATTTTTTGACCAAAACATGCATTTTGAAAAGATTCATAGAATCTAATATTCAGATGATTTTTTGCATGAACTTCCGTCATAACCTTCACTCCTGACATATATAAATGATCTGAAAAAGTTTCGTATCCTTTTGAAATGTCCACGATTTAAATTATATTTGACCGAAACTAGTATAAACTAGTGTATAATATATTATGATTTTTTGACCGAAACTTGTATTTCGTAAAGTTCCTTAGAATCTAATTTTCAGATGATTTTTTTGCATTGACTTCCATCATAACCTTCCCTCCTAACAACATATATAAATGATCTGAAGTGTTTCGTAACATTTCGAAGAACCCCGATTTAATTTGGTTTTTGACCGAAACTAGTATAAACTAGTGTATAATATATTATGAATTTTTGACCGACACTTGCAATTCAAAGCGTTTCATAGAATTTAATTTTCAAATGATTTTTTTGTATGGACTTCCAGAATAACCTTCCTTCGTAACATATAGAAAGGATCTAAAAAGGTTTGTATCATTTCAAACAGTCCTCGATTTAATTTGATTTTTTGACAGAAACTAGTGTATTATATATTATGATTTTTTGACTGAAACTTGCATTTCAAAAAGATTCATAGAATCTAATTTTCAGATGATTTTTTTGCATGGACTTCCATCATTTGCTTCCCTCCTGACATATATAAATGATCTGAAAAGTTTAATATAATTTCGAACTGTCCACGATTTAAATTATATTTGACCGAAACTAGTATAAACTAATGTATAATATATTATGATTTTTTGACCGAAACTTGCATTTCGAAAAGTTTCTTAGAATCAAATTTTCAGATGATTTTCTTGCATGGACTTCTATCATAACCTTCCTTCCTAACATATATAAATGATCTGAAATTTTTTGTATCATTTCAAACTGTCCACGATTTAATATTATATTTGACAGAAACTAGTCTAAACTAGTGTATTATATATTAAGATTAATTGACCGAAATTTGCATTTCGAAAAGTTTCTTTGAATCTAATTTTCAGATGATTTTTTGCATGGACTTCCATCAAAACCTTCCCTCCTAACATATATAAATGATCTGAAAAGTTTCGTAGCATTTCGAACAGTCCCCGGTTTAATTTGGTTTTTGACCGAAACTAGTATAAACTAGTGTATAATATATTATGAATTTTTGACCGAAACATGCATTTCGAGAAGATTCATAGAATCTAATTTTCATATGATTTTTTACACGAACTTGCATCATAACATTCCCTCGTAATATAAATAAATGATCTGAAAAGGTTCGTATCGTTTCGAACAATTCTCGATTTAATTTGATTTTTTTTACCGAAACTAGTGTATAATACATTATGATTTTTTGACCGAAAATTGCATTTTGAAAAGTTTCTTAGATCTAATTTTCAGATGATTTTTTGCATGGACTTCCATCATAACCTTCCCTCCTAACATATATAAATAATCTGAAAAGTTTTGTTTAATTTCAAACAGTCCCCGACTTAATTTAATTTTTGACCGAGACAAGTATAAACTAGTGTATAATATATTATGAACAATTGACCGAAACATGCAATTCAAAGCGTTTCATAGAATTTAATTTTCAGTTGATTTTTTTTGTATGGACTTCCATCATAACCTTCCCTCGTAACACATAGAAAGGATCTAAAAAGATTTGTGTCATTTCGAACAGTCCTCGATTTAATTTGATTTTATGACCGAAACTAGTGTATATATATTATGATTTTTTGACCGAAACTTGCATTTTGAAAAGTTTCTTAGAATCAAATTTTCAAATGATTTTTTGTATGGAATTCCGTCATTACCTTCCTTCCAGACATATATAAATGATCTGAAAAATTTCTTATCATTTCGAACTGTCCACGATTTAATATTATATTTGAATGAAACGTATATACTAGTGTATAATATATTATGATTTTTTGACCGAAACTTGCATTTCGTAAAGTTTCATAGAATCTAATTTTCAGATGACTTTTTTGCTTTTACTTCCATCATCAACTTCCCTCCTAATATATATAATTGATCTGAAAAGTTTCTTATCATTTCGAAGAGCCCCTGATTTAATTTGGTTTTTGACCGAAACTAGCATAAATTAGTATATAATATATTATGAATTTTTGACCGACACTTGCAAATCAAAGCGTTTCATAGAATTTAATGTTCATATGATTTTTTTTTGTATGGACTTCCATCATAACCTTCCCTCGTAACATTTAGAAAGAATCTAAAAAGGTTTGTATCATTTCGAACAGTCCTTGATTTAGTTTGATTTTTTGACCGAAACTAGTCTATTATATATTATGATTTTTTTGACCGAAATTTGCATTTCGAAAAGATTCAAAGAATCTAATTTTCAGATGATAATTTGCATGGACTTCCGTCATAACCTTCCCTCCTGACATATATAAATGATCTGAAAAGTTTCGTATCATTTAGAATTGCCCACGATTTAAATTATATTTGACCGAAACTAGTATAAACTAATGTTTAATATATTATGATTATTTGACCGAAACTTGCATTTCGAAAAGTTTCTTAGAATCAAATTATCAGATGATTTTTATGCATGGAATTCTATCATAACCTTCCCTCCTGACATATATAAATGATCTGAAAAATTTTGTATCATTTCGAACTGTCCACGCTTTAATATTATATTTGACAGAAACTAGTCTAAACTAGTGTATAATATATTATGATTTATTGACTGAAACTTGCATTTTGAAAAGTTTCTTATAATCTAATTTTCAGATGATTTTTTGCATGGACTTCCATCAAAACCTTCCCTCCTAACATATATAAATGATCTGAAAAGTTTCGTAGCATTTCGAACAGTCCCCGATTTAATTTGGTTTTTGACCGAAACTAGTATAAACTAGTGTATAATATATTATGATTTTTTGACCGAAACATGCATTTCGAGAAGATTCATAGAATCTAATTTTCATATGATTTTTTGCACGAACTTCCATCATAACATTCCCTCGTAATATAAATAAATGATCTGAAAAGATTCGTATCGATTCGAACAATCCTTGATTTAATTTGATTTTTTTTACCGAAACTATTGTATAATACATTATGATTTTTTGACCGAAACTTGCATTTTGAAAAGTTTCTTAGAATCTAATTTTCAGATGATTTTTTGCATGGACTTCCATCATAACCTTCCCTCCTAACATATATAAATGATTAAAAAAGTTTTGTTTAATTTCAAACAGTCCCCGACTTAATTTAATTTTTGACTGAGACAAGTATTAACTAGTGTATAATATATTATGAACTTTTGACCGAAACTTGCAATTCAAAGCGTTTCATAGAATTTAATTTTCAGTTGATTTTTTTTGTATGGACTTCCATCATAACCTTCCCTCTTAACACATAGAAAGGATCTATAAAGGTTTGTGTCATTTCAAACATTCCTCGATTTAATTTGATTTTATGACCGAAACTAGTGTTTATATATTATGATTTTTTGACCGAAACATGCATTTCTAAAAGATTCATAAAATCTAATTTTCAGATGATATTTTGCATGGACTTCCGTCATAACCTTTCCTCCTGACATATATAAATGATCTTAAAAGTTTCGTATTATTTTGAATTGTCAACATTTAAATTATATTTGACTGAAACTAGTATAAACTAGTGTATAATATATTATGATTTTTTGACCGAAACTTGAATTTCCTAATGTTTCTTACAATCTAATTTTCAGATGATTTTATTGCATGGACTTCCATCATATACTTCCCTCCTAACATATATAAATGATCATAAAAATTTCGTATCATTTCGAAGAGCCCCCGATTTAATTTGGTTTTTGACCGAAACTAGCATAAATTAGTATATAATATATTATGAATTTTTGACCGACACTTGCAATTCAAAGCGTTTCATAGAATTTAATGTTCATATGATTTTTTTTGTATAGACTTCCATCATAACCTTCCCTCATAACATTTAGAAAGGATCTAAAAAGGTTTGTATCATTTCAAACAGTCCTCGATTTATTTTGATTTTTTGACCGAAACTAGTGTATTATATATTATGATTTTTTGACCGAAATTTGCATTTCGAAAAGATTCAAAGAATCTAATTTTCAGATGATAATTTGTATGGACTTCCGTCATAACCTTCCCTCCTGACATATATAAATGATCTGAAAAGTTTCGTATCATTTTGAATTGCCCACGATTTAAATTATATTTGACCGAAACTAGTATAAACTAGTGTATAATATATTATGATTATTTGACCGAAACTTGCATTTCGAAAAGTTTCTTAGAATCAAATAATCAGATGATTATTATGCATGGACTTCCATCATAACCTTCCCTCCTGACATGTATAAATGATCTGAAATTTTTTGTATCATTTCAAACTGTCCACGATTTAATATTATATTTGACAGAAACTAGTCTAAACTAGTGTATAATATATTATGATTTATTATCTGAAACTTGCATTTTGAAAAGTTTCTTATAATCTAATTTTCAGATGATTTTTTGCATGGACTTCCATCAAAACCTTCCCTCCTAACATATATAAATGATTTGAAAAGTTTCGTAGCATTTCGAACAGTCCCCGATTTAATTTGGTTTTTGACCGAAACTAGTCTAAACTAGTTTATAATATATTATGTTTTTTGACCGAAGCATGCATTTCGAGAAGATTTATAGAATCTAATTTTCATATGATTTTTTTCACGAACTTCCATCATAACATTCCCTCGTAATATAAATAAATGATCTGAAAAGGTTCGTATCGTTTCGAACAATCCTTGATTTAATTTGATTTTTTTACCGAAACTAGTGTATAAGACATTATAATTTTTTGACCGAAACTTGCATTTTGAAAAGTTTCTTAGAATCTAATTTTCAGATGATTTTTTGCATGACCTTCCATCATAACCTTCCCTCCTAACATATTTAAATGATCTGAAAAGTTTGGTTTAATTTCAAACAGTCCCCGACTTAATTTAATTTTTGACCGAGACAAGTATAAACTAGTGTATAATATATTATGAACATTTGACCGAAGCTTGCTATTCAAAGCGTTTCATAGAATTTAATTTTCAGTTGATTTTTTTGTATGGACTTCCATCATAACCTTCCCTCTTAACACATAGAAAGGATCTAAAAAGGTTTGTGTCATTTCTAACATTCCTCGATTTAATTTTATTTTATGACCGAAACTAGTGTATATATATTATAATTTTTTGACCGAAACTTGCATTTCTAAAAGATTCATAGAATCTAATTTTCAGATGATATTTTGCATGGACTTGCGTCATAACGTTCCCTCCTGACATATATAAATGATCTTAAAAGTTTCGTATTATTTTTAACTGTCAACATTTAAATGATATTTGACTGAAACTAGTATAAACTAGTGTATAATATATTATGATTTTTTGACCGAAACTTGAATTTCGTAATGTTTCTTACAATCTAATTTTCAGATGATTTTTTTGCATGGACTTCCATCATATAATTCCCTCCTAACATATATAAATGATCATAAAAATATCGTATCATTTCGAAGAGCCCCCGATTTAATTTGGCTTTTGACCGAAACTAGCATAAATAAGTATATAATATATTATGAATTTTTGACCGACACTTGCAATTCAAAGCGTTTCATAGAATTGAATGTTCAAATGATTTTTTTTGTATGGACTTCCATCATAACCTTCCCTCGTAACATTTAGAAAGGATCTAAAAAGGTTTGTATCATTTCGAACAGTCCTCGATTTAGTTTGATTTTTTGACTGAAACTAGTGTATTATATATTATGATTTTTTGACCGAAATTTTAATTTCGAAAAGATTCAATGAATCTAATTTTCAGATGATTTTTTGCATGGACTTCCATCTTAACCTTCCCTCCTGACATATATAAATGATCTGAAATGTTTCGTATTATTTTGAAATGCCCACGATTTAAATTATATTTGACCGAAACTAGTATAAACTAGTGTATAATATATTATGATTTTTTGACCGAAACTTGCATTTCGAAAAGTTTCTTAGAATCAAATAATCAGATGATTTTTATGCATGGACTTCTATCATAACCTTCCCTCCTGACATATATAAATGATCTGAAAAATTTAGTATCATTTCAAACTGTCCACGATTTAATATTATATTTGACAGAAACTAGTCTAAACTAGTGTATAATATATTATGATTTATTGACTGAAACTTGCATTTCGAAAAGTTTCTTATAATCTAATTTTTAGATTATTTTTTGCAAGGACTTCCATCAAAACCTTCCCTCCTAACATATATAAATGATCTGAAAAGTTTCGTAGTATTTCGAACAGTCCCCGATTTAATTTGGTTTTTGACCGAAACTAGTATAAACTAGTGTATAATATATTATGAATTTTTGACCGAAACATGCATTTCGAGAAGATTCATAGAATCTAATTTTCATATGATTTTTTACACGAACTTCCATCATAACATTCCCTTGTAATATAAATAAATGATCTGAAAAGGTTCGTATCGTTTCGAACATTTCTCGCTTTAATTTGATTGTTTTTTATACCGAAATGAGTGTATAATATATTATGATTTTTTGACTGAAACTTGCATTTTGAAAAGTTTCTTAGAATCTAATTTTCAGATGATTTTTTGCATGGACTTCCTTCATAACCTCCCCTCCTAACATATATAAATGATCTGAAAAGTTTTATTTAATTTCAAACAGTCCCCGACTTAATTTAATTTTTTACTGAGACAAGTATAAACTAGTGTATAATATATTGTGAACTTTTGACCGAAACTTGCAATTCAAAACGTTTCATAGAATTTAATTTTCAGTTGATTTTTTTGTATGGACTTCCATCATAACCTTCCCTCTTAACACATAGAAAGGATCTAAAAAGGTTTGTGTCATTTCAAACATTCCTCGATTTAATTTGATTTTATGACTGGAACTAGTGTATATATATTATGATTTTTTGACAGAAACTTGCATTTCTAAAAGATTCTTAGAATCTAATTTTCAGATGATATTTTGCATGGACATCCGTCATAACCTTCCTTCCTGACATATATAAATGATCTTCCAAGTTTCGTATTATTTTGAACTGTAAACTTTTAAATTATATTTGACTGAAACTAGTATAAACTAGTGTATAATATATTATGATTTTTTGACCGAAACTTGAATTTCGTAATGTTTCTTACAATCTAATTTTCAGATGATTTTTTTGCATGGACTTCCATCATATACTTCCCTCCTAACATATATAAATGATCATAAAAATTTCGTATCATTTCGAAGAGCCCCCGATTTAATTTGGCTTTTGACCGAAACTAGCATAAAGTAGTATGTAATATATTATGAATTTTTGACCTACACTTGCAATTCAAAGCGTTTCATAGAATTTAATGTTCAGATGATTTTTTTGTATGGACTTCCATCATAACCTTCCCTCGTAATATTTAGAAAGGATCTAAAAAGGTTTGTATCATTTCGAACAGTCCTCGATTTAGTTTGATTTTTTGACCGAAACTAGTGTATTATATATTATGGTTTTTTGACCGAAATTTGCAGTTCGAAAAGATTCAAAGAATCTAATTTTCAGATGATTTTTTGCATGGACTTCCGTCATAACCTTCCCTCCTGACATATATAAATGATCTGAAAAGTTTCGTATCATTTTGAATTGCCCACAATTTAAATTATATTTGATCGAAACTAGTATAAACTAGTCTATAATATATTATGATTTTTTGACCGAAAATTGCATTTCGAAAAGTTTCTTAGAATCAAATTTTCAGATGATTTGTTTTGCATGGACTTCTATCATAACCTTCCCTTCTAACATATATAAATGATCTGAAAAATTTCGTATCATTTCGAACTGTCCACGATTTAATATTATATTTGACAGAAACTAGTATAAACTAGTGTATAATATATTATGATTTTTTGACCGAAACTTGCATTTTGTAAAGTTTAATAAAATCTAACTTTCAGATGAATTTTTTGTTTGGACTTCTATCATAACCTTCCATCCAAACATATATAAATGATCATAAAAGTTTCGTATCATTTCGAAGAGCCCCCGATTTAATTTTGTTTTTGACCGAGACTAGCATAAATTAGTATAAAATATATTATGAATTTTTGACCGACATTTGCAATTCAAAGCGTTTCATAGAATTGGATGTTCAGATGATTTTTTTTGTATGGAATTCCATCATAACCTTCCCTCGTAACATATAGAAAGGATTTAAAAAGGTTTGTATCATTTCGAAAAGTCCTCGATTTAGTTTGATTTTTTGACCGAAACTAGTGTATTATATATTATGTTTTTTTGACCGAAACTTGCATTTCAAAAAGATTCATAAAATCTAATTTTTAGATGATTTTTTGCAAGGACTTCCATCATAACCTTCCCTCCTGACATATATAAATGATCTGAAAAGTTTCATATAATTTCGAACTGTCCATGATTTAAATTATATTTGACCGAAACTAGTATAAACTAGTGTATACTATATTATGATTTATTGACCGAAACTTGCATTTTGAAAAAAATTCTTAAAATCTAATTTTCAGATGATTTTTTGCATGGACTTCCATCATAACCTTCCCTCCTAACATATATAAATGATCTGAAAAGTTTTGTTTAATTTCAAACAGTCCCCGACTTAATTTAATTTTTGACCGAGACAAGTATATACTAGTGTATAATATATTATGAACATTTGATCGAAACTTTCAATTCAAAGCGTTTCATAGAAAGGATATAAAAAGGTTTGTATAATTTCGAACAGTCCGAGTTTAATTTAACTTTATGACTGAAACTAGTGTATATATATTATGATTTTTTTGACCGAAACTTGCATTTCGAAAAGATTCATAGAATCTAATTTTCAGATGATTTTTTGCATGGACTTCCGTCATAAAATTCCCACATGACATATATAAATGATCTTAAAAGTTTCTTATCATTTTGAACTGTCCACGATTTAAGTTATATTTGACCGTAAACTAGTGTATATTATATTATGATTTTTTGACTGAAACTTGCATTTCGTAATGTTTCATAGAATCTAATTTTCAGATGACTTTTTTGCTTGGACTTCCATCATAACCTTCTCTCCTAACATATATAAATGATCTGAAAAGTTTCGTATCATTTCTAAGAGCCCCTCATTTAATTTGGTTTTTGACCGAAACTAGTATAAACTATTGTATAATATATTATGAATTTTTGGCCGACACTTGCATTTCAAAGCGTTTCATAGAATTTAATTTTCAGATGATTTTATTTATGGACTTCCATTATAACCTTCTCTCGTAACATATAGAAAGAATCTAAAAAGGTTTGTATCATTTCGAACAGTCCTCGATTTAATTTGATTTTATGACTGAAACAAGTGTATTATATATTACGAGTTTTTGACCGAAACTTGCATTTTGAAAAGATTCAGAAAATTTAATTTTCAGATGATTTTTAGAATGGACTTCCGTCATAACCTTTCCTCCTGAGATATATAAATGATCTAAAAAGTTTCGTATCATTTTGAATTGTCCACGATTTAAATTATATTTGACAGAAACATGTATAAACTAGTGTATAATATATTATGATTTTTTAACCGAAACTTGCATTTCGAAAAGTATTTTAGAATCAAATTTTCAGATGATTTTTTTGCATGGACTTCTATCATAACCTTCTCTCCTAACATATATAAATGATCTGAAAAGGTTCATATCAATTCGAACAATCCTCGATTTAATTTGATTTTTTTTACTGAAACTAGTGTATAATACATTATGATTTTTTGACCGAAACTTGCATTTTGAAAAGTTTCTTAGAATTTAATTTTCAGATGATTTTTTTGCATGGACTTCCATCATAACCTTCTCTCCTAACATATATAAATGATCTGAAAAGTTTTGTTTAATTTCAAACAGTCCCCGACTTAATTTAATTTTTGACCGAGACAAGTATAAACTAGTGTATAATATATTATGAACTTTTGACCGAAACTAGCAATTCAAAGCGTTTCATAGAATTTAATTTTCAGTTGATTTTTTTGTATGGACTTCCATCATAACCTTCCCTATTAACATATAGAAAGGATCTAAAAAGGTTTGTGTCATTTAAAACAGTCCTCGACTTGATTTGATTTTATGACCGAAACTAGTGTATATATATTATGATTTTTTGACCGAAACTTGCAATTCTAAAAGATTCATAGAATCTAATTTTCAGATTATTTTTTGCATGGACTTCCGTCATAACCTTACCTCCTGACATATATAAATGGTCCTAAAAGTTTCGTATTATTTTGAACTTTCAACGATTTAAATTATATTTGACCGAAACTAGTATAAACTAGTGTATAATATATTATGATATTTTGAGCGAAACTTGATTTCGTAATGTTTCTTACAATCTGATTTTCAAATGATTTTTTTGCGTGGACTTCCAACATATACTTCCCTCCTAACATATATAAATGATCATAAAATTTTCGTATCATTTCGAAGAGCCCCCGATTTAATTTGGTTTTTGACCAAAACTAGTATAAATTAGTATATATTATAAATTGAATTTTTTACCGACACTAGCAATTCAAAGCGTTTCATAGAATTTAATGTTCAGATGATTTTTTTCTGTATGGACTTCCATCATAACCTTCCCTCGTAATATATAGAAAGGATCTAAAGAGGTTTGTATCATTTCAAATAGTCCTTGATTTAGTTTGATTTTTTGACCGAAACTAGTGTATTATATATTAAGATTTTTTGACTGAAACTTGCATTTCGAAAAGATTCATAAAATCAAATTTGCAGATGATTTTTTGCATGGACTTCCATCATAACCTTCCCTCCTGACATATATAAATGATCTGAAAAGTTTTATATAAATTCGAACTGTCCACGATTTAAATTATATTTGACCGAAACTAGTATAAACTAGCGTATAATATATTATGATTTTTTGATCGAAACTTGCATTTCGAAAAGTTTCTTAGAATCAAATTTTCAGATGATTTTTTTTGCATGGACTTTTATCATAACATTCCCTTCTAACATATATAAATGATCTTAAAAAATTCGTATCATTTCGAAATGTCCACGATTTAATATTATATTTGACTGAAACTAGTGTATAATATATTATGATTTTTTGACCAAAACTTGCATTTCGTAATGTTTCATAGAATCTAATTTTCAGATGAATTTTTTGCTTGGACTTCCATCTTAACCTTCCCTCCAAACATATATAAATGATCTGAAAATTTCGTATCATTTCTAAGAGCCCCCGATTTAATTTGGTTTTTGACCGAAACTAGTATAAACTAGTGTATAATATATTATGAATTTTTGACCGACACTTGCAATTCAAAGCGTTTCATAGAATTTAATTTTCAAATGATTTTTTTTGTATGGACTTCCATCATAACCTTCCCTCTTAACATATAGAAAGGATCTAAAAAGGTTTGTATCCTTTCGAACATTCCTCGATTTAATTTGATTTTATGACCAAAACTAATGTATCATATATTATGATTTTTTGACCGAAATTTGCATTTCGAAAAGATTCATAGAATCTAATTTTCAGATGATTTTTTGCATGGACTTCCGTCATAACCTTCCCTCCTGACATATATAAATGATTTGGAAAGTTTCGTATCATTTTGAACTGTCCACGATTTAAATTATATTTGACTGAAATTAGTATAAACTAGTGTATAATATATTATGATTTTTTGACCGAAACTTGAATTTCGTAATTTTTCTTACAATCTAATTTTTCAGTTGATTTTTTTGCATGGTCTTCCATCATATACTTCCCACCTAACATATATAAATGATCATAAAAGTTTCGTATCATTTCGAAGAGCCCCCGATTTAATTTGGTTTTTGACTGAAACTAGTATAAATTAGTATTTAATATATTATGAATTTTTGACCAACACTTGCAATTCAAAGCTTTTCATAGAATTCAATTTTTAGATGATTTTTTTTTGTATGGACTTCCATAATAACCTTCCCTCTTTAACATATAGAAAGGATCTAAAAAGGTTTGTTTCATATCGAACAGTCCTCGATTTAATTTGATTTTTTGATCGAAACTAGGGTATTATATATTATGATTTTTTGACAGAAACTTGCATTTCGAAAAGATTCATAAAATCTAATTTTCAGATGATTTTTTGCATGGACTTCCATCATAACCTTCCCTCCTGACATATATAAATAATCTGAAAAGTTTCATATAAATTTGAACTGTCCACGATTTAAATTATATTTGACCGAAACTAGTGTATAATATGTTATGATTTTTTGACCGAAACTTTCATTTCGAGAAGTTTCTTAGAATCAAATTTTCAGATGATTTTTTTTGCATGGACTTCTATCATAACCTTCCCTTCTAACATATATAAATGATCTGAAAAATTTCGTATCATTTCGAACTGTCCACGATTTAATATTATATTTGACAGAAACTAGTATGAACTAGTGTATAATATATTATGATTTTTTACTGAAACTTGCATTTCGTAAAGTTTCATAGAATCTAATTTTCAGATGAATTTTTTGCTTGGACTTCCATCATAACCTCCCCTCCTAACATATATAAATGATTTTAAAAGTTTCGTATTATTTCAAAGAGCCCCCGATTTAATTTGGGTTTTGACCGAAACTAGTATAAACTAGTGTATAATATATTATGAATTTTTGACCGACACTTGCAATTCAAAGCGTTTCATAGAATTTAATTTTCAGATGATTTTTTTTGTATGGACTTCCATCATCACCTTCCCTCGTAATATATAGAAATGATCTAAAAAGGTTTTTATCATTTCGAACAGTCCTCAATTTAATTTTATTTTATGACCGAAACTAGTGTATTATAAATTATGATCTTTTGACCGAAATTTGCCTTTCGAAAAGATTCATAGAATCTAATTTTCAGATGATTTTTTGCATGGACTTCCGTCATAACCTTCCCTCTTGACATATATAAATAATCTGAAAAGTTTCGTATCATTTTGAAATGTCCACGATTTAAATTATATTTGACTGAAACTAGTATAAACTAGTGTATAATATATTATGATTTTTTGACCGAAACTTGAATTTCGTAATGTTTCTTACAATTTAATTTTCAGATGATTTTTTTGCATGGACTTCCATCATATACTTCCCTCCTAACATATATAAATGATCATAAAAGTTTCGTATCATTTCGAATATTCCCCGATTTAATTTGGTTTTTGACTGAAACTATTATAAATTAGTATATAATATATTATGAATTTTTGACCGACATTTGCAATTATAAGCTTTTCATTGAATTTAATTTTCAGATGATTTTTTTGTATGGACTTCCATCAAAACCTTACCTCTTAACATATAGAAAGGATCTAAAAAGGTTTGTATCATTTCGAATAGTCCTCGATTTTATTTGATTTTTTGACCAAAACTTGTGTATTATATATTATGATTTTTTGACCGAAACTTGAATTTCGAAAAGATTCATAAAATCTAATTTTCAGATGATTTTTTGCATGGACTTCCATCATAACCTTCCGTCCTGACATATATAAATGATCTGAAAAGTTTCATATAAATTCGAACTATCCACGATTTAAATTGTATTTAACCGAAACTAGTATAAACTAGTGTATAATATATTATGATTTTTTGACCGAAACTTGCATTTTGAAAAGTTTCAAAGAATAAAATTTTCAGATGATTTTTTTTGCATGGACTTCTATCATAACCTTCCCTTATATCATATATAAATGATCTGAAAAATTTCGTATCATTTCGAACTGTCCACGATTTAATATTATATTTGACAGAAACTAGTATAAACTAGTGTATAATATATTATGATTTTTTGACCGAAACTTACATTTCGTAAAGTTTCATAGAATCTAATTTTCAGATGAATTTTTTTCTTGAACTTTCATCATAACCTTCCTTCCAAACATATATAAATGATCTGAAAAGTTACGTATCATTTATAAGAGCCCTTGATTTAATTTGGTTTTTGACCGAAACTAGTGTAAACTAGTGTATAATATATTATGAATTTTTGACCGACACCTGCAATTCAAAGCGTTTCATAGAATTTAATTTTCAGATGATTTTTTTGTATGGACTTCCTTCATAACCTTCCTTCGTAACATATAGAAAGGATCTAAAAAAGTTTGTATCATTTCGAACATTCCTCGATTTAATTTGATTTTATGACCGAAATTAGTGAATTATATATTATGATTTTTTGACCGAAATTTGCATTTCGTAATGTTTCTTACAATCTAATTTTCAGATGATTTTTTTGCATGGACTTCCATCATATACTTCCCTCCTAACATAAATAAATGATCATAAAAGTTTCATATCATTTCGAAGAGCCCCCGATTTAATTTGGTTTTTGACTGAAACTAGTATAAATTAGTATATAATATATTATGAAATTTTTGACCAACATTTGCAATTCAAAGCTTTTCATTGAATTTAATTTTCAGATGATTTTTTTGTATGGACTTCCATCATAACCTTACCTCTTAACATATAGAAAGGATCTAAAAAGGTTTGTATCATTTCGAACAATCCTCGATTTTATTTGATTTTCTGACCGAAACTAGTGTATTATATATTATGATTTTTTGACCGAAACTTGAATTTCGAAAAGATTCATAAAATCTAATTTTCAGATGATTTTTTTGAATGGACTTCCATAATAACCTTCCCTCCTGACATATATAAATAATCTGAAAAGTTTCATATAAATTTGAACTGTCCACGATTTAAATTATATTTGATCGAAACTAGTGTAAACTAGTGTATAACATATTATGATTTTTTGACCGAAACTTTCATTTCGAGAAGTTTCTTAGAATTAAATTTTCAGATGATTTTTTTTGCATGGACTTCTATCATAACCTTCCCTTCTAACATATATAAATGATCTGAAAAGTTTCGTATCATTTCGAACTGTCCACGATTTAATATTATATTTGACAGAAACTTGTATGAACTAGTGTATAATATATTATGATTTTTTTTACTGAAACTTGCATTTCGTAAAGTTTCATAGAATCTAATTTTCAGATGATTTTTTTTGCTTTGACTTCCATCATAACCTCCCCTCATAACATATATAAATGATTTGAAAAGTTTCGTATCATTTCTAAGAGCCCCCGATTTAATTTGGTTTTTGACCGAAACTAGTATAAACTAGTGTATAATATATTATGAATTTTTGACTGACACTTGCAATTCAAAGCGTTTCATAGAATTTAATTTTCAGATGATTTTTTTGTATGGACTTCCATCATCACCTTCCCTCGTAACATATAGAAATGATCTAAAAAGGTTTGTATCATTTCGAACAGTCCTCGATTTAATTTTATTTTATGACCGAAACTAGTGTATTATATATTATGATTATTTGACCGAAATTTGCATTTCGAAAAGATTCATAGAATCTAATTTTCAAATGATTTTTTGCATGGACTTCCGTCATAACCTTCCCTCCTGACATATATAAATGATCTGAAAAGTTTCGTATCATTTTGAACTGTCCATGATTTAAATTATATTTGACTGAAACTGAAATTCTGGGATCAGGTACGTGATGTCGAATCAGATGTTTAAACACTTGAAAACTTAAACAAAACTTAAAGTGCAGGTAAATTAAATAACACAGGAAATTGTTATCCCAGTTCAGTGTATCTCCACACTTACATCTGGGGGCTACCAAGCCAGGAAGGAAATCCAATATAAGTAATATTAATTCTGGAATTAAACCAACCAGTTTAATCCTTCACTTAATATCTACCCAAGAAAATTTCTACCTAAGACACAACTTAGATATGAGTACCTACTCACTCCCCTTCAATCACACAGTGATATTTTACAATGTTTAATAAAATTTAAGTCACACTTCAAACACAACAGCTTGATCTTACTTAAAAGTTTCAATCAAGACACAATTCACTTTTTGCTTAAAAGCTCATAAAGTGACAAACAATTAAAACCTACTATTAAACACAAACACCCTTTACAGTCTTCTTAATTTCGTACTCTATTCTGAGAGTTTCTGTTCCTTAAATAGATGCTTGGTTTTTGGGCTTTCTGTAAATTATCCAGTCCTGATAAATCCCACTATCATCACCTTGAATTAGGGTTAGTTAGTTTGTTACTTCCTTGATTCAAGGTGAGTTAGTTATTCTGTTACACTGAAATCAGATAACTAAGCTCCCTAATGATGCGCCTTATAGTGCTTATCTATTCACAATTAATTCCAGATAAATTCTCCTGAATTTACTCATTTCTGTTATGCATCATTTAAGTCTGGTAGCAGGTTTACGATGTCACAACATCTGGTGTGACATCCTGATGTCTGAACTAAATTCATTAACAGTTACTCTGTTTGTCAATGTCACAACATCTGGTGTGACATCCTGAACTAAGTTCAACACTTCTTGTTTGTCAAAAATTCTGCCAATTTTTAACATCTACAAACTCCCCCTTTGGCTAATTTTTGGCTAACATAATCTTCTGGTTTTAGCAGCAGAGTTCTTTTATCAGAGTGCAGCAGAGTTCTTTTCTGTTGAATCATTTGAGAGATAATAATTTGCTCCCCCTCAAACCTGTATGTATACTGCTATGACATTTCAACAGAATTTGATATACCAATGAGCATTTAGAAAAAAACTTAGTTCAGAAGGCAGAAATTAACTTCAGCATTGTTCATTAAACAGCAGCAGACATTGATGTTCAGTACACTTCTCTTCTCCCCCTTGTTAGACATAAATTTGGGGCCAAACATTACATAAGCGGAGAGAAAAACAAAAACATTACAAAGCAAAATTACAAAACAAGAATACAATTCAGAACAGGCAATACAATTTCCATCACACCCAACTTCACTCAGACTCCTCATACTCAGTATCTTCTTCATCCTCAGACTCAACATCTGATACATCAACATTCTGAGCACCCTCTTCCAGCTCCAGCCTTTGAATTATTTCCTCAAGCTTTTTCTTCCTAGCATCCATCTCTTTGCAAGTGGTCTTGAGTTCTGCAATCAAGGTTGCTTTGGATATAGGAGTCTTGACATTTGATGGTCCAGTAGATGTCCCACTGGGAGTTTCAACATCTGCAACATGATGGCTCAGGAACAGTTTGTAGTGGAAGGCCAGTGGACTCTCCCTCTTGCAGACAGAATCCTTATCAGTAAGGATGCCTGAATATTGATTGAGGATTATTCCACAAAGCAGAGAGGGAAAAGCTATGGGAAGCTTGGTTGCTGATGTTCCTGCATGCTTTAGGGTTTGATCAAAGATGTAAGCCCCATAGTCCAAATTTGTTTGGGTGCCTACAGCATAGATGAATCTTCCCAGCCCAGTAGCTATTGATGAAGTGTGGTTTGTGGGAACCCAGTTAACAGTTCCAATCCTGTGCAGCATAGCATACTTCCTTGTTAGCAGGCTGACAGATAGTTTGCCTTTGACTGACCAAGACTTGACCTGGTTGGCAGTGATGATCTTGCAGACTTGGTTGTCAGTTTTGCCTAGTTCATTTGGCCCATCAGATTCTCTCCCCAGGTAGTGATTTATAACCCTAGGAGAGAAATCAACACATCTCCCCCTTACATAAACCTTCCTGAAATCTTCTGATTTTCCATCAGCACACCCTTCTTGCAGATTGACAATAAACTCCTTGACCAGCAGCTCATAACATGGAGAAAAATTGGAAACAATCTTGAATAAGCCAGCACTGGAGATTAAGTCTATTACCTCAGTGCACTCCAAAGCATTGCTGCCCAACTCTCTTTCCAGAGCCACCCTTCTTTGGTAGACATACTTCCATTTGCTCACACTAGAGACATGATGAAAGGACACATTGTCCAGAGGTGCTTCAGGAACAGTAGAGGCAGACCTGGGAGGTGCTGGCTTCTTCCTTGGTTGGGATGTTGGGACATCCTCCTCAACATCTGAGTCAGGTGGAGTTGCAGCTTTCCTCTTCTGGGTGCTTACCTTGCTCCATTGCTTAGTAGGTCCAAATGCAACTTTGACCTTGTCTTTCTTTGGAGTTGATTATTTCTTTTCAGGAGTTGCATGTGCAGCAGGCTTCTTCTCCTTCCTATCCCTAAGCCTTTTGGCTATGCTAGGGTTAACAGATGCAATGATCTCTGTGTCAGAGTCATCATCTAGGGTTTCAACAGGAGGAGGTTGGGAGCCCTCTTTTTCAGCAGATTGGTCAACATGAGCTTGATCATCAGTGGCTTCATCAATATCAGTTGAGGCCTTGTTCTGGTCCTCAGATGCTTCAACATTTATTGGGACATCCTGTTGAGCAGGAATGTCCTCTTCAGCCTGGTTGCTTGGTTCTTCTTGTGGAGCAGGCATGCTGTTCAGGGGAACAGATACCCCACGCACCACTCTTTGTTCAGAAAGAATCCTGTTCACAAGATTCTTGATGGATGCATCCACATAGTCAGAAGCTTTGGGGGTGCTTGTAGATGAAGGAGTCCCCTTGCTTTTGCTGAACACAGACTCCTTTGCTCTTCTTACATTGGGAGTTCTAGGTTTTTGAGCAATAGGGACACTTCCTCTGATTTCGTCTATAGGAGTAGTATCCATTGGTACTACAGAGATTGGAGTTGCATGCACTACATTTTCTTGATTGAGACCCTCATCAATGAAGTTAGGGTTTTGATGTTGAGACATTTTTCGAATGTAGTGGAAGAGGAGTTAGGTTTGATTGATTTTGATGAGCTTAGAAAATCAGCTTTAGCATGCAAATCGTTTAGTGGAGATAGTGAGGAGGTGAAGAGCTGAGAGCACGTTTGTGAATTTATAGAAACAGTTGCTATTAGAATTTTTAAGAGTGGAATACACAGAGTTATTGACCAGACTGATGCTGCCATCTGGTGATCATGCCACACGATGTCATGAGACATGCTGGCACTTCTCCATAACTGCTATATTTCACATAAGAAGATTCCCAATTTACCCCTTAGGTTTTCAAATTGGGTAGCATCCAAAGCTTTAGTAAATATGTCAGCCAATTGCAGATCTGTGGCTACATGTTCTAATGTGATCACCTTCTCTTCCACAAGATCTCTAATGAAATGATGTCTGATGTCTATGTGCTTAGGTCTGCTGTGTTGGATAGGATTTTTGGAGATGTTAATTGCACTTAAATTGTCACAGTACAATGTCATGACATCTTGTGGGACATTGTATTCTGTGAGCATTTGTTTCATCCAAACCAACTGTGAACAACTACTACCAGCTGCAATATATTTAGCTTCAGCAGTGGATAAGGATACACAATTTTGTTTCTTACTGAACCAAGAAAGCAAATTGTTTCCTAGAAAGAAGCATCCTCCTGATGTACTCTTTCTATCATCAGCACTTCCAGCCCAGTCAGCATCACAAAATCCAGCGAGGATTGGTTCACAACCATGAGAATACATTATGCCATAGTCACAAGTACCATTGACATATTTCAAAATCCTCTTAACCTGATTTAGATGACTTACTTTTGGCTCAGCTTGATACCTTGCACACACACCTACTGCAAAGGCTATATCTGGTCTGCTAGCTGTCAGATATAGTAGGCTTCCAATCATGCTTCTGTATAAGCTTTGGTCCACATTCTCACCCTTGTCATCCTTTGTCAGCTTTAAATGAGTGGGGGCAGGTGTTCTCTTGTGACTTGCATTGTCCATCCCAAACTTCTTGACAGTGTTCTTTGCATACTTGCTTTGGGATATGAACATGGAGTCCTCCATCTGCTTGATTTGCAGTCCAAGGAAGTAGGTTAGTTCTCCTACTAGGCTCATCTCAAACTCAGATTCCATTTGATTAAAAAACTGTTTAACCATCCTGTCTGACATCCCACCAAACACTATGTCATCCACATATATCTGAGCAATCATGACCTTTCCCTCTTCATCTTTCACAAACAAGGTTTTGTCTATTCCACCTTTCCTGTACCCATGTTTAATGAGAAAAGTAGTTAGTCTTTCATACCACGCTCTTGGGGCTTGCTTTAGACCATACAGAGTCTTTCTTAGCTTGTATACATGATCTGGACAGCTTGGATCAACAAATCCCTTAGGCTGCTCCACATATACTTCCTCATTAAGGTACCCATTTAGAAAGGCACTTTTAACATCCATTTAAAATAGCTTGAACTTTAGGATGCAAGCAATTCCTGGAAGTAGTCTGATTGATTCAAGCCTTACTACTGGTGCAAAGGTTTCATCAAAGTCTACTCCCTCAATTTGTGTGTATCCTTGAGCTACAAGTCTAGCCTTGTTTTTTGTAACAACTCCCTGCTCATTTGACTTGTTCTTGTACACCCACTTAGTGCCAATCACATTAATGTCATCAGGCCTAGGAACAAGATCCCATAATTCATTCCTTGTAAACTGTCCTAATTCTTCTTGCATAGCAGAGATCCAGTACTCACCATTCAGAGTTTCCTTGATCTTTTTAGGTTCTATCTTTGAAACAGAGCAGGAGCCTGAAATTATCTCTCTTGATCTAGTGATGACACCACTGTTGGGATCACCAATTATCAAATCTTTAGGATGATCTTTCTGGATTCTGATGGAGGGAGGTTTGTTGGATTGCTCTGACCTTGCCTCAGTTAAAGTGAAATCAAGATTATCACTTTCTGTTTTAACTTCAGTTTGATTGTCAGCAGATGTTCCAACATCATCAGCAACATCTGCAGAGGCATCATCAATAATCACATTTATTGATTCCATTATAACCTTGGTTCTGGAGTTAAATACTCTGTAAGCTCTGCTATTTATGGAGTATCCAAGAAAAATCCCTTCATCACTTTTAGGGTCCATCTTTCTTCTTTGATCCCTATCAGCCAGAATGTAACACTTACTTCCAAACACATGAAAGTACTTGACTGTAGGTTTTCTGCCCTTCCAGACTTCATAGATGGTGGATAAAGTTCCCTTTCTTAGTGTGACTCTATTGTGGATGTAGCATGCTGTGTTCATAGCTTCAGCCCAAAAGTACAGGGGTAACTTTTTAGCATGAATCATGGCTCTTGCTGACTCCTGAATAATTTTGTTTTTCCTCTCAACAATCCCATTCTGTTGAGGGGTGATAGGAGAAGAATACTCATGATTGATCCATTTTGAAGAGCAAAAGTCTGAGAATTTTTGGTTCTCAAACTCCTTTCCATGATCACTTCTTATTCTGACCACACAACTTGCTTTTTCTCTTTGAATTCTTTGACACAGATCTTTGAATACATCAAACACATCAGACTTCTCTTTGATGAAGCTTATCCATGTATATCTTGAGAAGTCATCAACAACCACATAGGCATATCTTTTTCCACCAAGACTCTCAACCTGCATTGGTCCCATAAGATCCATATGCAGTAATTCCAAAACTTTGGAAGTTGTCAGATGTTGGAGCTTTGGGTGTGACATCTTGGTTTGCTTGCCTATTTGACATTCACCACACACTTTACTTTCATCAATCTTTAGTCTTGGAATTCCTCTTACAGCCTCCATAGATATGATCTTCTTTATTCCTCTGAGATGGAGATGACCCAGTCTTTGGTGCCACAACTTCACTTCTTCTTCTTTGGCTAAGGAACAAGTTGATGTGAGGCTGAAATCTTGAGGTTCCACATATAGCAGTTGTCTTTTGATCTGGCTCCTCTCATGACAACCTTCTGTTCTTTATCAGAAACTATGCATTCAGTTTTGGTAAAGTTTACACTGTAACCTTGGTCATATAATTGACTTATGCTGATCAAGTTAGCATTTAATCCTTTTACCAGCAGTACATCATCTAGTCTTGGTACACCTGGGCAGTCCAAGGTCCCAACTCCCTTGATTTCTCCCTTTGCTCCATCTCCAAAGGTTACATATCTGGATGAGTGTGACTTTAAGTCTACCAGTAGATTTTTCAGTCCAGTCATGTGCCTTGAGCAACCACTGTCAAAATACCAGTCTTCCTTAGCAGATACTCTGAGAGATGTATGAGCTATATAGGCAACAACCTTCTTTGACCATTTTTGCCTGTTGTGAGGTTTCCTTTGATGCATCTGCCCTGTGTAGTGTCTGTAACACGGTGGGAGAACTGACTTTAGTTATGTTGCGGATAGCAAGAGTCGCCACCGACTTTTATTTTATCCAAAAGGAAAGGGTATAAAAGAACAGGAAAGACCTTTAAGAGATATTTTTGGGTCCGGGGGGTAGGTTATGTAAAGGGAAGGTGTTAGCACCCTTTACATCCATGGTTATCCATGGGCTCTTAGTTACTTAGCTCACTTTTGAATTGTTTTTTTGAAAAGTGTAGTGTGTGAATAGAAAAAATTTTCATAATAGTTGATAATGATCCATGTGCGGATGCGTAAAAACTTGTTTTTGAAAATTTGTTTGAAATTGTGAAAAGTTTGAAAAGTTTTGAATGAAGTGAGCAAGTACATAAGAGGAACCTACCCTAAAGTTTAAGTCTTTCTGTTCTTTATCCTTTAAGTGGTAAGACTATCCCTATTATTAAGGAATAGGTAGTCATTACCTTGGATGTAAGGGACATGTGAGGGACATCTGTTTATGAAGGCAACTGTGGGGTGTATTAAGCATTTAGGAGGGACTATCATCATTTTTCGAAGGGACTTAATCTTTAAAGGCAACCATTAGGGACTTGATGATTTTTTTCTTTTAAGGGACTTGCTTTATACACCCCACTTGACCTTATGATTAGGCAACAATGAGGGATAGCCTTAGAAAGGTGAGATGGCGATTAAAAATCGACTTACGTGTGTGAGTGTTCAATATTATTTATCTTTAATTAAAGTGATCTAAATTTAATTTTAAAATACAAATAATTTTCACTCCCTAAATTACTAACCATAGCATAAAAAATAAATTACATATTTACAAATTTTACACCCAGGAGAAATTACATAATTATAATAAAAAGCAAATTAAAAATAAATAGCAAAATATAAAAGCAAAATATAAATAATAAGCAAAAAATAAATAAATAAGCAATAATAAATAAATAGGGGTTAGTAATAATAATAATTAAAAATAGGGTAATATTAGTGAAATAATAATAAGCAAAAGTTAGTAATAATAATAATAAAAATATTTAAGTAAGTTTAGTAAATAATAAATAAAGTTAGTGAAATAATAATAATGGATTAGTGAACAAAATAAAATAGCAAATAAAAATTAGACATTATTAAGAAAATATAAACAATTTAATTATAGAACTTTAAAATTACATGCAATTTATTAATTCTAAATATAAAAAATTGTAATTATAATATTAGCATAAATTTAATTATTTTTTAAACATATTTATATATTAAAAGAATAAAAATTTAGATTATAGACAATTTATAATTACATAAAGAAAATCTTGATTATATTTATATTTATTAAAATCAATTATACTGAATAAATATGTACAAAAATTAGAAAATAAAATTAGGTTTTTAATAGTTATTTAGAAAATAAATTAGGATTTTTTACAAGATTAGGGTTTTGTTTAGAAAAATATTTAGGGTTCAATTTAATAATTATAATTTATTTAAATAATACATATATATATTTTACATTTGAAATTTATAATAATGAAAACTAATTTTTTAATTTACAAAATAAATTTTTAGAAACTAGAAAATATATTATACATATTTTATAATGTAGAAAAAATAATAAAATTTATTTATTTGAATTTATGCAATATAAATTAAATTACAAGAAATAATAAAATAAAAAAAAAAAGGATGAAAAAAAAAAACAAAACCTGATGGGGCTGGGATTTGAACCCAGTCCCCTATGCTTGCCAACAGCTGCTTATACCACTGGGCCATCAATCACGCAGGCAGCAAAGAAGTAGACTCCAATGGTTTTGTTCTTTATCTTGAAAAATTGTGAAAAAATAATGAAAAGCAAAAAGGCCTGGGGTGGGAATTGAACCCAGGACCTTTACACTCACAAGCGCACGCATCACCACCCGGCTGGAAGAGCCCACCTGATAGTATGATGGCAACAGAATATAATATATTAAGTCTCCTTGTTATCCTGAAAAAATAGGAAACAATAATGGTACAAGCCAGATTCGAACTCATGCCATCACCCAATATGCCTACCAGCCTTACCACCGAGACACAAGCGCGCGTGTGACAAACAAACCAGCAATTAAACATAAAATATTTTCATTAATATTTGAATTCTAAAATGCGCGGGAGGCAACCTTCTTCTTCCTTGAGATTCGTAGGATTTTCCTGCGATTTCTCATGCAAATTTACCTGCAAATATTGCTGCATGTTCTTCATTGCTCAAACCTGCGAAATTGAAACTCGTACAAAACAGCAACGATTCATAAAATTAATCAGTGTTTTGTGATCCTCACAGTCCATACATCAATTCTACGTTTCCAGAATTCATTTATATTTGGTCTAGCAAGAAACCCTAAAAACTACACCGAAACCCTAGCAATGGCTTTCTTTGATTCTGGTCATGAAACTTAGATTCGATTATCCAGAAAGCTTCACCACATCAAAACAAATCATATTAGTAAGTCACAATCAACAAACAACACATAAATCAATGGAATCGAAAACAAGTTATGGATGCCATAAAACCGATTCGGTTTGTGCATTACAACATGATTTGAATGCTTATGAGTAATGATTCGTGACCAGTGAAGTCCAGAGATTCTCCTTGTATCCTTAAAATACCTTAAAGAGCTTTGTATTGAGGAATCCGAATTTCAAATTTGGAGTGATTTTTGAAGCTATGAACTTACACTTTTGGGCTGTGGAATCCCTGTCTCATGATTGCATTATGTTTAGTATATATAAGGGATCGAATTTAGGTCAAAATATGGATTGGTTGTGTACAAGATTTGATATGAAAAGATTCACAATGATAAGCTTTAAATTTTCAATATTTCTTGCATCCATGCTTTCTATTTCAAGCCATTCAATATTATTCTTGCATCAATTTGTTCCATACTGAATTCATGATTTTCTAAAACCAATAATGAGATCCAATCTTCATATTTAATATTTTATTTAAATTTAAAATGATTTTAAGTATAAAAAATCATAATAAATTAATTAAATAAAATAAAAATTATGAAAATATCATGGAATTTTCGTGCATGATGTCATGGATTGCCTTGGGTCATTAGAAGTTCAGCCCATTTGACAAAATTTGGTTTTAGACCTCCATTTTCATCATAAACCATCACAAAATTTCCCAACTTTGCAAGGGCACAAATCCCTCAATTTTAATGCTATGAGGGTGTTCTTGGACATTTTGGAAAGCTTGATGAGTCCTCTAAACAACCCCACTGGGTGAATGTCCATATCATTTACCAATCTCAAGTTATGCCCTTTTGAAGTTGTTGACTTTTTGTTGACTTTTGAAATGACCTATAATGTCTTAGCTCATACCTTCCAAATGAAGCATTTTTGGGCTTGGCTTGTGAGACACAAAGTTGTAGAGAATTCAATTTCCTTCAAAATGAGATTTGAGTGGAGACTTGGTGATGAAGTATGTGAAAGTTATGGCTGGTCAAAGTTCAGTTGACTTTTACTGAGGAAACCCTAATTTAGAAACTCCTGATTCTTGATGATCTGGAATCTCCTTGATGAATCATGATCAACCCTTGATCAAATGATGGATTTTACTTCATATACTTGATGTTGGCAAAAAATCATGAAGTTTGACTTTGGTTTGACCACAGTTGACCTCAGTTTGACTTTTTAACTACTTTGACTGATTTTGACTTATCTGATCATCTGACTGAGCAAACTTCTGAGAAAAGTCTTGAAACTTGTCATGAGGGTTCTTATACACATATAAGATGTTATGAAGCTCACTTGAGGTCTTGGAAGTCCATTTAGCCTGATTAAAGTCAAAACCCTAGTTTTGGATGCACTGCTTAGGAGGTGCATTGTTTGAGGGAATTGTCAACTCTTCTGACCAATTGTGAACCTTGTGAACCTTGTGAACCATCATAAAATGTCTTGTGAACCTCATGGGAGGTATTGTGAAGCTTGTGAACCTTGTGAACCTCATAAAGTGGCTTTGTAGACTTCATGAACCTCAGGAAAGCTTTGTAATCATTGTGAATCTTGTGAACCTTGTGAACCTTCAAGAAGTAACTTGTAGACTTCATGAACCTCATGAAAGGTTATATAAGCATTGTGAATCTTGTGAACCTTGTGAACCTTCAAGAAGTAACTTGTAGACTTCATGAACCTCATGAAAGGTCCTGTAAATGTTGAGAAACTTGTGAACCTTGTGAACCTTCATAAAGTAGCTTGTAGACTTCATGAACCTCAGGGAAGGCCTTGAAAGTGTTGGGAAACTTGTGAACCTTGTGAAACTTCTTAGAACACAAAGTCTTGTATTGTGAGGGCAAATTTTGGGGTGCAACAGTGTCCATCTTTAGAGTTCCAAGGTTGTCTGTTGAACTTGTTCTTAGGCATGTATTTGTGGCTTTGATCAGCATGAATACTAGCTTTAGGTACCCACACTTTCTTGATGACCTCTTTCTTCTACTTAGGGGGTTGCTGAGACCTCTGATTTGGATGTCCATGCAGCACTTTCTTGGTGACCTCTATCTTCTGCTTAGGGGGTTGTTGAGATCTCTGATTTGGATGTCCATGCAGCTTGTAGCAAAAAGGTTTGATGTGACCAAACCTTCCACAATGATGGCATCTCCATCTTTGATATTTCTTTTTCATCATGTTCTTGTCATGATGTTGAGACATCTGCTTGGACATCTTGTTTGACTTCATGGGATTTGGAGTTGTTTGGCTGGTGCTAGCCTCATACTTTTGAGCTTTATTAAATCCCAGCCCAGTCCTATCCACTGAGTGCTTGTTGTTGTTGAGAATGACATCCAGTGTGTTTGAGCTACTATTCAGCATTCTGACAGATTTGGACATATGCTTTTGGAGTTGAGTAGGTTGACTTCACTTTTCAAAGTGTCAATGATCTCTAGATTACTTGCCTTTTCAGCCTTTAATTCCTCAATCTGCTTCTTCTGCTGTATATTCTCCATGCATACTTCAGTGCTCCTTTTACACAGCATCTTGTAAGATGCTTCAAGCTCTTCAAATGTCAGCTCCTCATCACTGGATCCTCCTTCAGTTTCACATACTCCAGCTAGAGCAGTGATGTGCTTTGCAGATTCTTCTTCTGACTCACAGCCTGAGTCTTCATCTGACCAGGACACAGAGAGACCTTTCTTTTGCTTCTTTAGGTAGGTTGGGCATTCATTTCTGATGTGTCCATACCCTTCACATCCATGACATTGGATCCCTTTTCCTTGGTTAGTCTTCTCATCATAATTTGACCTTCTATTAGTGTCATAAGGTCTTTTATTCTCAGAGGTTGAGTTTCTTCCACTTGGTCTGGGCCAGTTTTCCATTCTTTTGAGAATTTTGTTGAATTGTCTTCCAAGCATAGCAATTGTTTCTGATAAGTTGTCCTTAGAGTCTGCTTCATGATTTTCTTCTTCTTTATCAGTATTTGAGACCAGGGCTATGCTTTTGTTTTTCTTCACAATTGTATCATTCATTCCCATCTCAAAGGTTTGAAGGGAACCAATGAGCTCTTCAACCTTCATTGTGCAGATGTCCTGAGCTTCTTCTATTGCAGTAACCTTCATGTCAAATCTTTTTGGCAGTGATCTGAGAATCTTCCTTACCAACTTTTCATCACTCATCTTCTCTCCCAAGGCACCAGAAGTATTAGCAATTTCCAGGATGTTCATGTAAAACTCATGAATGGTCTCATCTTCCTTCATCCTCATGTTTTCAAACTTTGTGGTGAGAAGTTGAAGTCTTGAAATCTTCACCTTTGATGTTCCTTCATGAGTGGTTTTGAGAGTGTCCCAAACATCCTTGGCCAGCTCACAGTGATGCACAAGTCTAAATATGTTCTTGTCAATGCCATTGAATAATGCATTTAAGGCTTTGGAATTTCCAAGTGCTGAATCTTCTTCCTCCTTGCTCCACTCTTCTTCAGGCTTCAACACTTTTGCCCCATCCTTATTGTCTTGGACAGGGTACTCCCATCCTTTGTTGACTGCTTTCCAAGCCCTGCTATCAAGAGATTTTAAGAATGCTACCATTCTTGGCTTCCAGTAGTCATAGTTGGATCCATCCAATATAGGTGGTCTATTCACAGATCCTACATCTCTGTCCATGTTCCCAAAATTTGCAGTCCCTAGATCTCACCATGTTAAACAGGCAGGGTGCCTACTCTGATGCCAATTGAAATTCTGGGATCAGGTACGTGATGTCGAATTAGATGTTTAAGCACTTGAAAACTTAAACAAAACTTAAAGTGCAGGTAAATTAAATAACACATGAAATTGTTAACCCAATTCAGTGTATCTCCACACTTACATCTGGGGGCTACCAAGCCAGGAAGGAAATCCAATATAAGTAATATTAATTCTAGAATTAAACCAACCAGTTTAATCCTTCACTTAATATCTACCCAAGGCAATTTCTACCTAAGACACAACTTAGATATGAGTACCTACTCACTCCCCCTCAATCACACAGTGATATTTTACAATGTTTAATAAAATTGAAGTCACACTTCAAACACAATAGCTTGATCTTACTTAAAATTTTCAATCAAGACACAATTCACTTTTTGCTTAAAAGCTCATAAAGTGACAAACAATTAAAACCTGCTATTAAACACAAACACCCTTTACAGTCTTCTTAATTTCGTACTCTATTCTGAGAGTTTCGGTTCCTTAAATAGATGCTTGGTTTTTAGGCTTTCTGTAAATTATCCAGTCCTGATAAATCCCACTGTCATCACATTGAATTAGGGTTAGTTAGTTTGTTACTTCCTTGATTCAAGGTGAGTTAGTTATTCTGTTACACTGAAATCAGATAACTAAGCTCCCTAATGATGCGCCTTGTAGTGCTTATCTATTCACAATTAATTCCAGATAAATTCTCCTGAATTTACTCACTTCTGTTATGCATCATTTAAGTCTGGTAGCAGGTTTACGATGTCACAACATCTGGTGTGACATCCTGATGTCTGAACTAAATTCATTAACAGTTACTCTGTTTGTCAATGTCACAACATCTGGTGTGACATCCTGAACTATGTTCAACACTTCTTGTTTGTCAAAAATTCTGCCAATTCTTAACATCTACAGAAACTAGTATAAACTAGTGTATAATATATTATTATTTTTTGACCGAAACATGAATTTCGTAATGTTTCTTACAATTTAATTTTCAGATGATTTTTTTGCATGGACTTCCATCATATACTTCCCTCCTTACATATATAAATGATCATAAAAGTTTCGTATCATTTCGAAGAGCCCCCGATTTAATTTGGTTTTTGACTGAAACTAGTATAAATTAGTATATTATATATTATGAATTTTTGACCGACATTTGCAATTCAAAGCTTTTCATTGAATTTAATTTTCAGATGATTTTTTTGTATGGACTTCCATCATAACCTTACCTCTTAACATATAGAAAGGATCTAAAACGGTTTGTATCATTTCGAACAGTCCTCGATTTTATTTGATTTTTTGACCGAAACTAGTGTATCATATATTATGATTTTTTGACCGAAACTTGAATTTCGAAAAGATTCATAAAATCTAATTTTCAGATGATTTTTTTGCATGGACTTCCATCATAACCTTCCGTCCTTACATATATAAATGATCTGAAAAGTTTCATATAAATTCTAACTGTCCACGATTTAAATTGTATTTAACCGAAACTAGTATAAACTAGTGTATAATATATTACGATTTTTTGACCGAAACTTGCATTTTGAAAAGTTTCATAGAATAAAATTTTCAGATGATTTTTTTTGCATGGACTTCTATCATAACCTTCCCTTCTAACATATATAAATGATCTGAAAAATTTCGTATCATTTCGAACTGTCCACGATTTAATATTATATTTGACAGAAACTAGTATAAACTATTGTATAATATATTATGATTTTTTGACCGAAACTTACATTTCGTAAAGTTTCATAGAATCTAATTTTCAGATGAATTTTTTTCTTGGACTTCCATCATAACCTTCCTTCCAAACATATATAAATGATCTGAAAAGTTTCATATCATTTCTAAGAGCCCCCGATTTAATTTTGTTTTTGGCCAAAACTAGTATAAACTAGTGTATAATATATTATGAATTTTTGACCGACGCTTGCAATTCAAAGCGTTTCATAGAATTTAATTTTCAGATGATTTTTTTGTATGGACTTCCATCATAACCTTCCCTCGTAACATATAGAAAGGATCTAAAAAGGTTTGTATCATTTCGAACATTCCTCGATTTAATTTGATTTTATGACCTAAACTAGTGTATTATATATTATGATTTTTTGACCGAAATTTGCATTTCGAAAAGATTCATAATATTTAATTTTTAGATGATTTTTTGCATGGACTTCCGTCATAACCTTCCCTCCTGACATATATAAATGATCTGAAAAGTTTCGTATCATTTTGAACTGTCCACGATTTAAATTATATTTGACTGAAATTAGTATAAACTAGTGTATAATATATTATGATTTTTTGACCGAAACTTGAATTTCGTAATGTTTCTTACAATCTAATTTTCAGATGATTTTTTTGCATGGACTTCCATCATATACTACCCACCTAACATATATAAATGATCATAAAAGTTTCGTATCATTTCGAAGAGCCCCCGATTTAATTTTGTTTTTGGCCAAAACAAGTATAAACTAGTGTATAATATATTATGAATTTTTGACCGACGCTTGCAATTCAAAGCGTTTCATAGATATTAATTTTCAGATGATTTTTTTGTATGGACTTCCATCATAACCTTCCCTCTTTAACATATATAAAGGATCTAAAAAGGTTTGTATCATATCGAACAATCCTCGATTTAATTTGATTTTTTGACCGAAACTAGGGTATTATATATTATGATTTTTTGACCGAAACATGCATTTCGAAAAGATTCATAAAATTCAATTTTCAGACGATGTTTTGCATGAACTTCCATCATAATCTTCCCTCCTGACATATATAAATGATATGAAAAGTTTCATATAAATACGAACTATCCACGATTTAAATTATATTTGACCGAAACTAGTATAAACTAGTGTATAATATATTATAATTTTTCGACCGAAACTTTCATTTCGAGAAGTTTCTTAGAATCAAATTTTCAGATGATTTTTTTGCATGGACTTCTATCATAACCTTCCCTTCTAACATATATAAATGATATGAATAATTTTGTATCATTTCGAACTGTCCACGATTTAATATTATATTTGACAGAAACTAGTATAAACTAGTGTATAATATATTATGATTTTTTGACCGAAACTTGCATTTCGTAAAGTTTCATAGAATCTAATTTTTAGATGACTTTTTTGCTTTGACTTCCATCATAAACTTCCCTGCTAACATATATAATTGATCTGAAAAGTTTCATATCATTTCTAAGAGCCTCCAATTTAATTTGGTTTTTGTCTGAAACTAGTATAAACTAGTGTATAATATATTATGAATTTTTGACCGACACTTGCAATTAGAGGCGTTTCATAGAATTTATTTTTCAGATGATTTTTTTTATGGACTTCCATCATAACCTTCCCTCGTAACATATAGAAAGGATATAAAAAGGTTTGTATCATTTCGAACATTCCTCAATTTAATTTGATTTTATGACCGAAACTAGTGTATTATATATTATGATTTTTTGACCGAAATTTGCATTTCGAAAAGATTCATAGAATCTAATTTTACTATGATTTTTTGCATGGTCTTCCGTCATAACCTTCCCTTCTGACATATATAAATGATCTGAAAAGTTTCGTATCATTTTGAATTGCCCACGATTTAAATTATATTTGACCGAAACTAGTATAAACTAGTGTATAATATATTATGATTTTTTGACCGAAACTTTCTTTTCGAAAAGTTTCTTAGAATAAAATTTTCAGATGATTTTTTTACATGGAATTCTATCATAACCTTCCCTTCTAACATATATAAATGATCTTAAAAGCTTCGTATCATTTCGAACTGTAAACAATTTAATATTATATTAGACAGAAACTAGTATAAAGTAGTGTATAATATATTATGATTTTTTTACTGAAACTTGCATTTCGTAAAGTTTCATAGAATCTAATTTTCAGATGAATTTTTTGCTTGGACTTCCATCATAACCTTCCCTCCTAACATATATAAATGATTTGAAAAGTTTCGTATCATTTCTAAGAGCCCCCGATTTAATTTGGTTTTTGACCGAAACTAGTATAAACTAGTGTATAATATATTATGAATTTTTGACCGACACTTGCAATTCAAAGCGTTTCATAGAATTTAATATTCAGATGATTTTTTTGTATGGACTTCCATAATCACCTTCCCTCGTAACATATAGAAATGATCTTATAAGGTTTGTATCATTTCGAACAGTCCTCGATTTAATTTTATTTTATGACCGAAATTAGTGTATTATATATTATGATTTTTTGACCGAAATTTGCATTTCGAAAAGATTCATAGAATCTAATTTTCGGATGAATTTTTGCATGGACTTCCGTCATAACCTTCCCTCCTGACATATATAAATGATCTAAAAAATTTCGTATCATTTTGAACTGTCCACGATTTAAATTATATTTGACTGAAATTAGTATAAACTAATGTATAATATATTATGATTTTTTGACCGAAACTTGAATTTCGTAATGTTTCTTACAATCTAATTTTCAGATGATTTCTTTGCATGGACTTCCATCATATACTTCCCACCTAACATATATAAATGATCTTAAAAGTTTCATATCATTTCGAAGAGCCCCCGATTTAATTTGGTTTTTGACTGAAACTTGTATAAATTAGTATTTAATATATTATGAATTTTTGACCGACACTTTAAATTTAAAGCTTTTCATAGAATTTAATTTTCAGATGATTTTTTTGTATGGACTTCCATCATAACCTTCCCTCTTAACATATATAAAGGATCTAAAAAGGTTTGTATCATATCGAACAGTCCTCGATTTTTTGTCCGAAACTAGTGTATTATATATTATGATTTTTTGGCCGAAACTTGCATTTCGAAAAGATTCATAAAATCTAATTTTCAGATGATTTTTTGCATGGACTTCCATCATAACCTTCCCTCCTGACATATATAAATGATCTGAATAATTTCGTATCATTTCGAACTGTCCACGATTTAATATTATATTTCATAGAAACTAGAATAAACTAGTGTATAATATATTATGATTTTTTGACCGAAACTTACATTTCGTAAAGTTTCATAGAATCTAATTTTCAGATGAATTTTTTTCTTGGACTTCCATCATAACCTTCCCTGCAAACATATATAAATGATATGAAAAGTTTCGTATCATTTCTAAGTGCCCCCGATTTAATTTGGTTTTTGACAGAAACTAGTATAAACTAGTGTATAATATATTATGAATTTTTGACCGACGCTTGCAATTCAAAGCATTTCATAGAATTTAATTTTCAGATGATTTTTTTGTATGGACTTCCATCATAACCTTCCCTCGTAACATATAGAAAGGACATAAAAAGGTTTGTATCATTTCGAACAATCCTTGATTTAATTTGATTTTATGACCGAAACTAGTGTATTATATATTATGAGTTTTTGACCGAAATTTGCATTTCGAAAAGATTCATAGAATCTAATTTTCAGATGATTTTTTGCATGGACTTCCATCATAACCTTCCCTTCTGACATATATAAATGATCTAAAAAGTTTCGTATCTTTTTGAATTGCCCACGATTTAAATTATATTTGACCGAAACTAGTATAAACTAGTGTATAATATATTTTGATTTTTTGACCGAAACTTTCATTTCAAAAAGTTTCTTAGAACAAAATTTTCGGATGATTTTTTTTTGTATGGAATTCTATCATAACCTTCCCTTCTAACATATATAAATGATCTGAAAAACTTCGTATCATTTCGAACTGTCCACGATTTAATATTATATTTGACAGAAACTAGTATAAACTAGTGTATAAAATATTATGATTATTTTACTAAAACATGCATTTCGTAAAGTTTCATAGAATCTAATTTTCAGATGAATGTTTTTCTTGGATTTCCATCATAACCTTCCCTCCAAACATATATAAATGATCTAAAAAGTTTCGTATCAATTCTAAGAGCCCCCGATTTAATTTGGTTTTTGACCGAAACTAGTATAAACTAGTGTATAATATATTATGAATTTTTGACCGACGCTTGCAATTCAAAGCGTTTCATAGAATTTAATTTTCAGATGATTTTTTTGTATGGACTTCCATCATAACCTTCCCTCGTAACATATAGAAAGGATCTTAAAAGGTTTGTATCATTTCGAACATTCCTCGATTTAATTTGATTTTATGACTGAAACTAGTGTATTATATATTATGATTTTTTGACCGAAATTTGCATTTCGAAAAGATTCATAATATCTAATTTTTAGATGGTTTTTTGCATGGCCTTCCGTCATAACCTTCCCTCCTGACATATATAAATGATCTGAAAAGTTTCGTATCATTTTGAACTATCCACGATTTAAATTATATTTGACTGAAATTAGTATAAACTAATGTATAATATATTATGATTTTTTTTTACCGAAACTTGAATTTCGTAATGTTTCTTACAATCTAATTTTCAGATGATTTTTTTGCATGTACTTCCATCATATAATTCCCTACTAACATATATAAATGATCATAAAAGTTTCGTATCATTTAGAAGAGCCCCCGATTTAATTTGGTTTTTGACTGAAACTTGTATAAATTAGTATTTAATATATTATGAATTTTTGAACGACACTTGCAATTCAAAGTTTTTCATAGAATTTAATTTTCAGATGATTTTTTTTATGGACTTCCATCATAACCTTCCCTCTTAACATATAGAAAGGATCTAAAAAGGTTTGTATCATATCGAATAGTCCTTGATTTTATTTGATTTTTTGACCGAAACTAGGGTATTATTTATTATAATTTTTTGACAGAAACTTGCATTTCAAAAAGATTCATGAAATCCAATTTTCAGACGATTTTTTGCATGGACTTCCATCATAACCTTCCCTCCTGACATATATAAATGATCTGAAAAGTTTTATATAAATTCGAACTGTCCACGAATTAAATTATATTTGACCTAAACTAGAATAAACTAGTATGTAATATATTATGATTTTTTTAACGAAACTTGTATTTCGAAAAGTTTCTTAGAATCAAATTTTTAGATGATTTTTTTTTGCATGGACTTTTATCACAACCTTCCCTTCTAACATATATAAATGATCTGAAAAATTTCGTATCATTTCGAACTGTCCACGATTTAATATTATATTTGACAGAAACTAGTATAAACTAGTGTATAATATATTATGATTTTTTGACCGAAACTTGCATTTCGTAAAGTTTCATAGAATCTAATTTTTAGATGACATTTTTGCTTTGCCTTCCATCATAAATTCCCTGCAAACATATATAAATGATCTGAAAAGTTTCATATCATTTCTAAGAGCCCCCGATTTAATTTGGTTTTTGACCGAAACTAGTATAAACTAGGGTATAATATATTATGAATTTTTGACCGACACTTTCAATTAGAAGCGTTTCTTAGAATTTAATTTTCAGATGTTTTTTTTTTGTATGGACTTCCATCATAACCTTCCTTTGTAACATATATAAAGGCTCTAAAAAGGTATTTATCATTTTGAACAATCCTCAATTTAATTTGATTTTATGACCGAAACTAGTGTATTATATATTATGATTTTTTGACCGAAATTTGCATTTCGAAAAGATTCATAGAATCTAATTTTCAGATGATTTTTTCCATGGACTTCCGTCATAACCTTCCCTCCTGACATATATAAATGATCTGAAAAGTTTCGTATCATTTTTAATTGCCCACGATTTAAATTATATTTGACCGAAACTAGTATAAACTAGTGTATAATATATTATGATTTTTTGACCGAAACTTTCATTTCGATAAGTTTCTTAGAATCAAATTTTTAGATGATTTTTTTTTGCATGGAATTCTATCATAACCTTGCCTTCTAACATGTATAAATGATCTGAAAAATTTCGTATCATTTCGAACTGTCCACGATTTAATATTATATTTGACAGAAACTAGTATAAACTATTGTATAATATATTATGATTTTTTTTTACTGAAACTTGCATTTCGTAAAGTTTCATAGAATCTAATTTTTAGATGAATTTTTTGCTTGGACTTCCATCATAACCTTCCCCCCTAACATATATAAATGATTTGAAAAGATTCGTATCATTTCTAAGAGCCCCTGATTTAATTTGGTTTTTGACCGAAACTAGTATAAACTAGAGTATAATATATTATGAATTATTGACCGACACTTGCAATTCATAGCGTTTCATAGAATTTAATTTTCAGATGATTTTTTTGTATGGACTTCCATCATCACCTTCCCTCGTAACATATAGAAATGATTAAAAAAGGTTTGTATCATTTCGAACAATCCTCAATTTAATTAAATTTTATGACCGAAACTAGTGTATTATATATTATGATTTTTTGACCGAAATTTGCATTTCGAAAAGATTCATAGAATCTAATTTTCAGATGATTTTTTGCATGGACTTCCGTCATAACCTTCCCTCCTGACATATATAAATTATCTGAAAAGTTTCGTATCATTTTGAACTGTCCACGATTTAAATTATATTTGACTGAAACTAGTATAAACTAGTGTATAATATATTATGATATTTTGACCGAAACTTGAATTTCGTAATGTTTCTTACAATTTAATTTTCAGATGATTTTTTTGCTTGAACTTCCATCAAAACTTTCCCTCCTAACATATATAAATGATCTAAAAAATTTCGTATCATTTCGAAGAGCCCCCGATTTAATTTGGTTTTTGACTAAAACTAGTATAAATTAGTATATAATATATTATGAATTTTTGACCGACACTTGCAATTCAAAGCGTTTCATTGAATTTAATTTTCAGATGATTTTTTTGTATGGACTTCCATCAAAACCTTCCCTCGTAACATATAGAAAGGATCTAAAAAGGTTTGTATCATTTCGAATAGTCCTCGATTTAATTTTCTTTTTTAACCGAAACTAGTGTATTATATATTATGATTTTTTGACCGAAACTTGCATTTCGAAAAGATTCATAAAATCTAATTTTCAGATAATTTTTTGCATGGACTTCCATCATAACCTTCTCTCCTGACATATATAAATGATCTGAAAAGTTTCAACTAATTTCAAACTGTCCACGATTTAAATTATATTTGACCGAAACTAGTATAAACTAGTGTATAATATATTAGTATTTTTTGACCGAAACTTGCATTTCGAAAAGTTTCTTAGAATAAAATTTTCAGATTTTTTTTTTGAATAGACTTCTATCATAACCTTCCCTTCTAACATATATAAATGATCTGAAAAATTTCGTATCATTTCGAACTGTCCACTATTTAATATTATATTTGACAGAAACTAGTATAAACTAGTGTAGAATATATTATGATTTTTTGACCGAAACTTGCATTTCGTAAAGTTTCATAGTATCTAATTTTCAGATGACTCTTTTGCTTGAACTTCCATCATAACCTTCCCTCCTAACATATATAAATGATATGAAAAGTTTCGTATCATTTCTAAGAGCCCATGATATAATTTGGTTTTTGAGCGAAACTAGTATAAACAAGTGTATAATATATTATGAATTTTTAATCGACACTTGCAATTCAAAGCGTTTCATAGAATTTAATTTTCCGATTATTTTTTTTGTATGGATTTCCATCATAACCTTCCCTCGTAACAAATTGAAAGGATCTAAAATGTTTTGTATCATTTAAAACAGTCCTCGATTTAATTTGATTTTTTGACTGAAACTAGTGTATTATACATTATGATTTTTTGACCGAAACTTGCATTTCGAAAAGATTCATAGAATCTAATTTTCAGATGATTTTTTGCATGGACTTCCGTCATAACCTTCACTCCTGACATATATAAATGATCTGAAAAGTTTCGTATCATTTTGAATTTCCCACGATTTAAATAATATTTTACCGAAACTAGTATAAACTAGTGTATAATATATTATTATTTTTTGACCGAAACTTGCATTTCGAAAAGTTTCTTAGAATAAAATTTTCAGATGATTTTTTTTTGCATGGACTTCTATCATAAACCTTCCCTCCTAACATATATAAATGATCTGAAAAATTTAGTATCATTTCGAACTTTCCATGATTTAATATTATATTTGACAGAAACTAGTCTAAACTAGTGTATAATATATTATGATTTATTGACCGAAACTTACATTTCGAAAAGTTTTTATAATCTGATTTTCAGATGATTTTTTGCATTGACTTCCATCAAAACCTTCCCTCCTAACATATATAAATGATCTGAAAAGTTTCGTAGCATTTCGAAAAGTCCCCAATTTAATTTGGTTTTTGACCGAAACTAGTATAAACTAGTGTATAATATATTATGATTTTTTGACCGAAACATGCATTTTGAGAAGATTCATAGAATCTAATTTTCATATGATTTTTTTGCACGAACTTCCATCATAACCTTCCCTCGTAATATATATAAATGATCTGAAAAGGTTCGTATCATTTCGAACAATCCTCGATTTAATTTGATTTTTTTTCACCAAAACTAGTGTATAATATATTATGATTTTTTGACCGAAACTTGCATTTTGAAAAGTTTCTTAGTATCTAATTCCAGATGATTTTTTGCATGGACTTCCATCATAACCATCCCTACTAACATATATAAATGATCTGAAAAGTTTTGTTTAATTTTAAACAGTCCCCGACTTAATTTAATTTTTGACTGAGAATAGTATAAACTAGTGTGTAATATATTATGAACTTTTGACCGAAATTGCAATTCAAAGCATTTCATAGAATTTAATTTTCAGTTGATATTTTTATATGGACTTCCATCATAACATTCCCTCTTAACACATAGAAAGGATCTAAAAAGGTTTGTGTCATTTCGAACAGTCCGAGATTTAATTTGATTTTATGACTGAAACTAGTGTATATATATTATGATTTTTTGACCGAAACTTGTATTTCGAAAAGATTCATAGAATCTAATTTTCAGATGATTTTTTGCATGGACTTCCGTCATAACCTTCCCTCCTGACATATATAAATGAATTGAAAAGTTTCGTATCATTTTGAATTATCCACGATTTAAATTATATTTGACTGAAACTAGTATAAACTAGTGTATAATATATTATGATTTTTTGACCGAAACTTGAATTTCGTAAAGTTTCTTAGAATCAAATTTTCCGATGATTTTTTTGCATGGACTTCCATCATATACTTCCCTCCTAACATATATAAATGATCTGAAAAGTATCGTATCATTTCGAAGAGCCCCCGATTTAATTTGGTTTTTGACTGAAACTAGTATAAATTAGTATATAATATATTATGAATTTTTGACCGACACTTGAAATTCAAAGCGTTTCATAGAATATAATTTTCAGATGATTTTTTTGTATGGTCTTCCATCATAGCCTTCCCTCGTAACATATATAAAGAATCTAAAAAGGTTTGTATCATTTCGAACAGTCCACGATTTAATTTGAGTTTTTGACCGAAACTAGTGTATTATATATTATGATTTTTTGACCGAAACTTGCATTTCAAAAAGATTCATAAAATCTAATATTCAAATGATTTTTTGCATGGACTTCCATCATAACCTTCCCTCCTGACATATATAAATGATCTGAAAAGTTTCATATAAATTCGAACTGTCCACGATTTAAATTATATTTGACCGAAACTAGTATAAACCAGTGTATAATATATTATGATTTATTGACCGAAACTTGCATTTCGAAAAGTTTCTTAGAATCAAATTTTCAGATGATTTTTTTTGCATGGATTTCGATCATAACCTTCCCTTCTAACATATATAAATGTTCTGAAAAATTTCGTATCATTTCGAACTGTCCACGATTTAATATTATATTTGACAGTAACTAGTCTAAACTAGTGTATAATATATTATGATTTATTGACCGAAACTTGCATTTCGAAAAAATTCGTAGAATCTAATTTTCAGATAATTTTTTGCATGGACTTCCATCATAACCTTCCCTCCTAACATATATAAATGATTTGAATTTTTTTGTTTAATTTCAAATAGTCCCCGACTTAATTTAATTTTTGACTGAGAAAAGTATAAACTAGTGTATAATATATTATGAACTTTTGACCGAAACTTGCAATTCAAAGCGTTTCATAGAATTTAATTTTCAGTAGATTTTTTTTGTATGGACTTCCATCATAGCCTTCCCTCTTAACACATAGAAAAGATCTAAAAAGGTTTGTGTAATTTTGAATAGTCCGAGATTTAATTTAATTTTGTGGCTGAAACTAGTGTATATATTTTATGATTTTTTGACTGAAACTTGCATATCGAAAAGATTCATAGAATCTAATTTTCAGATGATTTTTTGTATGGACTTCCGTCATAACCTTCCCTAATGACATATATAAATAATCTGAAAAGATTCTTATCATTTTGAACTGTCCACGATTTAAATTATATTTGACGAAATTTGTATAAACTTGTGTAAAATAAATTATTATTTTTTGACCGAAACTTGCATTTCGTAAAGTTTCATAGAATCTAATTTTCAGATGACTTTTTTGCCTGGACTTCCATCATAACCTTCCCTCCTAACATATATAAATGATCTGAAAAGCTTTGTATCATTTCGAAGAGCCCCCGATTTAATTTGCTTTACGACCGAAACTAGTATAAACTAGTGTATAATATATTATGAATTTTTAATCGACACTTGCAATTCAAAGCGTTTCATAGAATTTAATTTTCTGATGATTTTTTTTGTATGGACTTCCATCATTACCTTCCCTCGTAACATATAGAAAGGATCTAAAAAGGTTTGTATCATTTTAAACAGTCCTCGATTTAATTTGATTTTTTTTACCGAAACTAGTGTATTATACATTATGATTTTTTGACCGAAACTTGCATTTCGAAAAGTTTCTTAGAATCAAATTTTCAGATGAGTTTTTTGCATGTACTTCTATCATAACCTTCCCTCCTAACATATATAAATGATCTGAAAAGTTTCGTATCATTTCGAACTTTCCATGACTTAATATTATATTTGACCGAAACTAGTATAAACTAGTGTATAATATATTATGATTTTTTGATCGAAACTTGCATTTCGAAAAGTTTCTTATAATCAAATTTTCAGAGTATTTTTTTGAATGGACTTCCATCAAAACCTTCCCTCCTAACATATATAAATGATCTGAAAAATTTCGAATCATTTCGAACTGTCCACGATTTAATATTATATTTGACAGAAACTAGTCTAAACTAGTGTATAATATATTTAGATTTTTTGACCGAAACTTGCATTTCGAAAAGATTCTTATAATCTAATTTTCAGATGATTTTTTGCATGGACTTCCATCAAAACCTTCCCTCCTAACATATATAAATGATCTGAAAAGTTTCGTAGCATTTCGAACAGTCCCCAATTTAATTTGGTTTTTGACTGAAATTAGTATATAATATATTATGATTTTTTGACCGAAACATGCATTTCGAGAAGATTCATAGAATCTAATTTTCATATGATTTTTTGCACGAACTTCCATCATAACTTTCGCTCGTAATATATATAAATGATCTAAAAAGGTTCGTATCGTTTCGAACAATCCTCGATTTAATTTGATTTTTTTTCACCGAAACTAGTGTATAATATATTATGATTTTTTGACCGAAACTTGCATTTTGAAAAGTTTCTTAGTATCTAATTCCAGATGATTTTTTGCATGGACTTCCATCATAACCATCCCTACTAACATATATAAATGATCTGAAAAGTTTTGTTTAATTTTAAACAGTCCCCGACTTAATTTAATTTTTGACTGAGAATAGTATAAACTAGTGTGTAATATATTATGAACTTTTGACCGAAATTGCAATTCAAAGCATTTCATAGAATTTAATTTTCAGTTGATATTTTTATATGGACTTCCATCATAACATTCCCTCTTAACACATAGAAAGGATCTAAAAAGGTTTGTGTCATTTCGAACAGTCCGAGATTTAATTTGATTTTATGACTGAAACTAGTGTATATATATTATGATTTTTTGACCGAAACTTGTATTTCGAAAAGATTCATAGAATCTAATTTTCAGATGATTTTTTGCATGGACTTCCGTCATAACCTTCCCTCCTGACATATATAAATGAATTGAAAAGTTTCGTATCATTTTGAATTATCCACGATTTAAATTATATTTGACTGAAACTAGTATAAACTAGTGTATAATATATTATGATTTTTTGACCGAAACTTGAATTTCGTAAAGTTTCTTAGAATCAAATTTTCCGATGATTTTTTTGCATGGACTTCCATCATATACTTCCCTCCTAACATATATAAATGATCTGAAAAGTATCGTATCATTTCGAAGAGCCCCCGATTTAATTTGGTTTTTGACTGAAACTAGTATAAATTAGTATATAATATATTATGAATTTTTGACCGACACTTGAAATTCAAAGCGTTTCATAGAATATAATTTTCAGATGATTTTTTTGTATGGTCTTCCATCATAGCCTTCCCTCGTAACATATATAAAGAATCTAAAAAGGTTTGTATCATTTCGAACAGTCCACGATTTAATTTGAGTTTTTGACCGAAACTAGTGTATTATATATTATGATTTTTTGACCGAAACTTGCATTTCAAAAAGATTCATAAAATCTAATATTCAAATGATTTTTTGCATGGACTTCCATCATAACCTTCCCTCCTGACATATATAAATGATCTGAAAAGTTTCATATAAATTCGAACTGTCCACGATTTAAATTATATTTGACCGAAACTAGTATAAACCAGTGTATAATATATTATGATTTATTGACCGAAACTTGCATTTCGAAAAGTTTCTTAGAATCAAATTTTCAGATGATTTTTTTTGCATGGATTTCGATCATAACCTTCCCTTCTAACATATATAAATGTTCTGAAAAATTTCGTATCATTTCGAACTGTCCACGATTTAATATTATATTTGACAGTAACTAGTCTAAACTAGTGTATAATATATTATGATTTATTGACCGAAACTTGCATTTCGAAAAAATTCGTAGAATCTAATTTTCAGATAATTTTTTGCATGGACTTCCATCATAACCTTCCCTCCTAACATATATAAATGATTTGAATTTTTTTGTTTAATTTCAAATAGTCCCCGACTTAATTTAATTTTTGACTGAGAAAAGTATAAACTAGTGTATAATATATTATGAACTTTTGACCGAAACTTGCAATTCAAAGCGTTTCATAGAATTTAATTTTCAGTAGATTTTTTTTGTATGGACTTCCATCATAGCCTTCCCTCTTAACACATAGAAAAGATCTAAAAAGGTTTGTGTAATTTTGAATAGTCCGAGATTTAATTTAATTTTGTGGCTGAAACTAGTGTATATATTTTATGATTTTTTGACTGAAACTTGCATATCGAAAAGATTCATAGAATCTAATTTTCAGATGATTTTTTGTATGGACTTCCGTCATAACCTTCCCTAATGACATATATAAATAATCTGAAAAGATTCTTATCATTTTGAACTGTCCACGATTTAAATTATATTTGACGAAATTTGTATAAACTTGTGTAAAATAAATTATTATTTTTTGACCGAAACTTGCATTTCGTAAAGTTTCATAGAATCTAATTTTCAGATGACTTTTTTGCCTGGACTTCCATCATAACCTTCCCTCCTAACATATATAAATGATCTGAAAAGCTTTGTATCATTTCGAAGAGCCCCCGATTTAATTTGCTTTACGACCGAAACTAGTATAAACTAGTGTATAATATATTATGAATTTTTAATCGACACTTGCAATTCAAAGCGTTTCATAGAATTTAATTTTCTGATGATTTTTTTTGTATGGACTTCCATCATTACCTTCCCTCGTAACATATAGAAAGGATCTAAAAAGGTTTGTATCATTTTAAACAGTCCTCGATTTAATTTGATTTTTTTTACCGAAACTAGTGTATTATACATTATGATTTTTTGACCGAAACTTGCATTTCGAAAAGTTTCTTAGAATCAAATTTTCAGATGAGTTTTTTGCATGTACTTCTATCATAACCTTCCCTCCTAACATATATAAATGATCTGAAAAGTTTCGTATCATTTCGAACTTTCCATGACTTAATATTATATTTGACCGAAACTAGTATAAACTAGTGTATAATATATTATGATTTTTTGATCGAAACTTGCATTTCGAAAAGTTTCTTATAATCAAATTTTCAGAGTATTTTTTTGAATGGACTTCCATCAAAACCTTCCCTCCTAACATATATAAATGATCTGAAAAATTTCGAATCATTTCGAACTGTCCACGATTTAATATTATATTTGACAGAAACTAGTCTAAACTAGTGTATAATATATTTAGATTTTTTGACCGAAACTTGCATTTCGAAAAGATTCTTATAATCTAATTTTCAGATGATTTTTTGCATGGACTTCCATCAAAACCTTCCCTCCTAACATATATAAATGATCTGAAAAGTTTCGTAGCATTTCGAACAGTCCCCAATTTAATTTGGTTTTTGACTGAAATTAGTATATAATATATTATGATTTTTTGACCGAAACATGCATTTCGAGAAGATTCATAGAATCTAATTTTCATATGATTTTTTGCACGAACTTCCATCATAACTTTCGCTCGTAATATATATAAATGATCTAAAAAGGTTCGTATCGTTTCGAACAATCCTCGATTTAATTTGATTTTTTTTCACCGAAACTAGTGTATAATATATTATGATTTTTTGACCGAAACTTGCATTTTGAAAAGTTTCTTAGTATCTAATTCCAGATGATTTTTTGCATGGACTTCCATCATAACCATCCCTACTAACATATATAAATGATCTGAAAAGTTTTGTTTAATTTTAAACAGTCCCCGACTTAATTTAATTTTTGACTGAGAATAGTATAAACTAGTGTGTAATATATTATGAACTTTTGACCGAAATTGCAATTCAAAGCATTTCATAGAATTTAATTTTCAGTTGATATTTTTATATGGACTTCCATCATAACATTCCCTCTTAACACATAGAAAGGATCTAAAAAGGTTTGTGTCATTTCGAACAGTCCGATATTTAATTTGATTTTATGACTGAAACTAGTGTATATATATTATGATTTTTTGACCGAAACTTGTATTTCGAAAAGATTCATAGAATCTAATTTTCAGATGATTTTTTGCATGGACTTCCGTCATAACCTTCCCTCCTGACATATATAAATGAATTGAAAAGTTTCGTATCATTTTGAATTATCCACGATTTAAATTATATTTGACTGAAACTAGTATAAACTAGTGTATAATATATTATGATTTTTTGACCGAAACTTGAATTTCGTAAAGTTTCTTAGAATCAAATTTTCCGATGATTTTTTTGCATGGACTTCCATCATATACTTCCCTCCTAACATATATAAATGATCTGAAAAGTTTCGTATCATTTCGAAGAGCCCCCGATTTAATTTGGTTTTTGACTGAAACTAGTATAAATTAGTATATAATATATTATGAATTTTTGACCGACACTTGAAATTCAAAGCGTTTCATAGAATATAATTTTCAGATGATTTTTTTGTATGGTCTTCCATCATAGCCTTCCCTCGTAACATATAGAAAGAATCTAAAAAGGTTTGTATCATTTCGAACAGTCCACGATTTAATTTGAGTTTTTGACCGAAACTAGTGTATTATATATTATGATTTTTTGACCGAAACTTGCATTTCAAAAAGATTCATAAAATCTAATATTCAAATGATTTTTTGCATGGACTTCCATCATAACCTTCCCTCCTGACATATATAAATGATCTGAAAAGTTTCATATAAATTCGAACTGTCCACGATTTAAATTATATTTGACCGAAACTAGTATAAACCAGTGTATAATATATTATGATTTATTGACCGAAACTTGCATTTCGAAAAGTTTCTTAGAATCAAATTTTCAGATGATTTTTTTTGCATGGATTTCGATCATAACCTTCCCTTCTAACATATATAAATGTTCTGAAAAATTTCGTATCATTTCGAACTGTCCACGATTTAATATTATATTTGACAGTAACTAGTCTAAACTAGTGTATAATATATTATGATTTATTGACCGAAACTTGCATTTCGAAAAAATTCGTAGAATCTAATTTTCAGATAATTTTTTGCATGGACTTCCATCATAACCTTCCCTCCTAACATATATAAATGATTTGAATTTTTTTGTTTAATTTCAAATAGTCCCCGACTTAATTTAATTTTTGACTGAGAAAAGTATAAACTAGTGTATAATATATTATGAACTTTTGACCGAAACTTGCAATTCAAAGCGTTTCATAGAATTTAATTTTCAGTAGATTTTTTTTGTATGGACTTCCATCATAGCCTTCCCTCTTAACACATAGAAAAGATCTAAAAAGGTTTGTGTAATTTTGAATAGTCCGAGATTTAATTTAATTTTGTGGCTGAAACTAGTGTATATATTTTATGATTTTTTGACTGAAACTTGCATATCGAAAAGATTCATAGAATCTAATTTTCAGATGATTTTTTGTATGGACTTCCGTCATAACCTTCCCTAATGACATATATAAATAATCTGAAAAGATTCTTATCATTTTGAACTGTCCACGATTTAAATTATATTTGACGAAATTTGTATAAACTTGTGTAAAATAAATTATTATTTTTTGACCGAAACTTGCATTTCGTAAAGTTTCATAGAATCTAATTTTCAGATGACTTTTTTGCCTGGACTTCCATCATAACCTTCCCTCCTAACATATATAAATGATCTGAAAAGCTTTGTATCATTTCGAAGAGCCCCCGATTTAATTTGCTTTACGACCGAAACTAGTATAAACTAGTGTATAATATATTATGAATTTTTAATCGACACTTGCAATTCAAAGCGTTTCATAGAATTTAATTTTCTGATGATTTTTTTTGTATGGACTTCCATCATTACCTTCCCTCGTAACATATAGAAAGGATCTAAAAAGGTTTGTATCATTTTAAACAGTCCTCGATTTAATTTGATTTTTTTTACCGAAACTAGTGTATTATACATTATGATTTTTTGACCGAAACTTGCATTTCGAAAAGTTTCTTAGAATCAAATTTTCAGATGAGTTTTTTGCATGTACTTCTATCATAACCTTCCCTCCTAACATATATAAATGATCTGAAAAGTTTCGTATCATTTCGAACTTTCCATGACTTAATATTATATTTGACCGAAACTAGTATAAACTAGTGTATAATATATTATGATTTTTTGATCGAAACTTGCATTTCGAAAAGTTTCTTATAATCAAATTTTCAGAGTATTTTTTTGAATGGACTTCCATCAAAACCTTCCCTCCTAACATATATAAATGATCTGAAAAATTTCGAATCATTTCGAACTGTCCACGATTTAATATTATATTTGACAGAAACTAGTCTAAACTAGTGTATAATATATTTAGATTTTTTGACCGAAACTTGCATTTCGAAAAGATTCTTATAATCTAATTTTCAGATGATTTTTTGCATGGACTTCCATCAAAACCTTCCCTCCTAACATATATAAATGATCTGAAAAGTTTCGTAGCATTTCGAACAGTCCCCAATTTAATTTGGTTTTTGACTGAAATTAGTATATAATATATTATGATTTTTTGACCGAAACATGCATTTCGAGAAGATTCATAGAATCTAATTTTCATATGATTTTTTGCACGAACTTCCATCATAACTTTCGCTCGTAATATATATAAATGATCTAAAAAGGTTCGTATCGTTTCGAACAATCCTCGATTTAATTTGATTTTTTTTCACCGAAACTAGTGTATAATATATTATGATTTTTTGACCGAAACTTGCATTTTGAAAAGTTTCTTAGTATCTAATTCCAGATGATTTTTTGCATGGACTTCCATCATAACCATCCCTACTAACATATATAAATGATCTGAAAAGTTTTGTTTAATTTTAAACAGTCCCCGACTTAATTTAATTTTTGACTGAGAATAGTATAAACTAGTGTGTAATATATTATGAACTTTTGACCGAAATTGCAATTCAAAGCATTTCATAGAATTTAATTTTCAGTTGATATTTTTATATGGACTTCCATCATAACATTCCCTCTTAACACATAGAAAGGATCTAAAAAGGTTTGTGTCATTTCGAACAGTCCGAGATTTAATTTGATTTTATGACTGAAACTAGTGTATATATATTATGATTTTTTGACCGAAACTTGTATTTCGAAAAGATTCATAGAATCTAATTTTCAGATGATTTTTTGCATGGACTTCCGTCATAACCTTCCCTCCTGACATATATAAATGAATTGAAAAGTTTCGTATCATTTTGAATTATCCACGATTTAAATTATATTTGACTGAAACTAGTATAAACTAGTGTATAATATATTATGATTTTTTGACCGAAACTTGAATTTCGTAAAGTTTCTTAGAATCAAATTTTCCGATGATTTTTTTGCATGGACTTCCATCATATACTTCCCTCCTAACATATATAAATGATCTGAAAAGTTTCGTATCATTTCGAAGAGCCCCCGATTTAATTTGGTTTTTGACTGAAACTAGTATAAATTAGTATATAATATATTATGAATTTTTGACCGACACTTGAAATTCAAAGCGTTTCATAGAATATAATTTTCAGATGATTTTTTTGTATGGTCTTCCATCATAGCCTTCCCTCGTAACATATAGAAAGAATCTAAAAAGGTTTGTATCATTTCGAACAGTCCACGATTTAATTTGAGTTTTTGACCGAAACTAGTGTATTATATATTATGATTTTTTGACCGAAACTTGCATTTCAAAAAGATTCATAAAATCTAATATTCAAATGATTTTTTGCATGGACTTCCATCATAACCTTCCCTCCTGACATATATAAATGATCTGAAAAGTTTCATATAAATTCGAACTGTCCACGATTTAAATTATATTTGACCGAAACTAGTATAAACCAGTGTATAATATATTATGATTTATTGACCGAAACTTGCATTTCGAAAAGTTTCTTAGAATCAAATTTTCAGATGATTTTTTTTGCATGGATTTCGATCATAACCTTCCCTTCTAACATATATAAATGTTCTGAAAAATTTCGTATCATTTCGAACTGTCCACGATTTAATATTATATTTGACAGTAACTAGTCTAAACTAGTGTATAATATATTATGATTTATTGACCGAAACTTGCATTTCGAAAAAATTCGTAGAATCTAATTTTCAGATAATTTTTTGCATGGACTTCCATCATAACCTTCCCTCCTAACATATATAAATGATTTGAATTTTTTTGTTTAATTTCAAATAGTCCCCGACTTAATTTAATTTTTGACTGAGAAAAGTATAAACTAGTGTATAATATATTATGAACTTTTGACCGAAACTTGCAATTCAAAGCGTTTCATAGAATTTAATTTTCAGTAGATTTTTTTTGTATGGACTTCCATCATAGCCTTCCCTCTTAACACATAGAAAAGATCTAAAAAGGTTTGTGTAATTTTGAATAGTCCGAGATTTAATTTAATTTTGTGGCTGAAACTAGTGTATATATTTTATGATTTTTTGACTGAAACTTGCATTTCGAAAAGATTCATAGAATCTAATTTTCAGATGATTTTTTGTATGGACTTCCGTCATAACCTTCCCTAATGACATATATAAATAATCTGAAAAGATTCTTATCATTTTGAACTGTCCACGATTTAAATTATATTTGACGAAATTTGTATAAACTAGTGTAAAATAAATTATTATTTTTTGACCGAAACTTGCATTTCGTAAAGTTTCATAGAATCTAATTTTCAGATGACTTTTTTGCCTGGACTTCCATCATAACCTTCCCTCCTAACATATATAAATGATCTGAAAAGCTTTGTATCATTTCGAAGAGCCCCCGATTTAATTTGCTTTACGACCGAAACTAGTATAAACTAGTGTATAATATATTATGAATTTTTAATCGACACTTGCAATTCAAAGCGTTTCATAGAATTTAATTTTCTGATGATTTTTTTTGTATGGACTTCCATCATTACCTTCCCTCGTAACATATAGAAAGGATCTAAAAAGGTTTGTATCATTTTAAACAGTCCTCGATTTAATTTGATTTTTTTTACCGAAACTAGTGTATTATACATTATGATTTTTTGACCGAAACTTGCATTTCGAAAAGTTTCTTAGAATCAAATTTTCAGATGAGTTTTTTGCATGTACTTCTATCATAACCTTCCCTCCTAACATATATAAATGATCTGAAAAGTTTCGTATCATTTCGAACTTTCCATGACTTAATATTATATTTGACCGAAACTAGTATAAACTAGTGTATAATATATTATGATTTTTTGATCGAAACTTGCATTTCGAAAAGTTTCTTATAATCAAATTTTCAGAGTATTTTTTTGAATGGACTTCCATCAAAACCTTCCCTCCTAACATATATAAATGATCTGAAAAATTTCGAATCATTTCGAACTGTCCACGATTTAATATTATATTTGACAGAAACTAGTCTAAACTAGTGTATAATATATTTAGATTTTTTGACCGAAACTTGCATTTCGAAAAGATTCTTATAATCTAATTTTCAGATGATTTTTTGCATGGACTTCCATCAAAACCTTCCCTCCTAACATATATAAATGATCTGAAAAGTTTCGTAGCATTTCGAACAGTCCCCAATTTAATTTGGTTTTTGACTGAAATTAGTATATAATATATTATGATTTTTTGACCGAAACATGCATTTCGAGAAGATTCATAGAATCTAATTTTCATATGATTTTTTGCACGAACTTCCATCATAACTTTCGCTCGTAATATATATAAATGATCTAAAAAGGTTCGTATCGTTTCGAACAATCCTCGATTTAATTTGATTTTTTTTCACCGAAACTAGTGTATAATATATTATGATTTTTTGACCGAAACTTGCATTTTGAAAAGTTTCTTAGTATCTAATTCCAGATGATTTTTTGCATGGACTTCCATCATAACCATCCCTACTAACATATATAAATGATCTGAAAAGTTTTGTTTAATTTTAAACAGTCCCCGACTTAATTTAATTTTTGACTGAGAATAGTATAAACTAGTGTGTAATATATTATGAACTTTTGACCGAAATTGCAATTCAAAGCATTTCATAGAATTTAATTTTCAGTTGATATTTTTATATGGACTTCCATCATAACATTCCCTCTTAACACATAGAAAGGATCTAAAAAGGTTTGTGTCATTTCGAACAGTCCGAGATTTAATTTGATTTTATGACTGAAACTAGTGTATATATATTATGATTTTTTGACCGAAACTTGTATTTCGAAAAGATTCATAGAATCTAATTTTCAGATGATTTTTTGCATGGACTTCCGTCATAACCTTCCCTCCTGACATATATAAATGAATTGAAAAGTTTCGTATCATTTTGAATTATCCACGATTTAAATTATATTTGACTGAAACTAGTATAAACTAGTGTATAATATATTATGATTTTTTGACCGAAACTTGAATTTCGTAAAGTTTCTTAGAATCAAATTTTCCGATGATTTTTTTGCATGGACTTCCATCATATACTTCCCTCCTAACATATATAAATGATCTGAAAAGTTTCGTATCATTTCGAAGAGCCCCCGATTTAATTTGGTTTTTGACTGAAACTAGTATAAATTAGTATATAATATATTATGAATTTTTGACCGACACTTGAAATTCAAAGCGTTTCATAGAATATAATTTTCAGATGATTTTTTTGTATGGTCTTCCATCATAGCCTTCCCTCGTAACATATAGAAAGAATCTAAAAAGGTTTGTATCATTTCGAACAGTCCACGATTTAATTTGAGTTTTTGACCGAAACTAGTGTATTATATATTATGATTTTTTGACCGAAACTTGCATTTCAAAAAGATTCATAAAATCTAATATTCAAATGATTTTTTGCATGGACTTCCATCATAACCTTCCCTCCTGACATATATAAATGATCTGAAAAGTTTCATATAAATTCGAACTGTCCACGATTTAAATTATATTTGACCGAAACTAGTATAAACCAGTGTATAATATATTATGATTTATTGACCGAAACTTGCATTTCGAAAAGTTTCTTAGAATCAAATTTTCAGATGATTTTTTTTGCATGGATTTCGATCATAACCTTCCCTTCTAACATATATAAATGTTCTGAAAAATTTCGTATCATTTCGAACTGTCCACGATTTAATATTATATTTGACAGTAACTAGTCTAAACTAGTGTATAATATATTATGATTTATTGACCGAAACTTGCATTTCGAAAAAATTCGTAGAATCTAATTTTCAGATAATTTTTTGCATGGACTTCCATCATAACCTTCCCTCCTAACATATATAAATGATTTGAATTTTTTTGTTTAATTTCAAATAGTCCCCGACTTAATTTAATTTTTGACTGAGAAAAGTATAAACTAGTGTATAATATATTATGAACTTTTGACCGAAACTTGCAATTCAAAGCGTTTCATAGAATTTAATTTTCAGTAGATTTTTTTTGTATGGACTTCCATCATAGCCTTCCCTCTTAACACATAGAAAAGATCTAAAAAGGTTTGTGTAATTTTGAATAGTCCGAGATTTAATTTAATTTTGTGGCTGAAACTAGTGTATATATTTTATGATTTTTTGACTGAAACTTGCATTTCGAAAAGATTCATAGAATCTAATTTTCAGATGATTTTTTGTATGGACTTCCGTCATAACCTTCCCTAATGACATATATAAATAATCTGAAAAGATTCTTATCATTTTGAACTGTCCACGATTTAAATTATATTTGACGAAATTTGTATAAACTAGTGTAAAATAAATTATTATTTTTTGACCGAAACTTGCATTTCGTAAAGTTTCATAGAATCTAATTTTCAGATGACTTTTTTGCCTGGACTTCCATCATAACCTTCCCTCCTAACATATATAAATGATCTGAAAAGCTTTGTATCATTTCGAAGAGCCCCCGATTTAATTTGCTTTACGACCGAAACTAGTATAAACTAGTGTATAATATATTATGAATTTTTAATCGACACTTGCAATTCAAAGCGTTTCATAGAATTTAATTTTCTGATGATTTTTTTTGTATGGACTTCCATCATTACCTTCCCTCGTAACATATAGAAAGGATCTAAAAAGGTTTGTATCATTTTAAACAGTCCTCGATTTAATTTGATTTTTTTTACCGAAACTAGTGTATTATACATTATGATTTTTTGACCGAAACTTGCATTTCGAAAAGTTTCTTAGAATCAAATTTTCAGATGAGTTTTTTGCATGTACTTCTATCATAACCTTCCCTCCTAACATATATAAATGATCTGAAAAGTTTCGTATCATTTCGAACTTTCCATGACTTAATATTATATTTGACCGAAACTAGTATAAACTAGTGTATAATATATTATGATTTTTTGATCGAAACTTGCATTTCGAAAAGTTTCTTATAATCAAATTTTCAGAGTATTTTTTTGAATGGACTTCCATCAAAACCTTCCCTCCTAACATATATAAATGATCTGAAAAATTTCGAATCATTTCGAACTGTCCACGATTTAATATTATATTTGACAGAAACTAGTCTAAACTAGTGTTTAATATATTTAGATTTTTTGACCGAAACTTGCATTTCGAAAAGATTCTTATAATCTAATTTTCAGATGATTTTTTGCATGGACTTCCATCAAAACCTTCCCTCCTAACATATATAAATGATCTGAAAAGTTTCGTAGCATTTCGAACAGTCCCCAATTTAATTTGGTTTTTGACTGAAATTAGTATATAATATATTATGATTTTTTGACCGAAACATGCATTTCGAGAAGATTCATAGAATCTAATTTTCATATGATTTTTTGCACGAACTTCCATCATAACTTTCGCTCGTAATATATATAAATGATCTAAAAAGGTTCGTATCGTTTCGAACAATCCTCGATTTAATTTGATTTTTTTTACCGAAACTAGTGTATAATATATTATGATTTTCTTAGAATCTAATTTTCAGATGATTTTTTGCATGGAATTCCATCATAACCATCCCTCTTAACATATATAAATGATCTGAAAAGTTTTGTTTAATTTCAAACAGTCCCCGACTTAATTTAATTTTTGACCGAGAAGAGTATTAACTAGTGTGTAATATATTATGAACTTTTGACCGAAACTTGCAATTCAAAGCGTTTCATAGAATCTAATTTTCAGTTGATTTTTTTATAGGGCTTCAATCATAACCTTCCCTCTTAACACATAGAAAGGATCTAAAAAGGTTTGTGTCATTTTGAATAGTCCGAGATTTAATTTGATTTTATGATTGAAACTAGTGTGTGTGTATATATATATATATATATATATATATATATATATATATATATATATATATATATATATATATATATTATATTTTGACCAAAACGTGCATTTTGAAAAGATTCATAGAATCTAATTTTCAGATGTTTTTTTTGCATGGACTTCCGTCATAACCTTCCCCCATGACATATATAAATGATCTGAAAAGTTTCGTATCATTTTGAACTGTCCACGATTTAAATTATATTTGCCAGAAACTAGTATAAACTAGTGTATAATATATTATGATTTTTTGACTGAAACTTAAATTTCGTAAATTTTCTTAGAATCTAATTTTCAAATGACTTTTTTTGCATGGACTTCATCATAACCTTCCCTCCAAACATATATAAATGATCTGAAAAGTATCGTATCATTTCGAAGAGCCCCCGATTTAATTTGGTTTTTGACCGAAATTAGTATAAATTTGTATATAATATATTATGAATTTTTGACCGACACTTGAAATTCAAAGCGTTTCATAGAATATAATTTTCAGATGATTTTTTTGTATGGTCTTCCATCATAGCCTTCCCTCGTAACATATAGAAAGAATCTAAAAAGGTTTGTATCATTTCGAACAGTCCACGATTTAATTTGAGTTTTTGACCGAAACTAGTGTATTATATATTATGATTTTTTGACCGAAACTTGCATTTCAAAAAGATTCATAAAATCTAATATTCAAATGATTTTTTGCATGGACTTCCATCATAACCTTCCCTCCTGACATATATAAATGATCTGAAAAGTTTCATATAAATTCGAACTGTCCACGATTTAAATTATATTTGACCGAAACTAGTATAAACTAGTGTATAATATATTATGATTTATTGACCGAAACTTGCATTTCGAAAAGTTTCTTAGAATCAAATTTTCAGATGATTTTTTTTGCATGGATTTCGATCATAACCTTCCCTTCTAACATATATAAATGTTCTGAAAAATTTCGTATCATTTCGAACTGTCCACGATTTAATATTATATTTGACAGAAACTAGTCTAAACTAGTGTATAATATATTATGATTTTTTGACCGAAACTCGTGTATTATATATTATGAATTTTTGACCAAAACTTGCATTTCGAAAAGATTCATAGAACCTAATTTTCAGATGATTTTTTGCATAGACTTCAGTCATAACCTTCCCTCCTGACATATATAAATGATCTGAAAAGTATCGTATCATTTTGAATTGTCCACAATTTAAATTATATCTGACCGAAACTAGTATAAACTAGTGTATAATATATTATGATTTTTTGATCAAAACATGCATTTCGAAAAGTTTCTTAGAATCAAATTTTCAGATGATTTTTTTGAATGGACTTCTATCTTAACCTTCCCTCCTAACATATATACATGATCTAAAATATTCCGTATCATTTCGAAATCTCCACGATTTAATATTATATTTGACAGAATCTAGTCTAAACTAGTGTATAATATATTATGATTTATTGACCGAAACTTGCATTTCGAAAAGATTCTTATAATCTTATATTCAGATGATTTTTTGGATGGACTTCCATCAAAACCTTCCCTCCTAACATATATAAATGATCTGAAACGTTTCGTATCATTTCAAACATTCCCCAATTTAATTTTATTTTTGACCGAAACTAGTATAAACTAGTGTATAATATATTATGATTTTTTGACCGAAACATGCATTTCGAGAAGATTAATAGAATCTAATTTTCATATGATTTTTTGCACAAACTTCCATCACAACCTTCCCTCGTAATATATATAAATGATCTGAAAAGGTTCGTATCATTTCGAAAAATCCTCGATTTAATATGATTTTTTTTTACCGAAACCTGTGTATAATATATTATGATTTTTTGACCAAAACTTGCATTTCAAAAAGTTTCCTAGAATCTAATTTTTAGATGATTTTTTGCATGGACTTCCATCATAACCATCCCTCCTAACATGAATAAATGATCTGAAAAGTTTTGTTTAATTTCAAACATTCCCCGACTTAATTTAATTTTTGACCGAGAAGAGTATAACTAGTGTGTAATATATTTGAACTTTTGACTGGAACTTGCAATTCAAAGCGTTTCATAGAATTTAATTTTCAGTTGATTTTTTTGTATGGACTTCCATCATAACCTTCCCTCTTAACACATAGAAAGGATCTAAAAAGGTTTATGTCATTTCAAATAGTCTGAGATTTAATTTGATTTTAAGACCGAAACTAATGTATATATATTATGATTTTTTGACCAAAACTTGCATTTCGAAAAGATTCATAGAATCTAATTTTCAGATGATTTTTTGCCTGGACTTCCTTCATAACCTTCCCTCCTGAAATATATAAATGATCTGAAAATTTTCGTATCTTTTTGAACTGTCGACGATTTAAATTATGTTTGACCGAAACTAGTATAAACTAGTGTAAAATATATTATGATTTTTTAACCGAAACTTGCATTTCGTAAAGTTTCATAGAATCTAATTTTCAGATGACTTTTTTGCTTGGACTTCCATCAGAACCTTCCCTCCTAACGTATATAAATGATCTGAAATGTTTCGTATCATTTCGAAGAGCCCCCGATTTATTTTGGTTTTTGACCGAAACTAGTATAAACTAGTGTATAATATATTATGAATTTTTGAATGCCACTTACAATTCAAAGCGTTTCATAGAATTCAATTTTCAGATGATTTTTTGTATGGACTTCCATCATAACCTTCCCTCATAACATATAGAAAGGATATAAAAAGGTTTGTATAATTTCGAACAGTCCTCGATTTAATTTGATTTTTTGACCGAAACTAGTGTAATATATATTATGATTTTTTGACCGAAACTTGCATTTCGAAAAGATTCATAGAATATAATATCCAAATGATTTTTTGCATGGACTTCCGACATAACCTTCCCTCCTGACATATATAAATGATCTGAAAAGTTTCGTATCATTTTGAACTGTCAACGATTTAAATTATATTTGACCGAAACTAGTATAAACTAGTGTATAATATATTATGAATTTTTCACCGAAACTTGCATTTCGAAAAGTTTCTTAGAATCAAATTTTCAGATGATTTTATTGCATGGACTTCTATCATAACCTTCCCTCCTAACATATATAAATGATCTAAAAAATTTCGTATCATTTTGAACTGTCCACGATTTAATATTATATTTGACAGAAACTAGTCTAAACTAGTGTATAATATATTATGATTTATTGACCGAAACTTGCATTTCGAAAAGTTTCTTATAAACTAATTTTCAGATGATTTTTTGCATGGACTTCTATCAAAACCTTCCCTCCTAACTTATATAAATGAACTGAAAAGTTTCGTAGCATTTCGAACAATCCCTGATTTAATTTGGTTTTGACCGAAACTAGTATAAACTAGTGTATAAAATATTATGATTTTTTGACTGAAACATGCATTTCGAGAAGATTCATAGAATCTAATTTTCATATGATTTTTTGCACGAACTTCCATTATAACCTTCCCTCGTAATACATATAAATGATCTTAAAAGGTTCGTATCGTTTCGAAAATCCTCAATTTAATTTGATTTTTTTATACCGAAATTGATGTATAATATATTATGATTTATTGACCGAAACTTGCATTTTGAAAAAATTCTTAGAATCTAATTTTCAGATTATTTTTTGCATGGACTTCCATCACAACCTTCCCTCCTAACATATATAAACGATCTGAAAAGTTTTGTTTAATTTCAAATAGTCCCCGACTTAATTTAATTTTTGATTGAGACAAGTATAAACTAGTGTATAATATATTATGAACTTTTGACTGAAACATTCATTTCAAAGCGTTTCATAGAATTTAATTTTCAGTTGATTTTTTTGTATGGACTTCCATCATAACCTTCCCTCTTAACATATAGAAAGGATCTAAAAAGGTTTTTTCATTTCGAACAGTCCGAGATTTAATTTCATTTTATGACCGAAACTAGTGTATATATATTATGATTTTTTGAACGAAACTTGCATTTCGAAAAGATTCATAGAATCTAATTTTGAGATGATTATTTGCCTGGACTTCCTTCATAACCTTCCCTCCTGACATATATAAATGATCTAAAAATTTTCGGATCTTTTTGAACTGTCGACAATTTAAATTATGTTTGACCGAAACTAGTATAAACTTGTGTATAATATATTATGATTTTTTGACCGAAACTTGCATTTCGTAAAGTTTCTTAGAATCAAATTTTCAAATGATTTTTTTGCATGGACTTCCATCATAACCTTCCCGCCTAACATATATAAATGATCTGAAAAGTTTCGTATCATTTCTAAGAGCCCCAGATTTAATTTGGTTTTTGACTGAAACTAATATAAATTAGTATATAATATATTATGAATTTTTGACCGACACTTGCAATTCAAATCGTTTCATAGAATTTAATTTTCAGATGATTTTTTTGTATGGACTTCAATCATAACCTTCCCTCGTAACGTATAGAAATGATCTAAAAAGGTTTGTATCATTTTGAACAGTCCTCGATTTAATTTGATTTTTTGACCGAAACTAGTGTATTATATATTATGATTTTTGACCGAAACTTGCATATCGAGAAGATTCATAGAATCTAATTTTCAGAAGATTTTTTGCATGGACTTCAGTCATAACCTTCCCTCCTGACATATATAAACGATCTGAAAAGTTTCGTATCATTTTGAATTGTCCACGATTTAAATTATATTTGACCGAAACTAGTATAAACTAGTGTATAATGTATTATGATTTTTTGATCGAAACTTGCATTTCGAAAAGTTTTTTAGAATCAAATTTTCTGATGATTTTTTTGCATGGACTTCTATCATAACCTTCCCTCATAACATATATAAATGATCTAAAAAATTTCGTATCATTTTGAACTATCCACGATTTAAAATTATATTTGACAGATACTAGTCTAAACTAGTGTATAATATATTATGATTTATTGACCGAAACTTGCATTTCGAAAAGTTTTGTTATAATCTAATTTTCAGATGATTTTACATGGACTTCCATCAAATCCTTCCCTCCTAACATATATAAATGATCTGAAAAGTTTCGTATCTTTTCGAAAAATCCCCGATTTAATTTGGTTTTTGACCGAAACTAGTATAAACTAGTGTATAATATATTATGATTTTTTGACTGAAACATGTATTTCGATAAGTTTCATAGAATATAATTTTCATATGACTTTTTGCACGATCTTCCATTATAACCTTCCCTCGTAATACATATAAATGGTCTGAAAAGGTTCGTTTCGTTTCGAAAATCCTCGATTTAATTTGATTTTTTTTACCAAAACTGATGTATAATATATTATGATTTTTTGACCGAAACTTGCATTTTAAAAAGTTTCTTAGAATCTAATTTTTAGATGATTTTTTGCATGGACTTCCATCACAGCCTTCCCTCCTAACATATATAAATGATCTGAAAAGTTTTGTTTAATTTCAAACAGTCCCGGATTAATTTAATTTTTGACCGAGACATGTATAAACTAGTGTATAATATATTATGAAGTTTTGGCCGAAACTTGCAATTCAAAGTGTTTCATAGAATTTAATTTTTAGTTGATTTTTTTTGTATGGACTTCCATCATAACCTTCCCTCTTAAAAAAAGAAAGGATCTAAAAAGGTTTGTTTCATTTCGAACAGTCCGAGATTTAATTTCAATTTATGATCGAAACTAGTGTATATATATTAAGATTTTTTGAACGAAACTTGCATTTCAAAAAGATTCATAGAATCTAATTTTCAGATGATTATTTTCCTGGACTTCCTTCATAACCTTCCCTCCTGATATATATAAATGATCTGAAAATTTTTGTATCTTTGTGAACTGTCCACGATTTAAATTATGTTTGACCGAAACTAGTATAAACTTGTGTATAATATATTATGATTTTTTGACCGAAACTTGCATTTCGTAAAGTTTCTTAGAATCTTATTTTCAAATAATTTTTTTGCATGGACTTCCATCATAACCTTCCCGCCTAACATATATAAATGATCTGAAAAGTTTCGTATCATTTCTAATAGCCCCCGATTTAATTTGGTTTTTGACCGAAACTAATGTAAATTAGTATATAATATATTATAAATTTTTGACCGACACTTGCAATTCAAAGCGTTTCATAGAATTTAATTTTCAGATGCTTTTTTTGTATGGACTTCAATCATAACCTTCCCTTGTAACGTATAGAAATGATCTAAAAAGGTTTGTATCATTTCGAACAGTCCTCGATTTAATTTGATTTTTTGACATAATCTAGTGTATTATATATTATGATTTTTTGACCGAAACTTGCATATCGAGAAGATTCATAGAATCTAATTTTTAGATGATTTTTTGCATGGACTTCAGTCATAACCTTCCCTCCTGACATATATAAATGATCTGAAAAGTTTCGTATCATTTTGAATTGTCCACGATTTAAATTATATTTGACCGAAACTAGTATAAACTAGTGTATAATATATTATGATTTTTTGATCGAAACTTGCATTTCGAAAAGTTTCTTAGAATCAAATTTTCAGATGATTTTATTGCATGGACTTCTATCATAACCTTTTCTCCTAACATATATAAATGATCTAAAAAATATCGTATCATTTTGAACTGTCCACGATTTAATATTATATTTGACAGAAACTAGACTAAACTAGTGTATAATATATTATGATTTATTGACCTAAACTTGCATTTCAAAAAGTTTCATATAATCTAATTTTCAGATGATTTTTTGCATGGACTTCTATCAAAACCTTCCCTCCTAACATATATAAATGAACTAAAAAGTTTCGTAGCATTTCGAACAATCCCTGATTTAATTTGGTTTTGACCGAAACTAGTATAAACTAGTGAATAAAATATTATGATTTTTTGACTGAAACATGCATTTCGAGAAGATTCATAGAATCTAATTTTCATATGATTTTTTGCACGAACATCCATTATAACCTTCCCTCGTAATACATATAAATGATCTGAAAAAGTTCGTATCATTTCGAAAATCCTCAATTTAATTTTATTTTTTTTACCGAAACTGATGTATAATATATTATGATTTATTGACCGAAACTTGCATTATGAAAAGTTTCTTAGAATCTAAATTTTAGATGATTTTTTGCATGGACTTCCATCACAACCTTCCCTCCTAACATATATAAATGATCTGAAAAGTTTTGTTTAATTTCAAACAGTCCCCGACTTAATTTAATGTTTGACCGAGACAAGTATAAACTAGTGTATAATATATTATGAACTTTTGACCGAAACTTGCAATTCAAAGCGTTTCATAGAATTTAATTTTCAGTTGATTTTTTTGTATGGATTTCCATTATAACCTTCCCTCTTAACACATAGAAAGGATCTAAAAAGGTTTGTTTCATTTCGAACAGTCCGAGATTTAATTTCATTTTATGACCGAAACTAGTGTATATATATTATGATTTTTTGAACGAAACTTGCATTTCGAAAAGATTCATAGAATCTAATTTTCAGATGATAATTTGCCTGGACTTCCTTCATAACCTTCCCTACTGACATATATAAATGATCTGAAAAGTTTCGTATCTTTTTGAACTGTCCACGATTTAAATTATGTTTGACCGAAACTAGTATAAACTTGTGTATTATATATTATGATTTTTTGACCTAAACTTGCATTTCGTAAAGTTTCTTAGAATCTAATTTTCAAATGATTTTTTTGCATGGACTTCCATCATAACCTTCCCGCCTAACATATATAAATGATCTAAAAAGTTTCGTATCATTTCTAAGAGCCCCCGATTTAATTTGGTTTTTGACCGAAACTAATATAAATTAGTATATAATATATTATGAATGTTTGACCGACACTTGCAATTCAAAGCGTTTCATAGAATTTAATTTTCAGATGATTTTTTTTGTATGGACTTCAATCATAACCTTCCCTCGTAACGTATTGAAATGATCTAAAAATGTTTGTATCATTTCGAACATTCCTCGATTTAATTTGATTTTTTGACCGAAAGTAGTGTATTATATATTATGATTTTTTGACCGAAACTTGCATATCGAGAAGATTCATAGAATCTAATTTCCAGATGATTTTTTGCATGGACTTCAATTATAACCTTCCCTCCTGACATATATAAATGATCTGAAAAGTTTCGTATCATTTTGAATTGTCCACGATTTAAATTATATTTGACCGAAACTAGTATAAACTAGTGTATAATATATTATGATTTTTTGATCGAAACTTGCATTTCGCAAAGTTTCTTAGAATCAAATTTTCAGATGATTTTTTTGCATAGACTTCTATCATAACCTTCCCTCCTAACATATATAAATGATCTAAAAAATTTCGTATCATTTTGAACTGTCCACGATTTAATATTATATTTGACAGAAACTAGTCTAAACTAGTGTATAATATATTATGATTTATTGACCGAAAATTGCATTTTAAAAAGTTTTTTATAATCTAATTTTCAGATGATTTTTTGCATGGACTTCCATCAAAACCTTCCCTCCTAACATATATAAATGATCTGAAAAGTTTCGTAGCATTTTGAAAAATCCCCGATTTAATTTGGTTTTTGACCGAAACTAGTATAAACTGGTGTATAATATATTATGACTTTTTGACTGAAACATGCATTTCGAGAAGATTCATATAATCTAATTTTCATATGATTTTTTGCACGAACTTCCATTATAACTTTCCCTCGTAATACATATAAATGATCTAAAAAGGTTCGTATCGTTTCGAAAATCCTCGATTTAATTTGAGTTTTTTTTACCAAAACTCATGTATAATATATAATGATTTTTTGACCGAAACTTGCATTTTGAAAAGTTTCTTAGAATCTAATTTTTAGATGATTTTTTGCATGGACTTCCATCACAACCTTCCCTCCTAACATATATAAATGATCTGAAAAGTTTTGTTTAATTTCAAACAGTCCCTGACTTAATTTAATTTTTGACCGAGACTTGTATAAACTAGTGTATAATATATTATGAACTTTTGACCGAAACATGCAATTCAAAGAGTTTCATAGAATCTAATTTTCAGTTGATTTTTTTTGTATGGACTTCCATCATAACCTTCCCTCTTAACACATAGAAAGGATCTAAAAAGGTTTGTTTCATTTCAAATAGTCCGAGATTTAATTTCATTTTATGACCGAAACTAGTGTATATATATTATGATTTTTTGAACGAAACTTGCATTTCGAAAAGATTCATAGAATCTAATTTTCAGATGATTATTTGCCTGGACTTCCTTCATAACCTTCCCTCCTGACATATATAAATGATCTGAAAATTTTCGTATCTTTTTGAACTGTCCACGATTTAAATTTTGTTTGACCGAAACTAGTATAAACTTGTGTATAATATATTATGATTTTTTGACCGAAACTTGCATTTCGTAAAGTTTCTTAGAATCTTATTTTCAAATGATTTTTTTTGCATGGACTTCCATCATAACCTTCCCGCCTAACATATATAAATGATCTGAAAAGTTTCGTATCATTTCTAATAGCCCCCGATTTAATTTGGTTTTTGACCGAAACTAATCTAAATTAGTATATAATATATTATAAATTTTTGACCGACACTTGCAATTCAAAGCGTTTCATAGAATTTAATTTTCAGATGCTTTTTTTGTATGGACTTCAATCATAACCTTCCCTTGTAACGTATAGAAATGATCTAAAAAGGTTTGTATCATTTCGAACAGTCCTCGATTTAATTTGATTTTTTGACATAATCTAGTGTATTATATATTATGATTTTTTGACCGAAACTTGATAATCGAGAAGATTCATAGAATCTAATTTTTAGATGATTTTTTGCATGGACTTCAGTCATAACCTTCCCTCCTGACATATATAAATGATCTGAAAAGTTTCGTATCATTTTGAATTGTCCACGATTTAAATTATATTTGACCGAAACTAGTATAAACTAGTGTATAATATATTATGATTTTTTGATCGAAACTTGCATTTCGAAAAGTTTCTTAGAATCAAATTTTCAGATGATTTTATTGCATGGACTTCTATCATAACCTTCCCTCCTAACATATATAAATGATCTAAAAAATATCGTATCATTTTGAACTGTCCACGATTTAATATTATATTTGACAGAAACTAGACTAAACTAGTGTATAATATATTATGATTTATTGACCTAAACTTGCATTTCAAAAAGTTTCATATAATCTAATTTTCAGATGATTTTTTGCATGGACTTCTATCAAAACCTTCCCTCCTAACATATATAAATGAACTAAAAAGTTTCGTAGCATTTCGAACAATCCCTGATTTAATTTGGTTTTGACCGAAACTAGTATAAACTAGTGAATAAAATATTATGATTTTTTGACTGAAACATGCATTTCGAGAAGATTCATAGAATCTAATTTTCATATGATTTTTTGCACGAACATCCATTATAACCTTCCCTCGTAATACATATAAATGATCTGAAAAAGTTCGTATCATTTCGAAAATCCTCAATTTAATTTTATTTTTTTTACCGAAACTGATGTATAATATATTATGATTTATTGACCGAAACTTGCATTATGAAAAGTTTCTTAGAATCTAAATTTTAGATGATTTTTTGCATGGACTTCCATCACAACCTTCCCTCCTAACATATATAAATGATCTGAAAAGTTTTGTTTAATTTCAAACAGTCCCCGACTTAATTTAATGTTTGACCGAGACAAGTATAAACTAGTGTATAATATATTATGAACTTTTGACCGAAACTTGCAATTCAAAGCGTTTCATAGAATTTAATTTTCAGTTGATTTTTTTGTATGGATTTCCATTATAACCTTCCCTCTTAACACATAGAAAGGATCTAAAAAGGTTTGTTTCATTTCGAACAGTCCGAGATTTAATTTCATTTTATGACCGAAACTAGTGTATATATATTATGATTTTTTGAACGAAACTTGCATTTCGAAAAGATTCATAGAATAAAATTTTCAGATGATAATTTGCCTGGACTTCCTACATAACCTTCCCTACTGACATATATAAATGATCTGAAAAGTTTCGTATCTTTTTGAACTGTCCACGATTTAAATTATGTTTGACCGAAACTAGTATAAACTTGTGTATTATATATTATGATTTTTTGACCTAAACTTGCATTTCGTAAAGTTTCTTAGAATCTAATTTTCAAAGGATTTTTTTGCATGGACTTCCATCATAACCTTCCCGCCTAACATATATAAATGATCTGAAAAGTTTCGTATCATTTCTAAGAGCCCCCAATTTAATTTGGTTTTTGACCGAAACTAATATAAATTAGTATATAATATATTATGAATGTTTGACCGACACTTGCAATTCAAAGCGTTTCATAGAATTTAATTTTCAGATGATTTTTTTTGTATGGACTTCAATCATAACCTTCCCTCGTAACGTATTGAAATGATCTAAAAATGTTTGTATCATTTCGAACATTCCTCGATTTAATTTGATTTTTTGACCGAAAGTAGTGTATTATATATTATGATTTTTTGACCGAAACTTGCATATCGAGAAGATTCATAGAATCTAATTTCCAGATGATTTTTTGCATGGACTTCAATTATAACCTTCCCTCCTGACATATATAAATGATCTGAAAAGTTTCGTATCATTTTGAATTGTCCACGATTTAAATTATATTTGACCGAAACTACTATAAACTAGTGTATAATATATTATGATTTTTTGATCGAAACTTGCATTTCGAAAAGTTTCTTAGAATCAAATTTTCAGATGATTTTTTTGCATAGACTTCTATCATAACCTTCCCTCCTAACATATATAAATGATCTAAAAAATTTCGTATCATTTTGAACTGTCCACGATTTAATATTATATTTGACAGAAACTAGTCTAAACTAGTGTATAATATATTATGATTTATTGACCGAAAATTGCATTTTAAAAAGTTTTTTATAATCTAATTTTCAGATGATTTTTTGCATGGACTTCCATCAAAACCTTCCCTCCTAACATATATAAATGATCTGAAAAGTTTCGTAGCATTTTGAAAAATCCCCGATTTAATTTGGTTTTTGACCGAAACTAGTATAAACTGGTGTATAATATATTATGACTTTTTGACTGAAACATGCATTTCGAGAAGATTCATATAATCTAATTTTCATATGATTTTTTGCACGAACTTCCATTATAACTTTCCCTCGTAATACATATAAATGATCTAAAAAGGTTCGTATCGTTTCGAAAATCCTCGATTTAATTTGAGTTTTTTTTACCAAAACTCATGTATAATATATTATGATTTTTTGACCGAAACTTGCATTTTGAAAAGTTTCTTAGAATCTAATTTTTAGATGATTTTTTGCATGGACTTCCATCACAACCTTCCCTCCTAACATATATAAATGATCTGAAAAGTTTTGTTTAATTTCAAACAGTCCCTGACTTAATTTAATTTTTGACCGAGACATGTATAAACTAGTGTATAATATATTATGAACTTTTGACCGAAACTTGCAATTCAAAGAGTTTCATAGAATCTAATTTTCAGTTGATTTTTTTTGTATGGACTTCCATCATAACCTTCCCTCTTAACACATAGAAAGGATCTAAAAAGGTTTGTTTCATTTCAAATAGTCCGAGATTTAATTTCATTTTATGACCGAAACTAGTGTATATATATTATGATTTTTTGAACGAAACTTGCATTTCGAAAAGATTCATAGAATCTAATTTTCAGATGATTATTTGCCTGGACTTCCTTCATAACCTTCCCTCCTGACATATATAAATGATCTGAAAATTTTCGTATCTTTTTGAACTGTCCACGATTTAAATTTTGTTTGACCGAAACTAGTATAAACTTGTGTATAATATATTATGATTTTTTGACCGAAACTTGCATTTCGTAAAGTTTCTTAGAATCTTATTTTCAAATGATTTTTTTTGCATGGACTTCCATCATAACCTTCCCGCCTAACATATATAAATGATCTGAAAAGTTTCGTATCATGATTAAGAGCCCCCGATTTAATTTGGTTTTTGACCGAAACTAATATAAATTAGTAAATAATATATTATGAATGTTTGACCGACACTTGCAATTCAAAGCGTTTCATAGAATTTAATTTTAAGATGATTTTTTAGTATGGACTTCAATCATAACCTTCCCTCGTAACGTATAGAAATGATCTAAAAAGGTTTGTATCATTTCGAACATTCCTCGATTTAATTTGATTTTTTGACCGAAAGTAGTGTATTATATATTTTGATTTTTTGACCGAAACTTGCATATCGAGAAGATTCATAGAATCTAATTTTCAGATGATTTTTTGCATGGACTTCAGTTATAACCTTCCCTCCTGACATATATAAATGATCTGAAAAGTTTCGTATCATTTTGAATTGTCCACGATTTAAATTATATTTGACCGAAACTAGTATAAACTAGTGTATAATATATTATGATTTTTTGATCGAAACTTGCATTTCGAAAAGTTTCTTAGAATCAAATTTTCAAATGATTTTTTTGCATGGACTTCTATCATAACCTTCCCTCCTAACATATATAAATGATCTAAAAAATTTCGTATCATTTTGAACTGTCCACGATTTAATATTATATTTGACAGAAACTAGTCTAAACTAGTGTATAATATATTATGATTTATTGACCGAAAATTGCATTTCGAAAAGTTTTTTATAATCTAATTTTCAGATGATTTTTTGCATGGACTTCCATCAAAACCTTCCCTCCTAACATATATAAATGATCTGAAAAGTTTCGTAGCATTTCGAAAAATCCCCGATTTAATTTTGTTTTTGACCGAAACTAGTATAAACTAGTGTATAATATATTATGACTTTTTGACTGAAACATGCATTTCGAGAAGATTCATATAATCTAATTTTCATATGATTTTTTGCACGAACTTCCATTATAAATTTCCCTCGTAATACATATAAATGATCTGAAAAGGTTCGTATCGTTTCGAAAATCCTCGATTTAATTTGAGTTTTTTTACCGAAACTGATGTATAATATATTATTATTTTTTGACCGAAACATGCATTTTGAAAAGTTTCTTAGAATCTAATTTTAGATGATTTTTTGCATGGACTTCCATCACAACCTTCCCTCCTAACATATATAAATGATCTGAAAAGTTTTGTTTAATTTCAAACAGTCCCCGACTTAATTTAATTTTTGACCGAGACATGTATAAACTAGTGTATAATATATTATGAACTTTTGACCGAAATTGCAATTCAAAGCATTTCATAGAATTTAATTTTCAGTTGATATTTTTATATGGACTTCCATCATAACATTCCCTCTTAACACATAGAAAGGATCTAAAAAGGTTTGTGTCATTTCGATCAGTCCGAGATTTAATTTGATTTTATGACTGAAACTATTGTATATATATTATGATTTTTTGACCGAAACTTGTATTTCGAAAAGATTCATAGAATCTAATTTTCAGATGATTTTTTGCATGGACTTCCGTCATAACCTTCCCTCCTGACATATATAAATGAATTGAAAAGTTTCGTATCATTTTGAATTATCCACGATTTAAATTATATTTGACTGAAACTAGTATAAACTAGTGTATAATATATTATGATTTTTTGACCGAAACTTGAATTTCGTAAAGTTTCTTAGAATCAAATTTTCAGATGATTTTTTTGCATGGACTCCCATCATATACTTCCCTCCTAACATATATAAATGATCTGAAAAGTTTCGTATCATTTCGAAGAGCCCCCGATTTAATTTGGTTTTTGACTGAAACTAGTATAAATTAGTATATAATATATTATGAATTTTTGACCGACACTTGAAATTCAAAGCGTTTCATAGAATATAATTTTCAGATGATTTTTTTTGTATGGTCTTCCATCATAGCCTTCCCTCGTAACATATAGAAAGAATCTAAAAAGGTTTGTATCATTTCGAACAGTCCACGATTTAATTTGAGTTTTTGACCGAAAATAGTGTATTATATATTATGATTTTTTGACCGAAACTTGCATTTGAAAAAGATTCATAAGATCTAATATTCAAATGATTTTTTGCATGGACTTCCATCATAACCTTCCCTCCTGACATATATAAATGATCTGAAAAGTTTCATATAATTTCGAACTGTCCACGATTTAAATTATATTTGACCGAAACTAGTATAAACTAGTGTATAATATATTATGATTTTTTGACCGAAACTTGCATTTCGAAAAGTTTCTTAGAATCAAATTTTCAGATGATTTTTTTTGCATGGATTTCGATCATAACCTTCCCTTCTAACATATATAAATGATCTGAAAAATTTCGTATCATTTCGAACTGTCCACGATTTAATATTATATTTGACAGAAACTAGTCTAAACTAGTGTATAATATATTATGATTTATTGACCGAAACTTGCATTTCGAAAAAATTCGTAGAATCTAATTTTTAGATGATTTTTTGCATGGACTTCCATCATAACCTTCCCTCCTAACATATATAAATGATTTGAAATTTTTTGTTTAATTTCAAATAGTCCCCGACTTAATTTAATTTTTGACTGAGAAAAGTATAAACTAGTGTATAATATATTATGAACTTTTGACCGAAACTTGCAATTCAAAGCGTTTCATAGAATTTAATTTTCAGTAGATTATTTTTGAATGGACTTCCATCATAGCCTTCCCTCTTAACACATAGAAAATATCTAAAAACGTTTGTGTAATTTTGAATAGTCCGAGATTTAATTTAATTTTGTGGCTGAAACTAGTGTATATATTTTATGATTTTTTGACTGAAACTTGCATTTCGAAAAGATTCATAGAATCTAATTTTCAGATGATTTTTTGTATGGACTTCAGTCATAACCTTCCCTAATGACATATATAAATAATCTGAAAAGATTCATATCATTTTGAACTGTCAACGATTTAAATTATATTTGATGAAATTTGTATAAACTAGTGTAAAATAAATTATTATTTTTTGACCGAAACTTGGATTTCGTAAAGTTTCATAGAATCTAATTTTCAGATGACTTTTTTGCCTGGACTTCCATCATAACCTTCCCTCCTAACATATATAAATGATCTGAAAAGCTTCGTATCATTTCGAAGAGCCCCCGATTTAATTTTCTTTACGACCGAAACTAGTATAAACTAGTGTATAATATATTATGAATTTTTAATCGACACTTGCAATTCAAAGCGTTTCATAGAATTTAATTTTCTGATGATTTTTTTTGTATGGACTTCCATCATTACCTTCCCTCGTAACATATAGAAAGGATCTAAAAAGGTTTGTATCATTTTAAACAGTCCTCAATTTAATATGATTTTTTTACCGAAACTAGTGTATTATACATTATGATTTTTTGACCGAAACTTGCATTTCGAAAAGTTTCTTATAATCAAATTTTCAGATGAGTTTATTGCATGTAATTCTATCATAACCTTCCCTCCTAACATATATAAATGATCTGAAAAGTTTCGTATCATATCGAACTTTCCATGACTTAATATTATATTTGACCGAAACTAGTATAAACTAGTGTATAATATATTATGAATTTTTGATCGAAACTTGCATTTCGAAAAGTTTCTTATAATCAAATTTTCAGAGTATTTTTTTGAATGGACTTCCATCAAAACCTTCCCTCCTAACATATATAAATGATCTGAAAAATTTCGTATCATTTCGAACTGTCCACCATTTAATATTATATTTAACAGAAACTAGTCTAAACTAGTGTATAATATATTTTGATTTTTTGACCGAAACTTGCATTTCGAAAAGATTCTTATAATCTAATTTTCAGATGATTTTTTGCATGGACTTCCATCAAAACCTTCCCTCCTAACATATATAAATGATCTGAAAAGTTTCGTAGCATTTCGAACAGTCCCCAATTTAATTTGGTTTTTGACTGAAATAAGTATATAATATATTATGATTTTTTGACCGAAACATGCATTTCGAGAAGATTCATAGAATCTAATTTTCATATGATTTTTTGCACGAACTTCCATCATAACTTTCCCTCGTAATATATATAAATGATCTAAAAAGGTTCGTATCGTTTCGAACAATCCTCGATTTAATTTGATTTTTTTTACCGAAACTAGTGTATAATATATTATGATTTTCTTAGAATCTAATTTTCAGATGATTTTTTGCATGGAATTCCATCATAACCATCCCTCTTAACATATATAAATGATCTGAAAAGTTTTGTTTAATTTCAAACAGTCCCCGACTTAATTTAATTTTTGACCGAGAAGAGTATTAACTAGTGTGTAATATATTATGAACTTTTGACCGAAACTTGCAATTCAAAGCGTTTCATAGAATCTAATTTTCAGTTGATTTTTTTATAGGGCTTCAATCATAACCTTCCCTCTTAACACATAGAAAGGATCTAAAAAGGTTTGTGTCATTTTGAATAGACCAAGATTTAATTTGATTTTATGATTGAAACTAGTGTGTGTGTATATATATATATATATATATATATATATATATATATATATATATATATATATACATATAATTATATTTTGACCGAAACATGCATTTTGAAAAGATTCATAGAATCTAATTTTCAGATGTTTTTTTGCATGGACTTCCGTCATAACCTTCCCCCATGACATATATAAATGATTTGAAAAGTTTCGTATCATTTTGAACTGTCCACGATTTAAATTATATTTGCCAGAAACTAGTATAAACTAGTGTATAATATATTATGATTTTTTGACTGAAACTTAAATTTCGTAAATTTTCTTAGAATCTTATTTTCAAATGATTTTTTTTGCATGGACTTCATCATAACCTTCCCTCCTAACATATATAAATGATCTGAAAAGTATCGTATCATTTCGAAGAGCCCCCGATTTAATTTGGTTTTTGACCGAAATTAGTATAAATTAGTATATAATATATTATGAATTTTTGACCGACACTTGCAATTCAAAGCGTTTCATAGAATTTAATTTTCAGATGATTTTTTTTGTACGGACTTCCATCATTACCTTCCTTCGTAACATATAGAAAGGACTTAAAAACTTTTGTATCATTTTAAATAGTCCTCAATTTAATTTGATTTTTTGACCGAAACTTGTGTAATATATATTATGAATTTTTGACCAAAACTTGCATTTCGAAAAGATTCATAGAACCTAATTTTCAGATGATTTTTTGCATGGACTTCAGTCATAACCTTCCCTCCTGACATATATAAATGATCTGAAAAGTATCGTATCATTTTGAATTGTCCACAATTTAAATTATATCTGACCGAAACTAGTATAAACTAGTGTATAATATATTATGATTTTTTGATCAAAATATGCATTTCGAAAAGTTTCTTAGAATCAAATTTTCAGATGATTTTTTTGAATGGACTTCTATCATAACCTTCCCTCCTAACATATATACATGATCTAAAATATTCCGTATCATTTCGACATGTCCATGATTTAATATTATATTTGACAGAATCTAGTCTAAACTAGTGTATAATATATATGATTTATTGACTGAAACTTGCATTTCGAAAAGATTCTTATAATTTTATTTTCAGATGATTTTTTGGATGGACTTTCATCAAAACCTTCCCTCCTAACATATATAAATGATCTGAAATGTTTCGTATCATTTCGAACATCCCCCAATTTAATTTTATTTTTGACCGAAACTAGTATAAACTAGTGTATAATATATTATGATTTTTTGACCGAAACATGCATTTCGAGAAGATTAATAGAATCTAATTTTCATATGATTTTTTGCACAAACTTCCATCACAACCTTCCCTCGTAATATATATAAATGATCTGAAAAGGTTCGTATCATTTCGAAAAATCCTCGATTTAATTTGATTTTTTTTTACCGAAACCTGTGTATAATATATTATGATTTTTTGACCAAAACTTGCATTTCAAAAAGTTTCCTAGAATCTAATTTTTAGATGATTTTTTGCATGGACTTCCATCATAACCATCCCTCCTAACATGAATAAATGATCTGAAAAGTTTTGTTTAATTTCAAACATTCCCCGACTTAATTTAATTTTTGACCGAGAAGAGTATAACTAGTATGTAATATATTTGAACTTTTGACTGGAACTTGCAATTCAAAGCATTTCATAGAATTTAATTTTCAGTTGATTTTTTTGTATGGACTTCCATCATAACCTTCCCTCTTAACACATAGAAAGGATCTAAAAAGGTTTATGTCATTTCAAATAGTCTGAGATTTAATTTGATTTTAAGACCGAAACTAATGTATATATATTATGATTTTTTGACCGAAACTTGCATTTCGAAAAGATTCATAGAATCTAATTTTCAGATGATTTTTTGCCTGAACTTCCTTCATAACCTTCCCTCCTGACATATATAAATAATCTGAAAATTTTCGTATCTTTTTGAACTGTCGACGATTTAAATTATGTTTGACCGAAACTAGTATAAACTAGTGTAAAATATATTATGATTTTTTAACCGAAACTTGCATTTCGTAAAGTTTCATAGAATCTAATTTTCAGATGACTTTTTTGCTTGGACTTCCATCACAACTTTCCCTCCTAACGTATATAAATGATCTGAAATGTTTCGTATCATTTCTAAGAGCCCCCGATTTATTTTGGTTTTTGACCGAAACTAGTATAAACTAGTGTATAATATATTATGAATTTTTGAATGCCACTTACAATTCAAAGCGTTTCATAGAATTTAATTTTCATATGATTTTTTTTGTATGGACTTCCATCATAACCTTCCCTCATAAGATATAGAAAGGATATAAAAAGGTTTGTATAATTTCGAACAGTCCTCGATTTAATTTGATTTTTTGACCGAAACTAGTGTAATATATATTATGATTTTTTGACCGAAACTTGCATTTCGAAAAGATTCATAGAATATAATTTTCAAATGATTTTTTGCATGGACTTCCGTCATAACCTTCCCTCCTGACATATATAAATGATCTGAAAAGTTTCGTATCATTTTGAACTGTCAACGATTTAAATTATATTTGACCGAAACTAGTATAAACTAGTGTATAATATATTATGAATTTTTGACCGAAACTTGCATTTCGAAAAGTTTCTTAGAATCAAATTTTCAGATGATTTTATTGCATGGACTTCTATCATAACCTTCCCTCCTAACATATATAAATGATCTAAAAAATTTCGTATCATTTTGAACTGTCCACGATTTAATATTATATTTGACAGAAACTAGTCTAAACTAGTGTATAATATATTATGATTTATTGACCGAAACTTGCATTTCGAAAAGTTTCTTATAATCTAATTTTCAGATGATTTTTTGCATGGACTTCTATCAAAACCTTCCCTCCTAACATATATAAATGAACTGAAAAGTTTCGTAGCATTTCGAACAATCCCTGATTTAATTTGGTTTTGACCAAAACTAGTATAAACTAGTGTATAAAATATTATGATTTTTTGACTGAAACATGCATTTCGAGAAGATTCATAGAATCTAATTTTCATATGATTTTTTGCACGAACTATCATTATAACCTTCCCTCGTAATACATATAAATGATCTTAAAAGGTTCGTATCGTTTCGAAAATCCTCGATTTAATTTGATTTTTTTTACCGAAACTGATGTATAATATATTATGATTTATTGACCGAAACTTGCATTTTGAAAAAATTCTTAGAATCTAATTTTCAGATTATTTTTTGCATGGACTTCCATCACAACCTTCCCTCCTAACATATATAAACGGTCTGAAAAGTTTTGTTTAATTTCAAATAGTCCCCGACTTAATTTAATTTTTGACTGAAACATGCATTTCAAAGCGTTTCATAGAATTTAATTTTCAGTTGATTTTTTTGTATGGACTTCCATCATAACATTCCCTCTTAACATATAGAAAGGATCTAAAAAGGTTTGTTTCATTTCGAACAGTCCGAGATTTAATTTCATTTTATGACCGAAACTAGTGTATATATATTATGATTTTTTGAACGAAACTTGCATTTCGAAAAGATTCATAGAATCTAATTTTGAGATGATTATTTGCCTGGACTTCCTTCATAACCTTCCCTCCTGACATATATAAATGATCTGAAAATTTTCGTATCTTTTTGAACTGTCGACAATTTAAATTATGTTTGACCGAAACTAGTATAAACTTGTGTATAATATATTATGATTTTTTGACCGAAACTTGCATTTCGTAAAGTTTCTTAGAATCTAATTTTCAAATGATTTTTTTGCATGGTCTTCCATCATAACCTTCCCGCGTAACATATATAAATGATCTGAAAAGTTTCGTATCATTTCTAAGAGCCCCAGATTTAATTTGGTTTTTGACCGAAACTAATATAAATTAGTATATAATATATTATGAATTTTTGACCGACACTTGCAATTCAAAGCGTTTCATAGAATTTAATTTTCAGATGATTTTTTTGTATGGACTTCAATCATAACCTTCCCTCGTAACGTATAGAAATGATCTAAAAAGGTTTGTATCATTTTGAACAGTCCTCGATTTAATTTGATTTTTTGCCCGAAACTAGTGTATTATATATTATGATTTTTGACCGAAACTTGCATATCGAGAAGATTCATAGAATCTAATTTTCAGAAGATTTTTTGCATGGACTTCAGTCATAACCTTCCCTCCTGACATATATAAATGATCTGAAAAGTTTCGTATCATTTTGAATTGTCCACGATTTAAATTATATTTGACCGAAACTAGTATAAACTAGTGTATAATATATTATGATTTTTTGATCGAAACTTGCATTTCGAAAAGTTTTTTAGAATCAAATTTTCAGATGATTTTTTTGCATGGACTTCTATCATAACCTTCCCTCATAACATATATAAATGATCTAAAAAATTTCGTATCATTTTGAACTATCCACGATTTAAAATTATATTTGACAGATACTAGTCTAAACTAGTGTATAATATATTATGATTTATTGACCGAAACTTGCATTTCGAAAAGTTTTGTTATAATCTAATTTTCAGATGATTTTACATGGACTTCCATCAAATCCTTCCCTCCTAACATATATAAATGATCTGAAAAGTTTCGTATTTTTTCGAAAAATCCCCGATTTAATTTGGTTTTTGACCGAAACTAGTATAAACTAGTGTATAATATATTATGATTTTTTGACTGAAACATGTATTTCGAGAAGATTCATAGAATATAATTTTCATATGAATTTTTGCACGATCTTCCATTATAACCTTCCCTCGTAATACATATAAATGGTCTGAAAAGGTTCGTTTCGTTTCGAAAATCCTCGATTTAATTTGATTTTTTTTATCAAAACTGATGTATAATATATTATGATTTTTTGACCGAAACTTGCATTTTAAAAAGTTTCTTAGAATCTAATTTTTAGATGATTTTTTGCATGGACTTCCATCACAGCCTTCCCTCCTAACATATATAAATGATCTGAAAAGTTTTGTTTAATTTCAAACAGTCCCCGGATTAATTTAATTTTTGACTGAGACATGTATAAACTAGTGTATAATATATTATGAAGTTTTGGCCGAAACTTGCAATTCAAAGTGTTTCATAGAATTTAATTTTTAGTTGATTTTTTTTGTATGGACTTCCATCATAACCTTCCCTCTTAAAAAAAGAAAGGATCTAAAAAGGTTTGTTTCATTTCGAACAGTCCGAGATTTAATTTCAATTTATGACCGAAACTAGTGTATATATATTATGATTTTTTGAACGAAACTTGCATTTCAAAAAGATTCATAGAATCTAATTTTCAGATGATTATTTTCCTGGACTTCCTTCATAACCTTCCCTCCTGATATATATAAATGATCTGAAAATTTTTGTATCTTTTTAAACTGTCCACGATTTAAATTATGTTTGACCGAAACTAGTATAAACTTGTGTATAATATATTATGATTTTTTGACCGAAACTTGCATTTCGTAAAGTTTCTTAGAATCTTATTTTCAAATAATTTTTTTGCATGGACTTCCATCATAACCTTCCCGCCTAACATATATAAATGATCTGAAAAGTTTCGTATCATTTCTAATAGCCCCCGATTTAATCTGGTTTTTGACCGAAACTAATGTAAATTAGTATATAATATATTATAAATTTTTGACCGACACTTGCAATTCAAAGCGTTTCATAGAATTTAATTTTCAGATGCTTTTTTTGTATGGACTTCAATCATAACCTTCCCTTGTAACGTATAGAAATGATCTAAAAAGGTTTGTATCATTTAGAACAGTCCTCGATTTAATTTGATTTTTTGACATAATCTAGTGTATTATATATTATGATTTTTTGACCGAAACTTGCATATCGAGAAGATTCATAGAATCTAATTTTTAGATGATTTTTTGCATGGACTTCAGTCATAACCTTCCCTCCTGACATATATAAATGATCTGAAAATTTTCGTATCATTTTGAATTGTCCACGATTTAAATTATATTTGACCGAAACTAGTATAAACTAGTGTATAATATATTATGATTTTTTGATCTGAACTTGCATTTCGAAAAGTTTCTTAGAATCAAATTTTCAAATGATTTTTTTGCATGGACTTCTATCATAACCTTCCCTCCTAACATATATAAATGATCTAAAAAATTTCGTATCATTTTGAACTGTCCACGATTTAATATTATATTTGACAGAAACTAGTCTAAACTAGTGTATAATATATTATGATTTATTGACCGAAAATTGCATTTCGAAAAGTTTTTTATAATCTAATTTTCAGATGATTTTTTGCATGGACTTCCATAAAAACCTTCCCTCCTAACATATATAAATGATCTGAAAAGATTCGTAGCATTTCGAAAAATCCCCGATTTAATTTGGTTTTTGAACGAAACTAGTATAAACTAGTGTATAATATATTATGACTTTTTGACTGAAACATGCATTTCGATAAGATTCATAGAATCTAATTTTCATATGATTTTTTGCACGAACTTCCATTATAACTTTCCCTCGTAATACATATAAATGATCTGAAAAGGTTCGTATCGTTTCGAAAATCCTCGATTTAATTTGAGTTTTTTTACCGAAACTGATGTATAATATATTATTATTTTTTGACCGAAACTTGCATTTTGAAAAGTTTCTTAGAATCTAATTTTTAGATGATTTTTCATGGACTTCCATCACAACCTTCCCTCCTAACATATGTAAATGATCTGAAAAGTTTTGTTTAATTTCAAACAGTCCCCGACTTAATTTAATTTTTGACCGAGACATGTATAAATTAGTGTTTATATATTATGAACTTTTGACCGAAACTTGCAATTCAAAGCGTTTCAGAGAATCTAATTTTCAGTTGAATTTTTTTGTATGGACTTCCATCATAACCTTCCCTCTTTACACATAGAAAGGATCGAAAAAGGTTTGTTTCATTTCGAACAGTCCGAGATTTAATTTCAATTTATGACCGAAACTAGTGTATATATAATATGATTTTTTGAACGAAACTTGCATTTCGAAAAGATTCATAGAATCTAATTTTCAGTTGATTATTTGCCTGGACTTCCTTCATAACCTTCCCTCCTGACATATATAAATGATCTGAAAATTTTCGTATCTTTTTGAACTGTCCACGATTTAAATTATGTTTGACCGAAACTAGTATAAACTTGTGTATAATATATTATGATTTTTTGACCTAAACTTGCATTTCGTAAAGTTTCTTAGAATCTAATTTTCAAATGATTTTTTTTGCATGGACTTCCATCATAACCTTCCCGCCTAACATATATAAATGATCTGAAAAGTTTCGTATAATTTCTAAGAGCCCCCGATTTAATTTGGTTTTTGACCGAAACTAATATAAATTAGTATATAATATATTATGAATGTTTGACCGACACTTGCAATTCAAAGTGTTTCATAGAATTTAATTTCAGATGATTTTTTTTGTATGGACTTCAATCATAACCTTCCCTCGTAACGTATTGAAATGATCTAAAAATGTTTGTATCATTTCGAACATTCCTCGATTTAATTTGATTTTTTGACCGAAAGTAGTGTATTATATATTATGATTTTTTGACCAAAACTTGCATATCGAGAAGATTCATAGAATCTAATTTTCAGATGATTTTTTGCATGGACTTCAGTTATAACCTTCCCTCCTGACATATATAAATGATCTGAAAAGTTTCGTATCATTTTGAATTGTCCACGATTTAAATTATATTTGACCGAAACTAGTATAAACTAGTGTATAATATATTATGATTTTTTGATCGAAACTTGCATTTCGAAAAGTTTCTTAGAAACAAATTTTCAGATGATTTTTTTTTGCATAGACTTCTATCATAACCTTCCCTCCTAACATATATAAATGATCTAAAAAATTTCGTATCATTTTGAACTGTCATCAATTTAATATTATATTTGACAGAAACTAGTCTAAACTAGTGTATAATATATTATGATTTATTGACCGAAAATTGCATTTCGAAAAGTTTTTTATAATCTAATTTTCAGATGATTTTTTGCATGGACTTCCATCAAAACCTTCCCTCCTAACATATATAAATGATCTGAAAAGTTTCGTAGCATTTCGAAAAATCCCCGATTTAATTTTGTTTTTGACCGAAACTAGTATAAACTAGTGTATAATATATTATGACTTTTTGACTGAAACATGCATTTCGAGAAGATTCATATAATCTAATTTTCATATGATTTTTTGCACGAACTTCCATTATAACTTTCCCTCGTAATACATATAAATGATCTAAAAAGGTTCGTATCGTTTCGAAAATCCTCGATTTAATTTGAGTTTTTTTACCGAAACTCATGTGTAATATATTATGATTTTTTGACCGAAACTTGTATTTTGAAAAGTTTCTTAGAATCTAATTTTTAGATGATTTTTTGCGTGGACTTCCATCACAACCTTCCCTCCTAACATATATAAATGATCTGAAAAGTTTTGTTTAATTTCAAACAGTCCCTGACTTAATTAAATTTTTCACCGAGACATGTATAAACTAGTGTTTAATATATTATGAACTTTTGACCGAAACTTGCAATTCAAAGAGTTTCATAGAATCTAATTTTCAGTTGATTTTTTTTTTTGTATGGACTTCCATCATAACCTTCCCTCTTAACACATAGAAAGGATCTAAAAAGGTTTGTTTCATTTCAAATAGTCCGAGATTTAATTTCATTTTATGACCGAAACTAGTGTATATATATTATAATTTTTTGAACGAAACTTGCATTTCGAAAAGATTCATAGAATCTAATTTTCAGATGATTATTTGCCTGGACTTCCTTCATAACCTTCCCTCCTGACATATATAAATGATCTGAAAATTTTCGTATCTTTTTGAACTGTCCACGATTTAAATTATGTTTGACCGAAACTAGTATAAACTTGTGTATAATATATTATGATTTTTTGACCTAAACTTGCATTTCGTAAAGTTTCTTAGAATCTAATTTTCAAATGATTTTTTTGCATGGACTTCCATCATAACCTTCCCGCCTAACATATATAAATGATCTGAAAAGTTTCGTATAATTTCTAAGAGCCCCCGATTTAATTTGGTTTTTGACCGAAACTAATATAAATTAGTATATAATATATTATGAATGTTTGACCGACACTTGCAATTCAAAGTGTTTCATAGAATTTAATTTCAGATGATTTTTTTTGTATGGACTTCAATCATAACCTTCCCTCGTAACGTATTGAAATGATCTAAAAATGTTTGTATCATTTCGAACATTCCTCGATTTAATTTGATTTTTTGACCGAAAGTAGTGTATTATATATTATGATTTTTTGACCAAAACTTGCATATCGAGAAGATTCATAGAATCTAATTTTCAGATGATTTTTTGCATGGACTTCAGTTATAACCTTCCCTCCTGACATATATAAATGATCTGAAAAGTTTCGTATCATTTTGAATTGTCCACGATTTAAATTATATTTGACCGAAACTAGTATAAACTAGTGTATAATATATTATGATTTTTTGATCGAAACTTGCATTTCGAAAAGTTTCTTAGAAACAAATTTTCAGATGATTTTTTTTTGCATAGACTTCTATCATAACCTTCCCTCCTAACATATATAAATGATCTAAAAAATTTCGTATCATTTTGAACTGTCAACGATTTAATATTATATTTGACAGAAACTAGTCTAAACTAGTGTATAATATATTATGATTTATTGACCGAAAATTGCATTTCGAAAAGTTTTTTATATTCTAATTTTCAGATGATTTTTTGCATGGACTTCCATCAAAACCTTCCCTCCTAACATATATAAATGATCTGAAAAGTTTCGTAGCATTTCGAAAAATCCACGATTTAATTTTGTTTTTGACCGAAACTAGTATAAACTAGTGTATAATATATTATGACTTTTTGACTGAAACATGCATTTCGAGAAGATTCATATAATCTAATTTTCATATGATTTTTTGCACGAACTTCCATTATAACTTTCCCTCGTAATACATATAAATGATCTAAAAAGGTTCGTATCGTTTCGAAAATCCTCGATTTAATTTGAGTTTTTTTACCGAAACTCATGTGTAATATATTATGATTTTTTGACCGAAACTTGCATTTTGAAAAGTTTCTTAGAATCTAATTTTTAGATGATTTTTTGCGTGGACTTCCATCACAACCTTCCCTCCTAACATATATAAATGATCTGAAAAGTTTTGTTTAATTTCAAACAGTCCCCGACTTAATTAAATTTTTCACCGAGACATGTATAAACTAGTGTTTAATATATTATGAACTTTTGACCGAAACTTGCAATTCAAAGAGTTTCATAGAATCTAATTTTCAGTTGATTTTTTTTTTGTATGGACTTCCATCATAACCTTCCCTCTTAACACATAGAAAGGATCTAAAAAGGTTTGTTTCATTTCAAATAGTCCGAGATTTAATTTCATTTTATGACCGAAACTAGTGTATATATATTATAATTTTTTGAACGAAACTTGCATTTCGAAAAGATTCATAGAATCTAATTTTCAGATGATTATTTGCCTGGACTTCCTTCATAACCTTCCCTCCTGACATATATAAATGATCTGAAAATTTTCGTATCTTTTTGAACTGTCCACGATTTAAATTTTGTTTGACCGAAACTAGTATAAACTTGTGTATAATATATTATGATTTTTTGACCGAAACTTGCATTTCGTAAAGTTTCTTAGAATCTAATTTTTAAATAATTTTTTTGCATGGACTTCCATCATAACCTTCCCGCCTAACATATATAAATGATCTGAAAAGTTTTGTATCATTTCTAAGAGCCCCCGATTTAATTTGGTTTTTGACCTAAACTAATATAAATTAGTATATAATATATTATGAATGTTTGACCGACACTTGCAATTCAAAGCGTTTCATAGAATTTAATTTTCAGATGATTTTTTAGTATGGACTTCAATCATAACCTTCCCTCGTAACGTATAGAAATGATCTAAAAAGGTTTGTATCATTTCGAACATTCTTCGATTTAATTTGATTTTTTGACCGAAAGTAGTGTATTATATATTATGATTTTTTGACCGAAACATGCATATCGAGAAAATTCATAGAATCTAATTTTCAGATGATTTTTTGCATGGACTTCAGTTATAAACTTCCCTCCTGACATATATAAATGATCTGAAAAGTTTCGTATCATTTTGAATTGTCCACGATTTAAATTATATTTGACCGAAACTAGTATAAACTAGTGTATAATATATTATGATTTTTTGATCTGAACTTGCATTTCGAAAAGTTTCTTAGAATCAAATTTTCAAATGATTTTTTTGCATGGACTTCTATCATAACCTTCCCTCCTAACATATATAAATGATCTAAAAAATTTCGTATCATTTTGAACTGTCCACGATTTAATATTATATTTGACAGAAACTAGTCTAAACTAGTGTATAATATATTATGATTTATTGACCGAAAATTGCATTTCGAAAAGTTTTTTATAATCTAATTTTCAGATGATTTTTTGCATGGACTTCCATAAAAACCTTCCCTCCTAACATATATAAATGATCTGAAAAGATTCGTAGCATTTCGAAAAATCCCCGATTTAATTTGGTTTTTGACCGAAACTAGTATAAACCAGTGTATAATATATTATGACTTTTTGACTGAAACATGCATTTCGATAAGATTCATAGAATCTAATTTTCATATGATTTTTTGCACGAACTTCCATTATAACTTTCCCTCGTAATACATATAAATGATCTGAAAAGGTTCGTATCGTTTCGAAAATCCTCGATTTAATTTGAGTTTTTTTACCGAAACTGATGTATAATATATTATTATTTTTTGACCGAAACTTGCATTTTGAAAAGTTTCTTAGAATCTAATTTTTAGATGATTTTTCATGGACTTCCATCACAACCTTCCCTCCTAACATATGTAAATGATCTGAAAAGTTTTGTTTAATTTCAAACAGTCCCCGACTTAATTTAATTTTTGACCGAGACATGTATAAATTAGTGTTTATATATTATGAACTTTTGACCGAAACTTGCAATTCAAAGCGTTTCAGAGAATCTAATTTTCAGTTGAATTTTTTTGTATGGACTTCCATCATAACCTTCCCTCTTTACACATAGAAAGGATCGAAAAAGGTTTGTTTCATTTCGAACAGTCCGAGATTTAATTTCAATTTATGACCGAAACTAGTGTATTTATAATATGATTTTTTGAACGAAACTTGCATTTCGAAAAGATTCATAGAATCTAATTTTCAGATGATTATTTGCCTGGACTTCCTTCATAACCTTCCCTCCTGACATATATAAATGATCTGAAAATTTTCGTATCTTTTTGAACTGTCCACGATTTAAATTATGTTTGACCGAAACTAGTATAAACTTGTGTATAATATATTATGATTTTTTGACCTAAACTTGCATTTCGTAAAGTTTCTTAGAATCTAATTTTCAAATGATTTTTTTGCATGGACTTCCATCATAACCTTCCCGCCTAACATATATAAATGATCTGAAAAGTTTCGTATAATTTCTAAGAGCCCCCGATTTAATTTGGTTTTTGACCGAAACTAATATAAATTAGTATATAATATATTATGAATGTTTGACCGACACTTGCAATTCAAAGTGTTTCATAGAATTTAATTTCAGATGATTTTTTTTGTATGGACTTCAATCATAACCTTCCCTCGTAACGTATTGAAATGATCTAAAAAGGTTTGTATCATTTCGAACATTCCTCGATTTAATTTGATTTTTTGACCGAAAGTAGTGTATTATATATTATGATTTTTTGACCAAAACTTGCATATCGAGAAGATTCATAGAATCTAATTTTCAGATGATTTTTTGCATGGACTTCAGTTATAACCTTCCCTCCTGACATATATAAATGATCTGAAAAGTTTCGTATCATTTTGAATTGTCCACGATTTAAATTATATTTGACCGAAACTAGTATAAACTAGTGTATAATATATTATGATTTTTTGATCGAAACTTGCATTTCGAAAAGTTTCTTAGAAACAAATTTTCAGATGATTTTTTTTTGCATAGACTTCTATCATAACCTTCCCTCCTAACATATATAAATGATCTAAAAAATTTCGTATCATTTTGAACTGTCAACGATTTAATATTATATTTGACAGAAACTAGTCTAAACTAGTGTATAATATATTATGATTTATTGACCGAAAATTGCATTTCGAAAAGTTTTTTTATATTCTAATTTTCAGATGATTTTTTGCATGGACTTCCATCAAAACCTTCCCTCCTAACATATATAAATGATCTGAAAAGTTTCGTAGCATTTCGAAAAATCCCCGATTTAATTTTGTTTTTGACCGAAACTAGTATAAACTAGTGTATAATATATTATGACTTTTTGACTGAAACATGCATTTCGAGAAGATTCATATAATCTAATTTTCATATGATTTTTTGCACGAACTTCCATTATAACTTTCCCTCGTAATACATATAAATGATCTAAAAAGGTTCGTATCGTTTCGAAAATCCTCGATTTAATTTGAGTTTTTTTACCGAAACTCATGTGTAATATATTATGATTTTTTGACCGAAACTTGCATTTTGAAAAGTTTCTTAGAATCTAATTTTTAGATGATTTTTTGCGTGGACTTCCATCACAACCTTCCCTCCTAACATATATAAATGATCTGAAAAGTTTTGTTTAATTTCAAACAGTCCCCGACTTAATTAAATTTTTCACCGAGACATGTATAAACTAGTGTTTAATATATTATGAACTTTTGACCGAAACTTGCAATTCAAAGAGTTTCATAGAATCTAATTTTCAGTTGATTTTTTTTTTGTATGGACTTCCATCATAACCTTCCCTCTTAACACATAAAAAGGATCTAAAAAGGTTTGTTTCATTTCAAATAGTCCGAGATTTAATTTCATTTTATGACCGAAACTAGTGTATATATATTATGATTTTTTGAACGAAACTTGCATTTCGAAAAGATTCATAGAATCTAATTTTCAGATGATTATTTGCCTGGACTTCCTTCATAACCTTCCCTCCTGACATATATAAATGATCTGAAAATTTTCGTATCTTTTTGAACTGTCCACGATTTAAATTTTGTTTGACCGAAACTAGTATAAACTTTTGTATAATATATTATGATTTTTTGACCGAAACTTGCATTTCGTAAAGTTTCTTAGAATCTAATTTTCAAATAATTTTTTTGCATGGACTTCCATCATAACCTTCCCGCCTAACATATATAAATGATCTGAAAAGTTTTGTATCATTTCTAAGAGCCCCCGATTTAATTTGGTTTTTGACCTAAACTAATATAAATTAGTATATAATATATTATGAATGTTTGACCGACACTTGCAATTCAAAGCGTTTCATAGAATTTAATTTTCAGATGCTTTTTTTGTATGGACTTCAATCATAACCTTCCCTCGTAACGTATAGAAATGATCTAAAAAGGTTTGTATCATTTCGAACATTCCTCAATTTAATTTGATTTTTGACCGAAAGTAGTGTATTATATATTATGATTTTTTGACCGAAACTTGCATATCGAGAAGATTCATAGAATCTAATTTTCAGATGATTTTTTGCATGGACTTCAGTTATAACCTTCCCTCCTGACATATATAAATGATCTGAAAAGTTTCGTATCATTTTGAATTGTCCACGATTTAAATTATATTTGACCGAAACTAGTATAAACTAGTGTATAATATATTATGATTTTTTGATCGAAACTTGCATTTCGAAAAGTTTCTTAGAAACAAATTTTCAGATGATTTTTTTTTGCATAGACTTCTATCATAACCTTCCCTCCTAACATATATAAATGATCTAAAAAATTTCGTATCATTTTGAACTGTCAACGACTTAATATTATATTTGACAAAAACTAGTCTAAACTAGTGTATAATATATTATGATTTATTGACCGAAAATTGCATTTCGAAAAGTTTTTTATAATCTAATTTTCAGATGATTATTTGCATGGACTTCCATCAAAACCTTCCCTCCTAACATATATAAATGATCTGAAAAGTTTCGTAGCATTTCGAAAAATCCCCGATTTAATTTTGTTTTTGACCGAAACTAGTATAAACTAGTGTATAATATATTATGACTTTTTGACTGAAACATGCATTTCGAGAAGATTCATATAATCTAATTTTCATATGATTTTTTGCACGAACTTCCATTATAACTTTCCCTCGTAATACATATAAATGATCTAAAAAGGTTCGTATCGTTTCGAAAATCCTCGATTTAATTTGAGTTTTTTTACCGAAACTCATGTGTAATATATTATGATTTTTTGACCGAAACTTGCATTTTGAAAAGTTTCTTAGAATCTAATTTTTAGATGATTTTTTGCGTGGACTTCCATCACAACCTTCCCTCCTAACATATATAAATGATCTGAAAAGTTTTGTTTAATTTCAAACAGTCCCCGACTTAATTAAATTTTTCACCGAGACATGTATAAACTAGTGTTTAATATATTATGAACTTTTGACCGAAACTTGCAATTCAAAGAGTTTCATAGAATCTAATTTTCAGTTGATTTTTTTTTTGTATGGACTTCCATCATAACCTTCCCTCTTAACACATAGAAAGGATCTAAAAAGGTTTGTTTCATTTCAAATAGTCCGAGATTTAATTTCATTTTATGACCGAAACTAGTGTATATATATTATGATTTTTTGAACGAAACTTGCATTTCGAAAAGATTCATAGAATCTAATTTTCAGATGATTATTTGCCTGGACTTCCTTCATAACCTTCCCTCCTGACATATATAAATGATCTGAAAATTTTCGTATCTTTTTGAACTGTCCACGATTTAAATTTTGTTTGACCGAAACTAGTATAAACTTGTGTATAATATATTATGATTTTTTGACCGAAACTTGCATTTCGTAAAGTTTCTTAGAATCTAATTTTCAAATAATTTTTTTGCATGGACTTCCATCATAACCTTCCCGCCTAACATATATAAATGATCTGAAAAGTTTTGTATCATTTCTAAGAGCCCCCGATTTAATTTGGTTTTTGACCTAAACTAATATAAATTAGTATATAATATATTATGAATGTTTGACCGACACTTGCAATTCAAAGCGTTTCATAGAATTTAATTTTCAGATGATTTTTTTGTATGGACTTCAATCATAACCTTCCCTCGTAACGTATAGAAATGATCTAAAAAGGTTTGTATCATTTCGAACATTCCTCAATTTAATTTGATTTTTGACCGAAAGTAGTGTATTATATATTATGATTTTTTGACCGAAACTTGCATATCGAGAAGATTCATAGAATCTAATTTTCAGATGATTTTTTGCATGGACTTCAGTTATAACCTTCCCTCCTGACATATATAAATGATCTGAAAAGTTTCGTATCATTTTGAATTGTCCACGATTTAAATTATATTTGACCGAAACTAGTATAAACTAGTGTATAATATATTATGATTTTTTGATCGAAACTTGCATTTCGAAAAGTTTCTTAGAAACAAATTTTCAGATGATTTTTTTTTGCATAGACTTCTATCATAACCTTCCCTCCTAACATATATAAATGATCTAAAAAATTTCGTATCATTTTGAACTGTCAACGATTTAATATTATATTTGACAGAAACTAGTCTAAACTAGTGTATAATATATTAAGATTTATTGACCGAAAATTGCATTTCGAAAAGTTTTTTTATATTCTAATTTTCAGATGATTTTTTGCATGGACTTCCATCAAAACCTTCCCTCCTAACATATATAAATGATCTGAAAAGTTTCGTAGCATTTCGAAAAATCCCCGATTTAATTTTGTTTTTGACCGAAACTAGTATAAACTAGTGTATAATATATTATGACTTTTTGACTGAAACATGCATTTCGAGAAGATTCATATAATCTAATTTTCATATGATTTTTTGCACGAACTTCCATTATAACTTTCCCTCGTAATACATATAAATGATCTAAAAAGGTTCGTATCGTTTCGAAAATCCTCGATTTAATTTGAGTTTTTTTACCGAAACTCATGTGTAATATATTATGATTTTTTGACCGAAACTTGCATTTTGAAAAGTTTCTTAGAATCTAATTTTTAGATGATTTTTTGCGTGGACTTCCATCACAACCTTCCCTCCTAACATATATAAATGATCTGAAAAGTTTTGTTTAATTTCAAACAGTCCCCGACTTAATTAAATTTTTCACCGAGACATGTATAAACTAGTGTTTAATATATTATGAACTTTTGACCGAAACTTGCAATTCAAAGAGTTTCATAGAATCTAATTTTCAGTTGATTTTTTTTTGTATGGACTTCCATCATAACCTTCCCTCTTAACACATAGAAAGGATCTAAAAAGGTTTGTTTCATTTCAAATAGTCCGAGATTTAATTTCATTTTATGACCGAAACTAGTGTATATATATTATGATTTTTTGAACGAAACTTGCATTTCGAAAAGATTCATAGAATCTAATTTTCAGATGATTATTTGCCTGGACTTCCTTCATAACCTTCCCTCCTGACATATATAAATGATCTGAAAATTTTCGTATCTTTTTGAACTGTCCACGATTTAAATTTTGTTTGACCGAAACTAGTATAAACTTGTGTATAATATATTATGATTTTTTGACCGAAACTTGCATTTCGTAAAGTTTCTTAGAATCTAATTTTCAAATGATTTTTTTGCATGGACTTCCATCATAACCTTCCCGCCTAACATATATAAATGATCTGAAAAGTTTTGTATCATTTCTAAGAGCCCCCGATTTAATTTGGTTTTTGACCTAAACTAATATAAATTAGTATATAATATATTATGAATGTTTGACCGACACTTGCAATTCAAAGCGTTTCATAGAATTTAATTTTCAGATGATTTTTTTGTATGGACTTCAATCATAACCTTCCCTCGTAACGTATAGAAATGATCTAAAAAGGTTTGTATTATTTCGAACATTCCTCAATTTAATTTGATTTTTGACCGAAAGTAGTGTATTATATATTATGATTTTTTGACCGAAACTTGCATATCGAGAAGATTCATAGAATCTAATTTTCAGATGATTTTTTGCATGGACTTCAGTTATAACCTTCCCTCCTGACATATATAAATGATCTGAAAAGTTTCGTATCATTTTGAATTGTCCACGATTTAAATTATATTTGACCGAAACTAGTATAAACTAGTGTATAATATATTATGATTTTTTGATCGAAACTTGCATTTCGAAAAGTTTCTTAGAATCAAATTTTCAGATGATTTTTTTGCATGGACTTCTATCATAACCTTCCCTCATAACATATATAAATGATCTAAAAAATTTCGTATCATTTTGAACTATCCACGATTTAATATTATATTTGACAGAAACTAGTATAAACTAGTGTATAATATATTATGACTTTTTGACTGAAACATGCATTTCGAGAAGATTCATATAATCTAATTTTCATATTATTTTTTGCACGAACTTCCATTATAACTTTCCCTCGTAATACATATAAATGATCTAAAAAGGTTCGTATCGTTTCGAAAATCCTCGATTTAATTTGATTTTTTTTCACCGAAACTAGTGTAGAATATATTATGATTTTTTGACCGAAACTTGCATTTTGAAAAGTTTCTTAGTATCTAATTCCAGATGATTTTTTGCATGGACTTCCATCATAACCATCCCTACTAACATATATAAATGATCTGAAAAGTTTTGTTTAATTTTAAACAGTCCCCGACTTAATTTAATTTTTGATTGAGAATAGTATAAACTAGTGTGTAATATATTATGAACTTTTGACCGAAATTGCAATTCAAAGCATTTCATAAAATTTAATTTTCAGTTGATATTTTTATATGGACTTCCATCATAACATTCCCTCTTAACACATAGAAAGGATCTAAAAAGGTTTGTGTCATTTCGAACAGTCCGAGATTTAATTTGATTTTATGACTGAAACTAGTGTATATATATTATGACTTTTTGACCGAAACTTGTATTTCGAAAAGATTCATAGAATCTAATTTTCAGATGATTTTTTGCATGGACTTCCGTCATAACCTTCCCTCCTAACATATATAAATGATCTGAAAAGTTTCGTATCATTTCGAAGAGCCCCCGATTTAATTTGGTTTTTGACTGAAACTAGTATAAATTAGTATATAATATATTATGAATTTTTGACCGACACTTGAAATTCAAAGCGTTTCATAGAATATAATTTTCAGATGATTTTTTTTGTATGGTCTTCCATCATAGCCTTCCCTCGTAACATATAGAAAGAATCTAAAAAGGTTTGTATCATTTCGAACATTCCTCAATTTAATTTGATTTTTGACCGAAAGTAGTGTATTATATATTATGATTTTTTGACCGAAACTTGCATTTCAAAAAGATTCATAAGATCTAATATTCAAATGCTTTTTTGCATGGACTTCCATCATAACCTTCCCTCCTGACATATATAAATGATCTGAAAAGTTTCATATAATTTCGAACTGTCCACGATTTAAATTATATTTGACCGAAACTAGTATAAACTAGTGTATAATATATTATGATTTTTTGACCGAAACTTGCATTTCGAAAAGTTTCTTAGAATCAAATTTTCAGATGATTTTTTTGCATGGATTTCGATCATAACCTTCCCTTCTAACATATATAAATGATCTGAAAAATTTCGTATCATTTCGAACTATCCACGATTTAATATTATATTTGACAGAAACTAGTCTAAACTAGTGTATAATATATTATGATTTATTGACCGAAACTTGCATTTCGAAAAAATTCGTAGAATCTAATTTTCAGATGATTTTTTGCATGGACTTCCATCATAACCTTCCCTCCTAACATATATAAATGATTTGAAATTTTTTGTTTAATTTCAAATAGTCCCCGACTTAATTTAATTTTTGACTGAGAAAAGTATAAACTAGTGTATAATATATTATGAACTTTTGACCGAAACTTGCAATTCATAGCGTTTCATAGAATTTAATTTTCAGTAGATTTCTTTTGTATGGACTTCCATCATAGCCTTCCCTCTTAACACATAGAAAAGATCTAAAAAGGTTTGTGTAATTTTGAATAGTCCGAGATTTAATTTAATTTTGTGGCTGAAACTAGTGTATATATTTTATGATTTTTTGACTGAAACTTGCATTTCGAAAAGATTCATAGAATCTAATTTTCAGATGATTTTTTGTATGGACTTCCGTCATAACCTTCCCTAATGACATATATAAATAATCTGAAAAGATTCGTATCATATTGAACTGTCCACGATTTAAATTATATTTGACGAAATTTGTATAAACTAGTGTAAAATAAATTATTATTTTTTGACCGAGACTTGCATTTCGTAAAGTTTCATAGAATCTAATTTTCAGATGACCTTTTTGCCTGGACTTCCATCATAACCTTCCCTCCTAACATATATAAATGATCTGAAAAGCTTCGTATCATTTCGAAGAGCCCCCGATTTAATTTGCTTTACGACCGAAACTAGTATAAACTAGTGTATAATATATTATGAATTTTTAATCGACACTTGCAATTCAAAGCGTTTCATAGAATTTAATTTTCTGATGATTTTTTTTGTATGGACTTCCATCATTACCTTCCCTCGTAACATATAGAAAGGATCTAAAAAGGTTTGTATCATTTTAAACAGTCCTCGATTTAATTTGATTTTTTTACCGAAACTAGTGTATTATACATTATGATTTTTTGACCGAAACTTGCATTTCGAAAAGTTTCTTAGAATCAAATTTTCAGATGAGTTTTTTGCATGTACTTCTATCATAACCTTCCCTCCTAACATATATAAATGATCTGAAAAGTTTCGTATCATTTCGAACTTTCCATGACTTAATATTATATTTGACCGAAACTAGTATAAACTAGTGTATAATATATTATGATTTTTTGATCGAAACTTGCATTTCGAAAAGTTTCTTATAATCAAATTTTCAGAGTATTTTTTTGAATGGACTTCCATCAAAACCTTCCCTCCTAATATATATAAATGATCTGAAAAATTTCGAATCATTTCGAACTGTCCACCATTTAATATTATATTTGACAGAAACTAGTCTAAACTAGTGTATAATATATTTAGATTTTTTGACCGAAACTTGCATTTCGAAAAGATTCTTATAATCTAATTTTCAGATGATTTTTTGCATGGACTTCCATCAAAACCTTCCCTCCTAACATATATAAATGATCTGAAAAGTTTCGTAGCATTTCGAACAGTCCCCAATTTAATTTGGTTTTTGACTGAAATTAGTATATAATATATTATGATTTTTTGACCGAAACATGCATTTCGAGAAGATTCATAGAATCTAATTTTCATATGATTTTTTGCACGAACTTCCATCATAACTTTCCCTCGTAATATATATAAATGATCTAAAAAGGTTCGTATCGTTTCGAACAATCCTCGATTTAATTTGATTTTTTTTACCGAAACTAGTGTATAATATATTATGATTTTCTTAGAATCTAATTTTCAGATGATTTTTTGCATGGAATTCCATCATAACCATCCCTCTTAACATATATAAATGATCTGAAAAGTTTTGTTTAATTTCAAACAGTCCCCGACTTAATTTAATTTTTGACCGAGAAGAGTATTAACTAGTGTGTAATATATTATGAACTTTTGACCGAAACTTGCAATTCAAAGCTTTTCATAGAATCTAATTTTCAGTTGATTTTTTTATAGGGCTTCAATCATAACCTTCCCTCTTAACACATAGAAAGGATCTAAAAAGGTTTGTGTCATTTTGAATAGTCCGAGATTCAATTTGATTTTATGATTGAAACTAGTGTATATATATATATATATATATATATATATATATATATATATATATATATATATATATATATATATATATATATATATATATATATATATATATATATATATATATATATATTATATTTTTACCGAAACGTGCATTTTGAAAAGATTGATAGAATCTAATTTTCAGATGTTTTTTTGCATGGACTTCCGTCATAACCTTCCCCAATGACATATATAAATGATCTGAAAAGTTTCGTATCATTTTGAACTGTCCACGATTTAAATTATATTTGCCAGAAACAAGTATAAACTAGTGTATAATATATTATGATTTTTTGACTGAAACTTAAATTTCGTAAATTTTCTTAGAATCTAATTTTCAAATGATTTTTTTTGCATGGACTTCATCATAACCTTCCCTCCTAACATATATAAATGATCTGAAAAGTATCGTATCATTTCGAAGAGCCCCCGATTTAATTTGGTTTTTGACCGAAATTAGTATAAATTTGTATATAATATATTATGAATTTTTGACCGACACTTGCAATTCAAAGCGTTTCATAGAATTTAATTTTCAGATGATTTTTTTTGTACGGACTTCCATCATTACCTTCCTTCATAACATATAGAAAGGACTTAAAAACGTTTGTATCATTTTGAATAGTCCTCAATTTAATTTGATTTTTTGACCGAAACTTGTGTATTATATATTATGAATTTTTGTCCAAAACTTGCATTTCGAAAAGATTCATAGAACCTAATTTTCAGATGATTTTTTGCATGGACTTCAGTCATAACCTTCCCTCCTGACATATATTAATGATCTGAAAAGTATCGTATCATTTTGAATTGTCCACAATTTAAATTATATCTGACCGAAACTAGTATAAACTAGTGTATAATATATTATGATTTTTTGATCAAAACATGCATTTCGAAAAGTTTCTTAGAATCAAATTTTCAGATGATTTTTTTGAATGGACTTCTTTCATAACCTTCCCTCCTAACATATATACATGATCTAAAATATTCCATATCATTTCGAAATGTCCACGATTTAATATTATATTTGACAGAATCTAGTCTAAACTAGTGTATAATATATTATGATTTATTGACCGAAACTTGCATTTCGAAAAGATTCTTATAATCTTATTTTCAGATGATTTTTTGGATGGACTTCCATCAAAATCTTCCCTCCTAACATATATAAATGATCTGAAACGTTTCGTATCATTTCGAACATTCCCCAATTTAATTTTATTTTTGACCGAAACTAGTATAAACAAGTGTATAATATTATGATTTTTTGACCGAAACATGCATTTCGAGAAGATTAATAGAATCTAATTTTCATATGATTTTTTGCACAAACTTCCATCACAATCTTCCCTCGTAATATATATAAATGATCTGAAAAGGTTCGTATCATTTCGAAAAATCCTCGATTTAATTTGATTTTTTTTACCGAAACCTGTGTATAATATATTATGATTTTTTGACCAAAACTTGCATTTCAAACAGTTTCCTAGAATCTAATTTTTAGATGATTTTTTGCATGGACTTCCATCATAACCATCCCTCCTAACATGAATAAATGATCTGAAAAGTTTTGTTTAATTTCAAACATTCCCCGACTTAATTTAATTTTTGACCGAGAAGAGTATAACTAGTGTGTAATATATTTGAACTTTTGACTGGAACTTGCAATTCAAAACGTTTCATAGAATTTAATTTTAAGTTGATTTTTTTGTATGGACTTCCATCATAACCTTCCCTCTTAACACATAGAAAGGATCTAAAAAGGTTTATGTCATTTCAAATAGTCTGAGATTTAATTTGATTTTAAGACCGAAACTAATGTATATATATTATGATTTTTTGACCGAAACTTGCATTTCGAAAAGATTCATAGAATCTAATTTTCAGATGATTTTTTGCCTGGACTTCCTTCATAACCTTCCCACCTGACATATGTTTGACCGAAACTAGTATAAACTAGTGTAAAATATATTATGATTTTTTAACCGAAACCTGCAATTCGTAAAGTTTCATAGAATCTAATTTTCAGATGACTTTTTTGCTTGGACTTCCATCACAACCTTCCCTCCTAATGTATATAAATGATCTGAAATGTTTCGTATCATTTCGAAGAGCCCCCGATTTATTTTGGTTTTTGACCGAAACTAGTATAAACTAGTGTATAATATATTATGAATTTTTGAATGCCACTTACAATTCAAAGCGTTTCATAGAATTTAATTTTCAAATGATTTTTTTGTATGGACTTCCATCATAACCTTCCCTCGTAACGTATAGAAATGATCTAAAAAGGTTTGTATCATTTTGAACAGTCCTCGATTTAATTTGATTTTTTGACCGAAACTAGTGTATTATATATTATGATTTTTGACCAAAACTTGCATATCGAGAAGATTCATAGAATCTAATTTTCAGAAGATTTTTTGCATGGACTTCAGTCATAACCTTCCCTCCTGACATATATAAATGATCTGAAAAGTTTCGTATCATTTTGAATTGTCCACGATTTAAATTATATTTGACCGAAACTAGTATAAACTAGTGTATAATATATTATGATTTTTTGATCGAAACTTGCATTTCGAAAAGTTTTTTAGAATCAAATTTTCAGATGATTTTTTTGCATGGACTTCTATCATAACCTTCCCTCATAACATATATAAATGATCTAAAAAATTTCGTATCATTTTGAACTATCCACGATTTAAAATTATATTTGACAGATACTAATCTAAACTAGTGTATAATATATTATGATTATTGACCGAAACTTGCATTTCGAAAAGTTTTGTTATAATCTAATTTTCAGATGATTTTACATGGACTTCCATCAAATCCTTCCCTCCTAACATATATAAATGATCTGAAAAGTTTTGTATCTTTTCGAAAAATCCCCGATTTAATTTGGTTTTTGACCGAAACTAGTATAAACTAGTGTATAATATATTATGATTTTTTGACTGAAACATGTATTTCGAGAAGATTCATAGAATATAATTTTCATATGACTTTTTGCACGATCTTCCATTATAACCTTCCCTCGTAATACATATAAATGGTCTGAAAAGGTTCGTTTCGTTTCGAAAATCCTCGATTTAATTTGATTTTTTTTACCAAAACTGATGTATAATATATTATGATTTTTTGACCGAAACTTGTATTTTAAAAAGTTTCTTAGAATCTAATTTTTAGATGATTTTTTGCATGGACTTCCATCACAGTCTTCCCTCCTAAGATATATAAATGATCTGAAAAGTTTTGTTTAATTTCAAACAGTCCCCGGATTAATTTAATTTTTGACCGAGACATGTATAAACTAGTGTATAATATATTATGAAGTTTTGGCCGAAACTTGCAATTCAAAGTGTTTCATAGAATTTAATTTTTAGTTGATTTTTTTTGTCTGGACTTCCATCATAACCTTCCCTCTTAAAAAAAGAAAGGATCTAAAAAGGTTTGTTTCATTTCGAACAGTCCGAGATTTAATTTCAATTTATGACCGAAACTAGTGTTTATATATTATGATTTTTTGAACGAAACTTGCATTTCAAAAAGATTCATAAAATCTAATTTTCAGATGATTATTTTCCTGGACTTCCTTCATAACCTTCCCTCCTGATATATATAAATGATCTGAAAAGTTTCGTATCATTTCTAATGGCCCCCGATTTAATTTGGTTTTTGACCGAAACTAATGTAAATTAGTATATAATATATTATAAATTTTTAACCGACACTTACAATTCAAAGCGTTTCATAGAATTTAATTTTCAGATGCTTTTTTTGTATGGACTTCAATCATAACCTTCCCTTGTAACGTATTGAAATGATCTAAAAAGGTTTGTATCATTTCGAACAGTCCTCGATTTAATTTGATTTTTTGACATAATCTAGTGTATTATATATTATGATTTTTTGACCGAAACTTGCATATCGAGAAGATTCATAGAATCTAATTTTTAGATGATTTTTTGCATGGACTTCAGTCATAACCTTCCCTCCTGACATATTTAAATGATCTGAAAAGTTTCGTCTCATTTTGAATTGTCCACGATTTAAATTATATTTGACCGAAACTAGTATAAACTAGTGTATAATATATTATGATTTTTTGATCGAAACTTGCATTTCGAAAAGATTCTTAGAATCAAATTTTCAGATGATTTTATTGCATGGACTTCTATCATAACCTTCCCTCCTAACATATATAAATGATCTAAAAAATATCGTATCATTTTGAACTGTCCACGATTTAATATTATATTTGACAGAAACTAGACTAAACTAGTGTATAATATATTATGATTTATTGACCGAAACTTGCATTTCAAAAAGTTTCTTATAATCTAATTTTCAGATGATTTTTTGCATGGACTTCTATCAAAACCTTCCCTCCTAACATATATAAATGAACTAAAAAGTTTCGTAGCATTTCGAACAATCCCTGATTTAATTTGGTTTTGACCAAAACTAGTATAAACTAGTGAATAAAATATTATGATTTTTTGACTGAAACATGCATTTCGAGAAGATTCATAGAATCTAATTTTCATATGATTTTTTGCACGAACTTCCATTATAACCTTCCCTCGTAATACATATAAATGATCTGAAAAAGTTCGTATCATTTCGAAAATCCTCAATTTAATTTGATTTTTTGTACCGAAACTTATGTATAATATATTATGATTTATTGACCGAAACTTGCATTATGAAAAGTTTCTTAGAATCTAAATTTTAGATGATTTTTTGCATGGACTTCCATCACAACCTTCCCTCCTAACATATATAAATGATCTGAAAAGTTTTGTTTAATTTCAAATAGTCCCCGACTTAATTTAATGTTTGACCGAGACAAGTATAAACTAGTGTATAATATATTATGAACTTTTGACCGAAACTTGCAATTCAAAGCGTTTCATAGAATTTAATTTTCAGTTGATTTTTTTGTATGGATTTCCATTATAACCTTCGCTCTTAACACATAGAAAGGATCTAAAAAGGTTTGTTTCATTTCGAACAGTCCGAGATTTAATTTCATTTTATGACCGAAACTAGTGTATATATATTATGATTTTTTGAACGAAACTTGCATTTCGAAAAGATTCATAGAATCTAATTTTCAGATGATAATTTGACTGGACTTCCTTCATTACCTTCCCTCCTGACATATATAAATGATCTAAAAAGTTTCGTATCTTTTTGAACTGTCCACGATTGAAATTATGTTTGACCGAAACTAGTATAAACTTGTGTATAATATATTATGATTTTTTGACCTAAACTTGCATTTCGTAAAGTTTCTTAGAATCTTATTTTCAAATAATTTTTTTGCATGGACTTCCATCATAACCTTCCCGCCTAACATATATAAATGATCTGAAAAGTTTCGTATCATTTCTAATAGCCCCCGATTTAATTTGGTTTTTGACCGAAACTAATATAAATTAGTATATAATATATTATAAATTTTTGACCGACACTTGCAATTCAAAGCGTTTCATAGAATTTAATTTTCAGATGCTTTTGTTGTATGGACTTCAATCATAACCTTCCCTTGTAACGTATTGAAATGATCTAAAAAGGTTTGTATCATTTCGAACAGTCCTCGATTTAATTTGATTTTTTTACATAATCTAGTGTATTATATATTATGATTTTTTGACCGAAACTTGCATATCGAGAAGATTCATAGAATCTAATTTTTAGATGATTTTTTGCATGGACTTCAGTCATAACCTTCCCTCCTGACATATTTAAATGATCTGAAAAGTTTAGTCTCATTTTGAATTGTCCACGATTTAAATTATATTTGACCGAAACTAGTATAAACTAGTGTATAATATATTATGATTTTTTGATCGAAACTTGCATTTCGAAAAGTTTCTTAGAATCAAATTTTCAGATGATTTTTTTGCATGGACTTCTATCATAACCTTCCCTCCTAACATATATAAATGATCTAAAAAATTTCGTATCATTTTGAACTGTCCACGATTTAATATTATATTTGACAGAAACTAGTCTAAACTAGTGTATAATATATTATGATTTATTGACCGAAAATTGCATTTCGAAAAGTTTTTTATAATCTAATTTTCAGATGATTTTTTGCATGGACTTCCATCAAAACCTTCCCTCCTAACATATATAAATGATCTGAAAAGTTTCGTAGCATTTCGAAAAATCCCCGATTTAATTTGGTTTTTGACCGAAACTAGTATAAACTAGTGTATAATATATTATGACTTTTTGACTGAAACATGCATTTCGAGAAGATTCATATAATCTAATTTTCATATGATTTTTTGCACGAACTTCCATTATAACTTTCCCTCGTAATACATATAAATGATCTAAAAAGGTTCGTATCGTTTCGAAAATCCTCGATTTAATTTGAGTTTTTTTTACCGAAACTCATGTATAATATATTATGATTTTTTGACCGAAACTTGCATTTTGAAAAGTTTCTTAGAATCTAATTTTTAGATGATTTTTTGCATGGACTTCCATCACAACCTTCCCTCCTATCATATATAAATGATCTAAAAAGTTTTGTTTAATTTCAAACAGTCCCCGACTTAATTTAATTTTTGACCGAGACATGTATTAACTAGTGTATAATATATTATGAACTTTTGACCGAAACTTGCAATTCAAAGAGTATCATAGAATCTAATTTTCGGTTGATTTTTTTTGTATGGACTTCCATCATAACCTTCCCTCTTAACACATAGAAAGGATCTAAAATGGTTTGTTTCATTTCAAATAGTCCGAGATTTAATTTCATTTTATGACCGAAATTAGTGTATATATATTATGATTTTTTGAACGAAACTTTCATTTCGAAAAGATTCATAGAATCTAATTTTCAGATGATTATTTGCCTGGACTTCCTTCATAACCTTCCCTCCTGACATATATAAATGATCTAAAAATTTTCGTATCTTTTTGAACTGTCTACGATTTAAATTTTGTTTGACCGAAACTAGTATAAACTTGTGTATAATATATTATGATTTTTTGACCGAAACTTGCATTTCGTAAAGTTTCTTAGAATCTAATTTTCAAATGATTTTTTTTTGCATGGACTTCCATCATAACCTTCCCGCCTAACATATATAAATGATCTGAAAAGTTTCGTATAATTTCTAAGAGCCCCCGATTTAATTTGGTTTTTGACCGAAACTAATATAAATTAGTATATAATATATTATGAATGTTTGACCGACACTTGCAATTCAAAGTGTTTCATAGAATTTAATTTTCAGATGATTTTTTAGTATGGACTTCAATCATAACCTTCCCTCGTAACGTATTGAAATGATCTAAAAATGTTTGTATCATTTCGAACATTCCTCGATTTAATTTGATTTTTTGACCGAAAGTAGTGTATTATATATTATGATTTTTTGACCGAAACTTGCATATCGAGAAGATTCATAGAATCTAATTTTCAGATGATTTTTTGCATGAACTTCAGTTATAACCTTCCCTCCTGACATATATAAATGATCTGAAAAGTTTCGTATCATTTTGAATTGTCCACGATTTAAATTATATTTGACCGAAACTAGTATAAACTAGTGTATAATATATTATGATTTTTTGATCGAAACTTGCATTTCGAAAAGTTTCTTAGAATCAAATTTTCAAATGATTTTTTTGCATGGATTTCTATCATAACCTTCCCTCCTAACATATATAAATGATCTAAAAAATTTCGTATCATTTTGAACAGTCCACTATTTAATATTATATTTGACAGAAACTAGTCTAAACTAGTGTATAATATATTATGATTTATTGACCGAAAATTGCATTTCGAAAAGTTTTTTATAATCTAATTTTCAGATGATTTTTTGCATGGACTTCCATCAAAACCTTCCCTCCTAACATATATAAATGATCTGAAAAGATTCGTAGCATTTCGAAAAATCCCCGATTTAATTTGGTTTTTGACCGAAACTAGTATAAACTAGTGTATAATATATTATGACTTTTTGACTGAAACATGCATTTCGAGAAGATTCATAGAATCTAATTTTCATATGATTTTTTGCACGAACTTCCATTATAACTTTCCCTCGTAATACATATAAATGATCTGAAAAGGTTCGTATCGTTTCGAAAATCCTCGATTTAATTTGAGTTTTTTTACCGAAACTGATGTATAATATATTTTTATTTTTTGACCGAAATTTGCATTTTGAAAAGTTTCTTAGAATCTAATTTTTAGATGATTTTTTGCATGGACTTCCATCACAACCTTCCCTCCTAACATATGTAAATGATCTGAAAAGTTTTGTTTAATTTCAAACAGTCCCCGACTTAATTTAATTTTTGACCGAGACATGTATAAATTAGTGTTTATATATTATGAACTTTTGACCGAAACTTGCAATTCAAAGCGTTTCATAGAATCTAATTTTTAGTTGAATTTTTTTGTATGGACTTCCATCATAACCTTCCCTCTTTACACATAGAAAGGATCGAAAAAGGTTTGTTTCATTTCGAACAGTCCGAGATTTAATTTCATTTTATGACCGAAACTAGTGTATATATAATATGATTTTTTGAACGAAACTTGCATTTCGAAAAGATTCATAGAATCTAATTTTCAGTTGATTATTTGCCTGGACTTCCTTCATAACCTTCCCTCCTGACATATATAAATGATCTGAAAATTTTCGTATCTTTTTGAACTGTCCACGATTTAAATTTTGTTTGACCGAAACTAGTATAAACTTGTGTATAATATATTATGATTTTTTGACATAACTTGCATTTCGTAAAGTTTCTTAGAATCTAATTTTCAAATGATTTTTTTGCATGGACTTCCATCATAACCTTCCCGCCTAACATATATAAATGATCTGAAAAGTTTCGTATCATTTCTAAGAGCCCCCGATTTAATTTGGTTTTTGACCGAAACTAATATAAATTAGTATATAATATATTATGAATGTTTGACCGACACTTGCAATTCAAAGCGTTTCATAGAATTTAATTTTCAGATGATTTTTTTGTATGGACTTCAATCATAACCTTCCCTCGAAACGTATAGAATTGATCTAAAAAGGTTTGTATCATTTCGAACATTCCTCAATTTAATTTGATTTTTGACCGAAAGTAGTGTATTATATATTATGATTTTTTGACCGAAACTTGCATATCGAGAAGATTCATAGAATCTAATTTTCAGATGATTTTTTGCATGGACTTCAGTCATAACCTTCCCTCCTGACATATATAAATGATCTGAAAAGTTTCGTATCATTTTGAGTTGTCCACGATTTAAATTATATTTGACCGAAACTAGTATAAACTAGTGTATAATATATTATGATTTTTTGATCGAAACTTGCATTTCGAAAAGTTTTTTAGAATCAAATTTTCAGATGATTTTTTTGCATGGACTTCTATCATAACCTTCCCTCATAACATATAAAAATGATCTAAAAAATTTCGTATCATTTTGAACTGTCCACGATTTAAAATTATATTTGACAGAAACTAGTCTAAACTAGTGTATAATAGGGTTAAATATACAAAACCCCCCTGTCATTAGGGCGTGATTTGGTTTTCCCCCCTTTAAGTTTTTTTTAATAGAGACCCCCTCATAAAATCAAAAATCAGATTTTACCGCCCCCTGTTACCCTCAATGATGACTGGGTTGCTGACTGTACTTCATTGAGGGTAATAGGGGGCAGTAAAATCTGATTTTTGATTTTATGAGGGGGTTTTTATTAAAAAAAATTATAGCTGATAAATTAACTTAAATATGTTTTTAGAATAATAAATACTATTTTCACATTTATTATAAAAATAATTGTTTTTGATCAAAATTATATTTATTAGTAATAAATTAACTTAAATATGTTTTTAGAATAATAATTTTTTCTCTCATAAAATAAATTAGACTTATAATTTTCTTAATAAAAACAATTTATTTTTATTGAAACGTTATTTTAAAAGATTTTTAATAACATAAACAAAAATAAAATATCATGATATTATTTTAAAATTAAAAGTAAATTCCAATATATTAAATTTAAAAAAAAAAACAAATCATATTAATCTCTTAACTATTCAAAATCTCAACTCATTCAAAACTTATCATGTTAATCACTTTGTGTAATTAACGACAAAAAAAATATATTGATTTTTACATAAAAAGTATTAATATGATAGAATTAAGGAATCAATATTGATATATTTTAAGTTAAGGGATTAAATCATTCAAAAAATTAACATACAAAAAAAAATTAAATCAAAAATCTATGAGAGTGAATTTTTAATTAAAAATAATTATTATTTTAGAATTTTAACTCTAAATACAAATTCAAAAATAAGTGAATAATTGAATTTCAGATTAATATTTTTTTATTGAATTCTATTACATAGAAAAGGAAGTATTATATTTTTCTTTTTCACACAGTGATATTATATTTAACTGATTAAATAAAACAACTCATTTGCAAAATAAAATTAAGCTACAATTTTAATTTATAAAAGTTAATTGTTTTCATCGTTTTGTTGTTAGTTAACAATTATATATATATATATATATATATAATTTTAGTTATAATAAAATTTAAATATATAAATAATTCATTCTATTATTTAAACATATTTAAGTTAATTTATCAGCTATAATTTTTTTTAATAAAAACCCCCTCATAAAATCAAAAATCAGATTTTACTGCCCCCTATTACCCTCAATGAAGTACAGTCAGCAACCCAGTCATCATTGAGGGTAACAGGGGGCAGTAAAATCTGATTTTTGATTTTATGAGGGGGTCTCTATTAAAAAAAACTTAAAGGGGGGAAAACCAAATCACGCCCTAATGACAGGGGGGTTTTGTATATTTATCCCTGTATAATATATTATGATTTATTGACCGAAACTTGCATTTCAAAAAGTTTTGTTATAATCTAATTTTCAGATGATTTTACATGGACTTCCATCAAATCCTTCCCTCCTAACATATATAAATGATCTGAAAAGTTTCGTATCTTTTCGAATTGTCCACGATTTAAATTATGTTTGACCAAAAATAGTATAAACTTGTGTATAATATATTATGATTTTTTGACCGAAACTTGCATTTCGTAAAGTTTCTTAGAATCTAATTTTCAAATGATTTTTTTGCATGGACTTCCATCATAACCTTCCCGCCTAACATATATAAATGATCTGAAAAGTTTCGTATAATTTCTAAGAGCCCCCGATTTAATTTGGTTTTTGACCGAAACTAATATAAATTAGTATATAATATATTATGAATTTTTGACCGACACTTGCAATTCAAAGCGTTTCATAGAATTTAATTTTCAGATGATTTTTTTGTATGGACTTCAATCATAACCTTCCCTCGTAACGTATAGAAATGATCTAAAAAGGTGTGTATCATTTCGAACAGTCCTCGATTTAATTTGATTTTTTGACCGAAACTAGTGTATTATATATTATGATTTTTGACCGAAACTTGCATATCGAGAAGATTCATAGAATCTAATTTTCAGAAGATTTTTTGCATGGACTTCAGTCATAACCTTCCCTCCTGACATATATAAATGATCTGAAAAGTTTCGTATCATTTTGAATTTTCCACGATTTAAATTATATTTGACCGAAACTAGTATAAACTAGTGTATAATATATTATGATTTTTTGATCGAAACTTGCATTTCGAAAAGTTTCATAGAATCAAATTTTCAGATGATTTTTTTGCATGGACTTCTATCATAACCTTCCCTCCTAACATATATAAATGATCTAAAAAATTTCGTATCATTTTGAACTGTCCACGATTTAATATTATATTTGACAGAAACTAATCTAAACTAGTGTATAATATATTATGATTTATTGACCGAAACTTGCATTTCGAAAAGTTTCTTATAATCTAATTTTCAGATGATTTTTTGCATGGACTTGCATTAAAACCTTCCCTCCTAACATATATAAATGATCTGAAAAGTTCCGTAATTTTTCGAAAAATCCCCGATTTAAATTTTGTTTTTGACCGAAACTAGTATAAACTAGTGTATAATATATTATGATTTTTTGACTTAAACATGCATTTCGAGAAGATTCATAGAATCTAATTTTCATATGATTTTTTGCACGAACTTCCATTATAACCTTCCCTCGTAATACATATAAATGATCTGAAAAGGTTCGTATCGTTTCGAAAAATCCTCGATTTAACTTTATTTTTTTACCGAAACTAGTGTATAATATATTATGATTTTTTGACCGAAACTTGAATTTTGAAAAGTTTCTTAGAATCTAATTTTTAGATGCTTTTTTGCATGAACTTCCATCACAACCTTCCCTCCTAACATATATAAATGATCTGAAAAGTTTTGTTTAATTTCAAACAGTCCCCGACTTAATTTAATTTTTGACCGAGACAAGTAAAAACTAGTGTATAATATATTATGAACGTTTGCCCGAAACTCTCAATTCAAAGCTTTTCATAGAATTTAATTTTCAGTTGATTTTTTTTGTATGAACTTCCATCATAACCTTCCCTCTTAACACATAGAAAGGATCTAATTAGGTTTGTGTCATTTCGAACAGTCCGAGATTTAATTTAATTTTATGACCGAAACTAGTGTATATATATTATGATTTTTTGAACGAAACTTGCATTTCGAAAAGATTCATAGAATCTAATTTTCAGATGATTATTTGCATGGACTTCCTTCATAACCTTCCCTCCTGACATATATAAATGATATGAAAAGTTTCGCATCATTTTGAACTGGCCACGATTTAAATTATGTTTGACCGAAACTAGTATAAACTATTGTATAATATATTATGATTTTTTGACCGAAACTTGTATTTTGTAAAGTTTCTTAGAATCTAATTTTCAAATGATTTTTTGCATGGACTTCAATCATAACCTTCCCTCCTAACATATATAAATGATCTGAATAGTTTCGTATCATTTCTAAGATCCCCCGATTTAATTTGGTTTTTGACCGAAACTAATATAAATTAGTATATAATATATTATGAATTTTTGACCGACACTTGCAATTCAAAGCGTTTCATAGAATTTAATTTTCAGATGATTTTTTTGTATGGACTTCAATCATAACCTTACCTCGTAACATATAGAAATGATCTAAAAAGGTTTGTATCATTTCGAACAGTCCTCAATTTAATTTGATTTTTTGACCGAAACTAGTGTATTATATATTATGATTTTTTGACCGAAACTTGCATATCGAGAAGATTTATAGAATCTAATTTTCAGATGATTTTTTGCATGGACTTCAGTCATAACCTTCCCTCCTGACATATATAAATGATCTGAAAACATTCGTATCATTTTGAATTGTCCACAATTTAAATTATATTTGACCGAAACTAGTATAAACTAGTGTATAATATATTATGATTTTTTGATCGAAACTTGCATTTCGAAAAGTTTCATAGAATCAAATTTTCAGATGATTTTTTGCATGGACTTCTATCATAACCTTCCCTCCTAACATTTATAAATGATCTAAAAAATTTCGTATCATTTTGAACTGTCCACGATTTAATATTATATTTGACAGAAACTAATCTAAACTAGTGTATAATATATTATGATTTATTGACCGAAACTTGCATTTCGAAAAGTTTCTTATAATCTAATTTTCAGATGATTTTTTGCACGGACTTCCATCAAAACCTTCCCTCCTAACATATATAAATGATCTGAAAAGATTCGTAGCTTTACAAAAAATCCCTGATTTAATTTTGTTTTTGACCGAAACTAGTATAAACTAGTGTATAATATATTATTATTTTTTGACTTAAACATGCATTTCGTGAAGATTCGTAGAATCTAATTTTCATATGATTTTTTGCATGAACTTCCATTATAACCTTCCCTCGTAATACATATAAATGATCTGAAAAGGTTCGTATCGTTTCGAAAAATCCTCGATTTAACTTGATTTTTTACCGAAACTAATGTATAATAGATTATGATTTTTTGACTGAAACTTGCATTTTGAAAAGTTTCTTAGAATCTAATTTTTAGATGATTTTTTGCATGAACTTCCATCACAACCTTCCCTCCTAACACATATAAATGATCTGAAAAGTTTCGTATCATTTCTAAGAGCCTCCGATTTAATTTGGTTTTTTTGTATGGACTTCAATCATAACCTTCCCTCGTAATGTATAGAAATGATCTAAAAAGTTTTGTATCATTTCGAACAATCCTCGATTTAATTTGTTTTTTTGACCGAAACTAGTGTATTATATATTATAATTTTTTGAACGAAACTTGCATATCGAGAAGATTCATAGAATCTAATTTTCAGATGATTTTTTGCATGGACTTCAGTCATAACCTTCCCTCCTGACATATATAAATAATCTGAAAAGTTTCGTATCATTTTGAATTGTTCACGATTTAAATTATATTTGACCGAAACTAGTATAAACTAGTGTATAATATATTATGATTTTTTGATCGAAACTTGCATTTCTAAAAGTTTCTTAGAATCAAATTTTCAGATGATTTTTTTGCATGGACTTCTATCATAACCTTCCCTTCTAACATATATAAATGATCTAAAAAATTTTGTATCATTTTGAACTGTCCACAATTTAATATTATATTTGACAGAAACTAGTCTAAACTAGTGTATAATATATTATGATTTATTGACCAAAAGTTTCTTATAATCTAATTTTCAGATGATTTTTTGCATGGACTTCCATCAAAACCTTCCCTTCTAACATATATAAATGATCTGAAAAGTTTCGTAGCTTTTCGAAAAAATCCCCGATTTAATTTGATTTTTGACAGAAACATGCATTTCGAGAAGATTCATAGAATCTAATTTTCATATGATTTTTTGCATGAACTTCCATTATAACCTTCCCTCGTAATACATATAAATGATCTGAAAAGGTTCGTATCGTTTCGAAAAATCCTCGATTTAACTTGATTTTTTACCGAAACTAATGTATAATAGATTATGATTTTTTGACTGAAACTTGCATTTTGAAAAGTTTCTTAGAATCTAATTTTTAGATGATTTTTTGCATGAACTTCCATCACAACCTTCCCTCCTAACACATATAAATGATCTGAAAAGTTTCGTATCATTTCTAAGAGCCTCCGATTTAATTTGGTTTTTTTGTATGGACTTCAATCATAACCTTCCCTCGTAACGTATAGAAATGATCTAAAAAGTTTTGTATCATTTCGAACAATCCTCGATTTAATTTGTTTTTTTGACCGAAACTAGTGTATTATATATTATAATTTTTTGAACGAAACTTGCATATCGAGAAGATTCATAGAATCTAATTTTCAGATGATTTTTTGCATGGACTTCAGTCATAACCTTCCCTCCTGACATATATAAATAATCTGAAAAGTTTCGTATCATTTTGAATTGTCCACGATTTAAATTATATTTGACCGAAACTAGTATAAACTAGTGTATAATATATTATGATTTTTTGATCGAAACTTGCATTTCTAAAAGTTTCTTAGAATCAAATTTTCAGATGATTTTTTTGCATGGACTTCTATCATAACCTTCCCTTCTAACATATATAAATGATCTAAAAAATTTTGTATCATTTTGAACTGTCCACAATTTAATATTATATTTGACAGAAACTAGTCTAAACTAGTGTATAATATATTATGATTTATTGACCGAAACTTGCATTTCGAAAAGTTTCTTATAATCTAATTTTCAGATGATTTTTTGCATGGACTTCCATCAAAACCTTCCCTCCAAACATATATAAATGATCTGAAAAGTTTCGTAGCTTTTCGAAAAATCCCCGATTTAATTTGATTTTTGACCGAAACTTGTATAAACTAGTGTATAATATTTTATGATTTTTGACTGAAACATGCATTTCGAGAAGATTCATAGAATCTAATTTTCATATGATTTTTTGCACGAACTTCCATTATAACCTTCCCTCGTAATACATATAAATGATCTGAAATGGTTCGTATCGGTTCGAAAAATCCTCGATTTAACTTGATTTTTTTTACCGAAACTAGTGTATAATATATTATGATTTTTTGACCGAAACTCGCATTTCGAAAAGTTTCTTAAAATCTAATTTTTAGATGATTTTTTGCATGAACTTCCATCACAACCTTCCCTCCTAACATATATAAATGATCTGAAAAGTTTTGTTTAATTTCAAACAGTCCCCGACTTAATTTAATTTTTGACCGAGACAAGTAAAAACTAGTGTATAATATATTATGAACTTTTGACCGAAACTCTCAATTCAAAGCTTTTCATAGAATTTAATTTTCAGTTGATTTATTTTGTATGAACTTCCATCATAACTTTCCCTCTTAACACATAAAAAGTATCTAAATAGGTTTGTGTCATTTCGAACAGTCCGAGATTTAATTTAATTTTATGACCGAAACTAGTGTATATATATTATGATTTTTTGAACGAAACTTGCATTTCGAAAAGATTCATAGAATCTAATTTTCAGATGATTATTTGCATGGACTTCCTTCATAACCTTCCTTCCTGACATATATAAATGATCTGAAAAGTTTCGCATCATTTTGAACTATCCACGATTTAAATTATGTTTGACCGAAACTAGTATAAACTAGTGTATAATATATTATGATTTTTTGACCGAAACTTGCATTTTGTAAAGTTTCTTAGAATCTAATTTTCAAATGATTTTTTGCATGGACTTCAATCATAATCTTCCCTCCTAACATATATAAATGATCTGAATAGTTTCGTATCATTTCTAAGAGCCCCCAATTTAATTTGGTTTTTGACCGAAACTAATATAAATTAGTATATAATATATTATGAATTTTTGACCGACACTTGCAATTCAAAGCGATTCATAGAATTTAATTTTCAGATGATTTTTTTGTATGGACTTCAATCATAACCTTACCTCGTAACGTATAGAAATGATCTAAAAAGGTTTGTATCATTTCAAATAATCCTCGATTTAATTTGATTTTTTGACCGAAACTAGTGTATTATATATTATGATTTTTTGACCGAAACTTGCATTTCGAAAAGATTCATAGAATCTAATTTTCAGATGATTATTTGCATGGACTTCCTTCATAACCTTCCCTCCTGACATATATAAATGATCTGAAAAGTTTCGCATCATTTTGAACTGTCCACGATTTAAATTATGTTTGACCGAAACTAGTATAAACTATTGTATAATATATTATGATTTTTTGACCGAAACTTGTATTTTGTAAAGTTTCTTAGAATCTAATTTTCAAATGATTTTTTGCATGGACTTCAATCATAACCTTCCCTCCTAACATATATAAATGATCTGAATAGTTTCGTATCATTTCTAAGAGCCCCCGATTTAATTTGGTTTTTGACCGAAACTAATATAAATTAGTATATAATATATTATGAATTTTTGACCGACACTTGCAATTCAAAGCGTTTCATAGAATTTAATTTTCAGATGATTTTTTTGTATGGACTTCAATCATAACCTTACCTCGTAACGTATAGAAATGATCTAAAAAGGTTTGTATCATTTCGAACAGTCCTCGATTTAATTTGATTTTTTGACCGAAACTAGTGTATTATATATTATGATTTTTTGACCGAAACTTGCATATCGAGAAGATTCATAGAATCTAATTTTCAGATGATTTTTTGCATGGACTTCAGTCATAACCTTCCCTCCTGACATATATAAATGATCTGAAAAGTTTCGTATCATTTTGAATTGTCCACAATTTAAATTATATTTGACCGAAACTAGTATAAACTAGTGTATAATATATTATGATTTTTTGATCGAAACTTGCATTTCGAAAAGTTTCATAGAATCAAATTTTCAGATGATTTTTTTGCATGGACTTCTATCATAACCTTCCCTCCTAACATATATAAATGATCTAAAAAATTTCGTATCATTTTGAACTGTCCACGATTTAATATTATATTTGACAGAAACTAATCTAAACTAGTGTATAATATATTATGATTTATTGACCGAAACTTGCATTTCAAAAAGTTTCTTATAATCTAATTTTCAGATGATTTTTGCATGGACTTCCATCAAAACCTTCCCTCCTAATATATATAAATGATCTGAAAAGATTCGTAGCTTTACAAAAAATCCCTGATTTAATTTTGTTTTTTACCGAAACTAGTATAAACTAGTGTATAATATATTATGATTTTTTGACTTAAACATGCATTTCGTGAAGATTCGTAGAATCTAATTTTCATATGATTTTTTGCATGAACTTCCATTATAACCTTCCCTCGTAATACATATAAATGATCTGAAAAGGTTCGTATCGTTTCGAAAAATCCTCGATTTAACTTTATTTTTTTACCGAAACTAATGTATAATAGATTATGATTTTTTGACCGAAACTTGCATTTTGAAAAGTTTCTTAGAATCTAATTTTTAGATGATTTTTTGCATGAACTTCCATCACAACCTTCCCTCCTAACACATATAAATGATCTGAAAAGTTTCGTATCATTTCTAAGAGCCCCCGATTTAATTTGGTTTTTGACCGAAACTAATATAAATTAGTATATAATATATTATGAATTTTTGACCGACACTTGCAATTCAAAGCGTTTCATAGAATTTAATTTTCAGATGATTTTTTTGTATGGACTTCAATCATAAGCTTCCCTCGTAACGTATAGAAATGATTTAAAAAGGTTTGTATCATTTCGAACAGTCCTCGATTTAATTTGTTTTTTTGACCGAAACTAGTGTATTATATATTATGATTTTTTGACCGAAACTTGCTTATCGAGAAGATTCATAGAATCTAATTTTCAGATGATTTTTTGCATGGACTTCAGTCATAACCTTCCCTCCTGACATATATAAATAATCTGAAAAGTTTCGTCTCATTTTGAATTGTCCACGATTTAAATTATATTTGACCGAAATTAGTATAAACTAGTGTATAATATATTATGATTTTTTTTATCGAAACTTGCATTTCTAAAAGTTTCTTAGAATCAAATTTTCAGATGATTTTTTTGCATGGACTTCTATCATAACCTTCCCTCCTAACATATATAAATGATCTAAAAAATTTTGTATCATTTTGAACTGTCCACAATTTAATATTATATTTGACAGAAACTAGTCTAAACTAGTGTATAATATATTATGATTTATTGACCAAAAGTTTCTTATAATCTAATTTTCAGATGATTTTTTGCATGGACTTCCATCAAAACCTTCCCTTCTAACATATATAAATGATCTGAAAAGTTTCGTAGCTTTTCGAAAAAATCCCCGATTTAATTTGATTTTTGACAGAAACATGCATTTCGAGAAGATTCATAGAATCTAATTTTCATATGATTTTTTGCACGAACTTCCATTATAACCTTCCCTCGTAATACATATAAATGATCTGAAATGGTTCGTATCGTTTCGAAAAATCCTCGAAAAGTTGCATTTCGAAAAGTTTCTTAAAATCTAATTTTTAGATGATTTTTTGCATGAACTTCCATCACAACCTTCCCTCCTAACATATATAAATGATCTGAAAAGTTTTGTTTAATTTCAAAAAGTCCCCGATTTAATTTAATTTTTGACCGAGACAAGTAAAAACTAGTGTATAATATATTATGAACTTTTGACCGAAACTCTCAATTTAAAGCTTTTCATAGAATTTAATTTTCAGTTGATTTTTTTTGTATGAACTTCCATCATAACTTTCCCTCTTAACACATAGAAAGGATCTAAATAGGTTTGTGTCATTTCGAACAGTCCGAGATTTAATTTAATTTTATGACTTAAACTAGTGTATATATATTATGATTTTTTGAACGAAACTTGCATTTCGAAAAAATTCATAGAATCTAATTTTCAGATGATTATTTGCATGGACTTCCTTCATAACCTTCCCTCCTGATATATATAAATGATCTGAAAAGTTTTGCATCATTTTGAACTATCCACGATTTAAATTATGTTTGACCGAAACTATTATAAACTAGTGTATAATATATTATGATTTTTTGACCGAAACTTGCATTTTGTAAGGTTTCTTAGAATCTAATTTTCAAATGATTTTTTGCATGGACTTCAATCATAACCTTCCCTCCTAACATATATAAATGATCTGAATAGTTTCGTAAGCGTTTCATAGAATTTAATTTTCAGATGATTTTTTTTGTATGGACTTCAATCATAACCTTACCTCGTAACGTATAGAAATGATCTAAAAAGGTTTGTATCATTTCGAACAGTCCTCGATTTAATTTGTTTTTTTGACCGAAACTAGTGTATTATATATTATGAATTTTTGACCGAAACTTGCATATCGAGAAAATTCATAGAATCTAATTTTCAGATGATTTTTTGCATGGACTTCAGTCATAACCTTCCCTCCTGACATATATAAATAATCTGAAAAGTTTCGTATCATTTTGAATTGTCCATGATTTAAATTATATTTGACCGAAACTAGTATAAACAAGTGTATAATATATTATGATTTTTTGATCGAAACTTGCATTTCGAAAAGTTTCATAGAATCAATTTTTCAGATGATTTTTTTGCATGGACTTCTATCATAACCTTCCCTCCTAACATATATAAATGATCTAAAAAATTTCCTATCATTTTGAACTGTCCACGATTTAATATTATATTTGGCAGAAACTAATCTAAACTAGTGTATAATATATTATGATTTAATGACCGAAACTTGCATTTCGAAAAGTTTCTTATAATATAATTTTCAGATGATTTTTTGCATGGACTTCCATCAAAACCTTCCCTCCTAACATATATAAATGATCTAAAAAGTTTCGTAGATTTACAAAAAATCCCCGATTTAATTTTGTTTTTGACCGAAACTAGTATAAACTAGTGTATAATATATTATGATGTTTTGACTTAAACATGCATTTCGAGAAGATTCATAGAATCTAATTTTCATATGATTTTTTGCATGAACTTCCATTATAACCTTCCCTCGTAATACATATAAATGATCTGAAAAGGTTCATATCGTTTCGAAAAATCCTCGATTTAACTTGATTTTTTTACCGAAACTAATGTATAATAGATTATGATTTTTTGACCGAAACTTGCATTTCGAAAAGTTTCTTAGAATCTAATTTTTAGATGATTTTTTGCATGAACTTCCATCACAACCTTCCCTCCTAACATATATAAATGATCTGAAAAGTTTCGTAACATTTCTAAGAGCCCCCGATTTAATTTGGTTTTTGACCGAAACTAATATAAATTAGTGTATAATATATTATGAACTTTTGACCGAAACTTGCAATTCAAAGCGTTTCATAGAATTTAATTTTCAGATGATTTTTTTGTATGGACTTCAATCATAACCTTCCCTCGTAACGTATAGAAATGATCTAAAAAGGTTTGTATCATTTCGAACAGTCCTCGATTTAATTTGTTTTTTTGACCGAAACTAGTGTATAATAGATTATGATTTTTTGACCGAAACTTGCATTTTGAAAAGTTTCTTAGAATCTAATTTTTAGATGATTTTTTGCATGAACTTCCATCACAACCTTCACTCCTGACATATATAAATGATCTGAAAAGTTTCGTATTATTTCTAAGAGCCCCCAATTTAATTTGGTTTTTGACTGAAACTAATATAAATTAGTATATAATATATTATGAATTTTTGACCGACACTTGCAATTCAAAGCGTTTCATAGAATTTAATTTTCAGATGATTTTTTTGTATGGACTTCAATCATAACCTTCCCTCGTAACGTATAGAAATGATCTAAAAAGGTTTGTATCATTTCGAACAGTCCTCGATTTAATTTGTTTTTTTGACCGAAACTAGTGTATTATTTATTATGATTTTTTGACCGAAACATGCATATCGAGAAGATTCATAGAATCTAATTTTCAGATGATTTTTTGCCTGGACTTCAGTCATAACCTTCCCTCCTGACATATATAAATAATCTGAAAAGTTTCGTATCATTTTGAATTGTCCACGATTTAAATTATATTTGACCGAAACTAGTATAAACTAGTGTATAATATATTATGATTTTTTGATCGAAACTTGCATTTCGAAAAGTTTCTTAGAATCAAATTTTCAGATGATTTTTTTGCATGGACTTCTATCATAACCTTCCCTCCTAACATATATAAATGATTCAAAAAATTTCGTATCATTTTGAACTGTCCACAGTTTAATATTATATTTGACAGAAACTAGTCTAAACTAGTGTATAATATATTATGATTTATTGAACGAAACTTGCATTTCGAATAGTTTCTTATAATCTAATTTTCAGATGATTTTTTGCATGGACTTCCATCAAAACCTTCCCTCCTAACATATATAAATGATCTGAAAAGTTTCGTAGCTTTTCGAAAAATCCCCGATTTAATTTGGTTTTTGACCGAAACTAGTATAAACTAGTGTATAATATATTATGATTTTTTGACTGAAACATGCATTTCGAGAAGAATCATAGAATCTAATTTTCATATGATTTTTAACACGAACTTCCATTATAACCATCCCTCGTAATACATATAAATGATCTGAAAAGGTTCGTATCGTTTCGAAAAATCCTCGATTTAACTTGATTTTTTTTTATCGAAACTAGTGTATAATAGATTATGATTTTTTGACCGAAACTTGCATTTTGAAAAGTTTCTTAAAATCTAATTTTTAGATGATTTTTTGCATGAACTTCCATCACAACCTTCCCTCCTAACATATATAAATGATCTGAAAAGTTTTGTTTAATTTCAAACAGTCCCCGACTTAATTTAATTATTGACCGAGACAAGTATAAACTAGTGTATAATATATTATGAACTTTTGACCGAAACATGCAATTCAAAGCGTTTCATAGAATTTAATTTTCAAATGATTTTTTTGTATGGACTTCAATCATAACCTTCCATCGTAACGTATAGAAATGATCTAAAAAGGTTTGTATCATTTCAAACAGTCCTCGATTTAATTTTATTTTTTGACTGAAACTAGTGTATTATATATTATGCTTTTTTGACCGAAACATGCATATCGAGAAGATTCATAAAATCTAACTTTCAGATGATTTTTTGCATGGACTTCAGTCATAACCTTCCCTCCTAACATATATAAATGATCTGAAAAGTTTCGTATCATTTTGAATTGTCCACGATTTAAATTATATTTGAACGAAACTAGTATAAACTAGTGTATAATATATTATGATTTTTTGATCGAAACTTGCATTTCGAAAAGTTTCTTAGCATCAATTTTTTAGATGATTTTTTTGCATGGACTTCTATCATAACCTTCCCTCCTAACATATATAAATGATCTAAAAAATTTCGTATCATTTTGAACTGTCCACGATTTAATATTATATTTGACAGAAACTCGTCTAAACTAGTGTATAATATATTATGATTTATTGACCGAAACTTGCATTTCGAAAAGTTTCTAATAAACTAATTTTCAGATGATTTTTTGCATGGACTTCCATCAAAACCTTCCCTCTTAACATATATAAATGATCTGAAAAGTTTCGTAGCTTTTTGAAAAATCCCCGATTTTATTTGGTTTTTGACCGAAACTAGTATAAACTAGTGTATAATATATTACAATTTTTTGACTGAAACATGCATTTCGAGAAGATTCATAGAATCTAATTTTCATATGATTTTTTGCACGAACTTACATTATGACCTTCCCTCGTAATACATATAAATGATCTGAAAAGGTTCGTATCGTTTCGAAAAATCCTCGATTTAACTTGATTTATTTTACAGAAACTAGTGTATAATAGATTATGATTTTTTGACTGAAACTTGCATTTTGAAAAGTTTCTTAAAATCTAATTTTTAGATGATTTTTTGCATGAACTTCCATCAAAACCTTCCCTCCTAACATATATAAATGATCTGAAAAGTTTTTTTTAATTTCAAACAGTCCCCGACTTAATTTAATTATTGACCGAGACAAGTATAAACTAGTGTATAATATATTATGAACTTTTGACCGAAACTTGCAATTCAAAGCGTTTCATAGAATTTAATTTTCAAATGATTTTTTTGTATGGACTTCAATCATAACCTTCCCTCGTAACGTATAGAAATGATCTAAAAAGGTTTGTATCATTTCAAACAGTCCTCGATTTAATTTTATTTTTTGACTGAAACTAGTGTATTATATATTATGCTTTTTTGACCGAAACTTGCATATCGAGAAGATTCATAAAATCTAACTTTCAGATGATTTTTTGCATGGACTTCGGTCATAACCTTCCCTCCTGAAATATATAAATGATCTGAAAAGTTTCGTATCATTTTGAATTGTCCACGATTTAAATTATATTTGAACGAAACTAGTATAAACTAGTGTATAATATATTATGATTTTTTGATCGAAACTTGCATTTCGAAAAGTTTCTTAGCATCAATTTTTTAGATGATTTTTTTGCATGGACTTCTATCATAACCTTCCCTCCTAACATATATAAATGATCTAAAAAATTTCGTATCATTTTGAACTGTCCACGATTTAATATTATATTTGACAGAAACTCGTCTAAACTAGTGTATAATATATTATGATTTATTGACCGAAACTTGCATTTCGAAAAGTTTCTTATAATCTAATTTTCAGATGATTTTTTGCATGGACTTCCATCAAAACCTTCCCTCTTAACATATATAAATGATCTGAAAAGTTTCGTAGCTTTTTGAAAAATCCCCGATTTTATTTGGTTTTTGACCGAAACTAGTATAAACTAGTGTATAATATATTACAATTTTTTGACTGAAACATGCATTTCGAGAAGATTCATAGAATCTAATTTTCATATGATTTTTTGCACGAACTTCCATTATGACCTTCCCTCGTAATACATATAAATGATCTGAAAAGGTACGTATCGTTTCGAAAAATCCTCGATTTAACTTGATTTTTTTTACAGAAACTAGTGTATAATAGATTATGATTTTTTGACCGTAACTTGCATTTTGAAAAGTTTCTTAAAATCTAATATTTAGATGATTTTTTGCATGAACTTCCATCAAAACCTTCCCTCCTAACATATATAAATGATCTGAAAAGTTTTTTTTAATTTCAAACAGTCCCCGACTTAATTTAATTATTGACCGAGACAAGTATAAACTAGTGTATAATATATTATGAACTTTTGACCGAAACTTGCAATTCAAAGCGTTTCATAGAATTTAATTTTCAAATGATTTTTTTGTATGGACTTCAATCATAACCTTCCCTCGTAACGTATAGAAATGATCTAAAAAGGTTTGTATCATTTCAAACAGTCCTCGATTTAATTTTATTTTTTGACTGAAACTAGTGTATTATATATTATGCTTTTTTGACCAAAACATGCATATCGAGAAGATTCATAAAATCTAACTTTCAGATGATTTTTTGCATGGACTTCGGTCATAACCTTCCCTCCTGACATATATAAATGATCTGAAAAGTTTCGTATCATTTTGAATTGTCCACGATTTAAATTATATTTGAACGAAACTAGTATAAACTAGTGTATAATATATTATGATTTTTTGATCGAAACTTGCATTTCGAAAAGTTTCTTAGCATCAATTTTTTAGATGATTTTTTTGCATGGACTTCTATCATAACCTTCCCTCCTAACATATATAAATGATCTAAAAAATTTCGTATCATTTTGAACTGTCCACGATTTAATATTATATTTGACAGAAACTCGTCTAAACTAGTGTATAATATATTATGATTTATTGACCGAAACTTGCATTTCGAAAAGTTTCTTATAATCTAATTTTCAGATGATTTTTTGCATGGACTTCCATCAAAACCTTCCCTCTTAACATATATAAATGATCTGAAAAGTTTCGTAGCTTTTTGAAAAATCCCCGATTTTATTTGGTTTTTGACCGAAACTAGTATAAACTAGTGTATAATATATTACAATTTTTTGACTGAAACATGCATTTCGAGAAGATTCATAGAATCTAATTTTCATATGATTTTTTGCACGAACTTCCATTATGACCTTCCCTCGTAATACATATAAATGATCTGAAAAGGTTCGTATAGTTTCGAAAAATCCTCGATTTAACTTGATTTTTTTTACAGAAACTAGTGTATAATAGATTATGATTTTTTGACCGAAACTTGCATTTTGAAAAGTTTCTTAAAATCTAATTTTTAGATGATTTTTTGCATGAACTTCCATCAAAACCTTCCCTCCTAACATATATAAATGATCTGAAAAGTTTTTTTTAATTTCAAACAGTCCCCGACTTAATTTAATTATTGACCGAGACAAGTATAAACTAGTGTATAATATATTATGAACTTTTGACCGAAACTTGCAATTCAAAGCGTTTCATAGAATTTAATTTTCAGATGATTTTTTTGTATGGACTTCAATCATAACCTTCCCTCGTAACGTATAGAAATGATCTAAAAAGGTTTGTATCATTTCAAACAGTCCTCGATTTAATTTTATTTTTTGACTGAAACTAGTGTATTATATATTATGCTTTTTTGACCGAAACTTGCATATCGAGAAGATTCATAAAATCTAACTTTCAGATGATTTTTTGCATGGACTTCGGTCATAACCTTCCCTCCTGAAATATATAAATGATCTGAAAAGTTTCGTATCATTTTGAATTGTCCACGATTTAAATTATATTTGAACGAAACTAGTATAAACTAGTGTATAATATATTATGATTTTTTGATCGAAACTTGCATTTCGAAAAGTTTCTTAGCATCAATTTTTTAGATGATTTTTTTGCATGGACTTCTATCATAACCTTCCCTCCTAACATATATAAATGATCTAAAAAATTTCGTATCATTTTGAACTGTCCACGATTTAATATTATATTTGACAGAAACTCGTCTAAACTAGTGTATAATATATTATGATTTATTGACCGAAACTTGCATTTCGAAAAGTTTCTTATAATCTAATTTTCAGATGATTTTTTGCATGGACTTCCATCAAAACCTTCCCTCTTAACATATATAAATGATCTGAAAAGTTTCGTAGCTTTTTGAAAAATCCCCGATTTTATTTGGTTTTTGACCGAAACTAGTATAAACTAGTGTATAATATATTACAATTTTTTGACTGAAACATGCATTTCGAGAAGATTCATAGAATCTAATTTTCATATGATTTTTTGCACGAACTTCCATTATGACCTTCCCTCGTAATACATATAAATGATCTGAAAAGGTTCGTATCGTTTCGAAAAATCCTCGATTTAACTTGATTTTTTTTTACAGAAACTAGTGTATAATAGATTATGATTTTTTGACCGAAACTTGCATTTTGAAAAGTTTCTTAAAATCTAATTTTTAGATGATTTTTTGCATGAACTTCCATCAAAACCTTCCCTCCTAACATATATAAATGATCTGAAAAGTTTTTTTTGATTTCAAACAGTCCCCGACTTAATTTAATTATTGACCGAGACAAGTATAAACTAGTGTATAATATATTATGAACATTTGACCGAAACTTGCAATTCAAAGCGTTTCATAGAATTTAATTTTCAAATGATTTTTTTGTATGGACTTCAATCATAACCTTCCCTCGTAACGTATAGAAATGATCTAAAAAGGTTTGTATCATTTCAAACAGTCCTCGATTTAATTTTATTTTTTGACTGAAACTAGTGTATTATATATTATGCTTTTTTGACCGAAACATGCATATCGAGAAGATTCATAAAATCTAACTTTCAGATGATTTTTTGCATGGACTTCGGTCATAACCTTCCCTCCTGACATATATAAATGATCTGAAAAGTTTCGTATCATTTTGAATTGTCCACGATTTAAATTATATTTGAACGAAACTAGTATAAACTAGTGTATAATATATTATGATTTTTTGATCGAAACTTGCATTTCGAAAAGTTTCTTAGCATCAATTTTTTAGATGATTTTTTTGCATGGACTTCTATCATAACCTTCCCTCCTAACATATATAAATGATCTAAAAAATTTCGTATCATTTTGAACTGTCCACGATTTAATATTATATTTGACAGAAACTCGTCTAAACTAGTGTATAATATATTATGATTTATTGACCGAAACTTGCATTTCGAAAAGTTTCTTATAATCTAATTTTCAGATGATTTTTTGCATGGACTTCCATCAAAACCTTCCCTCTTAACATATATAAATGATCTGAAAAGTTTCGTAGCTTTTTGAAAAATCCCCGATTTTATTTGGTTTTTGACCGAAACTAGTATAAACTAGTGTATAATATATTACAATTTTTTGACTGAAACATGCATTTCGAGAAGATTCATAGAATCTAATTTTCATATGATTTTTTGCACGAACTTCCATTATGACCTTCCCTCGTAATACATATAAATGATCTGAAAAGGTTCGTATCGTTTCGAAAAATCCTCGATTTAACTTGATTTTTTTACAGAAACTAGTGTATAATAGATTATGATTTTTTGACCGAAACTTGCATTTTGAAAAGTTTCTTAAAATCTAATTTTTAGATGATTTTTTGCATGAACTTCCATCAAAACCTTCCCTCCTAACATATATAAATGATCTGAAAAGTTTTTTTTAATTTCAAACAGTCCCCGACTTAATTTAATTATTGACCGAGACAAGTATAAACTAGTGTATAATATATTATGAACTTTTGACCGAAACTTGCAATTCAAAGCGTTTCATAGAATTTAATTTTCAAATGATTTTTTTGTATGGACTTCAATCATAACCTTCCCTCGTAACGTATAGAAATGATCTAAAAAGGTTTGTATCATTTCAAACAGTCCTCGATTTAATTTTATTTTTTGACTGAAACTAGTGTATTATATATTATGCTTTTTTGACCGAAACTTGCATATCGAGAAGATTCATAAAATCTAACTTTCAGATGATTTTTTGCATGGACTTCGGTCATAACCTTCCCTCCTGAAATATATAAATGATCTGAAAAGTTTCGTATCATTTTGAATTGTCCACGATTTAAATTATATTTGAACGAAACTAGTATAAACTAGTGTATAATATATTATGATTTTTTGATCGAAACTTGCATTTCGAAAAGTTTCTTAGCATCAATTTTTTAGATGATTTTTTTGCATGGACTTCTATCATAACCTTCCCTCCTAACATATATAAATGATCTAAAAAATTTCGTATCATTTTGAACTGTCCACGATTTAATATTATATTTGACAGAAACTCGTCTAAACTAGTGTATAATATATTATGATTTATTGACCGAAACTTGCATTTCGAAAAGTTTCTTATAATCTAATTTTCAGATGATTTTTTGCATGGACTTCCATCAAAACCTTCCCTCCTAACATATATAAATGATCTGAAAAGTTTCGTAGCTTTTTGAAAAATCCCCGATTTTATTTGGTTTTTGACCGAAACTAGTATAAACTAGTGTATAATATATTACAATTTTTTGACTGAAACATGCATTTCGAGAAGATTCATAGAATCTAATTTTCATATGATTTTTTGCACGAACTTCCATTATGACCTTCCCTCGTAATACATATAAATGATCTGAAAAGGTTCGTATCGTTTCGAAAATTCCTCGATTTAACTTGATTTTTTTTTACAGAAACTAGTGTATAATAGATTATGATTTTTTGACCGAAACTTGCATTTTGAAAAGTTTCTTAAAATCTAATTTTTAGATGATTTTTTGCATGAACTTCCATCAAAACCTTCCCTCCTAACATATATAAATGATCTGAAAAGTTTTTTTTAATTTCAAACAGTCCCCGACTTAATTTAATTATTGACCGAGACAAGTATAAACTAGTGTATAATATATTATGAACATTTGACCGAAACTTGCAATTCAAAGCGTTTCATAGAATTTAATTTTCAAATGATTTTTTTGTATGGACTTCAATCATAACCTTCCCTCGTAACGTATAGAAATGATCTAAAAAGGTTTGTATCATTTCAAACAGTCCTCGATTTAATTTTATTTTTTGACTGAAACTAGTGTATTATATATTATGCTTTTTTGACCGAAACATGCATATCGAGAAGATTCATAAAATCTAACTTTCAGATGATTTTTTGCATGGACTTCGGTCATAACCTTCCCTCCTGACATATATAAATGATCTGAAAAGTTTCGTATCATTTTGAATTGTCCACGATTTAAATTATATTTGAACGAAACTAGTATAAACTAGTGTATAATATATTATGATTTTTTGATCGAAACTTGCATTTCGAAAAGTTTCTTAGCATCAATTTTTTAGATGATTTTTTTGCATGGACTTCTATCATAACCTTCCCTCCTAACATATATAAATGATCTAAAAAATTTCGTATCATTTTGAACTGTCCACGATTTAATATTATATTTGACAGAAACTCGTCTAAACTAGTGTATAATATATTATGATTTATTGACCGAAACTTGCATTTCGAAAAGTTTCTTATAATCTAATTTTCAGATGATTTTTTGCATGGACTTCCATCAAAACCTTCCCTCTTAACATATATAAATGATCTGAAAAGTTTCGTAGCTTTTTGAAAAATCCCCGATTTTATTTGGTTTTTGACCGAAACTAGTATAAACTAGTGTATAATATATTACAATTTTTTGACTGAAACATGCATTTCGAGAAGATTCATAGAATCTAATTTTCATATGATTTTTTGCACGAACTTCCATTATGACCTTCCCTCGTAATACATATAAATGATCTGAAAAGGTTCGTATCGTTTCGAAAAATCCTCGATTTAACTTGATTTTTTTTTACAGAAACTAGTGTATAATAGATTATGATTTTTTGACCGAAACTTGCATTTTGAAAAGTTTCTTAAAATCTAATTTTTAGATGATTTTTTGCATGAACTTCCATCAAAACCTTCCCTCCTAACATATATAAATGATCTGAAAAGTTTTTTTTAATTTCAAACAGTCCCCGACTTAATTTAATTATTGACCGAGACAAGTATAAACTAGTGTATAATATATTATGAACATTTGACCGAAACTTGCAATTCAAAGCGTTTCATAGAATTTAATTTTCAAATGATTTTTTTGTATGGACTTCAATCATAACCTTCCCTCGTAACGTATAGAAATGATCTAAAAAGGTTTGTATCATTTCAAACAGTCCTCGATTTAATTTTATTTTTTGACTGAAACTAGTGTATTATATATTATGCTTTTTTGACCGAAACATGCATATCGAGAAGATTCATAAAATCTAACTTTCAGATGATTTTTTGCATGGACTTCGGTCATAACCTTCCCTCCTGACATATATAAATGATCTGAAAAGTTTCGTATCATTTTGAATTGTCCACGATTTAAATTATATTTGAACGAAACTAGTATAAACTAGTGTATAATATATTATGATTTTTTGATCGAAACTTGCATTTCGAAAAGTTTCTTAGCATCAATTTTTTAGATGATTTTTTTGCATGGACTTCTATCATAACCTTCCCTCCTAACATATATAAATGATCTAAAAAATATCGTATCATTTTGAACTGTCCACGATTTAATATTATATTTGACAGAAACTCGTCTAAACTAGTGTATAATATATTATGATTTATTGACCGAAACTTGCATTTCGAAAAGTTTCTTATAATCTAATTTTCAGATGATTTTTTGCATGGACTTCCATCAAAACCTTCCCTCTTAACATATATAAATGATCTGAAAAGTTTCGTAGCTTTTTGAAAAATCCCCGATTTTATTTGGTTTTTGACCGAAACTAGTATAAACTAGTGTATAATATATTACAATTTTTTGACTGAAACATGCATTTCGAGAAGATTCATAGAATCTAATTTTCATATGATTTTTTGCACGAACTTCCATTATGACCTTCCCTCGTAATACATATAAATGATCTGAAAAGGTTCGTATCGTTTCGAAAAATCCTCGATTTAACTTGATTTTTTTACAGAAACTAGTGTATAATAGATTATGATTTTTTGACCGAAACTTGCATTTTGAAAAGTTTCTTAAAATCTAATTTTTAGATGATTTTTTGCATGAACTTCCATCAAAACCTTCCCTCCTAACATATATAAATGATCTGAAAAGTTTTTTTTAATTTCAAACAGTCCCCGACTTAATTTAATTATTGACCGAGACAAGTATAAACTAGTGTATAATATATTATGAACTTTTGACCGAAACTTGCAATTCAAAGCGTTTCATAGAATTTAATTTTCAAATGATTTTTTTGTATGGACTTCAATCATAACCTTCCCTCGTAACGTATAGAAATGATCTAAAAAGGTTTGTATCATTTCAAACAGTCCTCGATTTAATTTTATTTTTTGACTGAAACTAGTGTATTATATATTATGCTTTTTTGACCGAAACTTGCATATCGAGAAGATTCATAAAATCTAACTTTCAGATGATTTTTTGCATGGACTTCGGTCATAACCTTCCCTCCTGAAATATATAAATGATCTGAAAAGTTTCGTATCATTTTGAATTGTCCACGATTTAAATTATATTTGAACGAAACTAGTATAAACTAGTGTATAATATATTATGATTTTTTGATCGAAACTTGCATTTCGAAAAGTTTCTTAGCATCAATTTTTTAGATGATTTTTTTGCATGGACTTCTATCATAACCTTCCCTCCTAACATATATAAATGATCTAAAAAATTTCGTATCATTTTGAACTGTCCACGATTTAATATTATATTTGACAGAAACTCGTCTAAACTAGTGTATAATATATTATGATTTATTGACCGAAACTTGCATTTCCAAAAGTTTCTTATAATCTAATTTTCAGATGATTTTTTGCATGGACTTCCATCAAAACCTTCCCTCTTAACATATATAAATGATCTGAAAAGTTTCGTAGCTTTTTGAAAAATCCCCGATTTTATTTGGTTTTTGACCGAAACTAGTATAAACTAGTGTATAATATATTACAATTTTTTGACTGAAACATGCATTTCGAGAAGATTCATAGAATCTAATTTTCATATGATTTTTTGCACGAACTTCCATTATGACCTTCCCTCGTAATACATATAAATGATCTGAAAAGGTTCGTATCGTTTCGAAAAATCCTCGATTTAACTTGATTTTTTTTTACAGAAACTAGTGTATAATAGATTATGATTTTTTGACCGAAACTTGCATTTTGAAAAGTTTCTTAAAATCTAATTTTTAGATGATTTTTTGCATGAACTTCCATCAAAACCTTCCCTCCTAACATATATAAATGATCTGAAAAGTTTTTTTTAATTTCAAACAGTCCCCGACTTAATTTAATTATTGACCGAGACAAGTATAAACTAGTGTATAATATATTATGAACATTTGACCGAAACTTGCAATTCAAAGCGTTTCATAGAATTTAATTTTCAAATGATTTTTTTGTATGGACTTCAATCATAACCTTCCCTCGTAACGTATAGAAATGATCTAAAAAGGTTTGTATCATTTCAAACAGTCCTCGATTTAATTTTATTTTTTGACTGAAACTAGTGTATTATATATTATGCTTTTTTGACCGAAACATGCATATCGAGAAGATTCATAAAATCTAACTTTCAGATGATTTTTTGCATGGACTTCGGTCATAACCTTCCCTCCTGACATATATAAATGATCTGAAAAGTTTCGTATCATTTTGAATTGTCCACGATTTAAATTATATTTGAACGAAACTAGTATAAACTAGTGTATAATATATTATGATTTTTTGATCGAAACTTGCATTTCGAAAAGTTTCTTAGCATCAATTTTTTAGATGATTTTTTTGCATGGACTTCTATCATAACCTTCCCTCCTAACATATATAAATGATCTAAAAAATTTCGTATCATTTTGAACTGTCCACGATTTAATATTATATTTGACAGAAACTCGTCTAAACTAGTGTATAATATATTATGATTTATTGACCGAAACTTGCATTTCGAAAAGTTTCTTATAATCTAATTTTCAGATGATTTTTTGCATGGACTTCCATCAAAACCTTCCCTCTTAACATATATAAATGATCTGAAAAGTTTCGTAGCTTTTTGAAAAATCCCCGATTTTATTTGGTTTTTGACCGAAACTAGTATAAACTAGTGTATAATATATTACAATTTTTTGACTGAAACATGCATTTCGAGAAGATTCATAGAATCTAATTTTCATATGATTTTTTGCACGAACTTCCATTATGACCTTCCCTCGTAATACATATAAATGATCTGAAAAGGTTCGTATCGTTTCGAAAAATCCTCGATTTAACTTGATTTTTTTTACAGAAACTAGTGTATAATAGATTATGATTTTTTGACCGAAACTTGCATTTTGAAAAGTTTCTTAAAATCTAATTTTTAGATGATTTTTTGCATGAACTTCCATCAAAACCTTCCCTCCTAACATATATAAATGATCTGAAAAGTTTTTTTTAATTTCAAACAGTCCCCGACTTAATTTAATTATTGACCGAGACAAGTATAAACTAGTGTATAATATATTATGAACTTTTGACCGAAACTTGCAATTCAAAGCGTTTCATAGAATTTAATTTTCAAATGATTTTTTTGTATGGACTTCAATCATAACCTTCCCTCGTAACGTATAGAAATGATCTAAAAAGGTTTGTATCATTTCAAACAGTCCTCGATTTAATTTTATTTTTTGACTGAAACTAGTGTATTATATATTATGCTTTTTTGACCGAAACATGCATATCGAGAAGATTCATAAAATCTAACTTTCAGATGATTTTTTGCATGGACTTCGGTCATAACCTTCCCTCCTGACATATATAAATGATCTGAAAAGTTTCGTATCATTTTGAATTGTCCACGATTTAAATTATATTTGAACGAAACAAGTATAAACTAGTGTATAATATATTATGATTTTTTGATCGAAACTTGCATTTCGAAAAGTTTCTTAGCATCAATTTTTTAGATGATTTTTTTGCATGGACTTCTATCATAACCTTCCCTCCTAACATATATAAATGATCTAAAAAATTTCGTATCATTTTGAACTGTCCACGATTTAATATTATATTTGACAGAAACTCGTCTAAACTAGTGTATAATATATTATGATTTATTGACCGAAACTTGCATTTCGAAAAGTTTCTTATAATCTAATTTTCAGATGATTTTTTGCATGGACTTCCATCAAAACCTTCCCTCTTAACATATATAAATGATCTGAAAAGTTTCGTAGCTTTTTGAAAAATCCCCGATTTTATTTGGTTTTTGACCGAAACTAGTATAAACTAGTGTATAATATATTACAATTTTTTGACTGAAACATGCATTTCGAGAAGATTCATAGAATCTAATTTTCATATGATTTTTTGCACGAACTTCCATTATGACCTTCCCTCGTAATACATATAAATGATCTGAAAAGGTTCGTATCGTTTCGAAAAATCCTCGATTTAACTTGATTTTTTTTACAGAAACTAGTGTATAATAGATTATGATTTTTTGACCGAAACTTGCATTTTGAAAAGTTTCTTAAAATCTAATTTTTAGATGATTTTTTGCATGAACTTCCATCAAAACCTTCCCTCCTAACATATATAAATGATCTGAAAAGTTTTTTTTAATTTCAAACAGTCCCCGACTTAATTTAATTATTGACCGAGACAAGTATAAACTAGTGTATAATATATTATGAACTTTTGACCGAAACTTGCAATTCAAAGCGTTTCATAGAATTTGATTTTCAAATGATTTTTTTGTATGGACTTCAATCATAACCTTCCCTCGTAACGTATAGAAATGATCTAAAAAGGTTTGTATCATTTCGAACAGTCCTCGATTTAATTTTATTTTTTGACCGAAACTAGTGTATTATATATTATGATTTTTTGACCGAAACTTGCATATCGAGAAGATTCATAGAATCTAATTTTCAGATGATTGTTTGCATGGACTTCATTCATAACCTTCCCTCCTGACGTATATAAATGATCTGAAAAGTTTCGTATCATTTTGAATTGTCCACGATTTAAATTATATTTGAACGAAACTAGTATAAACTAGTGTATAATATATTATGATTTTTTGATCGAAACTTGCATTTCGAAAAGTTTCTTAACATCAATTTTTTAGATGATTTTTTTGCATGGACTTCTATCATAACCTTCGCTCCTAACATATATAAATGATCTAAAAAATTTCGTATCATTTTGAACTGTCCACGATTTAATATTATATTTGACAGAAACTCGTCTAAACTAGTGTATAATATATTATGATTTATTGACCGAAACTTGCATTTCGAAAAGTTTCTTATAATCTAATTTTCAGATGATTTTTTGCATGGACTTCCATCAAAACCTTCCCTCTTAACATATATAAATGATCTGAAAAGTTTCGTAGCTTTTTGAAAAATCCCCGATTTTATTTGGTTTTTGACCGAAACTAGTATAAACTAGTGTATAATATATTACAATTTTTTGACTGAAACATGCATTTCGAGAAGATTCATAGAATCTAATTTTCATATGATTTTTTGCACGAACTTCCATTATGACCTTCCCTCGTAATACATATAAATGATCTGAAAAGGTTCGTATCGTTTCGAAAAATCCTCGATTTAACTTGATTTTTTTTACAGAAACTAGTGAATAATAGATTATGATTTTTTGACCGAAACTTGCATTTTGAAAAGTTTCTTAAAATCTAATTTTTAGATGATTTTTTGCATGAACTTCCATCAAAACCTTCCCTTCAAACATATATAAATGATCTGAAAAGTTTTTTTTAATTTCAAACAGTCCCCGACTTAATTTAATTTTTGACCGAGACAAGTATAAACTAGTGTATAATATATTATGAACTTTTGACCGAAACATGCAATTCAAAGCGTTTCATAGAATTTAATTTTCAGATGATTTTTTTGTATGGACTTCAATCATAACCTTCCCTCGTAACGTATAGAAATGATCTAAAAAGGTTTGTATCATTTCGAACAGTCCTCGATTTAATTTTATTTTTTGACCGAAACTAGTGTATTATATATTATGATTTTTTGACCGAAACTTGCATATCGAGAAGATTCATAGAATCTAATTTTCAGATGATTGTTTGCATGGACTTCAGTCATAACCTTCCCTCCTGACGTATATAAATGATCTGAAAAGTTTCGTATCATTTTGAATTGTCCACGATTTAAATTATATTTGAACGAAACTAGTATAAACTAGTGTATAATATATTATGATTTTTTGATCGAAACTTGCATTTCGAAAAGTTTCTTAACATCAATTTTTTAGATGATTTTTTTGCATGGACTTCTATCATAACCTTCGCTCCTAACATATATAAATGATCTAAAAAATTTCGTATCATTTTGAACTGTCCACGATTTAATATTATATTTGACAGAAACTCGTCTAAACTAGTGTATAATATATTATGATTTATTGACCGAAACTTGCATTTCGAAAAGTTTCTTATAATCTAATTTTCAGATGATTTTTTGCATGGACTTCCATCAAAACCTTCCCTCTTAACATATATAAATGATCTGAAAAGTTTCGTAGCTTTTTGAAAAATCCCCGATTTTATTTGGTTTTTGACCGAAACTAGTATAAACTAGTGTATAATATATTACAATTTTTTGAATGAAACATGCATTTCGAGAAGATTCATAGAATCTAATTTTCATATGATTTTTTGCACGAACTTCCATTATGACCTTCCCTCGTAATACATATAAATGATCTGAAAAGGTTCGTATCGTTTCGAAAAATCCTCGATTTAACTTGATTTTTTTTTACAGAAACTAGTGAATAATAGATTATGATTTTTTGACCGAAACTTGCATTTTGAAAAGTTTCTTAAAATCTAATTTTTAGATGATTTTTTGCATGAACTTCCATCAAAACCTTCCCTTCAAACATATATAAATGATCTGAAAAGTTTTTTTTAATTTCAAACAGTCCCCGACTTAATTTAATTTTTGACCGAGACAAGTATAAACTAGTGTATAATATATTATGAACTTTTGACCGAAACATGCAATTCAAAGCGTTTCATAGAATTTAATTTTCAGATGATTTTTTTGTATGGACTTCAATCATAACCTTCCCTCGTAACGTATAGAAATGATCTAAAAAGGTTTGTATCATTTCGAACAGTCCTCGATTTAATTTTATTTTTTGACCGAAACTAGTGTATTATATATTATGATTTTTTGACCGAAACTTGCATATCGAGAAGATTCATAGAATCTAATTTTCAGATGATTGTTTGCATGGACTTCAGTCATAACCTTCCCTCCTGACGTATATAAATGATCTGAAAAGTTTCGTATCATTTTGAATTGTCCACGATTTAAATTATATTTGAACGAAACTAGTATAAACTAGTGTATAATATATTATGATTTTTTGATCGAAACTTGCATTTCGAAAAGTTTCTTAACATCAATTTTTTAGATGATTTTTTTGCATGGACTTCTATCATAACCTTCGCTCCTAACATATATAAATGATCTAAAAAATTTCGTATCATTTTGAACTGTCCACGATTTAATATTATATTTGACAGAAACTCGTCTAAACTAGTGTATAATATATTATGATTTATTGACCGAAACTTGCATTTCGAAAAGTTTCTTATAATCTAATTTTCAGATGATTTTTTGCATGGACTTCCATCAAAACCTTCCCTCTTAACATATATAAATGATCTGAAAAGTTTCGTAGCTTTTTGAAAAATCCCCGATTTTATTTGGTTTTTGACCGAAACTAGTATAAACTAGTGTATAATATATTACAATTTTTTGAATGAAACATGCATTTCGAGAAGATTCATAGAATCTAATTTTCATATGATTTTTTGCACGAACTTCCATTATGACCTTCCCTCGTAATACATATAAATGATCTGAAAAGGTTCGTATCGTTTCGAAAAATCCTCGATTTAACTTGATTTTTTTTTACAGAAACTAGTGAATAATAGATTATGATTTTTTGACCGAAACTTGCATTTTGAAAAGTTTCTTAAAATCTAATTTTTAGATGATTTTTTGCATGAACTTCCATCAAAACCTTCCCTTCAAACATATATAAATGATCTGAAAAGTTTTTTTTAATTTCAAACAGTCCCCGACTTAATTTAATTTTTGACCGAGACAAGTATAAACTAGTGTATAATATATTATGAACTTTTGACCGAAACATGCAATTCAAAGCGTTTCATAGAATTTAATTTTCAGATGATTTTTTTGTATGGACTTCAATCATAACCTTCCCTCGTAACGTATAGAAATGATCTAAAAAGGTTTGTATCATTTCGAACAGTCCTCGATTTAATTTTATTTTTTGACCGAAACTAGTGTATTATATATTATGATTTTTTGACCGAAACTTGCATATCGAGAAGATTCATAGAATCTAATTTTCAGATGATTTTTTGCATGGACTTCAGTCATAACCTTCCCTCCTGACGTATATAAATGATCTGAAAAGTTTCGTATCATTTTGAATTGTCCACGATTTAAATTATATTTGAACGAAACTAGTATAAACTAGTGTATAATATATTATGATTTTTTGATCGAAACTTGCATTTCGAAAAGTTTCTTAACATCAATTTTTTAGATGATTTTTTTGCATGGACTTCTATCATAACCTTCGCTCCTAACATATATAAATGATCTAAAAAATTTCGTATCATTTTGAACTGTCCACGATTTAATATTATATTTGACAGAAACTCGTCTAAACTAGTGTATAATATATTATGATTTATTGACCGAAACTTGCATTTCGAAAAGTTTCTTATAATCTAATTTTCAGATGATTTTTTGCATGGACTTCCATCAAAACCTTCCCTCTTAACATATATAAATGATCTGAAAAGTTTCGTAGCTTTTTGAAAATTCCCCGATTTTATTTGGTTTTTGACCGAAACTAGTATAAACTAGTGTATAATATATTACAATTTTTTGACTGAAACATGCATTTCGAGAAGATTCATAGAATCTAATTTTCATATGATTTTTTGCACGAACTTCCATTATGACCTTCCCTCGTAATACATATAAATGATCTGAAAAGGTTCGTATCGTTTCGAAAAATCCTCGATTTAACTTGATTTTTTTTACAGAAACTAGTGAATAATAGATTATGATTTTTTGACCGAAACTTGCATTTTGAAAAGTTTCTTAAAATCTAATTTTTAGATGATTTTTTGCATGAACTTCCATCAAAACCTTCCCTTCAAACATATATAAATGATCTGAAAAGTTTTTTTTAATTTCAAACAGTCCCCGACTTAATTTAATTTTTGACCGAGACAAGTATAAACTAGTGTATAATATATTATGAACTTTTGACCGAAACATGCAATTCAAAGCGTTTCATAGAATTTAATTTTCAGATGATTTTTTTGTATGGACTTCAATCATAACCTTCCCTCGTAACGTATAGAAATGATCTAAAAAGGTTTGTATCATTTCAAACAGTCCTCGATTTAATTTTATTTTTTGACCGAAACTAGTGTATTATATATTATGATTTTTTGACCGAAACTTGCATATCGAGAAGATTCATAGAATCTAATTTTCAGATGATTTTTTGCATGGACTTCAGTCATAACCTTCCCTCCTGACGTATATAAATGATCTGAAAAGTTTCGTATCATTTTGAATTGTCCACGATTTAAATTATATTTGAACGAAACTAGTATAAACTAGTGTCTAATATATTTTGATTTTTTAATCGAAACTTGCATTTCGAAAAGTTTCTTAACATCAATTTTTTAGATAATTTTTTTGCATGGACTTCTATCATAACCTTCCCTCCTAACATATATAAATGATCTAAAAAATTTCATATCATTTTGAACTGTCCACGATTTAATATTATATTTGACAGAAACTCGTCTAAACTAGTGTATAATATATTATGATTTATTGACCGAAACTTGCATTTCGAAAAGTTTCTTATAATCTAATTTTAAGATGATTTTTTGCATGGACTTCCATCAAAACCTTCCCTCCTAACATATATAAATGATCTGAAAAGTTTCGTAGCTTTTCGAAAAATCCCTGATTTAATTTGGTTTTTGACCGAAACTAGTATAAACTAGTGTATAATATATTATGATTTTTTGACTGAAACATGCATTTCGAGAAGATTCATAGAATCTAATTTTCATATGATTTTTTGCACGAACTTCCATTATGACCTTCCCTCGTAATACATATAAATGATCTGAAAAGGTTCGTATCGTTTCGAAAAATCCTCGATTTAACTTGATTTTTTTTACAGAAACTAGTGAATAATAGATTATGATTTTTTGACCGAAACTTGCATTTTGAAAAGTTTCTTAAAATCTAATTTTTAGATGATTTTTTGCATGAACTTCCATCAAAACCTTCCCTTCAAACATATATAAATGATCTGAAAAGTTTTTTTTAATTTCAAACAGTCCCCGACTTAATTTAATTTTTGACCGAGACAAGTATAAACTAGTGTATAATATATTATGAACTTTTGACCGAAACATGCAATTCAAAGCGTTTCATAGAATTTAATTTTCAGATGATTTTTTTGTATGGACTTCAATCATAACCTTCCCTCGTAACGTATAGAAATGATCTAAAAAGGTTTGTATCATTTCAAACAGTCCTCGATTTAATTTTATTTTTTGACCGAAACTAGTGTATTATATATTATGATTTTTTGACCGAAACTTGCATATCGAGAAGATTCATAGAATCTAATTTTCAGATGATTTTTTGCATGGACTTCAGTCATAACCTTCCCTCCTGACGTATATAAATGATCTGAAAAGTTTCGTATCATTTTGAATTGTCCACGATTTAAATTATATTTGAACGAAACTAGTATAAACTAGTGTCTAATATATTTTGATTTTTTAATCGAAACTTGCATTTCGAAAAGTTTCTTAACATCAATTTTTTAGATAATTTTTTTGCATGGACTTCTATCATAACCTTCCCTCCTAACATATATAAATGATCTAAAAAATTTCATATCATTTTGAACTGTCCACGATTTAATATTATATTTGACAGAAACTCGTCTAAACTAGTGTATAATATATTATGATTTATTGACCGAAACTTGCATTTCGAAAAGTTTCTTATAATCTAATTTTCAGATGATTTTTTGCATGGACTTCCATCAAAACCTTCCCTCCTAACATATATAAATGATCTGAAAAGTTTCGTAGCTTTTCGAAAAATCCCCGATTTAATTTGGTTTTTGACCGAAACTAGTATAAACTAGTGTATAATATATTATGATTTTTTGACTGAAACATGCATTTCGAGAAGATTCATAGAATCTAATTTTCATATGATTTTTTGCACGAACTTCCATTATGACCTTCCCTCGTAATACATATAAATGATCTGAAAAGGTTCGTATCGTTTCGAAAAATCCTCGATTTAACTTGATTTTTTTTACAGAAACTAGTGAATAATAGATTATGATTTTTTGACCGAAACTTGCATTTTGAAAAGTTTCTTAAAATCTAATTTTTAGATGATTTTTTGCATGAACTTCCATCAAAACCTTCCCTTCAATCATATATAAATGATCTGAAAAGTTTTTTTTAATTTCAAACAGTCCCCGACTTAATTTAATTTTTGACCGAGACAAGTATAAACTAGTGTATAATATATTATGAACTTTTGACCGAAACATGCAATTCAAAGCGTTTCATAGAATTTAATTTTCAGATGATTTTTTTGTATGGACTTCAATCATAACCTTCCCTCGTAACGTATAGAAATGATCTAAAAAGGTTTGTATCATTTCAAACAGTCCTCAATTTAATTTTATTTTTTGACCGAAACTAGTGTATTATATATTATGATTTTTTGACCGAAACTTGCATATTGAGAAGGATTCATAGAATCTAATTTTCAGATGATTTTTTGCATGGACTTCAGTCATAACCTTCCCTCCTGACGTATATAAATGATCTGAAAAGTTTCGTATCATTTTGAATTGTCCACGATTTAAATTATATTTGACCGAAACTAGTATAAACTAGTGTCTAATATATTTTGATTTTTTAATCGAAACTTGCATTTCGAAAAGTTTCTTAGAATCAAATTTTCAGATAATTTTTTTGCATGGACTTCTATCATAACCTTCCCTCCTAACATATATAAATGATCTAAAAAATTTCATATCATTTTGAACTGTCCACGATTTAATATTATATTTGACAGAAACTAGTCTAAACTAGTGTATAATATATTATGATTTATTGACCGAAACTTGCATTTCGAAAAGTTTCTTATAATCTAATTTTCAGATGATTTTTTGCATGGACTTCCATCAAAACCTTCCCTCCTAACATATATAAATGATCTGAAAAGTTTCGTAGCTTTTCGAAAAATCCCCGATTTAATTTGGTTTTTGACCGAAACTAGTATAAACAAGTGTATAATATATTATGATTTTTTGACTGAAACATGCATTTCGAGAAGATTCATAGAATCTAATTTTCATATGATTTTTTGCACGAACTTCCATTATAACCTTCCCTCGTAATACATATAAATGATCTGAAAAGGTTCGTATCGTTTTGAAAAATCCTCGATTTAACTTGATTTTTTTACAGAAACTAGTGAATAATAGATTATGATTTTTTGACCGAAACTTGCATTTTGAAAAGTTTCTTAAAATCTAATTTTTAGATGATTTTTTGCATGAACTTCCATCAAAACCTTCCCTTCAAACATATATAAATGATCTGAAAAGTTTTTTTTAATTTCAAACAGTCCCCGACTTAATTTAATTTTTGACCGAGACAAGTATAAACTAGTGTATAATATATTATGAACTTTTGACCGAAACATGCAATTCAAAGCGTTTCATAGAATTTAATTTTCAGATGATTTTTTTGTATGGACTTCAATCATAACCTTCCCTCGTAACGTATAGAAATGATCTAAAAAGGTTTGTATCATTTCAAACAGTCCTCGATTTAATTTTATTTTTTGACCGAAACTAGTGTATTATATATTATGATTTTTTGACCGAAACTTGCATATTGAGAAGGATTCATAGAATCTAATTTTCAGATGATTTTTTGCATGGACTTCAGTCATAACCTTCCCTCCTGACGTATATAAATGATCTGAAAAGTTTCGTATCATTTTGAATTGTCCACGATTTAAATTATATTTGACCGAAACTAGTATAAACTAGTGTCTAATATATTTTGATTTTTTAATCGAAACATGCATTTCGAAAAGTTTCTTAGAATCAAATTTTCAGATAATTTTTTTGCATGGACTTCTATCATAACCTTCCCTCCTAACATATATAAATGATCTAAAAAGTTTCATATCATTTTGAACTGTCCACGATTTAATATTATATTTGACAGAAACTAGTCTAAACTAGTGTATAATATATTATGATTTATTGACCGAAACTTGCATTTCGAAAAGTTTCTTATAATCTAATTTTCAGATGATTTTTTGCATGGACTTCCATCAAAACCTTCCCTCCTAACATATATAAATGATCTGAAAAGTTTCGTAGCTTTTCGAAAAATCCCCGATTTAATTTGGTTTTTGACCGAAACTAGTATAAACAAGTGTATAATATATTATGATTTTTTGACTGAAACATGCATTTCGAGAAGATTCATAGAATCTAATTTTCATATGATTTTTTGCACGAACTTCCATTATAACCTTCCCTCGTAATACATATAAATTATCTGAAAAGGTTCGTATCGTTTCGAAAAATCCTCGATTTAACTTGATTTTTTTACCGAAACTAGTGTATAATATATTATGATTTTTTATCCGAAACGTGCATTTTGAAAAGTTTCTTAGAATCTAATTTTTAGATGATATTTTGCATGAACTTCCATCACAACCTTCCCTCCAAACATATATAAATGATCTGAAAAGTTTTGTTTAATTTCTAACAGTCCCGGACTTAATTTAATTATTGACCGAGACAAGTATAAACTAGTGTATAATATATTATGAACTTTTGACCGAAACTTGCAATTCAAAGCTTTTCATAGAATTTATTTTTCAGTTGATTTTTTTTGTATGGACTTCCATCATAACCTTCCCTCTTAACACATAGAAAGGATCTAAAAAGGTTTGTGTCATTTGGAACAGTCTGAGATTTAATTTAATTTTATGACGGAAACTAGTGTATATATATTATGATTTTTTGAACGAAACTTGCATTTCGAAAAGATTCATAGAATCTAATTTTCAGATGATTATTTGCATGAACTTTCTTCATAACCTTCCCTCCTGACATATATAAATGATCTGAAAAGTTTCGTATCATTTTGAACTGTCCACGATTTAAATTATGTTTGACCGAAACTAGTATAACTAGTGTATAATATATTATGAGTTTTTTGACCGAAACTTGCATTTTGAAAAGTTTCTTAAAATCTAATTTTTAGATGATTTTTTGCATGAACTTCCATCACAACCTTCCCCCCTAACATATATAAATGATCTGAAAAGTTTTGTTTAATTTCAAACAGTCCCCGACTTAATTTAATTATTGACCGAGACAAGTATAAACTAGTGTATAATATATTATGAACTTTTGACCGACACTAGCAATTCAAAGCGTTTCATAGAATTTAATTTTCAGATGATTTTTTTGTATGGACTTCAATCATAACCTTCCCTCGTAACGTATAGAAATGATCTAAAAAGGTTTGTATCATTTCGAACAGTCCTCGATTTAATTTTATTTTTTGACCGAAACTAGTGTATTATATATTATGATTTTGTGACCGAAACTTGCATATCGAGAAGATTCATAGAATCTAATTTTCAGATGAGATTTTGCATGGACTTCTGTCATAACCTTCCCTCCTGACATATATAAATGATCTGAAAAGTTTCGTATCATTTTGAATTGTCCACGATTTAAATTATATTTGACCGAAACTAGTATAAACTAGTGTCTAATATATTTTGATTTTTTAATCGAAACTTGCATTTCGAAAAGTTTCTTAGAATCAAATTTTCAGATAATTTTTTATATGGACTTCTATCATAACCTTCCCTCCTAACATATATAAATGATCTAAAAAATTTCATATCATTTTGAACTGTCCACGATTTAATATTATATTTGACAGAAACTAGTCTAAACTAGTGTATAATATATTATGATTTATTGACCGAAACTTGCATTTCGAAAAGTTTCTGATAATCTAATTTTCAGATGATTTTTTGCATGGACTTCCATAAAAACCTTCCCTCCTAACATATATAAATGATCTGAAAAGTTTCGTAGCTTTTCGAAAAATCCCCGATTTAATTTGGTTTTTGACCGAAACTAGTATAAACAAGTGTATAATATATTATGATTTTTTGACTGAAACATGCATTTCGAGAAGATTCATAGAATCTAATTTTCATATGATTTTTTGCACGAACTTCCATTATAACCTTCCCTCGTAATACATATAAATGATCTGAAAAGGTTCGTATCGTTTTGAAAAATCCTCGATTTAACTTGATTTTTTTACAGAAACTAGTGAATAATAGATTATGATTTTTTGACCGAAACTTGCATTTTGAAAAGTTTCTTAAAATCTAATTTTTAGATGATTTTTTGCATGAACTTCCATCAAAACCTTCCCTTCAAACATATATAAATGATCTGAAAAGTTTTTTTTAATTTCAAACAGTCCCCGACTTAATTTAATTTTTGACCGAGACAAGTATAAACTAGTGTATAATATATTATGAACTTTTGACCGAAACATGCAATTCAAAGCGTTTCATAGAATTTAATTTTCAGATGATTTTTTTGTATGGACTTCAATCATAACCTTCCCTCGTAACGTATAGAAATGATCTAAAAAGGTTTGTATCATTTCAAACAGTCCTCGATTTAATTTTATTTTTTGACCGAAACTAGTGTATTATATATTATGATTTTTTGACCGAAACTTGCATATTGAGAAGGATTCATAGAATCTAATTTTCAGATGATTTTTTGCATGGACTTCAGTCATAACCTTCCCTCCTGACGTATATAAATGATCTGAAAAGTTTCGTATCATTTTGAATTGTCCACGATTTAAATTATATTTGACCGAAACTAGTATAAACTAGTGTCTAATATATTTTGATTTTTTAATCGAAACTTGCATTTCGAAAAGTTTCTTAGAATCAAATTTTCAGATAATTTTTTTGCATGGACTTCTATCATAACCTTCCCTCCTAACATATATAAATGATCTAAAAAATTTCATATCATTTTGAACTGTCCACGATTTAATATTATATTTGACAGAAACTAGTCTAAACTAGTGTATAATATATTATGATTTATTGGCCGAAACTTGCATTTCGAAAAGTTTCTTATAATCTAATTTTCAGATGATTTTTTGCATGGACTTCCATCAAAACCTTCCCTCCTAACATATATAAATGATCTGAAAAGTTTCGTAGCTTTTCGAAAAATCCCCGATTTAATTTGGTTTTTGACCGAAACTAGTATAAACAAGTGTATAATATATTATGATTTTTTGACTGAAACATGCATTTCGAGAAGATTCATAGAATCTAATTTTCATATGATTTTTTGCACGAACTTCCATTATAACCTTCCCTCGTAATACATATAAATTATCTGAAAAGGTTCGTATCGTTTCGAAAAATCCTCGATTTAACTTGATTTTTTTACCGAAACTAGTGTATAATATATTATGATTTTTTATCCGAAACGTGCATTTTGAAAAGTTTCTTAGAATCTAATTTTTAGATGATATTTTGCATGAACTTCCATCACAACCTTCCCTCCAAACATATATAAATGATCTGAAAAGTTTTGTTTAATTTCTAACAGTCCCGGACTTAATTTAATTTTTGACCGAGACAAGTATAAACTAGTGTATAATATATTATGAACTTTTGACCGAAACTTGCAATTCAAAGCTTTTCATAGAATTTATTTTTCAGTTGATTTTTTTTGTATGGACTTCCATCATAACCTTCCCTCTTAACACATAGAAAGGATCTAAAAAGGTTTGTGTCATTTGGAACAGTCTGAGATTTAATTTAATTTTATGACGGAAACTAGTGTATATATATTATGATTTTTTGAACGAAACTTGCATTTCGAAAAGATTCATAGAATCTAATTTTCAGATGATTATTTGCATGAACTTTCTTCATAACCTTCCCTCCTGACATATATAAATGATCTGAAAAGTTTCGTATCATTTTGAACTGTCCACGATTTAAATTATGTTTGACCGAAACTAGTATAACTAGTGTATAATATATTATGAGTTTTTTGACCGAAACTTGCATTTTGAAAAGTTTCTTAAAATCTAATTTTTAGATGATTTTTTGCATGAACTTCCATCACAACCTTCCCCCCTAACATATATAAATGATCTGAAAAGTTTTGTTTAATTTCAAACAGTCCCCGACTTAATTTAATTATTGACCGAGACAAGTATAAACTAGTGTATAATATATTATGAACTTTTGACCGACACTAGCAATTCAAAGCGTTTCATAGAATTTAATTTTCAGATGATTTTTTTGTATGGACTTCAATCATAACCTTCCCTCGTAACGTATAGAAATGATCTAAAAAGGTTTGTATCATTTCGAACAGTCCTCGATTTAATTTTATTTTTTGACCGAAACTAGTGTATTATATATTATGATTTTGTGACCGAAACTTGCATATCGAGAAGATTCATAGAATCTAATTTTCAGATGAGATTTTGCATGGACTTCTGTCATAACCTTCCCTCCTGACATATATAAATGATCTGAAAAGTTTCGTATCATTTTGAATTGTCCACGATTTAAATTATATTTGACCGAAACTAGTATAAACTAGTGTCTAATATATTTTTATTTTTTAATCGAAACTTGCATTTCGAAAAGTTTCTTAGAATCAAATTTTCAGATAATTTTTTATATGGACTTCTATCATAACCTTCCCTCCTAACATATATAAATGATCTAAAAAATTTCATATCATTTTGAACTGTCCACGATTTAATATTATATTTGACAGAAACTAGTCTAAACTAGTGTATAATATATTATGATTTATTGACCGAAACTTGCATTTCGAAAAGTTTCTGATAATCTAATTTTCAGATGATTTTTTGCATGGACTTCCATAAAAACCTTCCCTCCTAACATATATAAATGATCTGAAAAGTTTCGTAGCTTTTCGAAAAATCCCCGATTTAATTTTGTTTTTGACCGAAACAAGTCTAAACTAGTGTATAATATATTATGATTTTTTGACTGAAACATGCATTTCGAGAAGATTCATAGAATCTAATTTTCATATGATTTTTTGCACGAACTTCCATTATAACTTTCCCTCGTAATACATATAAATTATCTGAAAAGGTTCGTATCGTTTCGAAAAATCCTCGATTTAACTTGATTTTTTTACCGAAACTAGTGTATAATATATTATGATTTTTTATCCGAAACGTGCATTTTGAAAAGTTTCTTAGAATCTAATTTTTAGATGATATTTTGCATGATCTTCCATCACAACCTTCCCTCCAAACATATATAAATGATCTAAAAAGTTTTGTTTAATTTCAAACAGTCCCGGACTTAATTTAATTTTTGACCGAGACAAGTATAAACTAGTGTATAATATATTATAAACTTTTGACCGAAACTTGCAATTCAAAGCTTTTCATAGAATTTAATTTTCAGTTGATTTTTTTTGTATGGACTTCCATCATAACCTTCCCTCTTAACACATAGAAAGGATCTAAAAAGGTTTGTGTCATTTGGAACAGTCTGAAATTTAATTTAATTTTATGACGGAAACTAGTGTATATATATTATGATTTTTTTAACGAAACTTGCATTTCGAAAAGATTCATAGAATCTAATTTTCAGATGATTATTTGCATGAACTTTCTTCATAACCTTCCCTCCTGACATATATAAATGATCTGAAAAGTTTCGTATCATTTTGAACTGTCCACGATTTAAATTATGTTTGACCGAAACTAGTATAACTAGTGTATAATATATTATGATTTTTTGACCGAAACTTGCATTTCGTAAAGTTTCTTAGAATCTAATTTTCAAATTATTTTTTTGCATGGGCTTTAATCATAACCTTCCCGCCTAACATATATAAATGATCTGAAATGTTTCGTATTATTTCTAAGAGCCCCCGATTTAATTTGGTTTTTGACCGAAACTAATATAAATTAGTATATAATATATTATGAATTTTTGACCGACACTAGCAATTCAAAGCGTTTCTTAGAATTTAATTTTCAGATGATTTTTTTGTATGGACTTCAATCATAACCTTCCCTCGTAACGTATAGAAATGATCTAAAAAGGTTTGTATCATTTCGAACAGTCCTCGATTTAATTTTATTTTTTGACCGAAACTAGTGTATTATATATTATGATTTTGCGACCGAAACTTGCATATCGAGAAGATTCATAGAATCTAATTTTCAGATGAGACTTTGCATGGACTTCTGTCATAACCTTCCCTCCTGACATATATAAATGATCTGAAAAGTTTCGTATCATTTTGAATTGTCCACGATTTAAATTATATTTTACCGAAACTAGTATAAACTAGTGTCTAATATATTTTGATTTTTTGATCGAAACTTGCATTTCGAAAAGTTTCTTAGAATCAAATTTTCAGATATTTTTTTTTATGGACTTCTGTCATAACCTTCCCTCCTAACATATATAAATGATCTAAAAAATTTCATATCATTTTGAACTGTCCACGATTTAATATTATATTTGACAGAAACTAGTCTAAACTAGTGTATAATATATTATGATTTATTGACCGAAACTTGCATTTCGAAAAGTTTCTTATAATCTAATTTTCAGATGATTTTTTGCATGGACTTCCATCAAAACCTTCCCTCCTAACATATATAAATGATCTGAAAAGTTTCGTAGCTTTTCGAAAAATCCCCGATTTAATTTGGTTTTTGACCGAAACTAGTATAAACTAGTGTATAATATATTATGATTTTTTGACTGAAACATGCATTTCGAGAAGATTCATTGAATCTAATTTTCATATGATTTTTTGCACGAACTTCCATTATAACCTTCCCTCGTAATACATATAAATTATCTGAAAAGGTTCGTATCATTTCGAAAAATCCTCGATTTAACTTGATTTTTTTACCGAAACTAGTGTATAATATATTATGATTTTTTATCCAAAACGTGCATTTTGAAAAGTTTCTTAGAATCTAATTTTTAGATGATATTTTGCATGAACTTCCATCACAACATTCCCTCCAAACCTATATAAATGATCTGAAAAGTTTTGTTTAATTTCAAACAGTCCCGGACTTAATTTAATTTTTGACCGAGACAAGTATAAACTAGTGTATAATATATTATGAACTTTTGACCGAAACTTGCAATTCAAAGCTTTTCATAGAATTTAATTTTCAGTTGATTTTTTTTATATGGACTTCCATCATAACCTTCCTTCTTAACACATAGAAAGGATCTAAAAAGGTTTGTGTCATTTGGAACAGTCTGAGATTTAATTTAATTTTATGACGGAAACTAGTGTATATATATTATGATTTTTTGAACGAAACTTGCATTTCGAAAAGATTCATAGAATCTAATTTTCAGATGATTATTTGCATGAACTTTCTTCATAACCTTCCCTCCTGACATATATAAATGATCTGAAAAGTTTCGTATCATTTTGAACTGTCCACGATTTAAATTATGTTTGACCGAAACTAGTATAACTAGTGTATAATATATTATGATTTTTTGACCGAAACTTGCATTTCGTAAAGTTTCTTAGAATCTAATTTTCAAATTATTTTTTTGCATGGGCTTTAATCATAACCTTCCCGCCTAACATATATAAATGATCTGAAATGTTTCGTATTATTTCTAAGAGCCCCCGATTTAATTTGGTTTTTGACCGAAACTAATATAAATTAGTATATAATATATTATGAATTTTTGAACGACACTAGCAATTCAAAGCGTTTCATAGAATTTAATTTTCAGATGATTTTTTTGTATGGACTTCAATCATAACCTTCCCTCGTAACGTATAGAAATGATCTAAAAAGGTTTGTATCATTTCGAACAGTCCTCGATTTAATTTTATTTTTTGACCGAAACTAGTGTATTATATATTATGATTTTGTGACCGAAACTTGCATATCGAGAAGATTCATAGAATATTTTCAGATGGGATTTTGCATGGACTTCTGTCATAACCTTCCCTCCTGACATATATAAATGATCTGAAAAGTTTGGTATCATTTTGAATTGTCCACGATTTAAATTATATTTGACCGAAACTAGTATAAACTAGTGTATAATATATTATGATTTTTTGATCGAAACTTGCATTTCGAAAAATTTCTTAGAATCAAATATTCAGATATTTTTTTTGCATGGAATTCTATCATAACCTTCCCTCCTAACATATATAAATGATCTAAAAAATTTCGTATCATTTTGAACTGTCCACGATTTAATATTATATTTGACAGAAACTAGTCTAAACTAGTGTATAATATATTATGATTTATTGACCGAAACTTGCATTTCGAAAAGTTTCTTATAATCTAATTTTCAGATGATTTTTTGTATGGACTTCCATCAAAACATTCCCTTTTAACATATATAAATGATCTGAAAAGTTTCGTAGCTTTTCGAAAAATCCCCGATTTAATTTGGTTTTTGACCGAAACTAGTATAAACTAGTGTATAATATATTATGATTTTTTGACTGAAACATGCATTTCGAGAAGATTCATTGAATCTAATTTTCATATGATTTTTTGCACGAATTTCCATTATGACCTTCCCTCGTAATACATATAAATGATCTGAAAAGGTTCGTATCGTTTCGAAAAATCCTCAATTTAACTTGATTTTTTTTACAGAAACTAGTGTATAATAGATTATGATTTTTTGACCGAAACTTGCATTTTGAAAAGTTTCTTAAAATGTAATTTTTAGATGATTTTTTGCATGAACTTCCATCACAACCTTCCCTCCTAACATATATAAATGATCTGAAAAGTTTTGTTTAATTTAAAACAATCCCCAACTTAATTTAATTTTTGACCGAGACAAGTATAAACTAGTGTATAATACATTATGAACTTTTAACCAAAACTTGCAATTCAAAGCGTTTCATAGAATTTAATTTTCAGATGATTTTTTTGTATGGACTTCAATCATAACCTTCCCTCGTAACGTATAGAAATGATCTAAAAAGGTTTGTATCATTTCGAACAGTCCTCGTTTTAATTTGATTTTTTGACCGAAACTAGTGTATTATATATTATGATTTTTTGACTGAAACTTGCATATCGAGAAGATTCATAGAATCTAATTTTCAGATGATTTTTTGTATGGACTTCAGTCATAACCTTCCCTCCTGACATATATAAATGATCTGAAAAGTTTCGTATCATTTTGAATTGTCCACAATTTAAATTATATTTGACCGAAACTAGTATAAACTAGTGTATAATATATTATGATTTTTTGATCAAAACTTGCATTTCGAAAAGTTTCTTAGAATCAAATTTTCAGATGATTTTTTTGCATGGACTTCTATCATAACCTTCCCTCCTAACATATATAAATGATCTAAAAAATTTTGTATCATTTTGAACTGTCCACGATTTAATATTATATTTGACAGAAACTAGTCTAAACTAGTGTATAATATATTATGATTTATTGACCGAAACGTGCATTTCGAAAAGTTTCTTATAATCTAATTTTCAGATGATTTTTTGCATGGACTTCCATCAAAACCTTCCCTCCTAACATATATAAATGATCTGAAAAGTTTTGTAGCTTTTCGAAAAATCCCCGATTTAATTTGGTTTTTGACCGAAACTAGTATAAACTAGTGTATAATATATTATGATTTTTTTATGGAAACATGCATTTCGAGAAGATTCATAGAATCTAATTTTTATATGATTTTTTGCACGAACATCCATTATAAACTTCCCTCGTAATACAAATAAATGATCTGAAAAGGTTTGTATTGTTTCGAAAAATCCTCGATTTAACTTGATTTTTTTTACCGAAACTAGTGTATAATTGATTATGATTTTTTGACCGAAACTTGCATTTTGAAAAGTTTCTTAAAGTCTAATTTTTAGATGATTTTTTGCATGAACTTCCATCACAATCTTCCCTCCTAACATATATAAATGATCTGAAAAGTTTTGTTTAATTTCAAACAGTCCCCGACTTAATTTAATTTTTGACCGAGACAAGTATAAACTAGTGTATAATATATTATGAACTTTTGACCGAAACTTGCAATTCAAAGCGTTTCATAGAATTTAATTTTCAGATGATTTTTTTGTATGGACTTCAATCATAACCTTCCCTCGTAATGTATAATAATGATCTAAAAAGGTTTATATCATTTCGAACAGTCCTCGATTTAATTTTATTTTTTGACCGAAACTAGTGTATTTTTTATTATGATTTTTTGACCGAAACTTGCATATCGAGAAGATTCATAGAATCGAATTTTCAGATGATATTTTGCATGGACTTCAGTCATAACCTTCCCTCCTGACATATATAAATGATCTGAAAAGTTTTCTATCATTTTGAATTGTCCACGATTTAAATTATATTTGACCGAAACTAGTATAAACTAGTGTATAATATATTATGATTTTTTGATCGAAACTTGCATTTCGAAAAATTTCTTAGAATCAAATATTCAGATATTTTTTTTGCATGGAATTCTATCATAACCTTCCCTCCTAACATATATAAATGATCTAAAAAATTTCGTATCATTTTGAACTGTCCACGATTTAATATTATATTTGACAGAAACTAGTCTAAACTAGTGTATAATATATTATGATTTATTGACCGAAACTTGCATTTCGGAAAGTTTCTTATAATCTAATTTTCAGATGATTTTTTGTATGGACTTCCATCAAAACATTCCCTTTTAACATATATAAATGATCTGAAAAGTTTCGTAGCTTTTATAAAAATCCCCGATTTAATTTGGTTTTTGACCGAAACTAGTATAAACTAGTGTATAATATATTATGATTTTTTGACTGAAACATGCATTTCGAGAAGATTCATTGAATCTAATTTTCATATGATTTTTTGCACGAATTTCCATTATGATCTTCCCTCGTAATACATATAAATGATCTGAAAAGGTTCGTATCGTTTCGAAAAATCCTCAATTTAACTTGATTTTTTTTACAGAAACTAGTGTATAATAGATTATGATTTTTTGACCGAAACTTGCATTTTGAAAAGTTTCTTAAAATGTAATTTTTAGATGATTTTTTGCATGAACTTCCATCACAACCTTCCCTCCTAACATATATAAATGATCTGAAAAGTTTTGTTTAATTTAAAACAATCCCCAACTTAATTTAATTTTTGACCGAGACAAGTATAAACTAGTGTATAATACATTATGAACTTTTAACCAAAACTTGCAATTCAAAGCGTTTCATAGAATTTAATTTTCAGATGATTTTTTTGTATGGACTTCAATCATAACCTTCCCTCGTAACGTATAGAAATGATCTAAAAAGGTTTGTATCATTTCGAACAGTCCTCGTTTTAATTTGATTTTTTGACCGAAACTAGTGTATTATATATTATGATTTTTTGACTGAAACTTGCATATCGAGAAGATTCATAGAATCTAATTTTCAGATGATTTTTTGTATGGACTTCAGTCATAACCTTCCCTCCTGACATATATAAATGATCTGAAAAGTTTCGTATCATTTTGAATTGTCCACAATTTAAATTATATTTGACCGAAACTAGTATAAACTAGTGTATAATATATTATGATTTTTTGATCAAAACTTGCATTTCGAAAAGTTTCTTAGAATCAAATTTTCAGATATTTTTTTTTCATGGACTTCTGTCATAACCTTCCCTCCTAACATATATAAATGATCTAAAAAATTTCATATCATTTTGAACTGTCCACGATTTAATATTATATTTGACAGAAACTAGTCTAAACTAGTGTATAATATATTATGATTTATTGACCGAAACTTGCATTTCGAAAAGTTTCTTATAATCTAATTTTCAGATGATTTTTTGCATGGACTTCCATCAAAACCTTCCCTCCTAACATATATAAATGATCTGAAAAGTTTCGTAGCTTTTCGAAAAATCCCCGATTTAATTTGGTTTTTGACCGAAACTAGTATAAACTAGTGTATAATATATTATGATTTTTTGACTGAAACATGCATTTCGAGAAGATTCATTGAATCTAATTTTCATATGATTTTTTGCACGAACTTCCATTATAACCTTCCCTCGTAATACATATAAATTATCTGAAAAGGTTCGTATCATTTCGAAAAATCCTCGATTTAACTTGATTTTTTTACCGAAACTAGTGTATAATATATTATGATTTTTTATCCAAAACGTGCATTTTGAAAAGTTTCTTAGAATCTAATTTTTAGATGATATTTTGCATGAACTTCCATCACAACATTCCCTCCAAACCTATATAAATGATCTGAAAAGTTTTGTTTAATTTCAAACAGTCCCGGACTTAATTTAATTTTTGACCGAGACAAGTATAAACTAGTGTATAATATATTATGAACTTTTGACCGAAACTTGCAATTCAAAGCTTTTCATAGAATTTAATTTTCAGTTGATTTTTTTTATATGGACTTCCATCATAACCTTCCTTCTTAACACATAGAAAGGATCTAAAAAGGTTTGTGTCATTTGGAACAGTCTGAGATTTAATTTAATTTTATGACGGAAACTAGTGTATATATATTATGATTTTTTGAACGAAACTTGCATTTCGAAAAGATTCATAGAATCTAATTTTCAGATGATTATTTGCATGAACTTTCTTCATAACCTTCCCTCCTGACATATATAAATGATCTGAAAAGTTTCGTATCATTTTGAACTGTCCACGATTTAAATTATGTTTGACCGAAACTAGTATAACTAGTGTATAATATATTATGATTTTTTGACCGAAACTTGCATTTCGTAAAGTTTCTTAGAATCTAATTTTCAAATTATTTTTTTGCATGGGCTTTAATCATAACCTTCCCGCCTAACATATATAAATGATCTGAAATGTTTCGTATTATTTCTAAGAGCCCCCGATTTAATTTGGTTTTTGACCGAAACTAATATAAATTAGTATATAATATATTATGAATTTTTGAACGACACTAGCAATTCAAAGCGTTTCATAGAATTTAATTTTCAGATGATTTTTTTGTATGGACTTCAATCATAACCTTCCCTCGTAACGTATAGAAATGATCTAAAAAGGTTTGTATCATTTCGAACAGTCCTCGATTTAATTTTATTTTTTGACCGAAACTAGTGTATTATATATTATGATTTTGTGACCGAAACTTGCATATCGAGAAGATTCATAGAATATTTTCAGATGGGATTTTGCATGGACTTCTGTCATAACCTTCCCTCCTGACATATATAAATGATCTGAAAAGTTTGGTATCATTTTGAATTGTCCACGATTTAAATTATATTTGACCGAAACTAGTATAAACTAGTGTATAATATATTATGATTTTTTGATCGAAACTTGCATTTCGAAAAATTTCTTAGAATCAAATATTCAGATATTTTTTTTGCATGGAATTCTATCATAACCTTCCCTCCTAACATATATAAATGATCTAAAAAATTTCGTATCATTTTGAACTGTCCACGATTTAATATTATATTTGACAGAAACTAGTCTAAACTAGTGTATAATATATTATGATTTATTGACCGAAACTTGCATTTCGAAAAGTTTCTTATAATCTAATTTTCAGATGATTTTTTGTATGGACTTCCATCAAAACATTCCCTTTTAACATATATAAATGATCTGAAAAGTTTCGTAGCTTTTATAAAAATCCCCGATTTAATTTGGTTTTTGACCGAAACTAGTATAAACTAGTGTATAATATATTATGATTTTTTGACTGAAACATGCATTTCGAGAAGATTCATTGAATCTAATTTTCATATGATTTTTTGCACGAATTTCCATTATGACCTTCCCTCGTAATACATATAAATGATCTGAAAAGGTTCGTATCGTTTCGAAAAATCCTCAATTTAACTTGATTTTTTTTACAGAAACTAGTGTATAATAGATTATGATTTTTTGACCGAAACTTGCATTTTGAAAAGTTTCTTAAAATGTAATTTTTAGATGATTTTTTGCATGAACTTCCATCACAACCTTCCCTCCTAACATATATAAATGATCTGAAAAGTTTTGTTTAATTTAAAACAATCCCCAACTTAATTTAATTTTTGACCGAGACAAGTATAAACTAGTGTATAATACATTATGAACTTTTAACCAAAACTTGCAATTCAAAGCGTTTCATAGAATTTAATTTTCAGATGATTTTTTTGTATGGACTTCAATCATAACCTTCCCTCGTAACGTATAGAAATGATCTAAAAAGGTTTGTATCATTTCGAACAGTCCTCGTTTTAATTTGATTTTTTGACCGAAACTAGTGTATTATATATTATGATTTTTTGACTGAAACTTGCATATCGAGAAGATTCATAGAATCTAATTTTCAGATGATTTTTTGTATGGACTTCAGTCATAACCTTCCCTCCTGACATATATAAATGATCTGAAAAGTTTCGTATCATTTTGAATTGTCCACAATTTAAATTATATTTGACCGAAACTAGTATAAACTAGTGTATAATATATTATGATTTTTTGATCAAAACTTGCATTTCGAAAAGTTTCTTAGAATCAAATTTTCAGATATTTTTTTTTCATGGACTTCTGTCATAACCTTCCCTCCTAACATATATAAATGATCTAAAAAATTTCATATCATTTTGAACTGTCCACGATTTAATATTATATTTGACAGAAACTAGTCTAAACTAGTGTATAATATATTATGATTTATTGACCGAAACTTGCATTTCGAAAAGTTTCTTATAATCTAATTTTCAGATGATTTTTTGCATGGACTTCCATCAAAACCTTCCCTCCTAACATATATAAATGATCTGAAAAGTTTCGTAGCTTTTCGAAAAATCCCCGATTTAATTTGGTTTTTGACCGAAACTAGTATAAACTAGTGTATAATATATTATGATTTTTTGACTGAAACATGCATTTCGAGAAGATTCATTGAATCTAATTTTCATATGATTTTTTGCACGAACTTCCATTATAACCTTCCCTCGTAATACATATAAATTATCTGAAAAGGTTCGTATCATTTCGAAAAATCCTCGATTTAACTTGATTTTTTTACCGAAACTAGTGTATAATATATTATGATTTTTTATCCAAAACGTGCATTTTGAAAAGTTTCTTAGAATCTAATTTTTAGATGATATTTTGCATGAACTTCCATCACAACATTCCCTCCAAACCTATATAAATGATCTGAAAAGTTTTGTTTAATTTCAAACAGTCCCGGACTTAATTTAATTTTTGACCGAGACAAGTATAAACTAGTGTATAATATATTATGAACTTTTGACCGAAACTTGCAATTCAAAGCTTTTCATAGAATTTAATTTTCAGTTGATTTTTTTTATATGGACTTCCATCATAACCTTCCTTCTTAACACATAGAAAGGATCTAAAAAGGTTTGTGTCATTTGGAACAGTCTGAGATTTAATTTAATTTTATGACGGAAACTAGTGTATATATATTATGATTTTTTGAACGAAACTTGCATTTCGAAAAGATTCATAGAATCTAATTTTCAGATGATTATTTGCATGAACTTTCTTCATAACCTTCCCTCCTGACATATATAAATGATCTGAAAAGTTTCGTATCATTTTGAACTGTCCACGATTTAAATTATGTTTGACCGAAACTAGTATAACTAGTGTATAATATATTATGATTTTTTGACCGAAACTTGCATTTCGTAAAGTTTCTTAGAATCTAATTTTCAAATTATTTTTTTGCATGGGCTTTAATCATAACCTTCCCGCCTAACATATATAAATGATCTGAAATGTTTCGTATTATTTCTAAGAGCCCCCGATTTAATTTGGTTTTTGACCGAAACTAATATAAATTAGTATATAATATATTATGAATTTTTGAACGACACTAGCAATTCAAAGCGTTTCATAGAATTTAATTTTCAGATGATTTTTTTGTATGGACTTCAATCATAACCTTCCCTCGTAACGTATAGAAATGATCTAAAAAGGTTTGTATCATTTCGAACAGTCCTCGATTTAATTTTATTTTTTGACCGAAACTAGTGTATTATATATTATGATTTTGTGACCGAAACTTGCATATCGAGAAGATTCATAGAATATTTTCAGATGGGATTTTGCATGGACTTCTGTCATAACCTTCCCTCCTGACATATATAAATGATCTGAAAAGTTTGGTATCATTTTGAATTGTCCACGATTTAAATTATATTTGACCGAAACTAGTATAAACTAGTGTATAATATATTATGATTTTTTGATCGAAACTTGCATTTCGAAAAATTTCTTAGAATCAAATATTCAGATATTTTTTTTGCATGGAATTCTATCATAACCTTCCCTCCTAACATATATAAATGATCTAAAAAATTTCGTATCATTTTGAACTGTCCACGATTTAATATTATATTTGACAGAAACTAGTCTAAACTAGTGTATAATATATTATGATTTATTGACCGAAACTTGCATTTCGAAAAGTTTCTTATAATCTAATTTTCAGATGATTTTTTGTATGGACTTCCATCAAAACATTCCCTTTTAACATATATAAATGATCTGAAAAGTTTCGTAGCTTTTCGAAAAATCCCCGATTTAATTTGGTTTTTGACCGAAACTAGTATAAACTAGTGTATAATATATTATGATTTTTTGACTGAAACATGCATTTCGAGAAGATTCATTGAATCTAATTTTCATATGATTTTTTGCACGAATTTCCATTATGACCTTCCCTCGTAATACATATAAATGATCTGAAAAGGTTCGTATCGTTTCGAAAAATCCTCAATTTAACTTGATTTTTTTTACAGAAACTAGTGTATAATAGATTATGATTTTTTGACCGAAACTTGCATTTTGAAAAGTTTCTTAAAATGTAATTTTTAGATGATTTTTTGCATGAACTTCCATCACAACCTTCCCTCCTAACATATATAAATGATCTGAAAAGTTTTGTTTAATTTAAAACAATCCCCAACTTAATTTAATTTTTGACCGAGACAAGTATAAACTAGTGTATAATACATTATGAACTTTTAACCAAAACTTGCAATTCAAAGCGTTTCATAGAATTTAATTTTCAGATGATTTTTTTGTATGGACTTCAATCATAACCTTCCCTCGTAACGTATAGAAATGATCTAAAAAGGTTTGTATCATTTCGAACAGTCCTCGTTTTAATTTGATTTTTTGACCGAAACTAGTGTATTATATATTATGATTTTTTGACTGAAACTTGCATATCGAGAAGATTCATAGAATCTAATTTTCAGATGATTTTTTGTATGGACTTCAGTCATAACCTTCCCTCCTGACATATATAAATGATCTGAAAAGTTTCGTATCATTTTGAATTGTCCACAATTTAAATTATATTTGACCGAAACTAGTATAAACTAGTGTATAATATATTATGATTTTTTGATCAAAACTTGCATTTCGAAAAGTTTCTTAGAATCAAATTTTCAGATGATTTTTTTGCATGGACTTCTATCATAACCTTCCCTCCTAACATATATAAATGATCTAAAAAATTTTGTATCATTTTGAACTGTCCACGATTTAATATTATATTTGACAGAAACTAGTCTAAACTAGTGTATAATATATTATGATTTATTGACCGAAACGTGCATTTCGAAAAGTTTCTTATAATCTAATTTTCAGATGATTTTTTGCATGGACTTCCATCAAAACCTTCCCTCCTAACATATATAAATGATCTGAAAAGTTTTGTAGCTTTTCAAAAAATCCCCGATTTAATTTGGTTTTTGACCGAAACTAGTATAAACTAGTGTATAATATATTATGATTTTTTTATGGAAACATGCATTTCGAGAAGATTCATAGAATCTAATTTTTATATGATTTTTTGCACGAACATCCATTATAAACTTCCCTCGTAATACAAATAAATGATCTGAAAAGGTTTGTATTGTTTCGAAAAATCCTCGATTTAACTTGATTTTTTTTACCGAAACTAGTGTATAATTGATTATGATTTTTTGACCGAAACTTGCATTTTGAAAAGTTTCTTAAAGTCTAATTTTTAGATGATTTTTTGCATGAACTTCCATCACAATCTTCCCTCCTAACATATATAAATGATCTGAAAAGTTTTGTTTAATTTCAAACAGTCCCCGACTTAATTTAATTTTTGACCGAGACAAGTATAAACTAGTGTATAATATATTATGAACTTTTGACCGAAACTTGCAATTCAAAGCGTTTCATAGAATTTAATTTTCAGATGATTTTTTTGTATGGACTTCAATCATAACCTTCCCTCGTAATGTATAATAATGATCTAAAAAGGTTTATATCATTTCGAACAGTCCTCGATTTAATTTTATTTTTTGACCGAAACTAGTGTATTTTTTATTATGATTTTTTGACCGAAACTTGCATATCGAGAAGATTCATAGAATCGAATTTTCAGATGATATTTTGCATGGACTTCAGTCATAACCTTCCCTCCTGACATATATAAATGATCTGAAAAGTTTTCTATCATTTTGAATTGTCCACGATTTAAATTATATTTGACCGAAACTAGTATAAACTAGTGTATAATATATTATGATTTTTTGATCGAAACTTGCATTTCGAAAAATTTCTTAGAATCAAATATTCAGATATTTTTTTTGCATGGAATTCTATCATAACCTTCCCTCCTAACATATATAAATGATCTAAAAAATTTCGTATCATTTTGAACTGTCCACGATTTAATATTATATTTGACAGAAACTAGTCTAAACTAGTGTATAATATATTATGATTTATTGACCGAAACTTGCATTTCGAAAAGTTTCTTATAATCTAATTTTCAGATGATTTTTTGTATGGACTTCCATCAAAACATTCCCTTTTAACATATATAAATGATCTGAAAAGTTTCGTAGCTTTTATAAAAATCTCCGATTTAATTTGGTTTTTGACCGAAACTAGTATAAACTAGTGTATAATATATTATGATTTTTTGACTGAAACATGCATTTCGAGAAGATTCATTGAATCTAATTTTCATATGATTTTTTGCACGAATTTCCATTATGACCTTCCCTCGTAATACATATAAATGATCTGAAAAGGTTCGTATCGTTTCGAAAAATCCTCAATTTAACTTGATTTTTTTTACAGAAACTAGTGTATAATAGATTATGATTTTTTGACCGAAACTTGCATTTTGAAAAGTTTCTTAAAATGTAATTTTTAGATGATTTTTTGCATGAACTTCCATCACAACCTTCCCTCCTAACATATATAAATGATCTGAAAAGTTTTGTTTAATTTAAAACAATCCCCAACTTAATTTAATTTTTGACCGAGACAAGTATAAACTAGTGTATAATACATTATGAACTTTTAACCAAAACTTGCAATTCAAAGCGTTTCATAGAATTTAATTTTCAGATGATTTTTTTGTATGGACTTCAATCATAACCTTCCCTCGTAACGTATAGAAATGATCTAAAAAGGTTTGTATCATTTCGAACAGTCCTCGTTTTAATTTGATTTTTTGACCGAAACTAGTGTATTATATATTATGATTTTTTGACTGAAACTTGCATATCGAGAAGATTCATAGAATCTAATTTTCAGATGATTTTTTGTATGGACTTCAGTCATAACCTTCCCTCCTGACATATATAAATGATCTGAAAAGTTTCGTATCATTTTGAATTGTCCACAATTTAAATTATATTTGACCGAAACTAGTATAAACTAGTGTATAATATATTATGATTTTTTGATCAAAACTTGCATTTCGAAAAGTTTCTTAGAATCAAATTTTCAGATGATTTTTTTGCATGGACTTCTATCATAACCTTCCCTCCTAACATATATAAATGATCTAAAAAATTTTGTATCATTTTGAACTGTCCACGATTTAATATTATATTTGACAGAAACTAGTCTAAACTAGTGTATAATATATTATGATTTATTGACCGAAACGTGCATTTCGAAAAGTTTCTTATAATCTAATTTTCAGATGATTTTTTGCATGGACTTCCATCAAAACCTTCCCTCCTAACATATATAAATGATCTGAAAAGTTTTGTAGCTTTTCGAAAAATCCCCGATTTAATTTGGTTTTTGACCGAAACTAGTATAAACTAGTGTATAATATATTATGATTTTTTTATGGAAACATGCATTTCGAGAAGATTCATAGAATCTAATTTTTATATGATTTTTTGCACGAACATCCATTATAAACTTCCCTCGTAATACAAATAAATGATCTGAAAAGGTTCGTATTGTTTCGAAAAATCCTCGATTTAACTTGATTTTTTTTACCGAAACTAGTGTATAATTGATTATGATTTTTTGACCGAAACTTGCATTTTGAAAAGTTTCTTAAAGTCTAATTTTTAGATGATTTTTTGCATGAACTTCCATCACAATCTTCCCTCCTAACATATATAAATGATCTGAAAAGTTTTGTTTAATTTCAAACAGTCCCCGACTTAATTTAATTTTTGACCGAGACAAGTATAAACTAGTGTATAATATATTATGAACTTTTGACCGAAACTTGCAATTCAAAGCGTTTCATAGAATTTAATTTTCAGATGATTTTTTTGTATGGACTTCAATCATAACCTTCCCTCGTAATGTATAATAATGATCTAAAAAGGTTTATATCATTTCGAACAGTCCTCGATTTAATTTAATTTTTTGACCGAAACTAGTGTATTTTTTATTATGATTTTTTGACCGAAACTTGCATATCGAGAAGATTCATAGAATCGAATTTTCAGATGATATTTTGCATGGACTTCTGTCATAACCTTCCCTCCTGACATATATAAATGATTTTAAAAGTTTTCTATCATTTTGAATTGTCCACGATTTAAATTATATTTGACCGAAACTAGTATAAACTAGTGTATAATATATTATGATTTTTTGATCGAAACTTGCATTTCGAAAAGTTTCTTAGAATCAAATTTTCAGATAATTTTTTTGCATGGACTTCTATCATAACCTTCCCTCCTAACATATATAAATTATCTAAAAAATTTTGTATCATTTTGAACTGTCCACGATTTAATATTATATTTGACAGAAACTAGTCTAAACTAGTGTATAATATATTATGATTTATTGACCGAAACTTGCATTTCGAAAAGTTTCTTATAATCTAATTTTCAGATGATTTTTTGCATGGACTTCCATCAAAACCTTCCCTTTTAACATATATAACTGATCTGAAAAGTTTCGAAGCTTTTCGAAAAATCCCCGATTTAATTTGGTTTTTGACCAAAACTAGTATAAACTAGTGTATAATATATTATGATTTTTTTACTGAAACATGCATTTCGAGAAGATTCATTGAATATAATTTTCATATGATTTTTTGCACGAATTTCCATTATAACCTTCCCTCGTAATACATATAAATGATCTGAAAAGGTTCGTATCGTTTCGAAAAATCCTCGATTTAACTTGATTTTTTTTACAGAACTAGTGTATAATAGATTATGATTTTTTGACCGAAACTTGCATTTTGAAAAGTTTCTTAAAATCTAATTTTTAGATGATTTTTTGCATGAACTTCCATCAAAACCTTCCCTCCTAACATATATAAATGATCTGAAAAGTTTTGTTTAATTTCAAACAGTCCCCGACTTAATTTAATTTTTGACTGAGACAAGTATAAACTAGTGTATAATATATTATGAACTTTTGACCGAAACATGCAATTCAAAGCGTTTCATAGAATTTAATTTTCAGATGATTTTTTTTGTATGGACTTCAATCATAACCTTCCCTCGTAACGTATAGAAATGATCTAAAAAGGTTTGTATCATTTCGAACAGTCCTCGATTTAATTTTATTTTTTGACCGAAACTAGTGTATTATATATTATGATTTTTTGACCGAAACTTGCATATCGAGAAGGATTCATAGAATCTAATTTTCAGATGATTTTTTGCATGGACTTCAGTCATAACCTTCCCTCCTGACGTATATAAATGATCTGAAAAGTTTCGTATCATTTTGAATTGTCCACGATTTAAATTATATTTGACCGAAACTAGTATAAACTAGTGTCTAATATATTTTAATTATTTGATCGAAACTTGCATTTTGAAAAGTTTCTTAAAATCTAATTTTTAGATGATTTTTTGCATGAACTTCCATCACAACCTTCCCTCCTAACATATATAAATGATCTGAAAAGTTTTGTTTAATTTCAAACAATCCCCAACTTAATTTAATTTTTGACCGAGACAAGTATAAACTAGTGTATAATACATTATGAACTTTTAACCAAAACTTGCAATTCAAAGCGTTTCATAGAATTTAATTTTCAGATGATTTTTTTGTATGGACTTCAATCATAACCTTCCCTCGTAATGTATAATAATGATCTAAAAAGGTTTGTATCATTTCGAACAGTCCTCGATTGAATTTTATTTTTTGATCGAAACTAGTGTATTTTTTATTATGATTTTTTGACCGAAAATTGCATATCAAGAAGATTCATAGAATCTAATTTTCAGATGATTTTTTGCATGGACTTCAGTCATAACCTTCCCTCCTGACATATATAAATGATCTGAAAAGTTTCGTATCATTTTGAAATGTCTACGATTTAAATTATATTTGACCGAAAGAAGTATAAACTAGTGTATAATATATTATGATTTTTGAGCGATACTTGCATTTCGAAAAAATTCTTAGAATCAAATTTTCAGATGATTTTTTTGCATGGACTTCTATCATAACCTTCCCTCCTAACATATATAAATGATCTTAAAAATTTCGTATCATTTTGAACTGTCCACGATTTAATATTATATTTGACAGAAACTAGTCTAAACTAGTGTATAATATATAATGATTTATTGACCAAAACTTGCATTTCGAAAAGTTTCTTATAATCTAATTTTCAGATGATTTTTTGCATGGACTTCCATCAAAACCTTCCCTCCTAATATATATAAATGATCTGAAAAGTTTCGTAACTTTTCGAAAAATTCCCGATTTAATTTGGTTTTTAACCGAAACTAGTATAAACTAGTGTATAATATATTATGATTTTTTGATTGAAACATGCATTTCGAGAAGATTCATAGAATATAAATTTCATATGATTTTTTGCACGAACTTCCATTATAACCTTCCCTCGTAATACATATAAATGATCTGAAAAGGTTCGTATCGTTTCGAAAAATCCTCGATTTAACTTGATTTTTTTTACCGAAACTAGTGTATAATTGATTATGATTTTTTGACCGAAACTTGCATTTTGAAAAGTTTCTTAAAATCTAATTTTTAGATGATTTTTTGCATGAACTTCCATCACAATCTTCCATCCTAACATATATAAATGATCTGAAAAGTTTTGTTTAATTTCAAACAGTCCCCGACTTAATTTAATTTTTGACCGAGACAAGTATAAACTAGTGTATAATATATTATGAACTTGTGACCGAAACTTTCATTCAAACCGTTTCAAAAAATTTAATTTTCAGATGATTTTTTTGTATGGACTTCAATCATAACCTTTTCTCGTAACGTATAGAAATGATCTAAAAAAGTTTTTAACATTTCGAACAGTCCTCGATTTATTTTTATTTTTTGGCCGAAACTAGTGTATTATATATTATGATTTTTTGATCGAAACTTGCATATCGAGAAGATTCATAGAATCTAATTTTCAGATGATTTTTTACATGGACTTCCATCACAACCTTCCCTCCTAACATATATAAATGATCTGAAAAGTTTTGTTTAATTTCAAACAGTCCCCAACTTAATATAATTTTTGACCGACACAAGTATAAACTAGTGTATAATATATTATGAACTTTTGACCGAAACTTGCAATTCAAAGCGTTTCATAGAATTTAATTTTCAGATGATTTTTTTGTATGGACTTCAATCATAAAGTTCCCTCGTAACGTATAGAAATGATCTAAATAGGTTTGTAACATTTCGAACAGTCCTCGATTTAATTTTATTTTTTGACCGAAACTAGTGTATTATATATTATGATTTTTTGACCGAAACTTGCATATCGAGAAGATTCATAGAATCTAATATTCAGATGATTTTTTGCATGGACTTCAGTCATAACCTTCCCTCCTGACATATATAAATGATCTGAAAAGTTTCGTATCATTTTGAATTGTCCTCGATATAAATTATATTTGACCGAAACTAGTATAAACTAGTGTTTAATATATTATGATTTTTTGATCGAAACTTGCATTTCGAAAAGTTTCTTAGAATCAAATTTTCAGATGATTTTTTTGCATGGACTTCTATCATAACCTTCCCTCCTAACATATATAAATGATCTAAAAAATTTTGTATCATTTTGAATTGTCCACGATTTAATAATATATTTGACAGAAACTAGTCTAAACTAGTGTATAATATATTATGATTTATTGACCGAAACTTGCATTTCGAAAAGTTTCTTATAATCTTATTATGAGATGATTTTTTGCATGGACTTCCATCAAAACCTTCCCTCCAAACATATATAAATGATCTGAAAAGTTTCGTAGCTTTTCGAAAAATCCCCGATTTAATTTTGTTTTTGACCGAAACTAGTATAAACTAGTGTAAAATATATTATTATTTTTTGACTGAAACATGCATTTCGAGAAGATTCATAGAATCTAATTTTCATATAATTTTTTGCACGAACTTCCATTATAACCTTCCCTCGTAATACATATAAATGATCTGAAAAGGTTCGTATCGTTTCGAAAAATCTTCGATTTAACTTGATTTTCTTTTTACCGAAACTAGTGTATAATAGATTATAATTTTTTGACCGAAACTTGCATTTTGAAAAGTTTCTTAAAATCTAATTTTTAGATGATTTTTTGCATGAACTTCCATCACAATCTTCCATCCTAACATATATAAATGATCTGAAAAGTTTTGTTTAATTTCAAACAGTCCCCGACTTAATTTAATTTTTGACCGAGACAAGTATAAACTAGTGTATAATATATTATGAACTTGTGACCGAAACTTTCATTCAAACCGTTTCAAAGAATTTAATTTTCAGATGATTTTTTTGTATGGACTTCAATCATAACCTTTTCTCGTAACGTATAGAAATGATCTAAAAAGGTTTTTAACATTTCGAACAGTCCTCGATTTATTTTTATTTTTTGGCCGAAACTAGTGTATTATATATTATGATTTTTTGATCGAAACTTGCATATCGAGAAGATTCATAGAATCTAATTTTCAGATGATTTTTCGCATGGACTTCAGACATAACCTTCCCTCCTAACATATATAAATGATATGAAAAGTTTCATATAATTTCGAACTGTCCACGATTTAAATTATATTTGACCGAAACTAGTATAAATTAGTGTATAATATATTATGATTTTTTGACTTAAGCTTTCATTTTGAAAAGTTTCTTAGAATCAAATTTTCAGATGATTTTTTTGCATTGACTTCTATCATATCCTTCCCTCCTAACATTAATAAATGATCTGAAAAATTTCGTATCATTTCGAACTGTCCACGATTTAATATTATATTTGACAGAAACTAGTCTAAACTAGTGTATAATATATTATGATTTATTGACCGAAACTTGCATTTCGAAAAGTTTCTTATAATCTAATTTTCAAATTATTTTTTGAATGGACTTCCATCAAAACCTTCCCTCCTAACATATATAAATGATCTGAAAAGTTTCGTAGCTTTTCGAAAAATCCCCGATTTAATTTGGTTTTTGACCGAAACTAGTATAAACTAGTGTATAATATATTATGATGTTTTGACCGAAAGATGCATTTAAGGAAGATTCATAAACTTCCCTTGTAATATATATATAAATGATCTGAAAAGGTTCGTATCGTTTCGAACAATCCTCGATTTAATTTGATTTTTTTTACCGAAACTAGTGTATAATAAATTATGATTTTTTGACCGAAACTTGCATTTCAAAAAGTTTCTTAGATTCTAATTTTCATATGGTTTTTTTGCATAGACTTCCATCATAACCTTCCCTCCTAACATATATAAATGATCTGAAAAGTTTCGTTTAATTTCAAACAGCCCCCGATTTAATCTTTTTTTTACCGAGATAAGTATAAACTAATGTATAATATATTATGAAATTTTGACCGAAACTTGCAATTCAAAGCGTTTCATAGAATTTAATTTTCAGTTGATTTTTTTTTATGGACTTCCATCATAACCTTCCCTCTTAACACATAGAAAGGATCTAAAAAGGTTTGTGTCGTTTCGAATAGTCCGAGATTTAATTTGATTTTATGACTAAAACTAGTGTATATATATTATGATTTTTTGACCGAAACATTCATTTCGAAAGATTCATAGAATCTAATATTTATATGATTTTTTGCCCGAACATCCGTCATAATCTTCCCTCGTAATATATATAAATTATCTGAAAAGGATTGTATCGTTTTGAACAATCCTCGATTTAATATGATTTTTTTACCGAAACTAGTGTATAATATATTATAATTTATTGACCGAAACATGCATTTCGAAAAGTTTCTTAGAATCAAATTTTCAAAGGATTTTTTTGCATGGACTTCTATCATAACCTTCCATCCTAACATATATAAATGATCAGAAAATTTCGTATCATTTCGAACTGTCCACGATTTAATAGTATATTTGACAGAAACTAGTCTAAACTAGTGTATAATATATTAAGATTTTTTGATCGAAACTTGCATTTCAAAAGGTTTCTTAGAATCTAATTTTCATATGATTTATTGCATGGAATTCCATCATAACCTTCCCATATAACATATATAAATGATCTGAAAAGTTTCGTTTAATTTCAAACAGTCCCCGACTTAATTTAAGTTTTGACCGAGACAAGTATAAACTAGTGTATAATATATTATGAATTTTTAACAGACACTTGCAATTCAAAGCATTTCTTAGATTTTAATTTTCACATGATTTTTTTTGTATGGACTTCCATCATAACCTTCCCTCGTAACAAATAAATATGATCTAAAAAGGTTTGTATCATTTCGAACAGTCCTCGATTGAATTTGATTTTTTGACCGAAATTAGTGTATTATATATTATGATATTTTGACAAAAACTTGCAATTCGAAAAAATTCATACAATCTAATTTTCAGATGATTTTTTGCATGGACTTCCGTCATAACCTTCCCTCCTGACATATATAAATGATCTGAAAAGTGTTGTATTATTTCGAATTGTCCATGATTTAAATAATATTTGACCGAAACTAGTATAAACTAGTGTATAATATATTATGATTTTTTGAACGAAACTTGCATTTCGTAAAGTTTCTTAGAATCTAATTTTCAGATGAATTTTTTGCCTAGACTTCCATCATAACCTTCCCTCTTAACATATATAAATGATTTGAAAAGTTGAATATCATTTCGAAGAGCCCCCGATTATAATTAGTTTTTCACCGAAACTAGTATAAACTAGTGTATAATATATTATGAATTTTTGACCGACACATGCAATTCAAAGTGTTTCATAGAATTTAATTTTCAGATGATTTTTTTTGTGTGGACTTCCATCATAACCTTCCCTCATAACATATAGAAATGATCTAAAAACGTTTGTATCATTTCGAACAGTCCTCGATTTAATTTGATTTTTTGACCGAAACTAGTGTATTATATATTATGATATTTTGACCAAAACTTGCATTTCAAAAAGATTCATAGAATCTAATTTTCAGATGATTTTTTGTATGGACTTCCATCATAACCTTCCCTCCTGACATATATTAATGATTTGAAAAGTTTCACTTAATTTCGAACTGTCCACGATTTAAATTAAATTTGACCGAAACTAGTATAAACTAGTGTATAATATATTATGATTTCTTGACCGAAACATGCATTTCGAAAAGTTTCTTAGAATAAAATTTTCAGATGATTTTTTTTTGCAGGGACTTCTATCATAACCTTCTCTCCTAACATATATAAATGATCTGAAAATTTTTGTATCATTTCGAACTGTCCACGATTTAATATTATATTTGACAGAAACTAGTCTAAATTAGTGTATAATATATTATGATTTATTGACCGAAACTTGCATTTCGAAAAAATTCATAGAATCTAATTTTCAGATGATATTTTGCATGGACTTCGATTATAACCTTCCCTCCTAACATATTTAAATGATCTGTAAAGTTTTGTTTAATTTCTAACAATCCCCGACTACATTTAATTTTTGACCGTTAAAAGTATAAACTAGTGTATAATATATTATGAACTTTTGACAAAAACATGAAATTCAAAGCGTTTCATACAATTTAATTTTCAGTTGATTTTTTTGTATGGACTTCCATCTTAACCTTCCCTCTTAACACATAGAAAGGATCTAAAAAGGTTTGTGTCATTTTGAACAGTCCGAGATTTAATTGGATTTTATGACTGAAACGAGTGTATATATATTACGATATTTTGACCCAAACTTGCATTTCAAAAAGATTCATAGAATCTAATTTTCAGATGATTTTTTGCATGGACTTCCGTCTTAACCTTCCCTCTTGACATATATAAATGATCTAAAAAGTTTCATATTATTTTGAATTGTCCATGATCTAAATAATATTTGACCGAAACTAGTATAAAATAGTGTATAATATATTATGATTTTTTGACCCAAACTTGTATTTTGTAAAGTTACATAGAATCTAATTTTCAGATGATTTTTTTGCCTGGACTTCCATCATATCCTTCCCTCCTAACATATATAAATGATCTGAAAAGTTGAATATCATTTCGAAGGGCCCCCAATTTAATTTGGTTTTTGACCGAAACTAGTATAGACTAGTGTATAATATATTATGAATTTTTGAACGACACTTGCAATTCAAAGTGTTTCATAGTATTTAATTTTCAGATGATTTTTTTGTTTGGACTTCCATCATAACCTTCCCTCGTAACATATAGAAAGGATCTAAAAAGGTTTGTATCATTTTGAACAGTCCTCGATTTAATTTGATTTTTTGATTGAAACAAGTGTATTATAAATTATGATTTTTTTACCTAAACTTGCATTTCGAAAAGATTCATAGAATCTAATTTTCAGATGATTGTTTGTATGGACTTCCATCATAACCTTCCCTCCTGACATATATTAATGATATGAAAAGTTTCATTTAATTTCGAACTCTCCACGATTTAAATTATATTTTACCGAAACTAGTATAAACTAGTGTATAATATATTAGGATTTTTTTTACCGAAACTTGCATTTCGAAAAGTTTCTTAGAATAAAATTTTTAGATGATTTTTTTTGCAGGGTTTCTATCATAACCTTCGCTCCTAACATATATAAATGATCTGAAATTTTTTTTATCATTTCGAACTGTCCACGATTTAATATTATATTTGACAGAAACTAGTCTAAACTAGTGTATAATATATAATGATTTATTGATCGAAACTTGCATTTCGAAAAAAAATTTAGAATCTAATTTTCAGATGATATTTTGCATGGACTTCCGTCATAACCTTCCCTCATGACATATATAAATGATCTGAAAAACATTGTATCATTTTGAACTGTCCACGATTTAAATTATATTTGACCGAAACTAGTAAAAACTAGTGTATAATATATTATGATTTTTTCCAACATAACCTTCCCTTCTAACATATATAAATAATCTGAAAAGTTTAATATCATTTCGAAGAGCCCCCGATTTAATTTGGTTTTTGACCGAAACTAGTATTTTAGACCGACACTTGCTATTCAAAGCGTATCATAGAATTTAATTTTCAAATGATTTTTTTTGGGTGGAATTCCATCATAACCTTCCCTCGTAACATATAGAAAGGATCTAAAAAGGTTTGTATCATTTCGAACTGTCCTCGATTGAATTTGATTTTTTGACCGAAACTAGTGTATTATATATTATGATTTTTTTGACAAAAACTTGCATTTCTAAAAGATTCATAGAATCTAATTTTCAGATGATTTTTTGCATGGACTTCCATCATAACCTTCCCTCCTGACATATATTAATGATCTGAAAAGTTTCATATAATTTCGAACTTTCCACGTTTTAAATTATATTTGACCGAAACTAGTATAAACTAGTGTATAATTTATTGTGATTTTTTGACCGAAACATGCATTTTAAAAAGTTTCTCAGAATAAAATTTTCAGATGATTTATTTTGCAGGGACTTCTATCATAACCTTCCCTCCTAACATATATAAATGATCTGAAAATTTTTGTATCATTTTAAACTGTCCACGATTTAATATTATATTTGATAGAAACTTGTCTAAACTAGTGTATAATATATTATGATTTATTGACCGAAACTTGCATTTCGAAAAAATTCTAAGAATCTTATTTTCAGATGATATTTTGCATGGACTTCCATAATAACCTTCCCTCCTAACATATTTAAATGATCTGAAAAGTTTTGTTTAACTTCAAACAGTCCCTGACTTAATTTAATTTTTGACCGAGACAAGTATAAACTAGTGTATAATATATTATGAAGTTTTTACCGAAACATGAAATTCAAAGCGTTTCATAGAATTTAATTTACAGTTGATTTTTTTTGTATGGACTTCCATCATAACCTTCCATCTTAACACATAGAAAGGATCTAAAAAGGTTTGTGTCATTTCGAACAGTCCGAGATTTAATTTGATTTTATGACTGAAACTAGTGTATATATATTATGATATTGACCGAAACTTGCATTTCGAAAAGATTCATAGAATCTAATTTTTAGATGATTTTTTGCATGGACTTCCGTCATAACCTTCCCTCATGACATACATAAATGATCTGAAAAGTTTCGTATTATTTTGAACTGTCCACGATTTAAATTATATTTGACCGAAACTAGTATAAACTAGTGTATAATATATTATGATTTTTTGACCGAAACTTGCATTTCGTAAAGTTTCATAGAATCTAATTTTTAGATGACCTTTTTGGTTAGACTTCCATCATAACCTTCCCTCCTAACATATATAAATGATCTGAAAAGTTTCGTATCATTTCGAAGAGCCCCCGATTTAATTTGGTTTTTGACCGAAACTAGTATAAACTAGTGTATAATATATTATGAATTTTTGACCGAAACTTGCAATTCAAAGCGTTTCATAGAATTTAATTTTCAGATGATTTTATTGGGTGGACTTCCATCATAACAGTCCCTCGTAACATATAGAAAGGATCTGAAAAGGTGTGTATCATTTTAAACAGTCCTCGATTTAATTCTTATTTTTTGACCGAAACTAGTGTATTATTTAGTATGATTTTTTGACCAAAACTTGCATTTCGAAAAGATTCATAGAATTTAATTTTCAGATGATTTTTTGCATGGACGTCCATCATAACCTTCCCTCCTGACATATATTAATGATCTGAAAAGTTTCATATAATTTCGAAATGTCCACGATTTAAATTATATTTAACCGAAACTAGTGTAAACTAGTATATAATATATTGTGATTTTTTGACCGAAACATGCATTTCGAAAAGTTTCTTAGAATAAAATTTTAAGATGATTTTTTTTGCAGGGACTTCTATCATAACCTTACCTCCTAACATATATAAATGATCTGAAATTTTTTGTATCATTTTGAACTGTGCACGATTTAATATTATATTTGACAGAAACTAGTCTAAACTAGTGTATATATATATTATGATTTATTGACCGAAACTTGCATTTCTAAAAAATTCTTAGAATCTAATTTTCAGATGATATTTTGCATGGAATTCCATCATAACCTTCCATCCTAACATATTTAAATGATCTGAAAAGTTTTGTTTAATTTGAAACAGTCCCGGACTTAATTTAATTTTTGACCGAGACAAATATAAACTAGTTTATAAAATATTATGAACTTTGGATTGAAACATGCAATTCAAAGCGTTTCATAGAATTTAATTTTATGTTGATTTTTTTGTATGGAATTCCATCGTAACCTTTCCTCTTAACACATAGAAAGGATCTAAAAATGTTTGTGTCATTTCGAACAGTCCGAGATTTAATTTGATTTTATGACTGAAACTAGTGTATATATATTATGATATTGACCGAAACTTGCATTTCGAAAAGATTCATAGAATCTAATTTTCAGATGATTTTTTGCATGGACTTCCGTCATAACCTTCCCTCATGACATATATAAATGATCTGAAAAGTTTCGTATTATTTTGAACTGTCCACGATTTAAATTATACTTGAGCGAAACTAGTATAAACTAGTGTATAATATATTATGATTTTTTGACCGAAACTTGCATTTCGTAAAGTTTCATAGAATCTAATTTTCAGATGACCTTTTTGGTTAGACTTCCATCATAACCTTCCCTCCTAACATATATAAATGATCTGAAAAAGTTTCGTATCATTTCGAAGAGCCCCCGATTTAATTTGGTTTTTGACCGAAACTAGTGTATAATATATTATGAATTTTTGACCGACACTTGCAATTCAAAGCGTTTCATAGAATTTAATTTTCAGATGATTTTATTGGGTGGACTTCCATCATAACAGTCCCTCGTAACATATAGAAAGGATCTGAAAAGGTGTGTATCATTTTAAACAGTCCTCGATTTAATTCTTATTTTTTGACCGAAACTAGTGTATTATTTAGTATGATTTTTTGACCAAAACTTGCATTTCGAAAAGATTCATAGAATTTAATTTTCAGATGATTTTTTGCATGGACGTCCATCATAACCTTCCCTACTGACATATATTAATGATCTGAAAAGTTTCATATAATTTCGAAATGTCCACGATTTAAATTATATTTAACCGAAACTAGTGTAAACTAGTGTATAATATATTGTGATTTTTTGACCGAAACATGCATTTCGAAAAGTTTCTTAGAATAAAATTTTAAGATGATTTTTTTTGCAGGGACTTCTATCATAACCTTACCTCCTAACATATATAAATGATCTGAAATTTTTTGTTTCATTTTGAACTGTGCACGATTTAATATTATATTTGACAGAAACTAGTCTAAACTAGTGTATATATATTATGATTTATTGACCGAAACTTGCATTTCTAAAAAATTCTTAGAATCTAATTTTCAGATGATATTTTGCATGGAATTCCATCATAACCTTCCCTCCTAACATATTTAAATGATCTGAAAAGTTTTGTTTAATTTGAAACAGTCCCGGACTTAATTTAATTTTTGACCGAGACAAATATAAACTAGTTTATAAAATATTATGAACTTTGGATTGAAACATGCAATTCAAAGCGTTTCATATAATTTAATTTTATGTTGATTTTTTTGTATGGAATTCCATCGTAACCTTTCCTCTTAACACATAGAAAGGATCTAAAAATGTTTGTGTCATTTCGAACAGTCCGAGATTTAATTTGATTTTATGACTGAAACTAGTGTATATATATTATGATATTGACCGAAACTTGCATTTCGAAAAGATTCATAGAATCTAATTTTCAGATGATTTTTTGCATGGACTTCCGTCATAACCTTCCCTCATGACATATATAAATGATCTGAAAAGTTTCGTATTATTTTGAACTGTCCACGATTTAAATTATATTTGACCGAAACTAGTATAAACTAGTGTATAATATATTATGATTTTTTGACCGAAACATGCATTTCGTAAAGTTTCATAGAATCTAATTTTCAGATGACCTTTTTGGTTAGACTTCCATCATAACCTTCCCTCCTAACATATATAAATGATCTGAAAAAGTTTCGTATCATTTCGAAGAGCCCCCGATTTAATTTGGTTTTTGACCGAAACTAGTGTATAATATATTATGAATTTTTGACCGACACTTGCAATTCAAAGCGTTTCATAGAATTTAATTTTCAGATGATTTTTTAGGGTGGACTTCCATCATAACAGTCCCTCGTAACATATAGAAAGGATCTGAAAAGGTGTGTATCATTTTAAACAGTCCTCGATTTAATTTTTATTTTTTGACCGAAACTAGTGTATTATTTAGTATGATTTTTTGACCAAAACTTGCATTTCGAAAAGATTCATAGAATTTAATTTTCAGATGATTTTTTGCATGGACGTCCATCATAACCTTCCCTCCTTACATATATTAATGATCTGAAAAGTTTCATATAATTTCGAAATGTCCACGATTTAAATTATATTTAACCGAAACTAGTGTAAACTAGTGTATAATATATTGTGATTTTTTGACCGAAACATGCATTTCGAAAAGTTTCTTAGAATAAAATTTTAAGATGATTTTTTTTGCAGGGACTTCTATCATAACCTTACCTCCTAACATATATAAATGATCTGAAATTTTTTGTATCATTTTGAACTGTGCACGATTTAATATTATATTTGACAGAAACTAGTCTAAACTAGTGTATATATATTATGATTTATTGACCGAAACTTGCATTTCTAAAAAATTCTTAGAATCTAATTTTCAGATGATATTTTGCATGGAATTCCATCATAACCTTCCCTCCTAACATATTTAAATGATCTGAAAAGTTTTGTTTAATTTGAAACAGTCCCGGACTTAATTTAATTTTTGACCGAGACAAATATAAACTAGTTTATAAAATATTATGAACTTTGGATTGAAACATGCAATTCAAAGCGTTTCATATAATTTAATTTTATGTTGATTTTTTTGTATGGAATTCCATCGTAACCTTTCCTCTTAACACATAGAAAGGATCTAAAAATGTTTGTGTCATTTCGAACAGTCCGAGATTTAATTTGATTTTATGACTGAAACTAGTGTATATATAATATGATATTGACCGAAACTTGCATTTCGAAAAGATTCATAGAATCTAATTTTCAGATGATTTTTTGCATGTACTTCCGTCATAACCTTCCCTCATGACATATATAAATGATATGAAAAGTTTCGTATTATTTTGAACTGTCCACGGTTTAAATTATATTTGACCGAAACTAGTATAAACTAGTGTATAATATATTATGATTTTTTGACCGAAACTTGCATTTCGTAAAGTTTCATAGAATCTAATTTTCAGATGACCTTTTTGGTTAGACTTCCATCATAACCTTCCCTCCTAACATATATAAATGATCTGAAAAAGTTTCGTATCATTTCGAAGAGCCCCCGATTTAATTTTGTTGTTGACCGAAACTAGTGTATAATATATTATGAATTTTTGACCGACACTTGCAATTCAAAGCGTTTCATAGAATTTAATTTTCAGATGATTTTATTGGGTGGACTTCCATCATAACAGTCCCTCGTAACATATAGAAAGGATCTGAAAAGGTGTGTATCATTTTAAACAGTCCTCGATTTAATTCTTATTTTTTGACCGAAACTAGTGTATTATTTAGTATGATTTTTTGACCAAAACTTGCATTTCGAAAAGATTCATAGAATTTAATTTTCAGATGATTTTTTGCATGGACGTCCATCATAACCTTCCCTCCTGACATATATTAATGATCTGAAAAGTTTCATATAATTTCGAAATGTCCACGATTTAAATTATATTTAACCGAAACTAGTGTAAACTAGTGTATAATATATTGTGATTTTTTGACCGAAACATGCATTTCGAAAAGTTTCTTAGAATAAAATTTTAAGATGATTTTTTTTGCAGGGACTTCTATCATAACCTTACCTCCTAACATATATAAATGATCTGAAATTTTTTGTATCATTTTGAACTGTGCACGATTTAATATTATATTTGACAGAAACTAGTCTAAACTAGTGTATATATATTATGATTTATTGACCGAAACTTGCATTTCTAAAAAATTCTTAGAATCTAATTTTCAGATGATATTTTGCATGGAATTCCATCATAACCTTCCCTCCTAACATATTTAAATGATCTGAAAAGTTTTGTTTAATTTGAAACAGTCCCGGACTTAATTTAATTTTTGACCGAGACAAATATAAACTAGTTTATAAAATATTATGAACTTTGGATTGAAACATGCAATTCAAAGCGTTTCATATAATTTAATTTTATGTTGATTTTTTTGTATGGAATTCCATCGTAACCTTTCCTCTTAACACATAGAAAGGATCTAAAAATGTTTGTGTCATTTCGAACAGTCCGAGATTTAATTTGATTTTATGACTGAAACTAGTGTATATATATTATGATATTGACCGAAACTTGCATTTCGAAAAGATTCATAGAATCTAATTTTCAGAGTATTTTTTGCATGGACTTCCGTCATAACCTTCCCTCATGACATATATAAATGATCTGAAAAGTTTCCTATTATTTTGAACTGTCCACGATTTAAATTATATTTGAGCGAAACTAGTATAAACTAGTGTATAATATATTATGATTTTTTGACCGAAACTTGCATTTCGTAAAGTTTCATAGAATCTAATTTTCAGATGACCTTTTTGGTTAGACTTCCATCATAACCTTCCCTCCTAACATATATAAATGATCTGAAAAAGTTTCGTATCATTTCGAAGAGCCCCCGATTTAATTTGGTTTTTGACCGAAACTAGTGTATAATATATTATGAATTTTTGACCGACACTTGCAATTCAAAGCGTTTCATAGAATTTAATTTTCAGATGATTTTATTGGGTGGACTTCCATCATAACAGTCCCTCGTAACATATAGAAAGGATCTGAAAAGGTGTGTATCATTTTAAACAGTCCTCGATTTAATTCTTATTTTTTGACCGAAACTAGTGTATTATTTAGTATGATTTTTTGACCAAAACTTGCATTTCGAAAAGATTCATAGAATTTAATTTTCAGATGATTTTTTGCATGGACGTCCATCATAACCTTCCCTCCTGACATATATTAATGATCTGAAAAGTTTCATATAATTTCGAAATGTCCACGATTTAAATTATATTTAACCGAAACTAGTGTAAACTAGTGTATAATATATTGTGATTTTTTGACCGAAACATGCATTTCGAAAAGTTTCTTAGAATAAAATTTTAAGATGATTTTTTTTGCAGGGACTTCTATCATAACCTTACCTCCTAACATATATTAATGATCTGAAATTTTTTGTATCATTTTGAACTGTGCACGATTTAATATTATATTTGACAGAAACTAGTCTAAACTAGTGTATATATATTATGATTTATTGACCGAAACTTGCATTTCTAAAAAATTCTTAGAATCTAATTTTCAGATGATATTTTGCATGGAATTCCATCATAACCTTCCCTCCTAACATATTTAAATGATCTGAAAAGTTTTGTTTAATTTGAAACAGTCCCGGACTTAATTTAATTTTTGACCGAGACAAATATAAACTAGTTTATAAAATATTATGAACTTTGGATTGAAACATGCAATTCAAAGCGTTTCATATAATTTAATTTTATGTTGATTTTTTTGTATGGAATTCCATCGTAACCTTTCCTCTTAACACATAGAAAGGATCTAAAAATGTTTGTGTCATTTCGAACAGTCCGAGATTTAATTTGATTTTATGACTGAAACTAGTGTATATATAATATGATATTGACCGAAACTTGCATTTCGAAAAGATTCATAGAATCTAATTTTCAGATGATTTTTTGCATGGACTTCCGTCATAACCTTCCCTCATGACATATATAAATGATATGAAAAGTTTCGTATTATTTTGAACTGTCCACGGTTTAAATTATATTTGACCGAAACTAGTATAAACTAGTGTATAATATATTATGATTTTTTGACCGAAACTTGCATTTCGTAAAGTTTCATAGAATCTAATTTTCAGATGACCTTTTTGGTTAGACTTCCATCATAACCTTCCCTCCTAACATATATAAATGATCTGAAAAAGTTTCGTATCATTTCGAAGAGCCCCCGATTTAATTTGGTTTTTGACCGAAACTAGTGTATAATATATTATGAATTTTTGACCGACACTTGCAATTCAAAGCGTTTCATAGAATTTAATTTTCAGATGATTTTTTAGGGTGGACTTCCATCATAACAGTCCCTCGTAACATATAGAAAGGATCTGAAAAGGTGTGTATCATTTTAAACAGTCCTCGATTTAATTTTTATTTTTTGACCGAAACTAGTGTATTATTTAGTATGATTTTTTGACCAAAACTTGCATTTCGAAAAGATTCATAGAATTTAATTTTCAGATGATTTTTTGCATGGACGTCCATCATAACCTTCCCTCCTGACATATATTAATGATCTGAAAAGTTTCATATAATTTCGAAATGTCCACGATTTAAATTATATTTAACCGAAACTAGTGTAAACTAGTGTATAATATATTGTGATTTTTTGACCGAAACATGCATTTCGAAAAGTTTCTTAGATTAAAATTTTAAGATGATTTTTTTGCAGGGACTTATATCATAACCTTACCTCCTAACATATATAAATGATCTGAAATTTTTTGTATCATTTTGAACTGTGCACGATTTAATATTATATTTGACAGAAACTAGTCTAAACTAGTGTATATATATTATGATTTATTGACCGAAACTTGCATTTCTAAAAAATTCTTAGAATCTAATTTTCAGATGATATTTTGCATGGAATTCCATCATAACCTTCCCTCCTAACATATTTAAATGATCTGAAAAGTTTTGTTTAATTTGAAACAGTCCCGGACTTAATTTAATTTTTGACCGAGACAAATATAAACTAGTTTATAAAATATTATGAACTTTGGATTGAAACATGCAATTCAAAGCGTTTCATATAATTTAATTTTATGTTGATTTTTTTGTATGGAATTCCATCGTAACCTTTCCTCTTAACACATAGAAAGGATCTAAAAATGTTTGTGTCATTTCGAACAGTCCGAGATTTAATTTGATTTTATGACTGAAACTAGTGTATATATAATATGATATTGACCGAAACTTGCATTTCGAAAAGATTCATAGAATCTAATTTTCAGATGATTTTTTGCATGTACTTCCGTCATAACCTTCCCTCATGACATATATAAATGATATGAAAAGTTTCGTATTATTTTGAACTGTCCACGGTTTAAATTATATTTGACCGAAACTAGTATAAACTAGTGTATAATATATTATGATTTTTTGACCGAAACTTGCATTTCGTAAAGTTTCATAGAATCTAATTTTCAGATGACCTTTTTGGTTAGACTTCCATCATAACCTTCCCTCCTAACATATATAAATGATCTGAAAAAGTTTCGTATCATTTCGAAGAGCCCCCGATTTAATTTGGTTGTTGACCGAAACTAGTATAAACTAGTGTATAATATATTATGAATTTTTGACCGACACTTGCAATTCAAAGCGTTTCATAGAATTTAATTTTCAGATGATTTTTTTGGGTGGACTTCCATCATAACAGTCCCTCGTAACATATAGAAAGGATCTGAAAAGGTGTGTATCATTTTAAACAGTCCTCGATTTAATTTTTATTTTTTGACTGAAACTAGTGTATTATTTAGTATGATTTTTTGACCAAAACTTGCATTTCGAAAAGATTCATAGAATTTAATTTTCAGATGATTTTTTGCATGGACGTCCATCATAACCTTCCCTCCTGACATATATTAATGATCTGAAAAGTTTCATATAATTTCGAAATGTCCACGATTTAAATTATATTTAACCGAAACTAGTGTAAACTCGTGTATAATATATTGTGATTTTTTGACCGAAACATGCATTTCGAAAAGTTTCTTAGAATAAAATTTTAAGATGATTTTTTTTGCAGGGACTTCTATCATAACCTTACCTCCTAACATATATAAATGATCTGAAATTTTTTGTATCATTTTGAACTGTGCACGATTTAATATTATATTTGACAGAAACTAGTCTAAACTAGTGTATATATATTATGATTTATTGACCGAAACTTGCATTTCTAAAAAATTCTTAGAATCTAATTTTTAGATGATATTTTGCATGGAATTCCATCATAACCTTCCCTCCTAACATATTTAAATGATCTGAAAAGTTTTGTTTAATTTGAAACAGTCTCGGACTTAATTTAATTTTTGACCGAGACAAATATAAACTAGTTTATAAAATATTATGAACTTTGGATTGAAACATGCAATTCAAAGCGTTTCATAGAATTTAATTTACAGTTGATTTTTTTGTATGGAATTCCATCGTAACCTTTCCTCTTAACACATAGAAAGGATCTAAAAATGTTTGTGTCATTTCGAATAGTCCGAGATTTAATTTGATTTTATGACTGAAACTAGTGTATATATATTATGATATTGATCGAAACTTGCATTTTGAAAAGATTCATAGAATCTAATTTTCAGATGATTTTTTGCATGGACTTCCGTCATAACCTTCCCTCATGACATATATAAATGATCTGAAAAGTTTCGTATTATTTTGAACTGTCCACGATTTAAATTATATTTGACCGAAACTAGTATAAACTAGTGTATAATATATTATGATTTTTTGACCGAAACTTGCATTTCGTAAAGTTTCATAGAATCTAATTTTCAGATGACCTTTTTGGTTAGACTTCCATCATAACCTTCCCTCCTAACATATATAAATGATCTGAAAAGTTTCGTATCATTTCGAAGAGCCCCCGATTTAATTTGGTTGTTGACCGAAACTAGTATAAACTAGTGTATAATATATTATGAATTTTTGACCGACACTTGCAATTCAAAGCGTTTCATAGAATTTAATTTTCAGATGATTTTTTTGGGTGGACTTCCATCATAACAGTCCCTCGTAACATATAGAAAGGATCTGAAAAGGTGTGTATCATTTTAAACAGTCCTCGATTTAATTTTTATTTTTTGACCGAAACTAGTGTATTATTTAGTATGATTTTTTGACCAAAACTTGCATTTCGAAAAGATTCATAGAATTTAATTTTCAGATGATTTTTTACATGGACGTCCATCATAACCTTCCCTCCTGACATATATGAATGATCTGAAAAGTTTCATATAATTTCGAAATGTCCACGATTTAAATTATATTTAACCGAAACTAGTGTAAACTAGTGTATAATATATTGTGATTTTTTGACCGAAACATGCATTTCGAAAAGTTTCTTAGAATAAAATTTTAAGATGATTTTTTTTGCAGGGACTTTTATCATAACCTTACCTCCTAACATATATAAATGATCTGAAATTTTTTGTATCATTTTGAACTGTGCACGATTTAATATTATATTTGACAGAAACTAGTCTAAACTAGTGTATATATATTATGATTTATTGACCGAAACTTGCATTTCTAAAAAATTCTTAGAATCTAATTTTCAGATGATATTTTGCATGGAATTCCATCATAACCTTCCCTCCTAACATATTTAAATGATCTGAAAAGTTTTGTTTAATTTGAAACAGTCCCGGACTTAATTTAATTTTTGACCGAGACAAATATAAACTAGTTTATAAAATATTATGAACTTTGGATTGAAACATGCAATTCAAAGCGTTTCATATAATTTAATTTTATGTTGATTTTTTTGTATGGAATTCCATCGCACCTTTCCTCTGAACACATAGAAAGGATCTAAAAATGTTTGTGTCATTTCGAACAGTCCGAGATTTAATTTGATTTTATGACTGAAACTAGTGTATATATATTATGATATTGACCGAAACTTGCATTTCGAAAAGATTCATAGAATCTAATTTTCAGATGATTTTTTGCATGGACTTCCGTCATAACCTTCCCTCATGACATATATAAATGATCTGAAAAGTTTCGTATTATTTTGAACTGTCCAAGGTTTAAATTATATTTGACCGAAACTAGTATAAACTAGTGTATAATATATTATGATTTTTTGACCGAAACTTGCATTTCGTAAAGTTTCATAGAATCTAATTTTCAGATGACCTTTTTGGTTAGACTACCATCATAACCTTCCCTCCTAACATATATAAATGATCTGAAAAGTTTCGTATCATTTCGAAGAGCCCCCGATTTAATTTGGTTGTTGACCGAAACTAGTATAAACTAGTGTATAATATATAATGAATTTTTGACCGACACTTGCAATTCAAAGCATTTCATAGAATTTAATTTTCAGATGATTTTTTTGGGTAGACTTCCATCATAACAGTCCCTCGTAACATATAGAAAGGATCTGAAAAGGTGTGTATCATTTTAAACAGTCCTCGATTTAATTTTTATTTTTTGACCGAAACTAGTGTATTATTTAGTATGATTTTTTGACCAAAACTTGCATTTCGAAAAGATTCATAGAATTTAATTTTCAGATGATTTTTTGCATGGACGTCCATCATAACCTTCCCTCCTGACATATATTAATGATCTGAAAAGTTTCATATAATTTCGAAATGTCCACGATTTAAATTATATTTAACCGAAACTAGTGTAAACTAGTGTATAATATATTGTGATTTTTTGACCGAAACATGCATTTCGAAAAGTTTCTTAGAATAAAATTTTAAGATGATTTTTTTTGCAGGGACTTCTATCATAACCTTACCTCCTAACATATATAAATGATCTGAAATTTTTTGTTTCATTTTGAACTGTGCACGATTTAATATTATATTTGACAGAAACTAGTCTAAACTAGTGTATATATATTATGATTTATTGACCGAAACTTGCATTTCTAAAAAATTCTTAGAATCTAATTTTCAGATGATATTTTGCATGGAATTCCATCATAACCTTCCCTCCTAACATATTTAAATGATCTGAAAAGTTTTGTTTAATTTGAAACAGTCCCGGACTTAATTTAATTTTTGACCGAGACAAATATAAACTAGTTTATAAAATATTATGAACTTTGGATTGAAACAAGCAATTCAAAGCGTTTCATATAATTTAATTTTATGTTGATTTTTTTGTATGGAATTCCATCGTAACCTTTCCTCTTAACACATAGAAAGGATCTAAAAATGTTTGTGTCATTTCGAACAGTCCGAGATTTAATTTGATTTTATGACTGAAACTAGTGTATATATATTATGATATTGACCGAAACTTGCATTTCGAAAAGATTCATAGAATCTAATTTTCAGATGATTTTTTGCATGGACTTCCGTCATAACCTTCCCTCATGACATATATAAATGATCTGAAAAGTTTCGTATTATTTTGAACTGTCCACGATTTAAATTATATTTGACCGAAACTAGTATAAACTAGTGTATAATATATTATGATTTTTTGACCGAAACTTGCATTTCGTAAAGTTTCATAGAATCTAATTTTCAGATGACCTTTTTGGTTAGACTTCCATCATAACCTTCCCTCCTAACATATATAAATGATCTGAAAAAGTTTCGTATCATTTCGAAGAGCCCCCGATTTAATTTGGTTTTTGACCGAAACTAGTGTATAATATATTATGAATTTTTGACCGACACTTGCAATTCAAAGCGTTTCATAGAATATAATTTTCAGATGATTTTTTAGGGTGGACTTCCATCATAACAGTCCCTCGTAACATATAGAAAGGATCTGAAAAGGTGTGTATCATTTTAAACAGTCCTCGATTTAATTTTTATTTTTTGACCGAAACTAGTGTATTATTTAGTATGATTTTTTGACCAAAACTTGCATTTCGAAAAGATTCATAGAATTTAATTTTCAGATGATTTTTTGCATGGACGTCCATCATAACCTTCCCTCCTGACATATATTAATGATCTGAAAAGTTTCATATAATTTCGAAATGTCCACGATTTAAATTATATTTAACCGAAACTAGTGTAAACTAGTGTATAATATATTGTGATTTTTTTACCAAAACATGCATTTCGAAAAGTTTCTTAGATTAAAATTTTAAGATGATTTTTTTGCAGGGACTTATATCATAACCTTACCTCCTAACATATATAAATGATCTGAAATTTTTTGTATCATTTTGAACTGTGCACGATTTAATATTATATTTGACAGAAACTAGTCTAAACTAGTGTATATATATTATGATTTATTGACCGAAACTTGCATTTCTAAAAAATTCTTAGAATCTAATTTTCAGATGATATTTTGCATGGAATTCCATCATAACCTTCCCTCCTAACATTTTTAAATGATCTGAAAAGTTTTGTTTAATTTGAAACAGTCCCGGACTTAATTTAATTTTTGACCGAGACAAATATAAACTAGTTTATAAAATATTATGAAATTTGGATTGAAACATGCAATTCAAAGCATTTCATATAATTTAATTTTATGTTGATTTTTTTGTATGGAATTCCATCGTAACCTTTCCTCTTAACACATAGAAAGGATCTAAAAATGTTTGTGTCATTTCGAACAGTCCGAGATTTAATTTGATTTTATGACTGAAACTAGTGTATATATATTATGATATTTTGACTGAAACATGCATTTCGAAAATATTCATAGAATCTAATTTTCAGATGATTTTTTGCATGGACTTCCATCATAACCTTCCCTCCTGACATATATAAATGATATGAAAAGTTTCATATAATTTCGATCTGTCCACGATTTAAATTATATTTGACCGAAACTAGTATAAACTAGTGTATAATATATTATGATTTTTTGACCGAAACTTGCATTTCGTAAAGTTTCATAGAATCTAAATTTCAGATGACTTTTTTGCTTGGACTTCCATCATAACCATCTCTCCTAACATATATAAATGATCTGAAAAGATTCATATCATTTTGAATAGCCCCCGATTTAATTTGGTTTTTGACCGAAACTAGTATAAATTATTGTATAAAATATTATGAATTTTTGACCGACACTTGCAATTCAAAGCGTTTCATAGAATTTAATTTTCACATGATTTTTTAGGGTGGACTTCCATAATAAAATTCCCTCATAACATATTGAAAGGATCTAAAAAGGTTTGTATCATTTCGAACAGTCCTCGATTTAATTTAATTTTTTAACCGGAACTAGTGTATTATATATTATGATATTTTGACTGAAACTTGCATTTCGAAAAGATTCATAGAATCTAATTTTCAGATGATTTTTTGCATGGACTTCTGTCATAACCTTCCCTCCTGAGATATATAAATGATTTGAAAAGCTTCGTATCATTTCGAAAAGCCCTCGATTTAATTTTGTTTTTGACCGAAACTAGTATAAATTAGTTAATAATATATTATGAATTTTTTATCGACACTTGCAATTCAAAGCGTTTCATTGAATTTAATTTTCAGATGATTTTTTTGTATGGACTTCCATCATGACCTTCCCTCGTAACATATAGAAAGGATATAAAAAGGTTTGTATCATATCGAACAGTCCTCGATTTAATTTTATTTTTTGACCGAAACTAGTGTATTATATATTATGATTTTTTTACCGAAACTTGCATTTTGAAAAGATTCATAAAATCTAATTTTAAGATGATTTTATGCATGGACTTCCATCATATCCTTCCCTCCTTACATATATAAATGATATGAAAAGTTTCATATAATTTCGAACTGTCCACGATTTAAATTATATTTGACTGAAACTAGTATACACTAGTGCATAATATATTATGATTTTTTGATAGAAACATGCTTTTCGAAAAGTTTCTTAGAATCAAATTTTCAGATGATTTTTTTGCATGGACTTCTATCATAAACTTCCCTCCTAAAATATTAAAATGATCTGAAAAATTTCGTATCATTTCGAACTGTCCACGATTTAATATTATATTTGACAGAAACTAGTCTAAACTAGTGTATAATATATTATGATTTATTGACCGAAACTTGCATTTTGAAAAGTTTCTTAGAATCTAATTTCCAGATGATTTTTTGCATGGACTTCCATCATAACCTTCCCACCTAACATATATAAATGATCTGTAAAGTTTCGTAGCATTTCGAATAGTCCCTGATTTAATTTTGTTTTTGAAAGAAACTAGTATAAACTAGTGTATATTATATTATGAGTTTTTGACCGAAACATGCATTTCGAGAAGATTCATAACCTTCCCTCGTAATATATATAAATGATCTGAAAAGGTTCGTATAGTTTCGAATAATCCTCGATTTAATTAGATTTTTTTTTACCGAAACTAGTGTATAATATATTTTGATTTTTTTGCATGGACTTCTCTCATAACCTTCCCTCCTAACATATATAAATTATCTAAAAAATTTCGTATCATTTCGAACTGTCCACGATTTAATATTATATTTGACAGAAACTAGTCTAAACTAGTGTATAATATATTATGATATTTTGACCAAAACTTGCATTTTAAAAAGTTTCTTAGAATCTAATTTTCATATGATTTATTGCATGGACTTCCATCATAACCTTCCCTCCTAACATATATAAATGATATGAAAAGTTTCGTTTAATTTCAAACAGTCCCCGACTTAATTTAATTTTTGACCAAGACAATTATAAACTAGTGTATAATATAGTATGGATTTTTTACCGAAACCCAAAGCGTTTCATAAAATTTAATTTTCACATGATTTTTTTGTATGAACTTCCATCATAACCTTCCCTCTTAACACATTGAAAGGATCTAAAAAGGTTTGTGTCATTTTGAACAGACCGAGATTTAATTTGATTTTTTGACTGAAACTAGTGTATATATTATGATTTTTTGACCGAAACTTGCATTTCGAAAATATTCATAGAATCTAATTTTCGGATGATTTTTTGCATGGACTTTCATCTTAACCTTCCCACCTGACATATATAAATGATCTAAAAAGTTTCGTATTATTTTGAATTGTCCACGATTTAAATTATATTTAACCGAAACTAGTATAAACCAGTGTATAATATATTATGATTTTTTGACTGAAACTTGCATTTCGTAAAGTTTCTTAGAATCTAATTTTCAGAATTTTTTGTTGCATGGACTTCCATCATAACCTTCCTTTCTAACATATATAAATGATCTGAAAAGTTTAATATCATTTCAAAGAGCCCCCGATTTAATTTGGTTTTTGATCGAAATTAGTATAAACTAGTGTATAATATATTATGAATTTTTGACTGACACTTGCAATTCAAAGCGTTTCATAGAATTTAATTTTCAGTTGAATTTTTTGTGTGGACTTCCATCATAACCTTCCCTCGTAACATATAGAAAGGATCTAAAAAGGTTTGTATCATATCGAATAGTCCTCGATTTAATTTGATTTTTTGACTGAAACTAGTGAATTATATATTATTATTTTTTGACTGAAACTTGCATTTCAAAAAGATTCATAAAATCTAATTTTCAGATAATTTTTTGTATGGATATATATTCTAATTTTCAGATATATATTCTAATTTTCATCTTAACCTTCCCACCTGACATATATAAATGATAGGAAAAGTTTCATATAATTTCGAACTGTCCACGATTTAAATTATATTTGACAGAAACTAGTCTAAACTAGTGTATAATATATTATGATTTATTGACCGAAACTTGCATTTCTAAAAGTTTCTTAGAATCTAATTTTCATATGATTTATTGCATGGACTTCCATCATAACCTTCCCTCTAACATATATAAATGATCTGAAAAGTTTTCTTTAATTTCCAAAAGTTCCCAACTTAATTTAATTTTTGACCGAGATAAGTATAAACTAGTGTATAATATATTATGAATTTTTGACCGAAACTTGCAATTCAAAGTGTTTCATAGAATTTAATTTTCAGTTGATTTTTTTTGTATGGACCTCCATCATAACCTTCCCTCTTAACACATAGAAAGGATCTAAAAAGGTTTGTGTCATTTCTATCAGTCCGAGATTTAATTTGATTTTATGACCGAATCTAGTGTATATATATTATGATTTTTTGACCGAAACTTGCATTTCGAAAAGATTCATAGAATCTAATTTTCAGATGATTTTTTGCATGGACTTCTGTCATAACCTTCCCTCCTGACATATATAAATGATCTGAAAAGTCTCGTATTATTTTGAACATCCCACGATTTAAATTATGTTTGACCGAAACTAGTATAAACTAGTGTATAATATATTATGATTTTTTGATCGAAACTTGCATTTCGAAAAGTTTCATAGAATCTAATTTTAAGATGATTTTTTGTAGGGACTTCTATCATAACCTTTCCTCCTAACATATATAAATGATCTGAAAAATTTCGTATCATTTCGAACTGTCCACGATTTAATATTATATTTGACAGAAACTAGTGTATAATATATTATGATTTTTTGACCGAAACTAGTGTATAATATATTATGATTTTTTGACCGAAACTTGCATTTCAAAAAGTTTCTTAGAATCTAATTTTCATATGATTTACTGCATGGATTTCCATCATAACATTCCCTCAAACATATATAAATGATTTGAAAAGTTTCGTTTAATTTCAAACAGTCCCAGACTTAATTTAATTTTTGACCGAGATTTGTATAAACTAGTGTATAATATATTATGAATATTTGACCGAAACTTGCAATTTAAAACGTTTCATAGAATTTAAATTTCAGATGATTTTTTTGTATGGACTTCAATCATAACCTTCCTTCGTAATGTATAGAAAGGATCTAAAAAGGTTTGTATCATTTCAAACAGTCCTCGATCTAATTTGATTTTTTGACCGAAACTAGTGTATTATATATTATGATTTTTTGACCGAAACTTGCATTTCGAAAAGATTCATAAAATCTAATTTTCAGATGATTTTTTGCATGGACTTCCATCATAACGTTCCCTCCTGACATATATAAATGATATGAAAAGTTTCATATAATTTCGATCTATCCACGATTTAAATTATATTTGACCGAAACTAGTATAAACTAGTGTATAATATATTATGATTTTTTGACCGAAACTTCCATTTCGTAAAGTTTCATAGAATCTAATTTTCAGATGACTTTTTTGCTTGGACTTCCATCATAACCTACCCTCCTAACATATATAAATGATCTGAAAAGTTCTGTATCATTTCGAACTGTCCACGATTTAATATTATATTTGACAGAAACTAGTCTAAGCTAGTGTATAATATATTATGATTTTTTGACCGAAACTTGCATTTCAAAAAGTTTCTTAGAATCAAATTTTCAGATGATTTTTTGCATTGACTTCCATCATAAACTTCCCTCCTAACATATATAAATGATCTGAAAAGTTTCGTTTAATTTCAAATAGTTCCCGACTTAATTTTATTTTTGACCGAGACAAGTATAAACTAGTGTATAATATATTATGAATTTTTGACCGAAACTTGCAATTCAAAGCGTTTCATAGAATTTAAAATTCAGTTGATTTTTTTGTATAGACTTCCATCATCACCTTCCCTCTTAACACATAGAAAGGATCTAAAAAGGCTTGTGTCATTTCGAATATTCCGAGATTTAATTTGATTTAATGACCGAATCTAGTGTATATATATTATGATTTTTTGACCGAAACTTGCATTTCAAAAAGATTAATAAAATCTAATTTTCAGATGATTTTTTGCATGAACTTCCGTCATAACCTTCCCTCCTGACATATATAAATGATCTGAAAAGTTTTGTATCAATTTGAATTGTCCACGATTTAAATTATGTTTGACCGAAACTAATATAAACTAGTGTATAATATATTTTGATTTTTTGACCGAAACTTGCATTTCGTAAAGTTTCTTAGAATCTAATTTTCAGATGATTTTTTTGCATGGACTTCCATCATAACCATCCCTCCAAACATATATAAATGATTTGAAATGTTTAATTTAATTTCAAACAGTCCCCAACTTAATTTAATTTTTGACCGAGATTTGTATAAACTAGTGTATAATATATTATGAACTTCCATTTCGTAAAGTTTCATAGAATCTAATATTCAGATGACTTTTTTGCTTGGACTTCCATCATAACCTACCCTCCTAACATATATAAATGATCTGAAATGTTTCGTATCATTTTGAACTGTCCACGATTTAATATTATATTTCACAGAAACTAGTCTAAACTAGTGTATAATATATTATGATTTTTTGACCGAAACTTGCATTTCAAAAAGTTTCTTAGAATCTAATTTTCATATAATTTTTTGCATGTACTTCCATCATTTAATTTCAAACAGTTCCCGACTTAATTTTAGTTTTAACCGAGACAATTATAAACTAGTGTATAATATATTATGAATTTTTGACCGAAACATGCAATTCAAAGCGTTTCATAGAATTTATTTTCAGTTGATTTTTTTTATATGGACTTCCATCATAACTTTCCCTCTTAACACATAGAAAGGATCTAAAAAGTTTTGTGTCATTTCGAATAGTCCGAGATTTAATTTTATTTTATGATCGAAACTAGTGTATATATATTATGATTTTTTGACCGAAACTTGCATTTCGTAAAGATTCATAAAATCTAATTTTCAGATGATTTTTTGTATTAACTTCCATCATAACCTTCCCCCCTGATATATATAAATGATATTAAAAGTTTTATATAATTTCGAACTGTCCACGATTTAAATAATATTTGACCGAAACTAGTATAAACTACTGTATAATATATTATGATTTTTTGACCGAAACATTCATTTCGAAAAGATTCATAGAATCTAATTTCCAGATGATTTTTCGCATGGACTTCAGCCATAACCTTCCCTCCTGACATATATAAATTATCTGAAAAGTTTCGTATCATTTTGAACTTCCCACGATTTCAATTATGTTTGACCGAAACTAGTATAAACTAGTATATAATATATTATGATTTTTTTGACTGAAACTTGCATTTCGAAAAGTTTCTTAGAATCAAATTTTCAGATGATTTTTTTAGGGACTTCCATCATAACCTTTCCTCCTAACATATATAAATGATCTGAAAAATTTCGTATCATTTCGAACTGTCCACGATTTAATATTATATTTGACAAAAACAAGTCTAAACTAGTGTATAATATATTATGATTTTTGACTGAAACTTGCATTTCGAAAAGATTCATAAAATCTAATTTTCAGATGATTTTTTGTATAAACTTCCATCATAACCTCCCCCCCTGACATATATAAATGATATTAAAAGTTTTATATAATTTCGAACTGTCCACGATTTAAATTATATTTGATCGAAACTAGTATAAACTAGTGTATAATATATTATGATTTTTTGACCGAAACTTGCATTTCGAAAAGTTTCTTAGAATCAAATTTTCAGATGATTTTTTTGCAAGGACTTCCATCATAACCTTCCCTCCTAACATATATAAATGATCTGAAATGTTTCGTTTAATTTCACACAGTTCCCGACTTAATTTTATTTTTGACCGAGACAAGTATAACCTAGTGTATAATATATTACGAACTTTTGATCGAAACTTGCAATTCAAAGCGTTTCAAAGAATTTAATTTTCAGTTGTTTTGTTTTGTATGTACTTCCATCATAACCTTCCCTCTTAACACATAGAAATGATCTAAAAAGGTTTGTGTCATTTCGAACAGTCCGAGATTTAATTTGATTTTATGACCGAAACTAGTGTATATATATTATGATTTTTTGACCGAAACATGCATTTCGAAAAGAGTCATAGAATCTAATTTTCAGATGATTTTTCGCATGGACTTCAGCCATAACCTTCCCTCCTGACATATATAAATTATCTGAAAAGTTTCGTATCATTTTGAACTTCCCACGATTTCAATTATGTTTGACCGAAACTAGTATAAACTAGTATATAATATATTATGATTTTTTTTTACTGAAACTTGCATTTCGAAAAGTTTCTTAGAATCAAATTTTCAGATGATTTTTTTAGGGACTTCTATCATAACCTTTCCTCCTAACATATATAAATGATCCGAAAAATTTCGTATCATTTCGAACTGTCCACGATTTAATATTATATTTGACAAAAACTAGTCTAAACTAGTGTATAATATATTATGATTTTTTGACCGAAACTTGCATTTCGAAAAGATTCATAAAATCTAATTTTCAGATGATTTTTTGTATAAACTTCCATCATAACCTTCCCCCCTGACATATATAAACGATATTAAAAGTTTTATATAATTTCGAACTATCCACGATTTAAATTATATTTGATCGAAACTAGTATAAACTAGTGTATAATATATTATGATTTTTTGACCGAAACTTGCATTTCGAAAAGTTTCTTAGAATCAAATTTTCAGATGATTTTTTTTGCATTGACTTCCATCATAAACTTCCCTCCTAACATATATAAATGATCTGAAAAGTTTCGTTTAATTTCACACAGTTCCCGATTAATTTTTATTTTTGACCGAGACAAGTATAAACTAGTGTATAATATATTATGAATTTTTGACCGAAACTTGCAATTCAAAGCGTTTCATAGAATTTAAAATTCAGTTGATTTTTTTGTATGGACTTCCATCATCACCTTCCCTCTTAACACATAGAAAGGATCTAAAAAGGCTTGTGTCATTTCGAATATTCCGAGATTTAATTTGATTTAATGACCGAATCTAGTGTATATATATTATGATTTTTTGACCGAAACTTGCATTTCAAAAAGATTAATAAAATCTAATTTTCAGATGATTTTTTGCATGAACTTCCGTCATAACCTTCCCTCCTGACATATATAAATGATCTGAAAAGTTTTGTATCAATTTGAATTGTCCACGATTTAAATTATGTTTGACCGAAACTAATATAAACTAGTGTATAATATATTTTGATTTTTTGACCGAAACTTGCATTTCGTAAAGTTTCTTAGAATCTAATTTTCAGATGATTTTTTTGCATGGACTTCCATCATAACCATCCCTCCAAACATATATAAATGATTTGAAATGTTTAATTTAATTTCAAACAGTCCCCAACTTAATTTAATTTTTGACCGAGATTTGTATAAACTAGTGTATAATATATTATGACCTTCCATTTCGTAAAGTTTCATAGAATCTAATATTCAGATGACTTTTTTGCTTGGACTTCCATCATAACCTACCCTCCTAACATATATAAATGATCTGAAATGTTTCGTATCATTTTGAAAAGTCCACGATTTAATATTATATTTCACAGAAACTAGTCTAAACTAGTGTATAATATATTATGATTTTTTGACCGAAACTTGCATTTCAAAAAGTTTCTTAGAATCTAATTTTCATATAATTTTTTGCATGTACTTCCATCATTTAATTTCAAACAGTTCCCGACTTAATTTTAGTTTTAACCGAGACAATTATAAACTAGTGTATAATATATTATGAATTTTTGACCGAAACATGCAATTCAAAGCGTTTCATAGAATTTATTTTCAGTTGATTTTTTTTGTATGGACTTCCATCATAACTTTCCCTCTTAAAACATAGAAAGGATCTAAAAAGTTTTGTGTCATTTCGAATAGTCCGAGATTTAATTTTATTTTATGATCGAAACTAGTGTATATATATTATGATTTTTTGACCGAAACTTGCATTTCGTAAAGATTCATAAAATCTAATTTTCAGATGATTTTTTGTATTAACTTCCATCATAACCTTCCCCCCCGATATATATAAATGATATTAAAAGTTTTATATAATTTCGAACTGTCCACGATTTAAATAATATTTGACCGAAACTAGTATAAACTACTGTATAATATATTATGATTTTTTGACCGAAACATTCATTTCGAAAAGATTCATAGAATCTAATTTCCAGATGATTTTTCGCATGGACTTCAGCCATAACCTTCCCTCCTGACATATATAAATTATCTGAAAAGTTTCGTATCATTTTGAACTTCCCACGATTTCAATTATGTTTGACAGAAACTAGTATAAACTAGTATATAATATATTATGATTTTCTTGACTGAAACTTGCATTTCGAAAAGTTTCTTAGAATCAAATTTTCAGATGATTTTTTTAGGGACTTCCATCATAACCTTTCCTCCTAACATATATAAATGATCTGAAAAATTTCGTATCATTTCGAACTGTCCACGATTTAATATTATATTTGACAAAAACAAGTCTAAACTAGTGTATAATATATTATGATTTTTGACTGAAACTTGCATTTCGAAAAGATTCATAAAATCTAATTTTCAGATGATTTTTTGTATAAACTTCCATCATAACCTCCCCCCCTGACATATATAAATGATATTAAAAGTTTTATATAATTTCGAACTGTCCACGATTTAAATTATATTTGATCGAAACTAGTATAAACTAGTGTATAATATATTATGATTTTTTGACCGAAACTTGCATTTCGAAAAGTTTCTTAGAATCAAATTTTCAGATGATTTTTTTGCAAGGACTTCCATCATAACCTTCCCTCCTAACATATATAAATGATCTGAAATGTTTCGTTTAATTTCACACAGTTCCCGACTTAATTTTATTTTTGACCGAGACAAGTATAAACTAGTGTATAATATATTACGAACTTTTGATCGAAACTTGCAATTCAAAGCGTTTCAAAGAATTTAATTTTCAGTTGTTTTGTTTTGTATGTACTTCCATCATAACCTTCCCTCTTAACACATAGAAATGATCTAAAAAGGTTTGTGTCATTTCGAACAGTCCGAGATTTAATTTGATTTTATGACCGAAACTAGTGTATATATATTATGATTTTTTGACCGAAACATGCATTTCGAAAAGAGTCATAGAATCTAATTTTTAGATGATTTTTCGCATGGACTTCAGCCATAACCTTCCCTCCTGACATATATAAATTATCTGAAAAGTTTCGTATCATTTTGAACTTCCCACGATTTCAATTATGTTTGACCGAAACTAGTATAAACTAGTATATAATATATTATGATTTTTTTTGACTGAAACTTGCATTTCGAAAAGTTTCTTAGAATCAAATTTTCAGATGATTTTTTTAGGGACTTCTATCATAACCTTTCCTCCTAACATATATAAATGATCCGAAAAATTTCGTATCATTTCGAACTGTCCACGATTTAATATTATATTTGACAAAAACTAGTCTAAACTAGTGTATAATATATTATGATTTTTTGACCGAAACTTGCATTTCGAAAAGATTCATAAAATCTAATTTTCAGATGATTTTTTGTATAAACTTCCATCATAACCTTCCCCCCTGACATATATAAACGATATTAAAAGTTTTATATAATTTCGAACTATCCACGATTTAAATTATATTTGATCGAAACTAGTATAAACTAGTGTATAATATATTATGATTTTTTGACCGAAACTTGCATTTCGAAAAGTTTCTTAGAATCAAATTTTCAGATGATTTTTTTTGCATTGACTTCCATCATAAACTTCCCTCCTAACATATATAAATGATCTGAAAAGTTTCGTTTAATTTCACACAGTTCCCGATTAATTTTTATTTTTGACCGAGACAAGTATAAACTAGTGTATAATATATTATGAACTTTTGATCGAAACTTGCAATTCAAAGCGTTACAAAGAATTTAATTTTCAGTTGTTTTGTTTTGTATGTACTTCCATCATCACCTTCCCTCTTAACACATAGAAATGATCTAAAAAGGTTTGTGTCATTTCGAACAGTCCAAGATTTAATTTGATTTTATGACAGAAACTAGTGTATATATATTATGATTTTTTGACCGAAACATGCATTTCGAAAAGATTCATAGAATCTAATTTTCAGATGATTTTTCGCATGGACTTCCGTCATAACCTTCCCTCCTGACATATATAAATTATCTGAAAAGTTTCGTATCATTTTGAACTTCCCACGATTTCAATTATGTTTGACCGAAACTAGTATAAACTAGTATATAATATATTATGATTTTTTTTACTGAAACTTGCATTTCGAAAAGTTTCTTAGAATCAAATTTTCAGATGATTTTTTTTAGGGATTTTTATCATAACCTTTCCTCCTAACATATATAAATGATCTGAAAAATTCCGTATCATTTCGAACTGTCCACGATTTAATATTATATTTGACAAAAACTAGTCTAAACTAGTGTATAATATATTATGATTTTTTGACCGAAACTTGCATTTCGAAAAGATTCATAAAATCTAATTTTCAGATGATTTTTTGTATAAACTTCCACCATAACCTTCCCCCCTGACATATATAAGGGATATTAAAAGTTTTATATAATTTCAAACTGTCCACGATTTAAATTATATTTGATCGAAACTAGTATAAACTAGTGTATAATATATTATGATTTTTTGACCGAAACTTGCATTTCGAAAAGTTTCTTAGAATCAAATTTTCAGATGATTTTTTTTAGGGACTTCTATCATAACATTTCCTCCTAACATATATAAATGATCTGAAAAATTTCGTATCATTTCAAACTGTCCACGATTTAATATTATATTTGACAAAAACTAGTCTAAACTAGTGTATAATATATTATGATTTTTTGACCGAAACTTGCATTTCGAAAAGATTCATAAAATCTAATTTTCAGATGATTTTTTGTATAAACTTCCACCATAACCTTCCCCCATGACATATATAAATGATATTAAAAGTTTTATATAATTTCGAACTGTCCACGATTTAAATTATATTTGATCGAAACTAGTATAAACTAGTGTATAATATTTTATTATTTTTTGACCGAAACTTGCATTTCGAAAAGTTTCTTAGAATAAAATTTTCAGATGATTTTGTTGCATGGACTTCCATCATAACCTTCCCTCCTAACATATATAAATGATCTGAAAACTTTCGTTCAATTTCACACAGTTCCCGACTTAAGTATAAACTAGTGTATAATATATTATGAACTTTTGATCGAAACTTGCAATTCAAAGCGTTTTAAAGAATTTAATTTTCAGTTGTTTTGTTTTGTATGTACTTCCATCATAACCTTCCCTCTTAACACATAGAAGGGATCTAAAAAGGTTTGTGTCATTTCGAATAGTCCGAGATTTAATTTGATTTTATGACCGAAACTTGTGTATATATATTATGATTTTTTGACCGAAACTTGCATTTCGAAAAGATTCATAGAATCTAATTTTCATATGATTTTTCGCATGTACTTCCGTCATAACCTTCCCTCCTGACATATATAAATTATCTGAAAAGTTTCGTATAATTTTGAACTGCCCACGATTTCAATTGTGTTTGACCGAAACTAGTATAAACTAGTATATAATATATTTTGAATTTTTGACCGGCACTTGCAATTCAAAGCGTTTCATAGAATTTATTTTTCAGATTATTTTTTTGTATGGACTTCAATCATAACCTTCCCTCGTAACGTATAGAAAGGATCTAAAAAGGTTTGTATCATTTCAAACAGTCCTCGATTTAATTTGATTTTGACCGAAACTAGTGTATTATATATTATGATTGTTTGACCGAAACTTGCATTTCGAAAAGATTCATAGAATCTAATTTTCAGATGATTTTTTGCATGGACTTCCATCATAACCTTCCCTCCTTACATATATTAATGATCTGAAAAGTTTCATATAATTTCGACTTGTCCACGATTTAAATTATATTTGACCGAAACTAGTATAAACCAGTGTATAATATATTATGATTTTTTGACTGAAACTTGCATTTCGAAAAGTTTCTTAGAATCAAATTTTCAAATTATTTTTTTAGGGACTTCTATCATAACGTTTCCTCCTAACATATATAAATGATCTGAAAAATTTCGTATCATTTCGATCTGTCCACGATTTAATATTATATTTGACAGAAACTAGTCTAAACTAGTGTATAATATATTATGATTTTTTGACCGAAACATGCATTTCAAAAGTTTCTTAGAATCTAATTTTCATATGATTTACTGCATTGATTTCCATCAAAACATTCCCTCAAACATATATAAATGATTTGAAAAGTTTCGTTTAAATTCAAACAGTCCCCGACTTAATTTAATTTTTAACCGAGATTTGTATAAACTAGTGTATAATATATTATGAAGTTTTGACCGAAACTTGCAATTTAAAACGTTTCATAGAATTTAATTTTCAGATGATTTTTTTGTATGGACTTTAATCATATCCTTCCCTCGTAACGTATAGAAAGGATCTACAAAGGTTTGTATCATTTCAAACAGTCCTCGATCTAATTTGATTTTTTGACCGAAACTAGTGTATTATTTATTATGATTTTTTGACCGAAACTGTCATTTCGAAAAGATTCATAAAATCTAATTTTCAGATGATTTTTTGTATGAACTTCCATCATAACCTTCCCCCCTGACATATATAAATGATATTAAAAGTTTTATATAATTTCGAACTGTCCACGATTTAAATTATATTTGACCGAAACTAGTATAAACTAGTGTATATAATATTATGATTTTTTGACCGAAACTTGCATTTCGAAGAGTTTCTTAGAATCAAATTTTCAGATGATTTTCTTGCAAAGACTTCCATCATACCCTTCCCTCCTAACATATATAAATGATCTAAAAAGTTTTGTTTAATTTAACACATTTCCCGACTTAATTTTATTTTTGACCGAGACAAGTATAAACTAGTGTATAATATATTATGAACTTTTGATCGAAACTTGCTATTTAAAGCGTTTCAAGGAATTTAATTTTCTGTTGTTTTTTTTGTATGTACTTCCATCATAACCTTTCCTCTTAACACATAGAAAGGATCTAAAAAGGTTTGTGTCATTTCGAACAGTCTGAGTTTTTATTTGATTTTATGACCGAAACTAGTGTATATATATTATGATTTTTTGACCGAAACTTGCATTTCGAAAAGATTCATAGAATCTAATTTTCAGATGATTTTTCGCATGGACTTCCGTCATAACCTTCCCTCCTGACATATATAAATAATCTGAAAAGTTTCGTCTCATTTTGAACTGCCCACGATTTCAATTATGTTTGACCGAAACTAGTATAAACTAGGGTATAATATATTATGATTTTTTGACCGAAACTTGCATTTCAAAAAGTTTATTAGAATCTAATTTTCATATGATTTACTACATGGATTTCCATCATAACATTCCCTCAAACATATATAAATGATTTGAAAAGTTTCGTTTAATTTCAAACAGTCCCCGACTTAATTTAATTTTTGACCGAGATTTGTATAAACAAGTGTATAATATATTATGAAGTTTTGACCGAAACATGCAATTTAAAACGTTTCATAGAATTTTATTTTCAGATGATTTTTTTGTATGGACTTCAATCATAACCTTCCCTCGTAACGTATAGAAAGGATCTAAAAAGGTTTGTATCATTTCAAACAGTCCTCGATCTAATTTGATTTTTTGACCGAAACTAGTGTATTATATATTATGATTTTTTGACCGAAACTTGCATTTCGAAAAGATTCATCAAATCTAATTTTTAGATGATTTTTTGCATGGACTTCAATCATTAACTTCCCTCCGGACATATATAAGTGATATGAAAATTTTCATATAATTTCGAACTGTCCACGATTTAAATTATATTTGACCGAAACTAGTATAAACTAGTGTATAATATATTATGATTTTTTGACCGAAACTTCCATTTCGTAATGTTTCATAGAATCTAATTTTCAGATGAACTTTTTGCTTGGACTTCCATCATAACCTACCCTCCTAACATATATAAATGATCTGAAAAGTTGCATATCATTTCGAACTGTCAACGATTTAATATTATATTGGACAGAAACTAGTCTAAACTAGTGTATAATATATTAAGATTTTTTTACCGAAACTTGCATTTCAAAAAGTTTCTTAGAATCTAATTTTCAGATGATTTTTTGCATGGACTTCCATCATAACCTTCTCTGCTAACATATATAAATGATCTGAAAAGTTTCGTTTAATTTCAAATAGTTCCCAACTTAATTTTATTTTTGACCGAGACATGTATAAACTAGTGTATAATATATTATGAATTTTTTACCGAAACTTGCAATTCAAAGCGTTTCATAGAATTTAAAATTCAGTTGATTTTTTTTGTATGGACTTCCATCATCACCTTCCTTCTTAACACATTGAAAGGATCTAAAACGGTTTGTGTAATTTCGAATATTCCGAGATTTAATTTGATTTAATGACCGAAACTAGTGTATATATATTATGATTTTTGACCGAAACTTGCATTTCAAAAAGATTCATAAAATCTAATTTTCAGATGATTTTTTGCATGGATTTCCGTCATAACCTTCCCTCCTGACATATATTAATGATCTGAAATGTTTCGTATCATTTTGATTTGTCCACGTTTTAAATTATGCTTGACCGAAACTAGTATAAACTAGTGTATAATATATTATGATTTTTTGACCGAAACTTGCATTTCGTAAAATTTCTTAGAATCTAATTTTCAGATGATTTTTTTGCATGGACTTCCATCATAACCTTCCCTCCTAACACATATAAATGATCTGAAAAGTTTCGTATCATTTCGAAGAGCCCCCAATTTAATTTAGTTTTTCACCGAAACTAGTATAAATTAGTATATAATATATTATGAATTTTTGACCGGCACTTGCAATTCAAAGCGTTTCATAGAATTTATTTTTCAGATTATTTTTTTGTATGGACTTCAATCATAACCTTCCCTCTTAAATTATATTTGACCGAAACTAGTATAAACCAGTGTATAATATATTATGATTTTTTGACCGAAACTTGCGTTTCGAAAAGTTTCTTAGAATCAAACTTTCAGATGATTTTTTTGCAGGGACTTATATCATAACCTTCCCTCTTAAATTATATAAATGATCTGAAAAATTTCGTATCATTTCGAACTGTCCACGATTTAATATTATATTTGACAGAAACTAGACTAAACTAGTGTATAATAAATTATGATTTTTTGACCGAAACTCGCATTTCAAAAAGTTTCTTAGAATCTAGTTTTCAGATTATTTATTGCATGGACTTCCATCATAACCTTCCCTCTAACATATATAAATGATCTGAAAGTTTTTTTTTAATTTCAAAAAGTCCCCGACTTAATTTAATTTTTGACCGAGACAATTCTAAACTAGTGTATAATATATATTGAATTTTTGACCGAAAATTTAATATATATTTTCATAAACGTTTCATAAAATTTAATTTTCAGTTGATTTTTTTTGTATGACTTCCATCATAACCTTCCCTCTTAACACATAGAAAGGATCTAAAAAGGTTTGTATCATTTCGAACAGTCCGAGATTTAATTTGATTTTATGATCGAAATTAGTGTATATATATTATGGACTTCCATCATAACCATCCCCCCTGACATATATAAATTATATGAAAAGTGTCATATAATTTCGAACTGTCCACGATTTAAAATATATTAGACCGAAACTAGCATAAACACGTGTATGATATATTATGAATTTTTGACCGAAACTTGCATTTCGAAAAGTTTCTTAGAATCAAATATTCAGATGATTTTTTTGCATGGACTTCTATCATAACCTTCCCTCCTAACATATATAAATGATCTGAAAAATTTCGTATCATTTCGAACTATCCACGATTTAATATTATATTTGACAGAAGCTAGTCTAAACTAGTTTATAAAATATTATGATTTTTTTACCGAAACTTGTATTTCAAAAAGTTTCTTAGAATCTAATTTTCAGATGATATTTTGCATGGACTTCCATCATAACCTTCCCTCCTAACATATATAAATGATCTGAAAAGTTTCATTTAATTTCAAACAGTTCCCGACTTAATTTTATTTTTGACAGAGACAAGTATAAACTAGTGTATAATATATTATGAACTTTTGATCGAAACATGCAATTCAAAACGTATCAAAGAATTTAATTTTCATTTGTTTTTTTTTTGTATGTACTTCCATCATAACCTTCCCTCTTAACTCATAGAAAGGATCTAAAAAGATTTGTGTCAATTCGAACAGTCCGAGATTTAATTTGATTTTATGACTGAAACTAGTGTATATATATTATGATTTTTTGACCGAAACATGCATTTCGAAAAGATTCATAGAATCTAATTTTCAGATGATTTTTTTGCATGGACTTCCATCATAACCTTCCCTCCTAACATATATAAATGATCTAAAAAGTTTTGTATTATTTCGAAGAACCCCCGATTTAATTTAGTTTTTTACTGAAACTAGTATAAATTAGCATATAATATATTATGAATTTTTGACCGATACTTGCATTTCGAAAAGATTCATAAAATCTAATATTCAGATGATTTTTTGTATGGACTTCCATCATAACCTTCCCCCCTGACATATATAAATTATATGAAAAGTTTCATATAATTTTGAACTGTCCACGATTTAAATTATATTTGACCGAAACTAGTATAAACTAGTGTATAATATATTATGATTTTTTGACCGAAACTTGCATTTCGAAAATTTTCTTAGAATCAAATATTCAGATGATTTTTTGCATGGACTTCCATCATAACCTTCCGTCCTTACATATATAAATGATCTGAAAAATATCGTATCATTTCGAACTGTCCACGATTTAATATTATATTTGACAGAAACTAGTCTAAACTAGTTTATAATATATTATGATTTTTTGACCGAAACTTGTATTTCAAAAAGTTTCTTAGAATCTAATTTTCAGATGATTTTTTGCATGGACTTCCATCATAACCTTCCCTCCTAAGATATATAAATGATCTGAAAAGTTTCGTTTAATTTCGAACAGTCCCCGACATAATTTTATTTTTGACAGAGACAAGTATAAACTAGTGCATAATATATTATGAACTTTTCATCGAAACTTGCAATTCAAAGCGTATCAAAGAATTTAATTTTCAGTTTTTTTTTTGTATGTACTTCCATCATAAGCTTCCCTCTTAACTTATAGAAAGGAACTAAAAATATTTGTGTCAATTCGAACAGTCCGAGATTTAATTTGATTTTATGACCGAAACTAGTGTATATATTATGATTTTTTGACCGAAACTTGCATTTCGAAAAGATTCATAGAATCTTATTTTCAAATGATTTTTTGCATGGACTTCCATCATAACATTCCCTCCTGACATATATAAATGATCTGAAAAGTTTCGTATCATTTTGAACTGTCCACGATTTCAATTATGTTTGACCGAAACTAGTATAAACTAGTGTATAATATATTATGATTTTTTGACCTAAACTTGCATTTCGCAAAGTTTCTTAGAAGTTAATTTTCAGATGATTTTTTTGCATGAACTTCCATTATAACCTTCCCTACTAACATATATAAATGATCTGAAAAGTTTCGTATCATTTCGAAGAGCCCCCGATTTAATTTAGTTTTTGACCGAAACTAGTATAAATTAGTGTATAATATATTATGATTTTTTGACCGACACTTGCAATTCAAAGCGTTTCATAGAATTTATTTTTCAGATGATTTTTTTGTATGGACTTCAATCATAACCTTCCCTCGTAACGTATAGAAAGGATCTAGAAAGGTTTGTATCATTTCAAACAGTCCTCGATTTAATTTGATTTTTTGACCGAAACTAGTGTATTATATATTATGATTTTTTGACCGAAACTTGCATTTCGAAAAGATTCATAGAATCTAATTTTCAGATTATTTTTTGCGTGGACTTCCATCATAACCTTCCCTCCTGACATATATTAATGATCTGAAGAGTTTCATATAATTTTGAACTGTCCATGATTTAAATTATATTTGACCGAAACTAGTATAAACCATTGTATAATATATTATGATTTTTTGACCGAAACTTGCATTTAAAAAAGTTTCTTAGAATCAAACTTTCAGATGATTTTTTTGCAAGGACTTCTATCATTACCTTCCCTCCTAATATATATAAATGATCTGAAAAAATTCGTATCATTTCGAACTATCCACGATTTAATATTATATTTGACTGAAACTAGTCTAAACTAGTGTAAATATATTATGATTTTTTGACCGAAACTCGCATTTCAAAAAGTTTCTTAGAATCTAATTTTCAGATGATTTATTGCATGGACTTCCATCATAACCTTCCCTCTAATATATATAAATGATCTGAATAGTTTTGTTTAATTTCAAAAAGTCCCCGACTTAATTTAATTTTTGACCGAGACAAATATAAACTAGTTTATAATATATTATGAATTTTTGAACGAAACTTGCAATTCAAATTGTTTCATAGAATTTAATTTTCAGTTGATTTTTTTTGTATGGACTTCCATCATAACCTTCCCTCTTAACACATAGAAAGGATCTAAAAGGGTTTGTGTCATTTCGAACAGTCCGAGATTTAATTTGATTTTATGATCGAAACTAGTGTATATATATTATGATTTTTTGACCGAAACTTGCATTTCGAAAAGATTCATAGAATCTAATTTTCAGATGATTTTTTCCATGGACTTCCGTCATAACCTTCCCTCCTGACATATATAAATGATCTGAAAAGTTTCGTATCATTTTGAACTGTCCACGATTTCAATTATGTTTGACCGAAACTAGTATAAACTAGTGTATAATATATTATGATTTTTTGACCAAAACTTGCATTTCGTAATGTTTCTTAGAATCTAATTTTTAGATGATTTTTTCTCATGGACTTCCATCATAACCTTCCCTCCTAACATATATAAATGATCTGAAAAGTTTCGTATCATTTCGAAGAGCCCCCGATTTAATTTAGTTTTTGACCGAAACTAATATGAATTAATATATAATATATTATGAATTTTTGGCCGACACTTGCAATTCAAAGCGTTTCATAGAATTTAATTTTCAGATGATTTTTTTGTATGGACTTCAATCATAACCTTCCCTCGTAACGTATAGAAAGGATCTAAAAAGGTTTGTATCATTTCAAATAGTCCTCAATTTAATTTGTTTTTTTGACCGAAACTAGTGTATTATATATTATGATTTTTTGACCGAAACTTGTATTTCTAAAAGATTCATAGAATCTAATTTTCAGATTATTTTTTGCATGGACTTCCATCATAACCTTCCCTCCTGACATATATTAATGATCTGAAGAGTTTCATATAATTTTGAACTGTCCATGATTTAAATTATATTTGACCGAAACTAGTATAAACCATTGTATAATATATTATGATTTTTTGACCGAAACTTGCATTTAAAAAAGTTTCATAGAATCAAACTTTCAGATGATTTTTTTGCAAGGACTTCTATCATAACCTTCCCTCCTAACATATATAAATGATCTGAAAAAATTCGTATCATTTCGAACTGTCCACGATTTAATATTATATTTGACTGAAACTAGTCTAAACTAGTGTAAATATATTATGATTTTTTGACCGAAACTCGCATTTCAAAAAGTTTCTTAGAATCTAATTTTCAGATGATTTATTGCATGGACTTCCATCATAACCTTCCCTCTAATATATATAAATGATCTGAATAGTTTTGTTTAATTTCGAACAGTTCCCGACTTAATTTTATTTTTGACAGAGACAAGTATAAACTAGTGCATAATATATTATGAACTTTTCATCGAAACTTGCAATTCAAAGCGTATCAAAGAATTTAATTTTCAGTTTTTTTTTGTATGTACTTCCATCATAAGCTTCCCTTTTAACTCATAGAAAGGAACAAAAAATATTTGTGTCAATTCGAACAGTCCGAGATTTAATTTGATTTTATGACCGAAACTAGTGTATATATTATGATTTTTTGACCGAAACTTGCATTTCGAAAAGATTCATAGAATCTTATTTTCAAATGATTTTTTGCATGGACTTCCATCATAACATTCCCTCCTGACATATATAAATGATCTGAAAAGTTTCGTATCATTTTGAACTGTCCACGATTTCAATTATGTTTGACCGAAACTAGTATAAACTAGTGTATAATATATTATGATTTTTTGACCGAAACTTGCATTTCGTAAAGTTTCTTAGAAGTTAATTTTCAGATGATTTTTTTGCATGAACTTCCATTATAACCTTCCCTACTAACATATATAAATGATCTGAAAAGTTTCGTATCATTTCGAAGAGCCCCCGATTTAATTTAGTTTTTGACCGAAACTAGTATAAATTAGTGTATAATATATTATGATTTTTTTACCGACACTTGCAATTCAAAGCGTTTCATAGAATTTATTTTTCAGATGATTTTTTTGTATGGACTTCAATCATAACCTTCCCTCGTAACGTATAGAAAGGATCTAGAAAGGTTTGTATCATTTCAAACAGTCCTCGATTTAATTTGATTTTTTGACCGAAACTAGTGTATTATATATTATGATTTTTTGACCGAAACTTGCATTTCGAAAAGATTCATAGAATCTAATTTTCAGATTATTTTTTGCATGGACTTCCATCATAACCTTCCCTCCTGACATATATTAATGATCTGAAGAGTTTCATATAATTTTGAACTGTCCATGATTTAAATTATATTTGACCGAAACTAGTATAAACCATTGTATAATATATTATGATTTTTTGACCGAAACTTGCATTTAAAAAAGTTTCTTAGAATCAAACTTTCAGATGATTTTTTTGCAAGGACTTCTATCATAACCTTCCCTCCTAACATATATAAATGATCTGAAAAAATTCGTATCATTTCGAACTGTCCACGATTTAATATTATATTTGACTGAAACTAGTCTAAACTAGTGTAAATATATTATGATTTTTTGACCGAAACTCGCATTTCAAAAAGTTTCTTAGAATCTAATTTTCAGATGATTTATTGCATGGACTTCCATCATAACCTTCCCTCTAATATATTTAAATGATCTGAATAGGTTTGTTTAATTTCAAAAAGTCCCCGACTTAATTTAATTTTTTACCGAGACAAATATAAACTAGTGTATAATATATAATGAATTTTTGAACGAAACTTGCAATTCAAATTGTTTCATAGAATTTAATTTTCAGTTGATTTTTTTTGTATGGACTTCCATCATAACCTTCCCTCTTAACACATAGAAAGGATCTAAAAGGGTTTGTGTCATTTCGAACAGTCCGAGATTTAATTTGATTTTATGACCGAAACTAGTGTATATATATTATGATTTTTTGACCGAAACTTGCATTTCGAAAAGATTCATAGAATCTAATTTTCAGATGATTTTTTCCATGGACTTCCGTCATAACATTCCCTCCTGACATATATAAATGATCTGAAAAGTTTCGTATCATTTTGAACTGTCCACGATTTCAATTATGTTTGACCGAAACTAGTATAAACTAGTGTATAATATATTATGATTTTTTGACCAAAACTTGCATTTCGTAATGTTTCTTAGAATCTAATTTTTAGATGATTTTTTTGCATGGACTTCCATCATAACCTTCCCTCCTAACATATATAAATGATCTGAAAAGTTTCGTATCATTTCGAAGAGCCCCCGATTTAATTTAGTTTTTGACTGAAACTAATATGAATTAGTATATAATATATTATGAATTTTTGGCCGACACTTGCAATTCAAAGCGTTTCATAGAATTTAATTTTCAGATGATTTTTTTGTATGGACTTCAATCATAACCTTCCCTCGTAACGTATAGAAAGGATCTAAAAAGGTTTGTATCATTTCAAATAGTCCTCAATTTAATTTGTTTTTTTGACCGAAACTAGTGTATTATATATTATGATTTTTTGACTGAAACTTGTATTTCTAAAAGATTCATAGAATCTAATTTTCAGATTATTTTTTGCATGGACTTCCATCATAACCTTCCCTCCTGACATATATTAATGATCTGAAGATTTTCATATAATTTTGAACTGTCCATGATTTAAATTATATTTGACCGAAACTAGTATAAACCATTGTATAATATATTATGATTTTTTGACCGAAACTTGCATTTAAAAAAGTTTCATAGAATCAAACTTTCAGATGATTTTTTTGCAAGGACTTCTATCATAACCTTCCCTCCTAACATATATAAATGATATGAAAAAATTCGTATCATTTCGAACTGTCCACGATTTAATATTATATTTGACTGAAACTAGTCTAAACTAGTGTAAATATATTATGATTTTTTGACCGAAACTCGCATTTCAAAAAGTTTCTTAGAATCTAATTTTCAGATGATTTATTGCATGGACTTCCATCATAACCTTCCCTCTAATATATATAAATGATCTGAATAGTTTTGTTTAATTTCGAACAGTTCCCGACTTAATTTTATTTTTGACAGAGACAAGTATAAACTAGTGCATAATATATTATGAACTTTTCATCGAAACTTGCAATTCAAAGCGTATCAAAGAATTTAATTTTCAGTTTTTTTTTGTATGTACTTCCATCATAAGCTTCCCTTTTAACTCATAGAAAGGAACAAAAAATATTTGTGTCAATTCGAACAGTCCGAGATTTAATTTGATTTTATGACCGAAACTAGTGTATATATTATGATTTTTTGACCGAAACTTGCATTTCGAAAAGATTCATAGAATCTTATTTTCAAATGATTTTTTGCATGGACTTCCATCATAACATTCCCTCCTGACATATATAAATGATCTGAAAAGTTTCGTATCATTTTGAATTGTCCACGATTTCAATTATGTTTGACCGAAACTAGTATAAACTAGTGTATAATATATTATGATTTTTTGACCGAAACTTGCATTTCGTAAAGTTTCTTAGAAGTTAATTTTCAGATGATTTTTTTGCATGAACTTCCATTATAACCTTCCCTACTAACATATATAAATGATCTGAAAAGTTTCGTATCATTTCGAAGAGCCCCCGATTTAATTTAGTTTTTGACCGAAACTAGTATAAATTAGTGTATAATATATTATGATTTTTTTACCGACACTTGCAATTCAAAGCGTTTCATAGAATTTATTTTTCAGATGATTTTTTTGTATGGACTTCAATCATAACCTTCCCTCGTAACGTATAGAAAGGATCTAGAAAGGTTTGTATCATTTCAAACAGTCCTCGATTTAATTTGATTTTTTGACCGAAACTAGTGTATTATATATTATGATTTTTTGACCGAAACTTGCATTTCGAAAAGATTCATAGAATCTAATTTTCAGATTATTTTTTGCATGGACTTCCATCATAACCTTCCCTCCTGACATATATTAATGATCTGAAGAGTTTCATATAATTTTGAACTGTCCATGATTTAAATTATATTTGACCGAAACTAGTATAAACCATTGTATAATATATTATGATTTTTTGACCGAAACTTGCATTTAAAAAAGTTTCTTAGAATCAAACTTTCAGATGATTTTTTTGCAAGGACTTCTATCATAACCTTCCCTCCTAACATATATAAATGATCTGAAAAAATTCGTATCATTTCGAACTGTCCACGATTTAATATTATATTTGACTGAAACTAGTCTAAACTAGTGTAAATATATTATGATTTTTTGACCGAAACTCGCATTTCAAAAAGTTTCTTAGAATCTAATTTTCAGATGATTTATTGCATGGACTTCCATCATAACCTTCCCTCTAATATATTTAAATGATCTGAATAGTTTTGTTTAATTTCAAAAAGTCCCCGACTTAATTTAATTTTTTACCGAGACAAATATAAACTAGTGTATAATATATAATGAATTTTTGAACGAAACTTGCAATTCAAATTGTTTCATAGAATTTAATTTTCAGTTGATTTTTTTTGTATGGACTTCCATCATAACCTTCCCTCTTAACACATAGAAAGGATCTAAAAGGGTTTGTGTCATTTCGAACAGTCCGAGATTTAATTTGATTTTATGACCGAAACTTGTGTATATATATTATGATTTTTTGACCGAAACTTGCATTTCGAAAAGATTCATAGAATCTAATTTTCAGATGATTTTTTCCATGGACTTCCGTCATAACATTCCCTCCTGACATATATAAATGATCTGAAAAGTTTCGTATCATTTTGAACTGTCCACGATTTCAATTATGTTTGACCGAAACTAGTATAAACTAGTGTATAATATATTATGATTTTTTGACCAAAACTTGCATTTCGTAATGTTTCTTAGAATCTAATTTTTAGATGATTTTTTTGCATGGACTTCCATCATAACCTTCCCTCCTAACATATATAAATGATCTGAAAAGTTTCGTATCATTTCGAAGAGCCCCCGATTTAATTTAGTTTTTGACCGAAACTAATATGAATTAGTATATAATATATTATGAATTTTTGGCCGACACTTGCAATTCAAAGCGTTTCATAGAATTTAATTTTCAGATGATTTTTTTGTATGGACTTCAATCATAACCTTCCCTCGTAACGTATAGAAAGGATCTAAAAAGGTTTGTATCATTTCAAATAGTCCTCAATTTAATTTGTTTTTTTGACCGAAACTAGTGTATTATATATTATGATTTTTTGACTGAAACTTGTATTTCTAAAAGATTCATAGAATCTAATTTTCAGATTATTTTTTGCATGGACTTCCATCATAACCTTCCCTCCTGACATATATTAATGATCTGAAGATTTTCATATAATTTTGAACTGTCCATGATTTAAATTATATTTGACCGAAACTAGTATAAACCATTGTATAATATATTATGATTTTTTGACCGAAACTTGCATTTAAAAAAGTTTCATAGAATCAAACTTTCAGATGATTTTTTTGCAAGGACTTCTATCATAACCTTCCCTCCTAACATATATAAATGATCTGAAAAAATTCGTATCATTTCGAACTGTCCACGATTTAATATTATATTTGACTGAAACTAGTCTAAACTAGTGTAAATATATTATGATTTTTTGACCGAAACTCGCATTTCAAAAAGTTTCTTAGAATCTAATTTTCAGATGATTTATTGCATGGACTTCCATCATAACCTTCCCTCTAATATATATAAATGATCTGAATAGTTTTGTTTAATTTCGAACAGTTCCCGACTTAATTTTATTTTTGACAGAGACAAGTATAAACTAGTGCATAATATATTATGAACTTTTCATCGAAACTTGCAATTCAAAGCGTATCAAAGAATTTAATTTTCAGTTTTTTTTTGTATGTACTTCCATCATAAGCTTCCCTTTTAACTCATAGAAAGGAATAAAAAATATTTGTGTCAATTCGAACAGTCCGAGATTTAATTTGATTTTATGACCGAAACTAGTGTATATATTATGATTTTTTGACCGAAACTTGCATTTCGAAAAGATTCATAGAATCTTATTTTCAAATGATTTTTTGCATGGACTTCCATCATAACATTCCCTCCTGACATATATAAATGATCTGAAAAGTTTCGTATCATTTTGAACTGTCCACGATTTCAATTATGTTTGACCGAAACTAGTATAAACTAGTGTATAATATATTATGATTTTTTGACCGAAACTTGCATTTCGTAAAGTTTCTTAGAAGTTAATTTTCAGATGATTTTTTTGCATGAACTTCCATTATAACCTTCCCTACTAACATATATAAATGATCTGAAAAGTTTCGTATCATTTCGAAGAGCCCCCGATTTAATTTAGTTTTTGACCGAAACTAGTATAAATTAGTGTATAATATATTATGATTTTTTGACCGACACTTGCAATTCAAAGCGTTTCATAGAATTTATTTTTCAGATGATTTTTTTGTATGGACTTCAATCATAACCTTCCCTCGTAACGTATAGAAAGGATCTAGAAAGGTTTGTATCATTTAAAACAGTCCTCGATTTAATTTGATTTTTTGACCGAAACTAGTGTATTATATATTATGATTTTTTGACCGAAACTTGCATTTCGAAAAGATTCATAGAATCTAATTTTCAGATTATTTTTTGCATGGACTTCCATCATAACCTTCCCTCCTGACATATATTAATGATCTGAAGAGTTTCATATAATTTTGAACTGTCCATGATTTAAATTATATTTGACCGAAACTAGTATAAACCATTGTATAATATATTATGATTTTTTGACCGAAACTTGCATTTAAAAAAGTTTCTTAGAATCAAACTTTCAGATGATTTTTTTGCAAGGACTTCTATCATAACCTTCCCTCCTAACATATATAAATGATCTGAAAAAATTCGTATCATTTCGAACTGTCCACGATTTAATATTATATTTGACTGAAACTAGTCTAAACTAGTGTAAATATATTATGATTTTTTGACCGAAACTCGCATTTCAAAAAGTTTCTTAGAATCTAATTTTCAGATGATTTATTGCATGGACTTCCATCATAACCTTCCCTCTAATATATATAAATGATCTGAATAGTTTTGTTTAATTTCAAAAAGTCCCCGACTTAATTTAATTTTTTACCGAGACAAATATAAACTAGTGTATAATATATTATGAATTTTTGAACGAAACTTGCAATTCAAATTGTTTCATAGAATTTAATTTTCAGTTGATTTTTTTTGTATGGACTTCCATCATAACCTTCCCTCTTAACACATAGAAAGGATCTAAAAGGGTTTGTGTCATTTCGAACAGTCCGAGATTTAATTTGATTTTATGACCGAAACTAGTGTATATATATTATGATTTTTTGACCGAAACTTGCATTTCGAAAAGATTCATAGAATCTAATTTTCAGATGATTTTTTCCATGGACTTCCGTCATAACCTTCCCTCCTGACATATATAAATGATCTGAAAAGTTTCGTATCATTTTGAACTGTCCACGATTTCAATTATGTTTGACCGAAACTAGTATAAACTAGTGTATAATATATTATGATTTTTTGACCAAAACTTGCATTTCGTAATGTTTCTTAGAATCTAATTTTTAGATGATTTTTTTGCATGGACTTCCATCATAACCTTCCCTCCTAACATATATAAATGATCTGAAAAGTTTCGTATCATTTCGAAGAGCCCCCGATTTAATTTAGTTTTTGACCGAAACTAATATGAATTAGTATATAATATATTATGAATTTTTGGCCGACACTTGCAATTCAAAGCGTTTCATAGAATTTAATTTTCAGATGATTTTTTTGTATGGACTTCAATCATAACCTTCCCTCGTAACGTATAGAAAGGATCTAAAAAGGTTTGTATCATTTCAAATAGTCCTCAATTTAATTTGGTTTTTTGACCGAAACTAGTGTATTATATATTATGATTTTTTGACCGAAACTGGTATTTCTAAAAGATTCATAGAATCTAATTTTCAGATTATTTTTTGCATGGACTTCCATCATAACCTTCCCTCCTGACATATATTAATGATCTGAAGAGTTTCATATAATTTTGAACTGTCCATGATTTAAATTATATTTGACCGAAACTAGTATAAACCATTGTATAATATATTATGATTTTTTGACCGAAACTTGCATTTAAAAAAGTTTCATAGAATCAAACTTTCAGATGATTTTTTTGCAAGGACTTCTATCATAACCTTCCCTCCTAACATATATAAATGATCTGAAATAATTCGTATCATTTCGAACTGTCCACGATTTAATATTATATTTGACTGAAACTAGTCTAAACTAGTGTAAATATATTATGATTTTTTGACCGAAACTCGCATTTCAAAAAGTTTCTTAGAATCTAATTTTCAGATGATTTATTGCATGGACTTCCATCATAACCTTCCCTCTAATATATATAAATGATCTGAATAGTTTTGTTTAATTTCGAACAGTTCCCGACTTAATTTTATTTTTGACAGAGACAAGTATAAACTAGTGCATAATATATTATGAACTTTTCATCGAAACTTGCAATTCAAAGCGTATCAAAGAATTTAATTTTCAGTTTTTTTTTGTATGTACTTCCATCATAAGCATCCCTTTTAACTCATAGAAAGGAACAAAAAATATTTGTGTCAATTCGAACAGTCCGAGATTTAATTTGATTTTATGACCGAAACTAGTGTATATATTATGATTTTTTGACCGAAACTTGCATTTCGAAAAGATTCATAGAATCTTATTTTCAAATGATTTTTTGCATGGACTTCCATCATAACATTCCCTCCTGACATATATAAATGATCTGAAAAGTTTCGTATCATTTTGAACTGTCCACGATTTCAATTATGTTTGACCGAAACTAGTATAAACTAGTGTATAATATATTATGATTTTTTGACCGAAACTTGCATTTCGTAAAGTTTCTTAGAAGTTAATTTTCAGATGATTTTTTTGCATGAACTTCCATTATAACCTTCCCTACTAACATATATAAATGATCTGAAAAGTTTCGTATCATTTCGAAGAGCCCCCGATTTAATTTAGTTTTTGACCGAAACTAGTATAAATTAGTGTATAATATATTATGATTTTTTTACCGACACTTGCAATTCAAAGCGTTTCATAGAATTTATTTTTCAGATGATTTTTTTGTATGGACTTCAATCATAACCTTCCCTCGTAACGTATAGAAAGGATCTAGAAAGGTTTGTATCATTTCAAACAGTCCTCGATTTAATTTGATTTTTTGACCGAAACTAGTGTATTATATATTATGATTTTTTGACCGAAACTTGCATTTCGAAAAGATTCATAGAATCTAATTTTCAGATTATTTTTTGCATGGACTTCCATCATAACCATCCCTCCTGACATATATTAATGATCTGAAGAGTTTCATATAATTTTGAACTGTCCATGATTTAAATTATATTTGACCGAAACTAGTATAAACCATTGTATAATATATTATGATTTTTTGACCGAAACTTGCATTTAAAAAAGTTTCTTAGAATCAAACTTTCAGATGATTTTTTTGCAAGGACTTCTATCATAACCTTCCCTCCTAACATATATAAATGATATGAAAAAATTCGTATCATTTCGAACTGTCCACGATTTAATATTATATTTGACTGAAACTAGTCTAAACTAGTGTAAATATATTATGATTTTTTGACCGAAACTCGCATTTCAAAAAGTTTCTTAGAATCTAATTTTCAGATGATTTATTGCATGGACTTCCATCATAACCTTCCCTCTAATATATATAAATGATCTGAATAGTTTTGTTTAATTTCAAAAAGTCCCCGACTTAATTTAATTTTTTACCGAGACAAATATAAACTAGTGTATAATATATTATGAATTTTTGAACGAAACTTGCAATTCAAATTGTTTCATAGAATTTAATTTTCAGTTGATTTTTTTTGTATGGACTTCCATCATAACCTTCCCTCTTAACACATAGAAAGGATCTAAAAGGGTTTGTGTCATTTCGAACAGTCCGAGATTTAATTTGATTTTATGACCGAAACTAGTGTATATATATTATGATTTTTTGACCGAAACTTGCATTTCGAAAAGATTCATAGAATCTAATTTTCAGATGATTTTTTCCATGGACTTCCGTCATATCCTTCCCTCCTGACATATATAAATGATCTGAAAAGTTTCGTATCATTTTGAACTGTCCACGATTTCAATTATGTTTGACCGAAACTAGTATAAACTAGTGTATAATATATTATGATTTTTTGACCAAAACTTGCATTTCGTAATGTTTCTTAGAATCTAATTTTTAGATGATTTTTTTGCATGGACTTCCATCATAACCTTCCCTCCTAACATATATAAATGATCTGAAAAGTTTCGTATCATTTCGAAGAGCCCCCGATTTAATTTAGTTTTTGACCGAAACTAATATGAATTAGTATATAATATATTATGAATTTTTGGCCGACACTTGCAATTCAAAGCGTTTCATAGAATTTAATTTTCAGATGATTTTTTTGTATGGACTTCAATCATAACCTTCCCTCGTAACGTATAGAAAGGATCTAAAAAGGTTTGTATCATTTCAAATAGTCCTCAATTTAATTTGTTTTTTTGACCGAAACTAGTGTATTATATATTATGATTTTTTGACCGAAACTTGTATTTCAAAAAGAATCATAGAATCTAATTTTCAGATAATTTTATGCATGGACTACCATCATAACCTACCCTCCTGACATATATTAATGATCTGAAAAGTTTCATCTAATTTCGAACTGTCCACGATTTAAATTATATTTGACCGAAACTAGTATAAACCAGTGTATAATATATTATGAGTTTTTGACCGAAACTTGCATTTCGAAAAGTTTCTTAGAATCAAACTTTCAGATGAATTTTTTTGCAGGGAATTCTATAATAACCTTCCCTCCTAACATATATAAATGATCTGAAAAATTTCGTATCATTTCGAACTGTCCACGATTTAATATTATATTTGACAGAAACTAGTCTAAACTAGTGTATAATATATTATGATTTTTTGACCGAAACTTGCATTTCAAAAAGTTTCTTAGAATCTAATTTTCATATGATTTATTGCATGGACTTCCATCATAACCTTCCCTCTAACATATATAAATGATCTGAAAAGTTTTTTTAATTTCCAAAAGTCCCCGACTTTATTTAATTTTTGACCGAGACAAGTATAAACTAGTGTATAATATATTATGAATTTTTGAACGAAACTTGCAATTCAAAGCGTTTCATAGAATATAATTTTCAGTTGATTTTTTTGTATGGACTTCCATCATAACCTTCCCTCTTAACACATAGAAAGGATCTAAAAAGATTTGTGTAATTTCGAACAGTCCGAGATTTAATTTGATTTTATGACCGAAACTAGTGTATATATATTATGATTATTTGACCGAAACTTGCATTTCGAAAAGATTCATAGAATATAATTTTCGGATGAATTTTTGCGTGGACTTCCGTCATAACCTTCCCTCCTGAAATATATAAATGATCTGAAAAGTTTCATATCATTTTGAACTTCCCACGATTTCAATTATGTTTGACCGAAACTTGTATAAACTAGTGTATAATATATTATGATTTTTTGACCGAAAGTTGCATTTCGAAAAGTTTCTTAGAATCAAATTTTCAGATGATTTTTTTGCAGGGATTTCTATCATAACCTTTCCTCCTAACATATATAAATGATCTGAAAAATTTCGTATCATTTCGAACTGTTCACGATTTAATATTATATTTGACAGAAACTAGTCTAAATTAGTGTATAATATACTATGATTTTTTGACCGAAACTTGCATTTCAAAAAGTTTCTTAGAATCTAATTTTCATATGATTTATTGCATGGACTTCCATCATAACCTTCCCTCTAACATATATAAATGATCTGAAAAGTTTTTTTAATTTCCAAAAGTCCCCGACTTTATTTAATTTTTGACCGAGACAAGTATAAACTAGAGTATAATATTTATGAATTTTTGACCGAAACTTGCAATTCAAAGCGTTTCATAGAATTTAATTTTCAGTTGATTTTTTTGTATGGACTTCCATCATAACCTTCCCTCTTAACACATAGAAATGATCTAAAAAGGTTTGTGTCATTTCGAACAGTCCGAGATTTAATTTGATTTTATGACCGAAACTAGTGTATATATATTATGATTTTTTGACCGAAACTTGCATTTCGAAAAGATTCATAGAATCTAATTTTCAGATGATTTTTTCCATGGACTTCCGTCATAACCTTCCCTCCTGACATATATAAATGATCTGAAAAGTTTCGTATCATTTTGAACTGTCCACGATTTCAATTATGTTTGACCGAAACTAGTATAAACTAGTGTATAATATATTATGATTTTTTGACCAAAACTTGCATTTCGTAATGTTTCTTAGAATCTAATTTTTAGATGATTTTTTTGCAGGGATTTCTATCATAACCTTTCCTCCTAACATATATAAATGATCTGAAAAATTTAGTATCATTTCGAACTGTTCACGATTTAATATTATATTTGACAGAAACTAGTCTAAATTATACTATGATTTTTTGACCGAAACTTGCATTTCAAAAAGTTTCTAAGAATATAATTTTCATATGATTTATTGCATGGACTTCCATCATAACCTTCCCTCTAACATATATAAATGATCTGAAAAGTTTTGTTTAATTTCAAAAAGTCCCCGACTTAATTTAATTTTTGACCGAGACAAGTATAAACTAGAGTATAATATAATATGAATTTTTGACCGAAACTTGCAATTCAAAGCGTTTCATAGAATATAATTTTCAGTTGATTTTTTTTGTATGGACTTCCATCATAACCTTCCCTCTTAACACATAGAAAGGATCTAAAAAGGTTTGTGTCATTTCGAACAGCCCTAGATTTAATTTTATTTTATGACCGAAACTAGTGTATATATATTATGATTTTTTTGACCGAAACTTGCATTTCGAAAAGATTCATAGAATCTAATTTTCAGATGAATATTTGCATGGACTTCCGTCATAACATTCCCTCCAGACATATATAAATGATCTGAAATTTTTCATATCATTTTGAACTGCCCATGATTTTAATTATGTTTGACCGAAACTTGTATAAACTAGTGTATACTATATTATGATTTTTTGACCGAAAGTTGCATTTCGAAAAGTTTCTTAGAATCAAATTTTCAGATGATTTTTTTGCAGGGATTTCTATCATAACCTTTCCTCCTATCATATATAAATGATCTGAAAAATTTCGTATCATTTCGAACTGTTCACGATTTAATATTATATTTTACAGAAACTAGTCTAAATTAGTGTATAATATACTATGATTTTTTGACCGAAACTTGCATTTCAAAAAGTTTCTTCTAATCTAATTTTCATATGATTTATTGCATGGACTTCCATCATAACCTTCCCTCTAACATATATAAATGATCTGAAAAGTTTTGTTTAATTTCAAAAAGTCCCCGACTTAATTTAATTTTTGACCGAGACAAGTATAAAATAGAGTATAATATATTATGATTTTTTGACCGAAACTTGCATTTCGAAAAGATTCATAGAATCTAATTTGCAGATGAATTTATGCATTGACTTCAGTCATAACCTTCCCACCTGACATATATAAATGATCTGAAAAGTTTCGTATCATTTTGAACTGCCCACGATTTCAATTATGTTTGACAGAAACTAGTATAAACTAGTGTATAATATATAATGATTTTTTGACCTAAACTTGCATTTCAAAAAGTTTCATAGAATCTAATTTTCATATGATTGTATCATTTCAAACAGTCCTTGATTTAATTTGATTTTTTGACCGAAACTAGCGTATTATATATTATGACTTTTTGACCGAAAATTGCATTTCGAAAAGATTCATAAAATCTAATTTTTAGATGATTTTTTGTATGGACTTCCATCGTATAATTCAACCCTGACATATATAAATGATATGAAAAGTTTCATATAATTTTGAACTGTCCACGATATAAATTATATTTGACCTAACTAGTATAAACTAATGTATAATATATTATGATTTTTTGACCGAAACTTGCATTTCGAATAGTTTCTTAGAATCAAATTTTCAGATGATTTTTTTGCATAGACTTTTATCATAACCTTCCCTCCTAACATATATAAATGATCTGAAAATTTTTGTATCATTTCGAACTGTCCACGATTTAATATTATATTTGACAGAAACTAGTCTAAACTAGTGTATAATATATTATGATTTTTTGACTGAAACTTGCATTTCAAAAAGTTTCTTAGAATCTGATTTTCAGATGATTTTTTGCATGGACTTCCATCATAACCTTCCCTCGTAACATATATAAATGATCAGAAAAGTTTCGTTTAATTTCAAAAAGTCCCCGACTTAATTTAATTTTTGACCGAGACAAGTATAAAATAGTGTATAATATATTATGAATTTTTGACCGAAACTTGCAATTCAAAGCGTTTCATAGAATTTAATTTTCAGGTGATTTTTTTGTATGGACTTCCATCATAACCTTCCCTCTTAACACATAGAAAGGATCTAAAAAGGTTTGTTTCATTTCGAATAGTCCGAGATTTAATTTTATTTTATGACTAAAACTAGTGTATATATATTATGATTTTTTGACCGAAACTTGCATTTCGAAAAGATTAATAGAATTTAATTTTCAGATGCTTTTTTGCATGGACTTCCGTCCTAACCTTCCCTCCTGACATATATAAATGATCTGAAAAGTTTCGTATCATTTTGAACTGTCCACGATTTCAATTATGTTTGACAGAAACTAGTATAAACTAGTGTATAATATATAATGATTTTTTGACCGAAACTTGCATTTCGAAAAGTTTCTTAGAATCAAATTTTAAGATGATTTTTTTGCAGGGGCTTCTATCATAACCTTTCCTCCTAACATATATAAATCATCTGAAAAATTCGGTATCATTTCGAACTGTCCACGATATAATATTATATTAGACAAAAACTAGTCTAAACAAGTGTATAATATATTTTGATTTTTTGACCTAAACTTGCATTTCAAAAAGTTTCATAGAATCTAATTTTCATATGATTTATTGCATGGACATCCATCATAACCTTCCTACTAACATATATAAATGATCTGAAAATTTTTTTAATTTAAAAAAGTCCCCGACTTAATTTAATTTTTGACCGAGACAAGTATAAACTAGTGTATAATATATTATGAATTTTTGAACGAAACTTGCAATTCAAAGCGTTTCATAGAATTTAATTTTCAGTTGATTTTTTTGTATGAACTTCCATCATAACCTTCCTCTTAACACATAGAAAGGATCGAAAAAGGTTTGTGTCATTTCGAACAGCCCTAGATTTAATTTTATTTTATGACCGAAACTAGTGTATATATATTATAATTTTTTGACCGAAACTTGCATTTCGAATAGATTCATAGAATCTAATTTTCAGATGAATATTTGCATGGACTTCCGTCATAACCTTCCCTCCTGACATATATAAATGATCTGAAATGTTTCATATCATTTTGAACTGCCCATGATTTCAATTATGTTTGACCGAAACTTGTATTAGCTAGTGTATACTATTTTATGATTTTTTGACCGAAAGTTGCATTTCGAAAAGTTTCTTAGAATCAAATTTTCAGATGATTTTTTTGCAGGGATTTCTATCATAACCTTTCCTCATAACATATATAAATGATCTGAAAAATTTCATATCATTTCGAAATGTTCACAATTTAATATTATATTTGACAGAAACTAGTCTAAATTAGTGTATAATATACTATGATTTTTTGACCGAAACTTGCATTTCAAAAAGTTTCTTAGAATCTAATTTTCATATGATTTATTGCATGGACTTCCATCATAACCTTCCCTCTAACATATATAAATGATCTGAAAAGTTTTGTTTAATTTCAAAAAGTCCCCGACTTAATTTAATTTTTGACCGAGACAAGTATAAAATAGAGTATAATATATTATGAATTTTTGACCGAAACTTGCAATTCAAAGCGTTTCATAGAATTTAATTTTCAGTTGATTTTTTTTGTATGGACTTCCATCATAACCTTCCCTCGTAACACATAGAAAGTATCTAAAAAGGTTTGTGTCATTTCGAACAGCCCTAGATTTAATTTAATTTTATGACCGAAACTAGTGTATATATATTATGATTTTTTGACCGAAACATGTAATTCGAAAAGATTCATAGAATCTAATTTACAGATGAGTATTTGCATGGACTTCCGTCATAACCTTCCCTCCTGACATATATAAATGATCTGAAATGTTTCATATCATTTTGAACTGCCCATGATTTCAATTATGTTTGACCGAAACTTGTATTAGCTAGTGTATACTATTTTATGATTTTTTCACCAAAAGTTGCATTTCGAAAAGTTTCTTAGAATTAAAATTTTCAGATGATTTTTTTGCAGGGATTTCTATCATAATCTTTCCTCCTAACATATATAAATGATCTGAAAAATTTCGTATCATTTCGAAATGTTCACGATTTAATATTATATTTGACAGAAACTAGTCTAAATTAGTGTATAATATACTATGATTTTTTGACCGAAACTTGCATTTCAAAAAGTTTCTTAGAATCTAATTTTCATATGATTTATTGCATGGACTTCCATCATAACCTTCCCTCTAACATATATAAATGATCTGAAAAGTTTTGTTTAATTTCAAAAAGTCCCCGACTTAATTTAATTTTTGACCGAGACAAGTATAAAATAGAGTATAATATATTATGAATTTTTGACTGAAACTTGCAATTCAAAGCGTTTCATAGAATTTAATTTTCAGTTGATTTTTTTTGTATGGACTTCCATCATAACCTTCCCTCTTAACACATAGAAAGGATCTAAAAAGGTTTGTGTCATTTCGAACAGTCCTAGATTTAATTTTATTTTATGACCGAAACTAGTGTATATATATTATGATTTTTTGACCGAAACTTGCATTTCGAAAAGATTCATAGAATCTAATTTTTAGATGAATTTATGCATGGACTTCCGTCATAACCTTCCCACCTGACATATATTAATGATCTGAAAAGTTTCGTATCATTTTGAACTGCCCACGATTTCAATTATGTTTGACAGAAACTAGTATAAACTAGTGTATAATATATAATGATTTTTTGACCTAAACTTGCATTTCAAAATGTTTCATAGAATCTAATTTTCATATGATTGTATCATTTCAAACAGTCCTTGATTTAATTATATTTTTTGACCGAAACTAGCGTATTATATATTATGACTTTTTGACCGAAACTTGCATTTCGAAAAGATTCATAAAATCTAATTTTTAGATGATTTTTTGTATGGAACTCCATCATATAATTCCCCCCTGACATATACAAATGATATGAAAAGTTTCATATAATTTTTAACTGTCCAGGATATAAATTATATTTGACCTAACTAGTATAAACTAGTGTATATATTATGATTTTTTGACCGAAACTTGCATTTCGAAAAGTTTCTTAGAATCAAATTTTCAGATGATTTTTTTGCATAGACTTCTATCATAACCTTCCCTCCTATCATATATAAATGATCTGAAAATTTTTGTATCATTTCAAACTGTCCACGATTTAATATTATATTTGACAGAAACTAGTCTAAACTAGTGTATAATATATCATGATTTTTTGACTGAAACTTGCATTTCAAAAAGTTTCTTAGAATCTAATTTTTAGTTATTTTTTACATGGACTTCCATCATAACCTTACCTCGTAACATATATAAATGATCATAAAAGTTTCGTTTAATTTCAAAAAGTCCCCGACTTAATTTAATTTTTGACCGAGACAAGTATAAAATAGTGTATAATATATTATGAACTTTTGACCGAAACTTGCAATTCAAAGCGTTTCATAGAATTTAATTTTCAGGTGATTTTTTTGTATGGACTTCCATCATAACCTTCCCTCTTAACACATAGAAAGGATCTAAAAAGGTTTGTGTCATTTTGAATAGTCCGAGATTTAATTTTATTTTATGACTGAAACTAGTGTATATATACTAGGATTGTATCATTTCAAACAGTCCTTGATTTAATTTGATTTTTTGACCGAAACTAGTGTATTATATATTATGACTTTTTGACTGAAACTTGCATTTCGAAAAGATTCATAAAATCTAATTTTCAGATGATTTTTTGTATGGACTTCCATCATATACTTCCCCCCTGACATATATAAATGATATGAAAAGTTTCATATAATTTTGAACTGTCCACGATTTAAATTATATTTGATCGAACTAGTATAAACTAGTGTATAATATATTATGATTTTTTGACCGAAACTTGCATTTCGAAAAGTTTCTTAGAATAATATTTTCAGATGATTTTTTTGCATAGACTTCTATCATAACCTTCCTTCCTAACATATATAAATGATCTGAAAAATTTTGTATCATTTCGAACTGTCCACGATTTAATATTATATTTGACAGAAACTAGTCTAAACTAGTGTATAATATATTATGATTTTTTGACTGAAACTTGCATTTCAAAAAGTTTCTTAGAATCTAATTTTCAGATGATTTTTTGCATGGACTTCCATCATAACCTTCCCTCCTAACATATATAAATGATCAGAAAAGGTTCATTTAATTTCAAAAAGTCCCCGACTTAATTTAATTTTTGACCGAGACAAGTATAAAATAGTGTATAATATATTATGAATTTTTGACTGAAACTTGCAATTCAAAGCGTTTCATAGAATTTAATTTTCAGGTGATTTTTTTGTATGGACTTCCATCATAACCTTCCCTCTTAACACATAGAAAGGATCTAAAAAGGTTTGTGTCATTTCGAATAGTCCGAGATTTAATTTTATTTTATGACTAAAACTAGTGTATATATATTATGATTTTTTGACCGAAACTTGCATTTCGAAAAGATTAATAGAATTTAATTTTCAGATGATTTTTTGCATGGACTTCCGTCCTAACATTCCCTCCTGACATATATAAATGATCTGAAAAGTTTCGTATCATTTTGAACTGTCCACGATTTCAATTATGTTTGACAGAAACTAGTATAAACTAGTGTATAATATATAATGATTTTTTGACCGAAACTTGCATTTCGAAAAGTTTCTTAGAATCAAATTTTCAGATGATTTTTTTGCAGGGGCTTCTATCATAACCTTTCCTCCTAACATATATAAATCATCTGAAAAATTTCGTATCATTTCGAACCGTCCATGATTTAATATTATATTAGACAAAAACTAGTCTAAACAAGTGTATAATATATTTTGATTTTTTGACCTAAACTTGCATTTCAAAAAGTTTCATAGAATCTAATTTTCATATGATTTATTGCATGGACATCCATCATAACCTTCCTACTAACATATATAAATGATCTGAAAAAAATTTTAATTTCAAAAAGTCCCCGACTTAATTTAATTTTTGACCGAGACAAGTATAAACTAGTGTATAATATATTATGAATTTTTGAACGAAACTTGCAATTCAAAGCGTTTCATAGAATTTAATTTTCAGTTGATTTTTTTGTATGGACTTCCATCATAAGCTTCCCTCTTAACACTTAGAAAGGATCTAAAAAGGTTTGTGTAATTTCGAACAGTCCGAGATTTAATTTGATTTTATGACCGAAACTAGTGTATATATATTATGATTTTTTGACCGAAACTTGCATTTCGAAAAGATTCATAGAATCTAATTTTCGGATGAATTTTTGCATGGACTTCCGTCATAACCTTCCCTCCTGAAATATATAAATGATCTGAAAAGTTTCATATCATTTTGATCTTCCCACGATTTCAATTATGTTTGACGAAAACTTGTATAAACTAGTGTATAATATATTATGATTTTTTGACCGAAAGTTGCATTTCGAAAAGTTTCTTAGAATCAAATTTTCAGATGATTTTTTTGCAGGGACTTCTATCATAACCTTTCCACCTAACATATATAAATCATCTGAAAAATTTCGTATCATTTCGAACTGTCCACGATTTAATTATTATATTTGACAAAAACTAGTCTAAACACGTGTATAATATATTTTTATTTTTTGACCTAAACTTGCATTTCAAAAAGTTTCATAGAATCTAATTTTCATATGATTTATTGCATGGACTTCCATCATAACCTTCCCTCTAACATATATAAATGATCTGAAAAGTTTTGTTTAATTTCAAAAAGTCCCCGACTTAATTTAATTTTTGACCGAGACAAGTATAAACTAGAGTATAATATATTATGAATTTTTGACCGAAACTTGCAATTCAAAGCGTTTCATAGAATTTAATTTTCAGGTGATTTTTTTGTATGGACTTCCATCATAACCTTCCCTCTTAACACAAAGAAAGGATCTAAAAAGGTTTGTGTCATTTCAAATAGTCTGAGATTTAATTTTATTTTATGACTGAAACTAGTGTATATATATTATGATTTTTTGACTGAAACTTGCATTTCGAAAAGATTATAAGAATTTAATTTTCAGATGATTTTTTGCATGGACTTCCGTCCTAACCTTCCCTCCTGACATATATAAATGATCTGAAAAGTTTCGTATCATTTTGAACTGTCCACGATTTCAATTATGTTTGACAGAAACTAGTATAAACTAGTGTATAATATATAATGATTTTTTGACCGAAACTTGCATTTCGAAAAGTTTCATAGAATCAAATTTTCAGATGATTTTTTTGCAGGGACTTCTATCATAACCTTTCCTCCTAACATATATAAATCATCTGAAAAATTTCGTATCATTTCGAACTGTCCACGATTTAATATTATATTTGACAGAAACTAGTCTAAACTAGTGTATAATATATTATGATTTTTTGACTGAAACTTGCATTTCAAAAAGTTTCTTAGAATCTAATTTTCAGATGATTTTTTGCATGGACTTCCATCATAACCTTCCCTCCTAACATATATAAATGATCAGAAAAGGTTCATTTAATTTCAAAAAGTCCCCGACTTAATTTAATTTTTGACCGAGACAAGTATAAAATAGTGTATAATATATTATGAATTTTTGACTGAAACTTGCAATTCAAAGCGTTTCATAGAATTTAATTTTCAGGTGATTTTTTTGTATGGACTTCCATCATAACCTTCCCTCTTAACACATAGAAAGGATCTAAAAAGGTTTGTGTCATTTCGAATAGTCCGAGATTTAATTTTATTTTATGACTAAAACTAGTGTATATATATTATTATTTTTTGACCGAAACTTGCATTTCGAAAAGATTAATAGAATTTAATTTTCAGATGATTTTTTGCATGGACTTCCGTCCTAACATTCCCTCCTGACATATATAAATGATCTGAAAAGTTTCGTATCATTTTGAACTGTCCACGATTTCAATTATGTTTGACAGAAACTAGTATAAACTAGTGTATAATATATAATGATTTTTTGACCGAAACTTGCATTTCGAAAAGTTTCTTAGAATCAAATTTTCAGATGATTTTTTTGCAGGGGCTTCTATCATAACCTTTCCTCCTAACATATATAAATCATCTGAAAAATTTCGTATCATTTCGAACTGTCCACGATTTAATATTATATTAGACAAAAACTAGTCTAAACAAGTGTATAATATATTTTGATTTTTTGACCTAAACTTGCATTTCAAAAAGCTTCATAGAATCTAATTTTCATATGATTTATTGCATGGACATCCATCATAACCTTCCTACTAACATATATAAATGATCTGAAAAAAAATTTAATTTCAAAAAGTCCCCGACTTAATTTAATTTTTGACCGAGACAAGTATAAACTAGTGTATAATATATTATGAATTTTTGAACGAAACTTGCAATTCAAAGCGTTTCATAGAATTTAATTTTCAGTTGATTTTTTTGTATGGACTTACATCATAAGCTTCCCTCTTAACACTTAGAAAGGATCTAAAAAGGTTTGTGTAATTTCGAACAGTCCGAGATTTAATTTGATTTTATGACCGAAACTAGTGTATATATATTATGATTTTTTGACCGAAACTTGCATTTCGAAAAGATTCATAGAATCTAATTTTCGGATGAATTTTTGCATGGACATCCGTCATAACCTTCCCTCCTGAAATATATAAATGATCTGAAAAGTTTCATAACATTTTGATCTTCCCACGATTTCAATTATGTTTGACGAAAACTTGTATAAACTAGTGTATAATATATTATGATTTTTTGACCGAAAGTTGCATTTCGAAAAGTTTCTTAGAATCAAATTTTCAGATGATTTTTTTGCAGGGACTTCTATCATAACCTTTCCACCTAACATATATAAATCATCTGAAAAATTTCGTATCATTTCGAACTGTCCACGATTTAATTATTATATTTGACAAAAACTAGTCTAAACATGTGTATAATATATTTTTATTTTTTGACCTAAACTTGCATTTCAAAAAGTTTCATAGAATCTAATTTTCATATGATTTATTGCATGGACTTCCATCATAACCTTCCCTCTAACATATATAAATGATCTGAAAAGTTTTGTTTAATTTCAAAAAGTCCCCGACTTAATTTAATTTTTGACCGAGACAAGTATAAACTAGAGTATAATATATTATGAATTTTTGACCGAAACTTGCAATTCAAAGCGTTTCATAGAATTTAATTTTCAGGTGATTTTTTTGTATGGACTTCCATCATAACCTTCCCTCTTAACACAAAGAAAGGATCTAAAAAGGTTTGTGTCATTTCAAATAGTCTGAGATTTAATTTTATTTTATGACTGAAACTAGTGTATATATATTATGATTTTTTGACTGAAACTTGCATTTCGAAAAGATTATAAGAATTTAATTTTCAGATGATTTTTTGCATGGACTTCCGTCCTAACCTTCCCTCCTGACATATATAAATGATCTGAAAAGTTTCGTATCATTTTGAACTGTCCACGATTTCAATTATGTTTGACAGAAACTAGTATAAACTAGTGTATAATATATAATGATTTTTTGACCGAAACTTGCATTTCGAAAAGTTTCATAGAATCAAATTTTCAGATGATTTTTTTGCAGGGACTTCTATCATAACCTTTCCTCCTAACATATATAAATCATCTGAAAAATTTCGTATCATTTCGAACTGTCCACGATTTAATATTATATTTGACAGAAACTAGTCTAAACTAGTGTATAATATATTATGATTTTTTGACTGAAACTTGCATTTCAAAAAGTTTCTTAGAATCTAATTTTCAGATGATTTTTTGCATGGACTTCCATCATAACCTTCCCTCCTAACATATATAAATGATCAGAAAAGGTTCATTTAATTTCAAAAAGTCCCCGACTTAATTTAATTTTTGACCGAGACAAGTATAAAATAGTGTATAATATATTATGAATTTTTGACTGAAACTTGCAATTCAAAGCGTTTCATAGAATTTAATTTTCAGGTGATTTTTTTGTATGGACTTCCATCATAACCTTCCCTCTTAACACATAGAAAGGATCTAAAAAGGTTTGTGTCATTTCGAATAGTCCGAGATTTAATTTTATTTTATGACTAAAACTAGTGTATATATATTATTATTTTTTGACCGAAACTTGCATTTCGAAAAGATTAATAGAATTTAATTTTCAGATGATTTTTTGCATGGACTTCCGTCCTAACATTCCCTCCTGACATATATAAATGATCTGAAAAGTTTCGTATCATTTTGAACTGTCCACGATTTCAATTATGTTTGACAGAAACTAGTATAAACTAGTGTATAATATATAATGATTTTTTGACCGAAACTTGCATTTCGAAAAGTTTCTTAGAATCAAATTTTCAGATGATTTTTTTGCAGGGGCTTCTATCATAACCTTTCCTCCTAACATATATAAATCATCTGAAAAATTTCGTATCATTTCGAACTGTCCACGATTTAATATTATATTAGACAAAAACTAGTCTAAACAAGTGTATAATATATTTTGATTTTTTGACCTAAACTTGCATTTCAAAAAGCTTCATAGAATCTAATTTTCATATGATTTATTGCATGGACATCCATCATAACCTTCCTACTAACATATATAAATGATCTGAAAAAAATTTTAATTTCAAAAAGTCCCCGACTTAATTTAATTTTTGACCGAGACAAGTATAAACTAGTGTATAATATATTATGAATTTTTGAACGAAACTTGCAATTCAAAGCGTTTCATAGAATTTAATTTTCAGTTGATTTTTTTGTATGGACTTACATCATAAGCTTCCCTCTTAACACTTAGAAAGGATCTAAAAAGGTTTGTGTAATTTCGAACAGTCCGAGATTTAATTTGATTTTATGACCGAAACTAGTGTATATATATTATGATTTTTTGACCGAAACTTGCATTTCGAAAAGATTCATAGAATCTAATTTTCGGATGAATTTTTGCATGGACATCCGTCATAACCTTCCCTCCTGAAATATATAAATGATCTGAAAAGTTTCATAACATTTTGATCTTCCCACGATTTCAATTATGTTTGACGAAAACTTGTATAAACTAGTGTATAATATATTATGATTTTTTGACCGAAAGTTGCATTTCGAAAAGTTTCTTAGAATCAAATTTTCAGATGATTTTTTTGCAGGGACTTCTATCATAACCTTTCCACCTAACATATATAAATCATCTGAAAAATTTCGTATCATTTCGAACTGTCCACGATTTAATTATTATATTTGACAAAAACTAGTCTAATCATGTGTATAATATATTTTTATTTTTTGACCTAAACTTGCATTTCAAAAAGTTTCATAGAATCTAATTTTCATATGATTTATTGCATGGACTTCCATCATAACCTTCCCTCTAACATATATAAATGATCTGAAAAGTTTTGTTTAATTTCAAAAAGTCCCCGACTTAATTTAATTTTTGACCGAGACAAGTATAAACTAGAGTATAATATATTATGAATTTTTGACCGAAACTTGCAATTCAAAGCGTTTCATAGAATTTAATTTTCAGGTGATTTTTTTGTATGGACTTCCATCATAACCTTCCCTCTTAACACAAAGAAAGGATCTAAAAAGGTTTGTGTCATTTCAAATAGTCTGAGATTTAATTTTATTTTATGACTGAAACTAGTGTATATATATTATGATTTTTTGACTGAAACTTGCATTTCGAAAAGATTATAAGAATTTAACTTTCAGATGATTTTTTGCATGGACTTCCGTCCTAACCTTCCCTCCTGACATATATAAATGATCTGAAAAGTTTCGTATCATTTTGAACTGTCCACGATTTCAATTATGTTTGACAGAAACTAGTATAAACTAGTGTATAATATATAATGATTTTTTGACCGAAACTTGCATTTCGAAAAGTTTCATAGAATCAAATTTTCAGATGATTTTTTTGCAGGGACTTCTATCATAACCTTTCCTCCTAACATATATAAATCATCTGAAAAATTTCGTATCATTTCGAGCTGTCCACGATTTAATATTATATTAGACAAAAACTAGTCTAAACAAGTGTATAATATATTTTGATTTTTTGACCTAAACTTGCATTTCAAAAAGTTTCATAGAATCTAATTTTCATATGATTTATTGCATGGACATCCATCATAACCTTCCTACTAACATATATAAATGATCTGAAAAGTTTTGTTTAATTTCAAAAAGTCCCTTACTTAATTTAATTTTTGACCGAGACAAGTATTAACTAGAGTATAATATATTATGAATTTTTGAACGAAACTTGCAATTCAAAGCGTTTCATAGAATTTAATTTTCAGGTGATTTTTTTGTATGGAATTCCATCATAACCTTCCCTCTTAACACTTAGAAAGGATCTAAAAAGGTTTGTGTAATTTCGAACAGTCCGAGATTTAATTTGATTTTATGACCGAAACTAGTGTATATATATTATGATTTTTTGACCGAAACTTGCATTTCGAAAAGATTCATAGAATCTAATTTTCAGATGAATTTTTGCATGGACTTCCGTCATAACCTTCCCTCCTGAAATATATAAATGATCTGAAAAGTTTCATATCATTTTGATCTTCCCACGATTTCAATTATGTTTGACCGAAACATGTATAAACTAGTGTATAATATATTATGATTTTTTGACCGAAAGTTGCATTTCGAAAAGTTTCTTAGAATCAAATTTTCAGATGATTTTTTTGCAGGGACTTCTATCATAACCTTTCCTCCTAACATATATAAATCAACTGAAAAATTTCGTATCATTTCGAACTGTCCACGATTTAATATTATATTTGACAAAAACTAGTCTAAACAAGTGTATAATATATTTTTATTTTTTGACCTAAACTTGCATTTCAAAAAGTTTCATAGAATCTAATTTTCATATGATTTATTGCATGGACTTCCATCATAACCATCCCTCTAACATATATAAATGATCTGAAAAGTTTTGTTTAATTTCAAAAAGTCCCCGACTTAATTTAATTTTTGACCGAGACAAGTATAAACTAGAGTATAATATATTATGATTTTTTGACCAAAACTTGCAATTCAAAGCGTTTCATAGAATTTAATTTCCTTTTGATTTTTTTTGTATGGACTTCCATCATATCCTTCCCTCTTAACACATAGAAAGGATCTAAAAAGGTTTGTGTCATTTCGAACAGTCCTAGATTTAATTTTATTTTATGACCGAAACAAGTGTATATATATTATGATTTTTTGACCGAAACTTGCATTTCGAAAAGATTCATAGAATATAATTTTCAGATTAATTTATGCATGGACTTCCATCATAACCTTCCAACCTGACATATATAAATGATCTGAAAAGTTTCGTATCATTTTGAACTGCCCACGATTTCAATTATGTTTGACAGAAACTAGTATAAACTAGTGTATAATATATAATGATATTTTAACCGAAACTTGCATTTCGAAAAGTTTCTTGGAATCAAATTTTCAGATGATTTTTTTGCAGGGTCTTCTATCACAACCTTTCCTCCTAACATATATAAATGATGTGAAAATTTTTGTATCATTTCGAACTGTCCACAATTTAATATTGTATTTGACAAAAACTAGTCTAAACTAGTGTATAATATATTATGATTTTTTGACCGAAGCTTGCATTTCAAAAAGTTTCTTTGAATCTAATTTTCATATGATTTACTGCATGGAGTTCCATCATAACATTCCCTCTAACATATATAAATGATTTGAAAATTTTCGTTTAATTTCAAACAGTCCCCAACTTAATTTAATTTTTGGCCGAGATTTCTATAAACTAGTGTAGAATATATTATGAATTTTTGACCGACACTTGCAATACAAATAGTTTCATAGAATTTAATTTTCAGATGATTTTTTTTATGGACTTCAATTATAACCTTCCGTCGTAACATATAGAAAGGATCTTAAAAGGATTGTATCATTTCAAACAGTCCTTGATTTAATTTGATTTTTTGATCGAACCTAGTGTATTATATATTATGACTTTTTGACCGAAACTTGCATTTCGAAAAGATTCATAAAATCTAATTTCCAGATGATTTTTTGTATGGACTTCCATCATATACTTCCCCCCTGACATATATAAATGATATGAAAAGTTTCATATCATTTTGAACTGTCCACGATTTAAATTATATTTGACCGAACTAGTATAAACTAGTGTATAATATATTATGATTTTTTGACCGAAACTTGCATTTCGAAAAGTTTCTTAGAATCATATTTTCAGATGATTTTTTTTTATAGACTTCTATCATAACCTTCCCTCCTAACATATATAAATAATCTGAAAAATTTTGTATCATTTCGAACTGTCCACGATTTAATATTATATTTGACAGAAACTAGTCTAAACTAGTGTATAGTATATTATGATTTTTTGACTGAAACTTGCATTTCAAAAAGTTTCTTAGAATCTAATTTTCAGATGATTTTTTGCATGGACTTCCATCATAACCTTCCCTCCTAACATATATAAATGATCAGAAAAGTTTCGTTTAATTTCAAAAAGTCCCCGACTTAATTTAATTTTTGACCGAGACAAGTATAAAATAGTGTATAATATATTATGAATTTTTGACCGAAACATGCAATTCGAAGCGTTTCATAGAATTTAATTTTCAGGTGATTTTTTTGTATGGACTTCCATCATAACCTTCCCTCTTAACACATAGAAAGGATCCAAAAAGGTTTGTGTCATTTCGAATAGTCCGAGATTTAATTTTATTTTATGACTGAAACTAGTGTATATATTATGATTTTTTGACCGAAACTTGCATTTAGTAAAGTTTCTTATAATCTAATTTTCAGATGATTTTTTGCATGAACTTCCATCATAACCTTCCCTCCTAACATATATAAATGATCTGAAAAGTTTCGTATCATTTTGAACTGTCCACGATTTAAATTATATTTGACAGAAACTAGAATAAACTAGTATATAATATATTATGATTTATTGACCGAAACTTTCATTTCGAAAAGATTCATAGAATATAATTTTCAGATGATTTTTTACATGGACTTCCATCATAACCTTCCCTCCTAACATATATAAATGATCTGAAAAGTTTCTTTTCATTTTGAAGAGCCCCCGATTTAATTTGGTTTTTGACCGAAACTAGTATAAATTATTATATAATATATTATGAATCTTTGACCGACACTTGCAATTCAAAGTGTTTCATAGAATTTAATTTTCAGGTGATTTTGTTGTATGGACTTCAATCATAACCTTCCCTCGTAACATATAAAAATGATCTGAAAAATTTCGTATCATTTTGAACTGTGCACGATTTAATATTATATTTGACAGAAACTAGTCTAAACTAGTGTATAATATATTATGATTTATTGATCGATACTTGCATTTCTAAAAGATTCATAGATTCTTATTTTTAGACGATTTTTTGCATGGACTTCCGTCATTACCTTCCCTCCTGACATATATAAATGATCTGAAAATTTTCGTATTATTTTGATTTGTCCACGATTTAAATTATATTTGAGCGAAACTAGTATAAACTAGTGTATAAAATATAATGATTTGTTGACCGAAACTTGCATTTAGTAAAGTTTCTTAGAATCTTATTTTCAGATGATTTTTTGCATGGACTTCCATCATAACCTTCCCTCCTGACATATATTAATGATCTGAAAAGTTTCATATAATTTCGAACTATCCACGATTTAAATTATATTTGACCGAAACTAGTATAATCCAATGCATAATATATTATGATTTTTTTACCGAAACTTGCATTTCGAAAAGTTTCTTAGAATCAAATTTTTCAGATGATTTTTTTGCATGTACTTCTATCATAACCTTCCCTCCTAATATATATAATTATCTGAAAATTTTTGTATCATTTCAAACTGTCCACGATTTAATATTATATTTAACAGCAACTAGTCTAAACTAGTATATAATATATTATGATTTTTTGACAGAAACTTGCATTTAAAAAAGTTTCTTAGAATCTAATTTTCATATGATTTATTGCATGGACTTCCATCTTAACCTTCCCTCTAACATATATAAATGATTTGAAAAGTTTCGTTTAATTTCAAACAGTCCCCGACTTAATTTAACTTTTGACCGAGACAAGTATAAACCAGTGTATAATATATTATGAATTTTTGACCGAAACTTGCAATTCAAGGCGTTTCATAGAATTTAATTTTCAGTTGATTTTTTTTTGTATGGATTTCCATCATAACCTTCCCTCTTAACACATAGAAAGGATCTAAAGAGGTTTGTGTCATTTCGAACAGTCCGAGATTTGATTTGATTTTATGACCGAAACTAGTGTATATATATTATGATTTATTGACCGAAACTTTCATTTCGAAAAGATTCATAGAATATAATTTTCAGATGATTTTTTGCATGGACTTCCGTCATAACCTTCCCTCCTGATATATAAATGATCTGAAAAGTTTCGTATCATTTTGAAGAGCCCCCGATTTAATTTGGTTTTTGACCGAAACTAGTATAAATTAGTATATAATATATTATGAATTTTTGACCGACACTTGCAATTCAAAGCGTTTCATATAATTTAATTTTCAGGTGATTTTGTTGTATGGACTTCAATCATAACCTTCCCTCGTAACATATAAAAATGATCTGAAAAATTTCGTATCATTTTGAACTGTCCACGATTTAATATTATATTTGACAGAAACTAGTCTAAACTAGTGTATAATCTATTATGATTTATTGATCGATACTTGCATTTCGAAAAGATTCATAGATTCTAATTTTTAGACGATTTTTTGCATGGACTTCCGTCATTACCTTCCCTCCTGACATATATAAATGATCTGAAAATTTTCGTATTATTTTGATTTGTCCACGATTTAAATTATATTTGAGCGAAACTAGTATAAACTAGTGTATAAAATATAATGATTTGTTGACCGAAACTTGCATTTAGTAAAGTTTCTTAGAATCTTATTTTCAGATGATTTTTTGCATGGACTTCCATCATAACCTTCCCTCCTGACATATATTAATGATCTGAAAAGTTTCATATAATTTCGAACTATCCACGATTTAAATTATATTTGACCGAAACTAGTATAATCCAATGCATAATATATTATGATTTTTTTACCGAAACTTGCATTTCGAAAAGTTTCTTAGAATCAAATTTTTCAGATGATTTTTTTGCATGTACTTCTATCATAACCTTCCCTCCTAATATATATAAATGATCTGAAAAATTTTGTATCATTTCAAACTGTCCACGATTTAATATTATATTTAACAGCAACTAGTCTAAACTAGTATATAATATATTATGATTTTTTGACAGAAACTTGCATTTAAAAAAGTTTCTTAGAATCTAATTTTCATATGATTTATTGCATGGACTTCCATTTTAACCTTCCCTCTAACATATATAAATGATCTGAAAAGTTTCGTTTAATTTCAAACAGTCCCCGACTTAATTTAACTTTTGACCGAGACAAGTATAAACCAGTGTATAATATATTATGAATTTTTGACCGAAACTTGCAATTCAAGGCGTTTCATAGAATTTAATTTTCAGTTGATTTTTTTTTGTATGGATTTCCATCATAACCTTCCCTCTTAACACATAGAAAGGATCTAAAGAGGTTTGTGTCATTTCGAACAGTCCGAGATTTGATTTGATTTTATGACCGAAACTAGTGTATATATATTATGATTTATTGACCGAAACTTTCATTTCGAAAAGATTCATAGAATATAATTTTCAGATGATTTTTTGCATGGACTTCCGTCATAACCTTCCCTCCTGATATATATAAATGATCTGAAAAGTTACGTATCATTTTGAAGAGCCCCCGATTTAATTTGGTTTTTGACCGAAACTAGTATAAATTAGTATATAATATATTATGAATTTTTGACCGACACTTGCAATTCACAGCGTTTCATAGAATTTAATTTTCAGATAATTTTTTTGTGTTGATTTCAATCATAACCTTCCCTCGTAACTTATAGAAAGGATCTAAAAAGGTTTGTATCATTTCAAACAATCCTCGATTTAATTTGATTTTTTGACTGAAACTTGTGTATTATATATTATGATTTTTTGACCGACACATGCATTTCGAAAAGATTCATAAATTCTAATTTTTAGATGATTTTTTGCATGGACTTCCATCATAACCTACCCTCCTGACATATATAAATAATATGAAAAGTTTCATATAATTTCTAATTGTCCACGATTTAAATTATATTTGACCGAAACTAGTATAAACTAGTGCATAATATATTATGATTTTTTTACTGAAACTTGCATTTCGAAAAGTTTCTTAGAATCAAATTTTCAGATGATTTTTTTGCATGGACTTCTATCATAACCTTCACTCCTAACATATAAAAATGATCTGAAAAATTTTGTATCATTTTGAACTGTCCACGATTTAATATTATATTTGACAGAAACTAGTCTAAACTAGTGTATAATATATTATGATTTATTGACCGATACTTGCATTTCGAAAAGATTCATAGAATCTAATTTTCAGATGATTTTTTGTATGGACTTCCGTCATAACCTTCCCTCCTGACATATATAAATGATCTGAAAAGTTTCGTATTATTTTGAATTGTCCACGATTTAAATTATATTTGACCGAAACTAGTATAATCCAATGTATAATATATTATGATTTTTTGACCGAAACTTGCATTTCGAAAAGTTTCTTAGAATCTAATTTTCAGATGATTTTTTTGCATGGACTTCTATCATAACCTTCCCTCCTAACATATATAAATGATCTGAAAAATTTCGTATCATTTCGAACTGTCCACGATTTAATATTATATTTTACAGAAACTAGTCTAAACTAGTATATAATATATTATGATTTTTTGACCGAAACATGCATTTAAAAAAGTTTCTTAGAATCAAATTTTCATATGATTTATTGCATGGACTTCCATCTTAACCTTCCCTCTAACATATATAAATGATTTGAAAAGTTTCGTTTAATTTCAAATAGTCCCCGACTTAATTTAACTTTTGACCGAGACAAGTATAAACCAGTGTATAATATATTATGAATTTTTGACCGAAACTTGCAATTCAAGGCGTTTCATAGAATTTAATTTTCAGTTGATTTTTTTTTGTATGGATTTCCATCATAACCTTCCCTCTTAACACATAGAAAGGATCTAAAGAGGTTTGTGTCATTTCGAACAGTCCGAGATTTGATTTGATTTTATGACCGAAACTAGTGTATATATATTATGATTTATTGACCGAAACTTTCATTTCGAAAAGATTCATAGAATATAATTTTCAGATGATTTTTTGCATGGACTTCCGTCATAACCTTCCCTCCTGATATATATAAATGATCTGAAAAGTTTCGTATCATTTTGAAGAGCCCCCGATTTAATTTGGTTTTTGACCGAAACTAGTATAAATTAGTATATAATATATTATGAATTTTTGACCGACACTTGCAATTCAAAGCATTTCATAGAATTTAATTTTCAGATAATTTTTTTGTGTTGATTTCAATCATAACCTTCCCTTGTAACTTATAGAAAGGATCTAAAAAGGTTTGTATCATTTCAAACAATCCTCGATTTAATTTGATTTTTTGACTGAAACTTGTGTATTATATATTATGATTTTTTGACCGAAACTTGCATTTCGAAAAGATTCATAAATTCTAATTTTTAGATGATTTTTAGCATGGACTTCCATCATAACCTTCCCTCCTGACATATATAAATAATATGAAAAGTTTCATATAATTTCGAATTGACCACGATTTAAATTATATTTGACCGAAACTAGTATAAACTAGTGCATAATATATTATGATTTTTTTACTGAAACTTGCATTTCGAAAAGTTTCTTAGAATCAAATTTTCAGATGATTTTTTTGCATGGACTTCTATCATAACCTTCCCTCCTAACATATATAAATGATCTGAAAAATTTCGTATCATTTTGAATTGTCCACGATTTAATATTATATTTGACAGAAACTAGTCTAAACTAGTGTATAATATATTATGATTTATTGACCGATACTTGCATTTCGAAAAGATTCATAGAATCTATTTTCAGATGATTTTTTGTATGGACTTCCGTCATAACCTTCCCTCCTGACATATATAAATGATCTGAAAAGTTTCGTATTATTTTGAATTGTCCACGATTTAAATTATATTTGACCGAAACTAGTATAATCCAATGTATAATATATTATGATTTTTTGACCGAAACTTGCATTTCGAAAAGTTTCTTAGAATCAAATTTTCAGATGATTTTTTTGCATGGACTTCTATCATAACCTTCCCTCCTAACATATATAAATGATCTGAAAAATTTCGTATCATTTCGAACTGTCCACGATTTAATATTATATTTTACAGAAACTAGTCTAAACTAGTATATAATATATTATGATTTTTTGACCGAAACAAGCATTTAAAAAAGTTTCTTAGAATCTAATTTTCATATGATTTATTGCATGGACTTCCATCTTAACCTTCCCTCTAACATATATAAATGATCTGAAAAGTTTCGTTTAATTTCAAACAGTCCCCGACTTAATTTAACTTTTGACCGAGATAAGTATAAACCAGTGTATAATATATTATGAATTTTTGACCGAAACTTGCAATTCAAGGCGTTTAATAGAATTTAGTTTTCAGTTGATTTTTTTTGTATGGATTTCCATCATAACCTTCCCTCTTAACACATAGAAAGGATCTAAAGAGGTTTGTGTCATTTCGAACAGTCCGAGATTTGATTTGATTTTATGACCGAAACTAGTGTATATATATTATGATTTATTGACCGAAACTTTCATTTCGAAAAGATTCATAGAATATAATTTTCAGATGATTTTTTGCATGGACTTCCGTCATAACCTTCCCTCCTGATATATATAAATGATCTGAAAAGTTTCGTATCATTTTGAAGAGCCCCCGATTTAATTTGGTTTTTGACCGAAACTAGTATAAATTAGTATATAATATATTATGAATTTTTGACCGACACTTGCAATTCACAGCGTTTCATAGAATTTAATTTTCAGATAATTTTTTTGTGTTGATTTCAATCATAACCTTCCCTCGTAACTTATAGAAAGGATCTAAAAAGGTTTGTATCATTTCAAACAATCCTCGATTTAATTTGATTTTTTGACTGAAACTTGTGTATTATATATTATGATTTTTTGACCGACACATGCATTTCGAAAAGATTCATAAATTCTAATTTTTAGATGATTTTTTGCATGGACTTCCATCATAACCTACCCTCCTGACATATATAAATAATATGAAAAGTTTCATATAATTTCTAATTGTCCACGATTTAAATTATATTTGACCGAAACTAGTATAAACTAGTGCATAATATATTATGATTTTTTTACTGAAACTTGCATTTCGAAAAGTTTCTTAGAATCAAATTTTCAGATGATTTTTTTGCATGGACTTCTATCATAACCTTCACTCCTAACATATAAAAATGATCTGAAAAATTTCGTATCAATTTGAACTGTCCACGATTTAATATTATATTTGACAGAAACTAGTCTAAACTAGTGTATAATATATTATGATTTATTGACCGATACTTGCATTTCGAAAAGATTCATAGAATCTAATTTTCAGATGATTTTTTGTATGGACTTCCGTCATAACCTTCCCTCCTGACATATATAAATGATCTGAAAAGTTTCGTATTATTTTGAATTGTCCACGATTTAAATTATATTTGACCGAAACTAGTATAATCCAATGTATAATATATTATGATTTTTTGACCGAAACTTGCATTTCGAAAAGTTTCTTAGAATCTAATTTTCAGATGATTTTTTTGCATGGACTTCTATCATAACCTTCCCTCCTAACATATATAAATGATCTGAAAAATTTCGTATCATTTCGAACTGTCCACGATTTAATATTATATTTTACAGAAACTAGTCTAAACTAGTATATAATATATTATGATTTTTTGACCGAAACATGCATTTAAAAAAGTTTCTTAGAATCAAATTTTCATATGATTTATTGCATGGACTTCCATCTTAACCTTCCCTCTAACATATATAAATGATTTGAAAAGTTTCGTTTAATTTCAAATAGTCCCCGACTTAATTTAACTTTTGACCGAGACAAGTATAAACCAGTGTATAATATATTATGAATTTTTGACCGAAACTTGCAATTCAAGGCGTTTCATAGAATTTAATTTTCAGTTGATTTTTTTTTGTATGGATTTCCATCATAACCTTCCCTCTTAACACATAGAAAGGATCTAAAGAGGTTTGTGTCATTTCGAACAGTCCGAGATTTGATTTGATTTTATGACCGAAACTAGTGTATATATATTATGATTTATTGACCGAAACTTTCATTTCGAAAAGATTCATAGAATATAATTTTCAGATGATTTTTTGCATGGACTTCCGTCATAACCTTCCCTCCTGATATATATAAATGATCTGAAAAGTTTCGTATCATTTTGAAGAGCCCCCGATTTAATTTGGTTTTTGACCGAAACTAGTATAAATTAGTATATAATATATTATGAATTTTTGACCGACACTTGCAATTCAAAGCATTTCATAGAATTTAATTTTCAGATAATTTTTTTGTGTTGATTTCAATCATAACCTTCCCTTGTAACTTATAGAAAGGATCTAAAAAGGTTTGTATCATTTCAAACAATCCTCGATTTAATTTGATTTTTTGACTGAAACTTGTGTATTATATATTATGATTTTTTGACCGAAACTTGCATTTCGAAAAGATTCATAAATTCTAATTTTTAGATGATTTTTAGCATGGACTTCCATCATAACCTTCCCTCCTGACATATATAAATAATATGAAAAGTTTCATATAATTTCGAATTGACCACGATTTAAATTATATTTGACCGAAACTAGTATAAACTAGTGCATAATATATTATGATTTTTTTACTGAAACTTGCATTTCGAAAAGTTTCTTAGAATCAAATTTTCAGATGATTTTTTTGCATGGACTTCTATCATAACCTTCCCTCCTAACATATATAAATGATCTGAAAAATTTCGTATCATTTTGAATCGTCCACGATTTAATATTATATTTGACAGAAACTAGTCTAAACTAGTGTATAATATATTATGATTTATTGACCGATACTTGCATTTCGAAAAGATTCATAGAATCTATTTTCAGATGATTTTTTGTATGGACTTCCGTCATAACCTTCCCTCCTGACATATATAAATGATCTGAAAAGTTTCGTATTATTTTGAATTGTCCACGATTTAAATTATATTTGACCGAAACTAGTATAATCCAATGTATAATATATTATGATTTTTTGACCGAAACTTGCATTTCGAAAAGTTTCTTAGAATCAAATTTTCAGATGATTTTTTTGCATGGACTTCTATCATAACCTTCCCTCCTAACATATATAAATGATCTGAAAAATTTCGTATCATTTCGAACTGTCCACGATTTAATATTATATTTTACAGAAACTAGTCTAAACTAGTATATAATATATTATGATTTTTTGACCGAAACAAGCATTTAAAAAAGTTTCTTAGAATCTAATTTTCATATGATTTATTGCATGGACTTCCATCTTAACCTTCCCTCTAACATATATAAATGATCTGAAAAGTTTCGTTTAATTTCAAACAGTCCCCGACTTAATTTAACTTTTGACCGAGACAAGTATAAACCAGTGTATAATATATTATGAATTTTTGACCGAAACTTGCAATTCAAGGCGTTTAATAGAATTTAGTTTTCAGTTGATTTTTTTTGTATGGATTTCCATCATAACCTTCCCTCTTAACACATAGAAAGGATCTAAAGAGGTTTGTGTCATTTCGAACAGTCCGAGATTTGATTTGATTTTATGACCGAAACTAGTGTATATATATTATGATTTATTGACCGAAACTTTCATTTCGAAAAGATTCATAGAATATAATTTTCAGATGATTTTTTGCATGGACTTCCGTCATAACCTTCCCTCCTGATATATATAAATGATCTGAAAAGTTTCGTATCATTTTGAAGAGCCCCCGATTTAATTTGGTTTTTGACCGAAACTAGTATAAATTAGTATATAATATATTATGAATTTTTGACCGACACTTGCAATTCAAAGCATTTCATAGAATTTAATTTTCAGATAATTTTTTTGTGTTGATTTCAATCATAACCTTCCCTCGTAACTTATAGAAAGGATCTAAAAAGGTTTGTATCATTTCAAACAATCCTCGATTTAATTTGATTTTTTGACTGAAACTTGTGTATTATATATTATGATTTTTTGACCGAAACTTGCATTTCGAAAAGATTCATAAATTCTAATTTTTAGATGATTTTTAGCATGGACTTCCATCATAACCTTCCCTCCTGACATATATAAATAATATGAAAAGTTTCATATAATTTCGAATTGTCCACGATTTAAATTATATTTGACCGAAACTAGTATAAACTAGTGCATAATATATTATGATTTTTTTACTGAAACTTGCATTTCGAAAAGTTTCTTAGAATCAAATTTTCAGATGATTTTTTTGCATGGACTTCTATCATAACCTTCACTCCTAACATATAAAAATGATCTGAAAAATTTCGTATCATTTTGAACTGTCCACGATTTAATATTATATTTGACAGAAACTAGTCTAAACTAGTGTATAATATATTATGATTTATTGACCGATACTTGCATTTCGAAAAGATTCATAGAATCTAATTTTCAGATGATTTTTTGTATGGACTTCCGTCATAACCTTCCCTCCTGACATATATAAATGATCTGAAAAGTTTCGTATTATTTTGAATTGTCCACGATTTAAATTATATTTGACCGAAACTAGTATAATCCAATGTATAATATATTATGATTTTTTGACCGAAACTTGCATTTCGAAAAGTTTCTTAGAATCTAATTTTCAGATGATTTTTTTGCATGGACTTCTATCATAACCTTCCCTCCTAACATATATAAATGATCTGAAAAATTTCGTATCATTTCGAACTGTCCACGATTTAATATTATATTTTACAGAAACTAGTCTAAACTAGTATATAATATATTATGATTTTTTGACCGAAACATGCATTTAAAAAAGTTTCTTAGAATCAAATTTTCATATGATTTATTGCATGGACTTCCATCTTAACCTTCCCTCTAACATATATAAATGATTTGAAAAGTTTCGTTTAATTTCAAATAGTCCCCGACTTAATTTAACTTTTGACCGAGACAAGTATAAACCAGTGTATAATATATTATGAATTTTTGACCGAAACTTGCAATTCAAGGCGTTTCATAGAATTTAATTTTCAGTTGATTTTTTTTTGTATGGATTTCCATCATAACCTTCCCTCTTAACACATAGAAAGGATCTAAAGAGGTTTGTGTCATTTCGAACAGTCCGAGATTTGATTTGATTTTATGACCGAAACTAGTGTATATATATTATGATTTATTGACCGAAACTTTCATTTCGAAAAGATTCATAGAATATAATTTTCAGATGATTTTTTGCATGGACTTCCGTCATAACCTTCCCTCCTGATATATATAAATGATCTGAAAAGTTTCGTATCATTTTGAAGAGCCCCCGATTTAATTTTGTTTTTGACCGAAACTAGTATAAATTAGTATATAATATATTATGAATTTTTGACCGACACTTGCAATTCAAAGCATTTCATAGAATTTAATTTTCAGATAATTTTTTTGTGTTGATTTCAATCATAACCTTCCCTTGTAACTTATAGAAAGGATCTAAAAAGGTTTGTATCATTTCAAACAATCCTCGATTTAATTTGATTTTTTGACTGAAACTTGTGTATTATATATTATGATTTTTTGACCGAAACTTGCATTTCGAAAAGATTCATAAATTCTAATTTTTAGATGATTTTTAGCATGGACTTCCATCATAACCTTCCCTCCTGACATATATAAATAATATGAAAAGTTTCATATAATTTCGAATTGACCACGATTTAAATTATATTTGACCGAAACTAGTATAAACTAGTGCATAATATATTATGATTTTTTTACTGAAACTTGCATTTCGAAAAGTTTCTTAGAATCAAATTTTCAGATGATTTTTTTGCATGGACTTCTATCATAACCTTCCCTCCTAACATATATAAATGATCTGAAAAATTTAGTATCATTTTGAATTGTCCACGATTTAATATTATATTTGACAGAAACTAGTCTAAACTAGTGTATAATATATTATGATTTATTGACCGATACTTGCATTTCGAAAAGATTCATAGAATCTATTTTCAGATGATTTTTTGTATGGACTTCCGTCATAACCTTCCCTCCTGACATATATAAATGATCTGAAAAGTTTCGTATTATTTTGAATTGTCCACGATTTAAATTATATTTGACCGAAACTAGTATAATCCAATGTATAATATATTATGATTTTTTGACCGAAACTTGCATTTCGAAAAGTTTCTTAGAATCAAATTTTCAGATGATTTTTTTGCATGGACTTCTATCATAACCTTCCCTCCTAACATATATAAATGATCTGAAAAATTTCGTATCATTTCGAACTGTCCACGATTTAATATTATATTTTACAGAAACTAGTCTAAACTAGTATATAATATATTATGATTTTTTGACCGAAACAAGCATTTAAAAAAGTTTCTTAGAATCTAATTTTCATATGATTTATTGCATGGACTTCCATCTTAACCTTCCCTCTAACATATATAAATGATCTGAAAAGTTTCGTTTAATTTCAAACAGTCCCCGACTTAATTTAACTTTTGACCGAGACAAGTATAAACCAGTGTATAATATATTATGAATTTTTGACCGAAACTTGCAATTCAAGGCGTTTAATAGAATTTAGTTTTCAGTTGATTTTTTTTGTATGGATTTCCATCATAACCTTCCCTCTTAACACATAGAAAGGATCTAAAGAGGTTTGTGTCATTTCGAACAGTCCGAGATTTGATTTGATTTTATGACCGAAACTAGTGTATATATATTATGATTTATTGACCGAAACTTTCATTTCGAAAAGATTCATAGAATATAATTTTCAGATGATTTTTTGCATGGACTTCCGTCATAACCTTCCCTCCTGATATATATAAATGATCTGAAAAGTTTCGTATCATTTTGAAGAGCCCCCGATTTAATTTGGTTTTTGACCGAAACTAGTATAAATTAGTATATAATATATTATGAATTTTTGACCGACACTTGCAATTCAAAGCATTTCATAGAATTTAATTTTCAGATAATTTTTTTGTGTTGATTTCAATCATAACCTTCCCTCGTAACTTATAGAAAGGATCTAAAAAGGTTTGTATCATTTCAAACAATCCTCGATTTAATTTGATTTTTTGACTGAAACTTGTGTATTATATATTATGATTTTTTGACCGAAACTTGCATTTCGAAAAGATTCATAAATTCTAATTTTTAGATGATTTTTAGCATGGACTTCCATCATAACCTTCCCTCCTGACATATATAAATAATATGAAAAGTTTCATATAATTTCGAATTGTCCACGATTTAAATTATATTTGACCGAAACTAGTATAAACTAGTGCATAATATATTATGATTTTTTTACTGAAACTTGCATTTCGAAAAGTTTCTTAGAATCAAATTTTCAGATGATTTTTTTGCATGGACTTCTATCATAACCTTCCCTCCTAACATATATAAATGATCTGAAAAATTTCGTATCATTTTGAACTGTCCACGATTTAATACTATATTTGACAGAAACTAGTCTAAACTAGTGTATAATATATTATGATTTATTGACCGATACTTGCATTTCGAAAAGATTCATAGAATCTAATTTTCAGATGATTTTTTGTATGGACTTCCGTCATAACCTTCCCTCCTGACATATATAAATGATCTGAAAATTTTCGTATTATTTTGAATTGTCCACGATTTAAATTATATTTGACCGAAACTAGTATAATCCAATGTATAATATATTATGATTTTTTGACCGAAACTTGCATTTCGAAAAGTTTCTTAGAATCAAATTTTCAGATGATTTTTTTGCATGGACTTCTATCATAACCATCCCTCCTAACATATATAAATGATCTGAAAAATTTCGTATCATTTCGAACTGTCCACGATTTAATATTATATTTTACAGAAACTAGTCTAAACTAGTATATAATATATTATGATTTTTTGACCGAAACATGCATTTAAAAAAGTTTCTTAGAATCTAATTTTCATATGATTTATTGCATGGACTTCCATCTTAACCTTCCCTCTAACATATATAAATGATCTGAAAAGTTTCGTTTAATTTCAAACAGTCCCCGACTTAATTTAACTTTTGACCGAGACAAGTATAAACCAGTGTATAATATATTATGAATTTTTGACCAAAACTTGCAATTCAAGGCGTTTCATAGAATTTAATTTTCAGTTGATTTTTTTTTGTATGGATTTCCATCATAACCTTCCCTCTTAACACATAGAAAGGATCTAAAGAGGTTTGTGTCATTTCGAACAGTCCGAGATTTGATTTGATTTTATGACCGAAACTAGTGTATATATATATTATGATTTATTGACCGAAACTTTCATTTCGAAAAGATTCATAGAATATAATTTTCAGATGATTTTTTGCATGGACTTCCGTCATAACCTTCCCTCCTGATATATATAAATGATCTGAAAAGTTTCGTATCATTTTGAAGAGCCCCCGATTTAATTTGGTTTTTGACCGAAACTAGTATAAATTAGTATATAATATATTATGAATTTTTGACCGACACTTGCAATTCAAAGCATTTCATAGAATTTAATTTTCAGATAATTTTTTTGTGTTGATTTCAATCATAACCTTCCCTCGTAACTTATAGAAAGGATCTAAAAAGGTTTGTATCATTTCAAACAATCCTCGATTTAATTTGATTTTTTGACTGAAACTTGTGTATTATATATTATGATTTTTTGACCGAAACTTGCATTTCGAAAAGATTCATAAATTCTAATTTTTAGATGATTTTTAGCATGGACTTCCATCATAACCTTCCCTCCTGACATATATAAATAATATGAAAAGTTTCATATAATTTCGAATTGTCCACGATTTAAATTATATTTGACCGAAACTAGTATAAACTAGTGCATAATATATTATGATTTTTTTACTGAAACTTGCATTTCGAAAAGTTTCTTAGAATCAAATTTTCAGATGATTTTTTTGCATGGACTTCTATCATAACCTTCCCTCCTAACATATATAAATGATCTGAAAAATTTCGTATCATTTTGAACTGTCCACGATTTAATATTATATTTGACAGAAACTAGTCTAAACTAGTGTATAATATATTATGATTTATTGACCGATACTTGCATTTCGAAAAGATTCATAGAATCTAATTTTCAGATGATTTTTTGTATGGACTTCCGTCATAACCTTCCCTCCTGACATATATAAATGATCTGAAAAGTTTCGTATTATTTTGAATTGTCCACGATTTAAATTATATTTGACCGAAACTAGTATAATCCAATGTATAATATATTATGATTTTTTGACCGAAACTTGCATTTCGAAAAGTTTCTTAGAATCAAATTTTCAGATGATTTTTTTTCATGGACTTCTATCATAACCTTCCCTCCTAACATATATAAATGATCTGAAAAATTTCGTATCATTTCGAACTGTCCACGATTTAATATTATATTTTACAGAAACTAGTCTAAACTAGTATATAATATATTATGATTTTTTGACCGAAACATGCATTTAAAAAAGTTTCTTAGAATCTAATTTTCATATGATTTATTGCATGGACTTCCATCTTAACCTTCCCTCTAACATATATAAATGATTTGAAAAGTTTCGTTTAATTTCAAACAGTCCCCGACTTAATTTAACTTTTGACCGAGACATGTATAAACCAGTGTATAATATATTATGAATTTTTGACCGAAACTTGCAATTCAAGGCGTTTCATAGAATTTAATTTTCAGTTGATTTTTTTTTGTATGGATTTCCATCATAACCTTCCCTCTTAACACATAGAAAGGATCTAAAGAGGTTTGTGTCATTTCGAACAGTCCGAGATTTGATTTGATTTTATGACCGAAACTAGTGTATATATATTATGATTTATTGACCGAAACTTTCATTTCGAAAAGATTCATAGAATATAATTTTCAGATGATTTTTTGCATGGACTTCCGTCATAACCTTCCCTCCTGATATATATAAATGATCTGAAAAGTTTCGTATCATTTTGAAGAGCCCCCGATTTAATTTGGTTTTTGACCGAAACTAGTATAAATTAGTATATAATATATTATGAATTTTTGACCGACACTTGCAATTCAAAGCGTTTCATATAATTTAATTTTCAGATAATTTTTTTGTGTTGATTTCAATCATAACCTTCCCTCGTAACTTATAGAAAGGATCTAAAAAGGTTTGTATCATTTCAAACAATCCTCGATTTAATTTGATTTTTTTACTGAAACTTGTGTATTATATATTATGATTTTTTGACCGAAACATGCATTTCGAAAAGATTCATAAATTCTAATTTTTAGATGATTTTTTGCATGGACTTCCATCATAACCTTCCCTCCTGACATATATAAATAATATGAAAAGTTTCATATAATTTCGAATTGTCCACGATTTAAATTATATTTGACCGAAACTAGTATAAACTAGTGCATAATATATTATGATTTTTTTACTGAAACTTGCATTTCGAAAAGTTTCTTAGAATCAAATTTTCAGATGATTTTTTTGCATGGACTTCTATCATAACCTTCCCTCCTAACATATAAAAATGATCTGAAAAATTTCGTTTCATTTTGAACTGTCCACGATTTAATATTATATTTGACAGAAACTAGTCTAAACTAGTGTATAATATATTATGATTTATTGACCGATACTTGCATTTCGAAAAGATTCATAGAATCTAATTTTCAGATGATTTTTTGTATGGACTTCCGTCATAACCTTCCCTCCGGACATATATAAATGATCTGAAAAGTTTCGTATTATTTTGAATTGTCCACGATTTAAATAATATTTGACCGAAACTAGTATAATCCAATGTATAATATATTATGATTTTTTGACTGAAACTTGCATTTCGAAAAGTTTCTTAGAATCTAATTTGCAGATGATTTTTTTGCATGGACTTCTATCATAACCTTCCCTCGTAACATATATTAATGATCTGAAAAATTTCGTATCATTTCGAACTGTCCACGATTTAATATTATATTTTACAGAAACTAGTCTAAACTAGTATATAATATATTATGATTTTTTGACCGAAACATGCATTTAAAAAAGTTTCTTAGAATCTAATTTTCATATGATTTATTGCATGGACTTCCATCTTAACCTTCCCTCTAACATATATAGATGATTTGAAAAGTTTCGTTTAATTTCAAACAGTCCCCGACTTAATTTAACTTTTGACCGAGACAAGTATAAACCAGTGTATAATATATTATGAATTTTTGACCGAAACTTGCAATTCAAGGCGTTTCATAGAATTTAATTTTCAGTTGATTTTTTTTTGTATGGATTTCCATCATAACCTTCCCTCTTAACACATAGAAAGGATCTAAAGAGGTTTGTGTCATTTCGAACAGTCCGAGATTTGATTTGATTTTATGACCGAAACTAGTGTATATATATTATGATTTATTGACCGAAACTTTCATTTCGAAAAGATTCATAGAATATAATTTTCAGATGATTTTTTGCATGGACTTCCGTCATAACCTTCCCTCCTGATATATATAAATGATCTGAAAAGTTTCGTATCATTTTGAAGAGCCCCCGATTTAATTTGGTTTTTGACCGAAACTAGTATAAATTAGTATATAATATATTATGAATTTTTGACCGACACTTGCAATTCAAAGCGTTTCATAGAATTTAATTTTCAGATAATTTTTTTGTGTTGATTTCAATCATAACCTTCCCTCGTAACTTATAGAAAGGATCTAAAAAGGTTTGTATCATTTCAAACAATCCTCGATTTAATTTGATTTTTTTACTGAAACTTGTGTATTATATATTATGATTTTTTGACCGAAACATGCATTTCGAAAAGATTCATAAATTCTAATTTTTAGATGATTTTTTGCATGGACTTCCATCATAACCTTCCCTCCTGACATATATAAATAATATGAAAAGTTTCATATAATTTCGAATTGTCCACGATTTAAATTATATTTGACCGAAACTAGTATAAACTAGTGCATAATATATTATGATTTTTTTACTGAAACTTGCATTTCGAAAAGTTTCTTAGAATCAAATTTTCAGATGATTTTTTTGCATGGACTTCTATCATAACCTTCCCTCCTAACATATAAAAATGATCTGAAAAATTTCGTTTCATTTTGAACTGTCCACGATTTAATATTATATTTGACAGAAACTAGTCTAAACTAGTGTATAATATATTATGATTTATTGACCGATACTTGCATTTCGAAAAGATTCATAGAATCTAATTTTCAGATGATTTTTTGTATGGACTTCCGTCATAACCTTCCCTCCTGACATATATAAATGATCTGAAAAGTTTCGTATTATTTTGAATTGTCCACGATTTAAATTATATTTGACCGAAACTAGTATAATCCAATGTATAATATATTATGATTTTTTGACCGAAACTTGCATTTCGAAAAGTTTCTTAGAATCTAATTTTCAGATGATTTTTTTGCATGGACTTCTATCATAACCTTCCCTCCTAACATATATAAATGATCTGAAAAATTTCGTATCATTTCGAACTGTCCACGATTTAATATTATATTTTACAGAAACTAGTCTAAACTAGTATATAATATATTATGATTTTTTGACCGAAACATGCATTTAAAAAAGTTTCTTAGAATCAAATTTTCATATGATTTATTGCATGGACCTCCATCTTAACCTTCCCTCTAACATATATAAATGATTTGAAAAGTTTCGTTTAATTTCAAATAGTCCCCGACTTAATTTAACTTTTGACCGAGACAAGTATAAACCAGTGTATAATATATTATGAATTTTTGACCGAAACTTGCAATTCAAGGCGTTTCATAGAATTTAATTTTCAGTTGATTTTTTTTTGTATGGATTTCCATCATAACCTTCCCTCTTAACACATAGAAAGGATCTAAAGAGGTTTGTGTCATTTCGAACAGTCCGAGATTTGATTTGATTTTATGACCGAAACTAGTGTATATATATTATGATTTATTGACCGAAACTTTCATTTCGAAAAGATTCATAGAATATAATTTTCAGATGATTTTTTGCATGGACTTCCGTCATAACCTTCCCTCCTGATATATATAAATGATCTGAAAAGTTTCGTATCATTTTGAAGAGCCCCCGATTTAATTTGGTTTTTGACCGAAACTAGTATAAATTAGTATATAATATATTATGAATTTTTGACCGACACTTGCAATTCAAAGCGTTTCATAGAATTTAATTTTCAGATAATTTTTTTGTGTTGATTTCAATCATAACCTTCCCTCGTAACTTATAGAAAGGATCTAAAAAGGTTTGTATCATTTCAAACAATCCTCGATTTAATTTGATTTTTTGACTGAAACTTGTGTATTATATATTATGATTTTTTGACCGAAACATGCATTTCGAAAAGATTCATAAATTCTAATTTTTAGATGATTTTTTGCATGGACTTCCATCATAACCTTCCCTCCTGACATATATAAATAATATGAAAAGTTTCATATAATTTCGAATTGTCCACGATTTAAATTATATTTGACCGAAACTAGTATAAACTAGTGCATAATATATTATGATTTTTTTACTGAAACTTGCATTTCGAAAAGTTTCTTAGAATCAAATTTTCAGATGATTTTTTTGCATGGACTTCTATCATAACCTTCCCTCCTAACATATAAAAATGATCTGAAAAATTTCGTTTCATTTTGAACTGTCCACGATTTAATATTATATTTGACAGAAACTAGTCTAAACTAGTGTATAATATATTATGATTTATTGACCGATACTTGCATTTCGAAAAGATTCATAGAATCTAATTTTCAGATGATTTTTTGTATGGACTTCCGTCATAACCTTCCCTCCGGACATATATAAATGATCTGAAAAGTTTCGTATTATTTTGAATTGTCCACGATTTAAATAATATTTGACCGAAACTAGTATAATCCAATGTATAATATATTATGATTTTTTGACCGAAACTTGCATTTCGAAAAGTTTCTTAGAATCTAATTTTCAGATGATTTTTTTGCATGGACTTCTATCATAACCTTCCCTCCTAACATATATAAATGATCTGAAAAATTTCGTATCATTTCGAACTGTCCACGATTTAATATTATATTTTACAGAAACTAGTCTAAACTAGTATATAATATATTATGATTTTTTGACCAAAACATGCATTTAAAAAAGTTTCTTAGAATCTAATTTTCATATGATTTATTGCATGGACTTCCATCTTAACCTTCCCTCTAACATATATAAATGATCTGAAAAGTTTCGTTTAATTTCAAACAGTCCCCGACTTAATTTAACTTTTGACCGAGACAAGTATAAACCAGTGTATAATATATTATGAATTTTTGACCGAAACTTGCAATTCAAGGCGTTTCATAGAATTTAATTTTCAGTTGATTTTTTTTTTGTATGGATTTCCATCATAACCTTCCCTCTTAACACATAGAAAGGATCTAAAGAGGTTTGTGTCATTTCGAACAGTCCGAGATTTGATTTGATTTTATGACCGAAACTAGTGTATATATATTATGATTTATTGACCGAAACTTTCATTTCGAAAAGATTCATAGAATATAATTTTCAGATGATTTTTTGCATGGACTTCCGTCATAACCTTCCCTCCTGATATATATAAATGATCTGAAAAGTTTCGTATCATTTTGAAGAGCCCCCGATTTAATTTGGTTTTTGACCGAAACTAGTATAAATTAGTATATAATATATTATGAATTTTTGACCGACACTTGCAATTCAAAGCGTTTCATAGAATTTAATTTTCAGATAATTTTTTTGTGTTGATTTCAATCATAACCTTCCCTCGTAACTTATAGAAAGGATCTAAAAAGGTTTGTATCATTTCAAACAATCCTCGATTTAATTTGATTTTTTTACTGAAACTTGTGTATTATATATTATGATTTTTTGACCGAAACATGCATTTCGAAAAGATTCATAAATTCTAATTTTTAGATGATTTTTTGCATGGACTTCCATCATAACCTTCCCTCCTGACATATATAAATAATATGAAAAGTTTCATATAATTTCGAATTGTCCACGATTTAAATTATATTTGACCGAAACTAGTATAAACTAGTGCATAATATATTATGATTTTTTTACTGAAACTTGCATTTCGAAAAGTTTCTTAGAATCAAATTTTCAGATGATTTTTTTGCATGGACTTCTATCATAACCTTCCCTCCTAACATATAAAAATGATCTGAAAAATTTCGTTTCATTTTGAACTGTCCACGATTTAATATTATATTTGACAGAAACTAGTCTAAACTAGTGTATAATATATTATGATTTATTGACCGATACTTGCATTTCGAAAAGATTCATAGAATCTAATTTTCAGATGATTTTTTGTATGGACTTCCGTCATAACCTTCCCTCCGGACATATATAAATGATCTGAAAAGTTTCGTATTATTTTGAATTGTCCACGATTTAAATAATATTTGACCGAAACTAGTATAATCCAATGTATAATATATTATGATTTTTTGACCGAAACTTGCATTTCGAAAAGTTTCTTAGAATCTAATTTTCAGATGATTTTTTTGCATGGACTTCTATCATAACCTTCCCTCCTAACATATATAAATGATCTGAAAAATTTCGTATCATTTCGAACTGTCCACGATTTAATATTATATTTTACAGAAACTAGTCTAAACTAGTATATAATATATTATGATTTTTTGACCAAAACATGCATTTAAAAAAGTTTCTTAGAATCTAATTTTCATATGATTTATTGCATGGACTTCCATCTTAACCTTCCCTCTAACATATATAAATGATCTGAAAAGTTTCGTTTAATTTCAAACAGTCCCCGACTTAATTTAACTTTTGACCGAGACAAGTATAAACCAGTGTATAATATATTATGAATTTTTGACCGAAACTTGCAATTCAAGGCGTTTCATAGAATTTAATTTTCAGTTGATTTTTTTTTTGTATGGATTTCCATCATAACCTTCCCTCTTAACACATAGAAAGGATCTAAAGAGGTTTGTGTCATTTCGAACAGTCCGAGATTTGATTTGATTTTATGACCGAAACTAGTGTATATATATTATGATTTATTGACCGAAACTTTCATTTCGAAAAGATTCATAGAATATAATTTTCAGATGATTTTTTGCATGGACTTCCGTCATAACCTTCCCTCCTGATATATATAAATGATCTGAAAAGTTTCGTATCATTTTGAAGAGCCCCCGATTTAATTTGGTTTTTGACCGAAACTAGTATAAATTAGTATATAATATATTATGAATTTTTGACCGACACTTGCAATTCAAAGCGTTTCATAGAATTTAATTTTCAGATAATTTTTTTGTGTTGATTTCAATCATAACCTTCCCTCGTAACTTATAGAAAGGATCTAAAAAGGTTTGTATCATTTCAAACAATCCTCGATTTAATTTGATTTTTTTACTGAAACTTGTGTATTATATATTATGATTTTTTGACCGAAACATGCATTTCGAAAAGATTCATAAATTCTAATTTTTAGATGATTTTTTGCATGGACTTCCATCATAACCTTCCCTCCTGACATATATAAATAATATGAAAAGTTTCATATAATTTCGAATTGTCCACGATTTAAATTATATTTGACCGAAACTAGTATAAACTAGTGCATAATATATTATGATTTTTTTACTGAAACTTGCATTTCGAAAAGTTTCTTAGAATCAAATTTTCAGATGATTTTTTTGCATGGACTTCTATCATAACCTTCCCTCCTAACATATAAAAATGATCTGAAAAATTTCGTTTCATTTTGAACTGTCCACGATTTAATATTATATTTGACAGAAACTAGTCTAAACTAGTGTATAATATATTATGATTTATTGACCGATACTTGCATTTCGAAAAGATTCATAGAATCTAATTTTCAGATGATTTTTTGTATGGACTTCCGTCATAACCTTCCCTCCGGACATATATAAATGATCTGAAAAGTTTCGTATTATTTTGAATTGTCCACGATTTAAATAATATTTGACCGAAACTAGTATAATCCAATGTATAATATATTATGATTTTTTGACCGAAACTTGCATTTCGAAAAGTTTCTTAGAATCTAATTTTCAGATGATTTTTTTGCATGGACTTCTATCATAACCTTCCCTCCTAACATATATAAATGATCTGAAAAATTTCGTATCATTTCGAACTGTCCACGATTTAATATTATATTTTACAGAAACTAGTCTAAACTAGTATATAATATATTATGATTTTTTGACCAAAACATGCATTTAAAAAAGTTTCTTAGAATCTAATTTTCATATGATTTATTGCATGGACTTCCATCTTAACCTTCCCTCTAACATATATAAATGATCTGAAAAGTTTCGTTTAATTTCAAACAGTCCCCGACTTAATTTAACTTTTGACCGAGACAAGTATAAACCAGTGTATAATATATTATGAATTTTTGACCGAAACTTGCAATTCAAGGCGTTTCATAGAATTTAATTTTCAGTTGATTTTTTTTTGTATGGATTTCCATCATAACCTTCCCTCTTAACACATAGAAAGGATCTAAAGAGGTTTGTGTCATTTCGAACAGTCCGAGATTTGATTTGATTTTATGACCGAAACTAGTGTATATATATTATGATTTATTGACCGAAACTTTCATTTCGAAAAGATTCATAGAATATAATTTTCAGATGATTTTTTGCATGGACTTCCGTCATAACCTTCCCTCCTGATATATATAAATGATCTGAAAAGTTTCGTATCATTTTGAAGAGCCCCCGATTTAATTTGGTTTTTGACCGAAACTAGTATAAATTAGTATATAATATATTATGAATTTTTGACCGACACTTGCAATTCAAAGCGTTTCATATAATTTAATTTTCAGATAATTTTTTTGTGTTGATTTCAATCATAACCTTCCCTCGTAACTTATAGAAAGGATCTAAAATGGTTTGTATCATTTCAAACAATCCTCGATTTAATTTGATTTTTTGACTGAAACTTGTGTATTATATATTATGATTTTTTGACCGAAACTTGCATTTCGAAAAGATTCATAAATTCTAATTTTTAGATGATTTTTAGCATGGACTTCCATCATAACCTTCCCTCCTGACATATATAAATAATATGAAAAGTTTCATATAATTTCGAATTGTCCACGATTTAAATTATATTTGACCGAAACTAGTATAAACTAGTGCATAATATATTATGATTTTTTTACTGAAACTTGCATTTCGAAAAGTTTCTTAGAATCAAATTTTCAGATGATTTTTTTGCATGGACTTCTATCATAACCTTCCCTCCTAACATATATAAATGATCTGAAAAATTTCGTATCATTTTGAACTGTCCACGATTTAATATTATATTTGACAGAAACTAGTCTAAACTAGTGTATAATATATTATGATATATTGACCGATACTTGCATTTCGAAAAGATTCATAGAATCTAATTTTCAGATGATTTTTTGTATGGACTTCCGTCATAACCTTCCCTCCTGACATATATAAATGATCTGAAAAGTTTCGTATTATTTTGAATTGTCCACGATTTAAATTATATTTGACCGAAACTAGTATAATCCAATGTATAATATATTATGATTTTTTGACCGAAACTTGCATTTCGAAAAGTTTCTTAGAATCAAATTTTCAGATGATTTTTTTTCATGGACTTCTATCATAACCTTCCCTCCTAACATATATAAATGATCTGAAAAATTTCGTATCATTTCGAACTGTCCACGATTTAATATTATATTTTACAGAAACTAGTCTAAACTAGTATATAATATATTATGATTTTTTGACCGAAACATGCATTTAAAAAAGTTTCTTAGAATCTAATTTTCATATGATTTATTGCATGGACTTCCATCTTAACCTTCCCTCTAACATATATAAATGATTTGAAAAGTTTCGTTTAATTTCAAACAGTCCCCGACTTAATTTAACTTTTGACCGAGACATGTATAAACCAGTGTATAATATATTATGAATTTTTGACCGAAACTTGCAATTCAAGGCGTTTCATAGAATTTAATTTTCAGTTGATTTTTTTTTGTATGGATTTCCATCATAACCTTCCCTCTTAACACATAGAAAGGATCTAAAGAGGTTTGTGTCATTTCGAACAGTCCGAGATTTGATTTGATTTTATGACCGAAACTAGTGTATATATATTATGATTTATTGACCGAAACTTTCATTTCGAAAAGATTCATAGAATATAATTTTCAGATGATTTTTTGCATGGACTTCCGTCATAACCTTCCCTCCTGATATATATAAATGATCTGAAAAGTTTCGTATCATTTTGAAGAGCCCCCGATTTAATTTGGTTTTTGACCGAAACTAGTATAAATTAGTATATAATATATTATGAATTTTTGACCGACACTTGCAATTCAAAGCGTTTCATATAATTTAATTTTCAGATAATTTTTTTGTGTTGATTTCAATCATAACCTTCCCTCGTAACTTATAGAAAGGATCTAAAAAGGTTTGTATCATTTCAAACAATCCTCGATTTAATTTGATTTTTTTACTGAAACTTGTGTATTATATATTATGATTTTTTGACCGAAACATGCATTTCGAAAAGATTCATAAATTCTAATTTTTAGATGATTTTTTGCATGGACTTCCATCATAACCTTCCCTCCTGACATATATAAATAATATGAAAAGTTTCATATAATTTCGAATTGTCCACGATTTAAATTATATTTGACCGAAACTAGTATAAACTAGTGCATAATATATTATGATTTTTTTACTGAAACTTGCATTTCGAAAAGTTTCTTAGAATCAAATTTTCAGATGATTTTTTTGCATGGACTTCTATCATAACCTTCCCTCCTAACATATAAAAATGATCTGAAAAATTTCGTTTCATTTTGAACTGTCCACGATTTAATATTATATTTGACAGAAACTAGTCTAAACTAGTGTATAATATATTATGATTTATTGACCGATACTTGCATTTCGAAAAGATTCATAGAATCTAATTTTCAGATGATTTTTTGTATGGACTTCCGTCATAACCTTCCCTCCGGACATATATAAATGATCTGAAAAGTTTCGTATTATTTTGAATTGTCCACGATTTAAATAATATTTGACCGAAACTAGTATAATCCAATGTATAATATATTATGATTTTTTGACCGAAACTTGCATTTCGAAAAGTTTCTTAGAATCTAATTTTCAGATGATTTTTTTGCATGGACTTCTATCATAACCTTCCCTCCTAACACATATAAATGATCTGAAAAATTTCGTATCATTTCGAACTGTCCACGATTTAATATTATATTTTACAGAAACTAGTCTAAACTAGTATATAATATATTATGATTTTTTGACCGAAACATGCATTTAAAAAAGTTTCTTAGAATCTAATTTTCATATGATTTATTGCATGGACTTCCATCTTAACCTTCCCTCTAACATATATAAATGATTTGAAAAGTTTCGTTTAATTTCAAACAGTCCCCGACTTAATTTAACTTTTGACCGAGACAAGTATAAACCAGTGTATAATATATTATGAATTTTTGACCGAAACTTGCAATTCAAGGCGTTTCATAGAATTTAATTTTCAGTTGATTTTTTTTTGTATGGATTTCCATCATAACCTTCCCTCTTAACACATAGAAAGGATCTAAAGAGGTTTGTGTCATTTCGAACAGTCCGAGATTTGATTTGATTTTATGACCGAAACTAGTGTATATATATTATGATTTATTGACCGAAACTTTCATTTCGAAAAGATTCATAGAATATAATTTTCAGATGATTTTTTGCATGGACTTCCGTCATAACCTTCCCTCCTGATATATATAAATGATCTGAAAAGTTTCGTATCATTTTGAAGAGCCCCCGATTTAATTTGGTTTTTGACCGAAACTAGTATAAATTAGTATATAATATATTATGAATTTTTGACCGACACTTGCAATTCAAAGCGTTTCATATAATTTAATTTTCAGATAATTTTTTTGTGTTGATTTCAATCATAACCTTCCCTCGTAACTTATAGAAAGGATCTAAAAAGGTTTGTATCATTTCAAACAATCCTCGATTTAATTTGATTTTTTTACTGAAACTTGTGTATTATATATTATGATTTTTTGACCGAAACATGCATTTCGAAAAGATTCATAAATTCTAATTTTTAGATGATTTTTTGCATGGACTTCCATCATAACCTTCCCTCCTGACATATATAAATAATATGAAAAGTTTCATATAATTTCGAATTGTCCACGATTTAAATTATATTTGACCGAAACTAGTATAAACTAGTGCATAATATATTATGATTTTTTTACTGAAACTTGCATTTCGAAAAGTTTCTTAGAATCAAATTTTCAGATGATTTTTTTGCATGGACTTCTATCATAACCTTCCCTCCTAACATATAAAAATGATCTGAAAAATTTCGTTTCATTTTGAACTGTCCACGATTTAATATTATATTTGACAGAAACTAGTCTAAACTAGTGTATAATATATTATGATTTATTGACCGATACTTGCATTTCGAAAAGATTCATAGAATCTAATTTTCAGATGATTTTTTGTATGGACTTCCGTCATAACCTTCCCTCCGGACATATATAAATGATCTGAAAAGTTTCGTATTATTTTGAATTGTCCACGATTTAAATAATATTTGACCGAAACTAGTATAATCCAATGTATAATATATTATGATTTTTTGACCGAAACTTGCATTTCGAAAAGTTTCTTAGAATCTAATTTTCAGATGATTTTTTTGCATGGACTTCTATCATAACCTTCCCTCCTAACATATATAAATGATCTGAAAAATTTCGTATCATTTCGAACTGTCCACGATTTAATATTATATTTTACAGAAACTAGTCTAAACTAGTATATAATATATTATGATTTTTTGACCGAAACATGCATTTAAAAAAGTTTCTTAGAATCTAATTTTCATATGATTTATTGCATGGACTTCCATCTTAACCTTCCCTCTAACATATATAAATGATTTGAAAAGTTTCGTTTAATTTCAAACAGTCCCCGACTTAATTTAACTTTTGACCGAGACAAGTATAAACCAGTGTATAATATATTATGAATTTTTGACCGAAACTTGCAATTCAAGGCGTTTCATAGAATTTAATTTTCAGTTGATTTTTTTTTGTATGGATTTCCATCATAACCTTCCCTCTTAACACATAGAAAGGATCTAAAGAGGTTTGTGTCATTTCGAACAGTCCGAGATTTGATTTGATTTTATGACCGAAACTAGTGTATATATATTATGATTTATTGACCGAAACTTTCATTTCGAAAAGATTCATAGAATATAATTTTCAGATGATTTTTTGCATGGACTTCCGTCATAACCTTCCCTCCTGATATATATAAATGATCTGAAAAGTTTCGTATCATTTTGAAGAGCCCCCGATTTAATTTGGTTTTTGACCGAAACTAGTATAAATTAGTATATAATATATTATGAATTTTTGACCGACACTTGCAATTCAAAGCGTTTCATATAATTTAATTTTCAGATAATTTTTTTGTGTTGATTTCAATCATAACCTTCCCTCGTAACTTATAGAAAGGATCTAAAAAGGTTTGTATCATTTCAAACAATCCTCGATTTAATTTGATTTTTTTACTGAAACTTGTGTATTATATATTATGATTTTTTGACCGAAACATGCATTTCGAAAAGATTCATAAATTCTAATTTTTAGATGATTTTTTGCATGGACTTCCATCATAACCTTCCCTCCTGACATATATAAATAATATGAAAAGTTTCATATAATTTCGAATTGTCCACGATTTAAATTATATTTGACCGAAACTAGTATAAACTAGTGCATAATATATTATGATTTTTTTACTGAAACTTGCATTTCGAAAAGTTTCTTAGAATCAAATTTTCAGATGATTTTTTTGCATGGACTTCTATCATAACCTTCCCTCCTAACATATAAAAATGATCTGAAAAATTTCGTTTCATTTTGAACTGTCCACGATTTAATATTATATTTGACAGAAACTAGTCTAAACTAGTGTATAATATATTATGATTTATTGACCGATACTTGCATTTCGAAAAGATTCATAGAATCTAATTTTCAGATGATTTTTTGTATGGACTTCCGTCATAACCTTCCCTCCGGACATATATAAATGATCTGAAAAGTTTCGTATTATTTTGAATTGTCCACGATTTAAATAATATTTGACCGAAACTAGTATAATCCAATGTATAATATATTATGATTTTTTGACCGAAACTTGCATTTCGAAAAGTTTCTTAGAATCTAATTTTCAGATGATTTTTTTGCATGGACTTCTATCATAACCTTCCCTCCTAACATATATAAATGATCTGAAAAATTTCGTATCATTTCGAACTGTCCACGATTTAATATTATATTTTACAGAAACTAGTCTAAACTAGTATATAATATATTATGATTTTTTGACCGAAACATGCATTTAAAAAAGTTTCTTAGAATCTAATTTTCATATGATTTATTGCATGGACTTCCATCTTAACCTTCCCTCTAACATATATAAATGATCTGAAAAGTTTCGTTTAATTTCAAACAGTCCCCGACTTAATTTAACTTTTGACCGAGACAAGTATAAACCAGTGTATAATATATTATGAATTTTTGACCGAAACTTGCAATTCAAGGCGTTTCATAGAATTTAATTTTCAGTTGATTTTTTTTTGTATGGATTTCCATCATAACCTTCCCTCTTAACACATAGAAAGGATCTAAAGAGGTTTGTGTCATTTCGAACAGTCCGAGATTTGATTTGATTTTATGACCGAAACTAGTGTATATATATTATGATTTATTGACCGAAACTTTCATTTCGAAAAGATTCATAGAATATAATTTTCAGATGATTTTTTGCATGGACTTCCGTCATAACCTTCCCTCCTGATATATATAAATGATCTGAAAAGTTTCGTATCATTTTGAAGAGCCCCCGATTTAATTTGGTTTTTGACCGAAACTAGTATAAATTAGTATATAATATATTATGAATTTTTGACCGACACTTGCAATTCAAAGCGTTTCATATAATTTAATTTTCAGATAATTTTTTTGTGTTGATTTCAATCATAACCTTCCCTCGTAACTTATAGAAAGGATCTAAAAAGGTTTGTATCATTTCAAACAATCCTCGATTTAATTTGATTTTTTTACTGAAACTTGTGTATTATATATTATGATTTTTTGACCGAAACATGCATTTCGAAAAGATTCATAAATTCTAATTTTTAGATGATTTTTTGCATGGACTTCCATCATAACCTTCCCTCCTGACATATATAAATAATATGAAAAGTTTCATATAATTTCGAATTGTCCACGATTTAAATTATATTTGACCGAAACTAGTATAAACTAGTGCATAATATATTATGATTTTTTTACTGAAACTTGCATTTCGAAAAGTTTCTTAGAATCAAATTTTCAGATGATTTTTTTGCATGGACTTCTATCATAACCTTCCCTCCTAACATATAAAAATGATCTGAAAAATTTCGTTTCATTTTGAACTGTCCACGATTTAATATTATATTTGACAGAAACTAGTCTAAACTAGTGTATAATATATTATGATTTATTGACCGATACTTGCATTTCGAAAAGATTCATAGAATCTAATTTTCAGATGATTTTTTGTATGGACTTCCGTCATAACCTTCCCTCCGGACATATATAAATGATCTGAAAAGTTTCGTATTATTTTGAATTGTCCACGATTTAAATAATATTTGACCGAAACTAGTATAATCCAATGTATAATATATTATGATTTTTTGACCGAAACTTGCATTTCGAAAAGTTTCTTAGAATCTAATTTTCAGATGATTTTTTTGCATGGAATTCTATCATAACCTTCCCTCCTAACATATATAAATGATCTGAAAAATTTCGTATCATTTCGAACTGTCCACGATTTAATATTATATTTTACAGAAACTAGTCTAAACTAGTATATAATATATTATGATTTTTTGACCGAAACATGCATTTAAAAAAGTTTCTTAGAATCTAATTTTCATATGATTTATTGCATGGACTTCCATCTTAACCTTCCCTCTAACATATATAAATGATCTGAAAAGTTTCGTTTAATTTCAAACAGTCCCCGACTTAATTTAACTTTTGACCGAGACAAGTATAAACCAGTGTATAATATATTATGAATTTTTGACCGAAACTTGCAATTCAAGGCGTTTCATAGAATTTAATTTTCAGTTGATTTTTTTTTGTATGGATTTCCATCATAACCTTCCCTCTTAACACATAGAAAGGATCTAAAGAGGTTTGTGTCATTTCGAACAGTCCGAGATTTGATTTGATTTTATGACCGAAACTAGTGTATATATATTATGATTTATTGACCGAAACTTTCATTTCGAAAAGATTCATAGAATATAATTTTCAGATGATTTTTTGCATGGACTTCCGTCATAACCTTCCCTCCTGATATATATAAATGATCTGAAAAGTTTCGTATCATTTTGAAGAGCCCCCGATTTAATTTGGTTTTTGACCGAAACTAGTATAAATTAGTATATAATATATTATGAATTTTTGACCGACACTTGCAATTCAAAGCGTTTCATATAATTTAATTTTCAGATAATTTTTTTGTGTTGATTTCAATCATAACCTTCCCTCGTAACTTATAGAAAGGATCTAAAAAGGTTTGTATCATTTCAAACAATCCTCGATTTAATTTGATTTTTTTACTGAAACTTGTGTATTATATATTATGATTTTTTGACCGAAACATGCATTTCGAAAAGATTCATAAATTCTAATTTTTAGATGATTTTTTGCATGGACTTCCATCATAACCTTCCCTCCTGACATATATAAATAATATGAAAAGTTTCATATAATTTCGAATTGTCCACGATTTAAATTATATTTGACCGAAACTAGTATAAACTAGTGCATAATATATTATGATTTTTTTACTGAAACTTGCATTTCGAAAAGTTTCTTAGAATCAAATTTTCAGATGATTTTTTTGCATGGACTTCTATCATAACCTTCCCTCCTAACATATAAAAATGATCTGAAAAATTTCGTTTCATTTTGAACTGTCCACGATTTAATATTATATTTGACAGAAACTAGTCTAAACTAGTGTATAATATATTATGATTTATTGACCGATACTTGCATTTCGAAAAGATTCATAGAATCTAATTTTCAGATGATTTTTTGTATGGACTTCCGTCATAACCTTCCCTCCGGACATATATAAATGATCTGAAAAGTTTCGTATTATTTTGAATTGTCCACGATTTAAATAATATTTGACCGAAACTAGTATAATCCAATGTATAATATATTATGATTTTTTGACCGAAACTTGCATTTCGAAAAGTTTCTTAGAATCTAATTTTCAGATGATTTTTTTGCATGGAATTCTATCATAACCTTCCCTCCTAACATATATAAATGATCTGAAAAATTTCGTATCATTTCGAACTGTCCACGATTTAATATTATATTTTACAGAAACTAGTCTAAACTAGTATATAATATATTATGATTTTTTGACCGAAACATGCATTTAAAAAAGTTTCTTAGAATCTAATTTTCATATGATTTATTGCATGGACTTCCATCTTAACCTTCCCTCTAACATATATAAATGATCTGAAAAGTTTCGTTTAATTTCAAACAGTCCCCGACTTAATTTAACTTTTGACCGAGACAAGTATAAACCAGTGTATAATATATTATGAATTTTTGACCGAAACTTGCAATTCAAGGCGTTTCATAGAATTTAATTTTCAGTTGATTTTTTTTTGTATGGATTTCCATCATAACCTTCCCTCTTAACACATAGAAAGGATCTAAAGAGGTTTGTGTCATTTCGAACAGTCCGAGATTTGATTTGATTTTATGACCGAAACTAGTGTATATATATTATGATTTATTGACCGAAACTTTCATTTCGAAAAGATTCATAGAATATAATTTTCAGATGATTTTTTGCATGGACTTCCGTCATAACCTTCCCTCCTGATATATATAAATGATCTGAAAAGTTTCGTATCATTTTGAAGAGCCCCCGATTTAATTTGGTTTTTGACCGAAACTAGTATAAATTAGTATATAATATATTATGAATTTTTGACCGACACTTGCAATTCAAAGCGTTTCATATAATTTAATTTTCAGATAATTTTTTTGTGTTGATTTCAATCATAACCTTCCCTCGTAACTTATAGAAAGGATCTAAAAAGGTTTGTATCATTTCAAACAATCCTCGATTTAATTTGATTTTTTTACTGAAACTTGTGTATTATATATTATGATTTTTTGACCGAAACATGCATTTCGAAAAGATTCATAAATTCTAATTTTTAGATGATTTTTTGCATGGACTTCCATCATAACCTTCCCTCCTGACATATATAAATAATATGAAAAGTTTCATATAATTTCGAATTGTCCACGATTTAAATTATATTTGACCGAAACTAGTATAAACTAGTGCATAATATATTATGATTTTTTTACTGAAACTTGCATTTCGAAAAGTTTCTTAGAATCAAATTTTCAGATGATTTTTTTGCATGGACTTCTATCATAACCTTCCCTCCTAACATATAAAAATGATCTGAAAAATTTCGTTTCATTTTGAACTGTCCACGATTTAATATTATATTTGACAGAAACTAGTCTAAACTAGTGTATAATATATTATGATTTATTGACCGATACTTGCATTTCGAAAAGATTCATAGAATCTAATTTTCAGATGATTTTTTGTATGGACTTCCGTCATAACCTTCCCTCCGGACATATATAAATGATCTGAAAAGTTTCGTATTATTTTGAATTGTCCACGATTTAAATAATATTTGACCGAAACTAGTATAATCCAATGTATAATATATTATGATTTTTTGACCGAAACTTGCATTTCGAAAAGTTTCTTAGAATCTAATTTTCAGATGATTTTTTTGCATGGACTTCTATCATAACCTTCCCTCCTAACATATATAAATGATCTGAAAAATTTCGTATCATTTCGAACTGTCCACGATTTAATATTATATTTTACAGAAACTAGTCTAAACTAGTATATAATATATTATGATTTTTTGACCAAAACATGCATTTAAAAAAGTTTCTTAGAATCTAATTTTCATATGATTTATTGCATGGACTTCCATCTTAACCTTCCCTCTAACATATATAAATGATCTGAAAAGTTTCGTTTAATTTCAAACAGTCCCCGACTTAATTTAACTTTTGACCGAGACAAGTATAAACCAGTGTATAATATATTATGAATTTTTGACCGAAACTTGCAATTCAAGGCGTTTCATAGAATTTAATTTTCAGTTGATTTTTTTTTGTATGGATTTCCATCATAACCTTCCCTCTTAACACATAGAAAGGATCTAAAGAGGTTTGTGTCATTTCGAACAGTCCGAGATTTGATTTGATTTTATGACCGAAACTAGTGTATATATATTATGATTTATTGACCGAAACTTTCATTTCGAAAAGATTCATAGAATATAATTTTCAGATGATTTTTTGCATGGACTTCCGTCATAACCTTCCCTCCTGATATATATAAATGATCTGAAAAGTTTCGTATCATTTTGAAGAGCCCCCGATTTAATTTGGTTTTTGACCGAAACTAGTATAAATTAGTATATAATATATTATGAATTTTTGACCGACACTTGCAATTCAAAGCGTTTCATATAATTTAATTTTCAGATAATTTTTTTGTGTTGATTTCAATCATAACCTTCCCTCGTAACTTATAGAAAGGATCTAAAAAGGTTTGTATCATTTCAAACAATCCTCGATTTAATTTGATTTTTTTACTGAAACTTGTGTATTATATATTATGATTTTTTGACCGAAACATGCATTTCGAAAAGATTCATAAATTCTAATTTTTAGATGATTTTTTGCATGGACTTCCATCATAACCTTCCCTCCTGACATATATAAATAATATGAAAAGTTTCATATAATTTCGAATTGTCCACGATTTAAATTATATTTGACCGAAACTAGTATAAACTAGTGCATAATATATTATGATTTTTTTACTGAAACTTGCATTTCGAAAAGTTTCTTAGAATCAAATTTTCAGATGATTTTTTTGCATGGACTTCTATCATAACCTTCCCTCCTAACATATAAAAATGATCTGAAAAATTTCGTTTCATTTTGAACTGTCCACGATTTAATATTATATTTGACAGAAACTAGTCTAAACTAGTGTATAATATATTATGATTTATTGACCGATACTTGCATTTCGAAAAGATTCATAGAATCTAATTTTCAGATGATTTTTTGTATGGACTTCCGTCATAACCTTCCCTCCGGACATATATAAATGATCTGAAAAGTTTCGTATTATTTTGAATTGTCCACGATTTAAATAATATTTGACCGAAACTAGTATAATCCAATGTATAATATATTATGATTTTTTGACCGAAACTTGCATTTCGAAAAGTTTCTTAGAATCTAATTTTCAGATGATTTTTTTGCATGGAATTCTATCATAACCTTCCCTCCTAACATATATAAATGATCTGAAAAATTTCGTATCATTTCGAACTGTCCACGATTTAATATTATATTTTACAGAAACTAGTCTAAACTAGTATATAATATATTATGATTTTTTGACCGAAACATGCATTTAAAAAAGTTTCTTAGAATCTAATTTTCATATGATTTATTGCATGGACTTCCATCTTAACCTTCCCTCTAACATATATAAATGATCTGAAAAGTTTCGTTTAATTTCAAACAGTCCCCGACTTAATTTAACTTTTGACCGAGACAAGTATAAACCAGTGTATAATATATTATGAATTTTTGACCGAAACTTGCAATTCAAGGCGTTTCATAGAATTTAATTTTCAGTTGATTTTTTTTTGTATGGATTTCCATCATAACCTTCCCTCTTAACACATAGAAAGGATCTAAAGAGGTTTGTGTCATTTCGAACAGTCCGAGATTTGATTTGATTTTATGACCGAAACTAGTGTATATATATTATGATTTATTGACCGAAACTTTCATTTCGAAAAGATTCATAGAATATAATTTTCAGATGATTTTTTGCATGGACTTCCGTCATAACCTTCCCTCCTGATATATATAAATGATCTGAAAAGTTTCGTATCATTTTGAAGAGCCCCCGATTTAATTTGGTTTTTGACCGAAACTAGTATAAATTAGTATATAATATATTATGAATTTTTGACCGACACTTGCAATTCAAAGCGTTTCATATAATTTAATTTTCAGATAATTTTTTTGTGTTGATTTCAATCATAACCTTCCCTCGTAACTTATAGAAAGGATCTAAAAAGGTTTGTATCATTTCAAACAATCCTCGATTTAATTTGATTTTTTTACTGAAACTTGTGTATTATATATTATGATTTTTTGACCGAAACATGCATTTCGAAAAGATTCATAAATTCTAATTTTTAGATGATTTTTTGCATGGACTTCCATCATAACCTTCCCTCCTGACATATATAAATAATATGAAAAGTTTCATATAATTTCGAATTGTCCACGATTTAAATTATATTTGACCGAAACTAGTATAAACTAGTGCATAATATATTATGATTTTTTTACTGAAACTTGCATTTCGAAAAGTTTCTTAGAATCAAATTTTCAGATGATTTTTTTGCATGGACTTCTATCATAACCTTCCCTCCTAACATATAAAAATGATCTGAAAAATTTCGTTTCATTTTGAACTGTCCACGATTTAATATTATATTTGACAGAAACTAGTCTAAACTAGTGTATAATATATTATGATTTATTGACCGATACTTGCATTTCGAAAAGATTCATAGAATCTAATTTTCAGATGATTTTTTGTATGGACTTCCGTCATAACCTTCCCTCCGGACATATATAAATGATCTGAAAAGTTTCGTATTATTTTGAATTGTCCACGATTTAAATAATATTTGACCGAAACTAGTATAATCCAATGTATAATATATTATGATTTTTTGACCGAAACTTGCATTTCGAAAAGTTTCTTAGAATCTAATTTTCAGATGATTTTTTTGCATGGAATTCTATCATAACCTTCCCTCCTAACATATATAAATGATCTGAAAAATTTCGTATCATTTCGAACTGTCCACGATTTAATATTATATTTTACAGAAACTAGTCTAAACTAGTATATAATATATTATGATTTTTTGACCGAAACATGCATTTAAAAAAGTTTCTTAGAATCTAATTTTCATATGATTTATTGCATGGACTTCCATCTTAACCTTCCCTCTAACATATATAAATGATCTGAAAAGTTTCGTTTAATTTCAAACAGTCCCCGACTTAATTTAACTTTTGACCGAGACAAGTATAAACCAGTGTATAATATATTATGAATTTTTGACCGAAACTTGCAATTCAAGGCGTTTCATAGAATTTAATTTTCAGTTGATTTTTTTTTGTATGGATTTCCATCATAACCTTCCCTCTTAACACATAGAAAGGATCTAAAGAGGTTTGTGTCATTTCGAACAGTCCGAGATTTGATTTGATTTTATGACCGAAACTAGTGTATATATATTATGATTTATTGACCGAAACTTTCATTTCGAAAAGATTCATAGAATATAATTTTCAGATGATTTTTTGCATGGACTTCCGTCATAACCTTCCCTCCTGATATATATAAATGATCTGAAAAGTTTCGTATCATTTTGAAGAGCCCCCGATTTAATTTGGTTTTTGACCGAAACTAGTATAAATTAGTATATAATATATTATGAATTTTTGACCGACACTTGCAATTCAAAGCGTTTCATATAATTTAATTTTCAGATAATTTTTTTGTGTTGATTTCAATCATAACCTTCCCTCGTAACTTATAGAAAGGATCTAAAAAGGTTTGTATCATTTCAAACAATCCTCGATTTAATTTGATTTTTTTACTGAAACTTGTGTATTATATATTATGATTTTTTGACCGAAACATGCATTTCGAAAAGATTCATAAATTCTAATTTTTAGATGATTTTTTGCATGGACTTCCATCATAACCTTCCCTCCTGACATATATAAATAATATGAAAAGTTTCATATAATTTCGAATTGTCCACGATTTAAATTATATTTGACCGAAACTAGTATAAACTAGTGCATAATATATTATGATTTTTTTACTGAAACTTGCATTTCGAAAAGTTTCTTAGAATCAAATTTTCAGATGATTTTTTTGCATGGACTTCTATCATAACCTTCCCTCCTAACATATAAAAATGATCTGAAAAATTTCGTTTCATTTTGAACTGTCCACGATTTAATATTATATTTGACAGAAACTAGTCTAAACTAGTGTATAATATATTATGATTTATTGACCGATACTTGCATTTCGAAAAGATTCATAGAATCTAATTTTCAGATGATTTTTTGTATGGACTTCCGTCATAACCTTCCCTCCGGACATATATAAATGATCTGAAAAGTTTCGTATTATTTTGAATTGTCCACGATTTAAATAATATTTGACCGAAACTAGTATAATCCAATGTATAATATATTATGATTTTTTGACCGAAACTTGCATTTCGAAAAGTTTCTTAGAATCTAATTTTCAGATGATTTTTTTGCATGGACTTCTATCATAACCTTCCCTCCTAACATATATAAATGATCTGAAAAATTTCGTATCATTTCGAACTGTCCACGATTTAATATTATATTTTACAGAAACTAGTCTAAACTAGTATATAATATATTATGATTTTTTGACCAAAACATGCATTTAAAAAAGTTTCTTAGAATCTAATTTTCATATGATTTATTGCATGGACTTCCATCTTAACCTTCCCTCTAACATATATAAATGATCTGAAAAGTTTCGTTTAATTTCAAACAGTCCCCGACTTAATTTAACTTTTGACCGAGACAAGTATAAACCAGTGTATAATATATTATGAATTTTTGACCGAAACTTGCAATTCAAGGCGTTTCATAGAATTTAATTTTCAGTTGATTTTTTTTTGTATGGATTTCCATCATAACCTTCCCTCTTAACACATAGAAAGGATCTAAAGAGGTTTGTGTCATTTCGAACAGTCCGAGATTTGATTTGATTTTATGACCGAAACTAGTGTATATATATTATGATTTATTGACCGAAACTTTCATTTCGAAAAGATTCATAGAATATAATTTTCAGATGATTTTTTGCATGGACTTCCGTCATAACCTTCCCTCCTGATATATATAAATGATCTGAAAAGTTTCGTATCATTTTGAAGAGCCCCCGATTTAATTTGGTTTTTGACCGAAACTAGTATAAATTAGTATATAATATATTATGAATTTTTGACCGACACTTGCAATTCAAAGCGTTTCATATAATTTAATTTTCAGATAATTTTTTTGTGTTGATTTCAATCATAACCTTCCCTCGTAACTTATAGAAAGGATCTAAAAAGGTTTGTATCATTTCAAACAATCCTCGATTTAATTTGATTTTTTTACTGAAACTTGTGTATTATATATTATGATTTTTTGACCGAAACATGCATTTCGAAAAGATTCATAAATTCTAATTTTTAGATGATTTTTTGCATGGACTTCCATCATAACCTTCCCTCCTGACATATATAAATAATATGAAAAGTTTCATATAATTTCGAATTGTCCACGATTTAAATTATATTTGACCGAAACTAGTATAAACTAGTGCATAATATATTATGATTTTTTTACTGAAACTTGCATTTCGAAAAGTTTCTTAGAATCAAATTTTCAGATGATTTTTTTGCATGGACTTCTATCATAACCTTCCCTCCTAACATATAAAAATGATCTGAAAAATTTCGTTTCATTTTGAACTGTCCACGATTTAATATTATATTTGACAGAAACTAGTCTAAACTAGTGTATAATATATTATGATTTATTGACCGATACTTGCATTTCGAAAAGATTCATAGAATCTAATTTTCAGATGATTTTTTGTATGGACTTCCGTCATAACCTTCCCTCCGGACATATATAAATGATCTGAAAAGTTTCGTATTATTTTGAATTGTCCACGATTTAAATAATATTTGACCGAAACTAGTATAATCCAATGTATAATATATTATGATTTTTTGACCGAAACTTGCATTTCGAAAAGTTTCTTAGAATCTAATTTTCAGATGATTTTTTTGCATGGAATTCTATCATAACCTTCCCTCCTAACATATATAAATGATCTGAAAAATTTCGTATCATTTCGAACTGTCCACGATTTAATATTATATTTTACAGAAACTAGTCTAAACTAGTATATAATATATTATGATTTTTTGACCGAAACATGCATTTAAAAAAGTTTCTTAGAATCTAATTTTCATATGATTTATTGCATGGACTTCCATCTTAACCTTCCCTCTAACATATATAAATGATCTGAAAAGTTTCGTTTAATTTCAAACAGTCCCCGACTTAATTTAACTTTTGACCGAGACAAGTATAAACCAGTGTATAATATATTATGAATTTTTGACCGAAACTTGCAATTCAAGGCGTTTCATAGAATTTAATTTTCAGTTGATTTTTTTTTGTATGGATTTCCATCATAACCTTCCCTCTTAACACATAGAAAGGATCTAAAGAGGTTTGTGTCATTTCGAACAGTCCGAGATTTGATTTGATTTTATGACCGAAACTAGTGTATATATATTATGATTTATTGACCGAAACTTTCATTTCGAAAAGATTCATAGAATATAATTTTCAGATGATTTTTTGCATGGACTTCCGTCATAACCTTCCCTCCTGATATATATAAATGATCTGAAAAGTTTCGTATCATTTTGAAGAGCCCCCGATTTAATTTGGTTTTTGACCGAAACTAGTATAAATTAGTATATAATATATTATGAATTTTTGACCGACACTTGCAATTCAAAGCGTTTCATATAATTTAATTTTCAGATAATTTTTTTGTGTTGATTTCAATCATAACCTTCCCTCGTAACTTATAGAAAGGATCTAAAAAGGTTTGTATCATTTCAAACAATCCTCGATTTAATTTGATTTTTTTACTGAAACTTGTGTATTATATATTATGATTTTTTGACCGAAACATGCATTTCGAAAAGATTCATAAATTCTAATTTTTAGATGATTTTTTGCATGGACTTCCATCATAACCTTCCCTCCTGACATATATAAATAATATGAAAAGTTTCATATAATTTCGAATTGTCCACGATTTAAATTATATTTGACCGAAACTAGTATAAACTAGTGCATAATATATTATGATTTTTTTACTGAAACTTGCATTTCGAAAAGTTTCTTAGAATCAAATTTTCAGATGATTTTTTTGCATGGACTTCTATCATAACCTTCCCTCCTAACATATAAAAATGATCTGAAAAATTTCGTTTCATTTTGAACTGTCCACGATTTAATATTATATTTGACAGAAACTAGTCTAAACTAGTGTATAATATATTATGATTTATTGACCGATACTTGCATTTCGAAAAGATTCATAGAATCTAATTTTCAGATGATTTTTTGTATGGACTTCCGTCATAACCTTCCCTCCGGACATATATAAATGATCTGAAAAGTTTCGTATTATTTTGAATTGTCCACGATTTAAATAATATTTGACCGAAACTAGTATAATCCAATGTATAATATATTATGATTTTTTGACCGAAACTTGCATTTCGAAAAGTTTCTTAGAATCTAATTTTCAGATGATTTTTTTGCATGGACTTCTATCATAACCTTCCCTCCTAACATATATAAATGATCTGAAAAATTTCGTATCATTTCGAACTGTCCACGATTTAATATTATATTTTACAGAAACTAGTCTAAACTAGTATATAATATATTATGATTTTTTGACCAAAACATGCATTTAAAAAAGTTTCTTAGAATCTAATTTTCATATGATTTATTGCATGGACTTCCATCTTAACCTTCCCTCTAACATATATAAATGATCTGAAAAGTTTCGTTTAATTTCAAACAGTCCCTGACTTAATTTAACTTTTGACCGAGACAAGTATAAACCAGTGTATAATATATTATGAATTTTTGACCGAAACTTGCAATTCAAGGCGTTTCATAGAATTTAATTTTCAGTTGATTTTTTTTTGTATGGATTTCCATCATAACCTTCCCTCTTAACACATAGAAAGGATCTAAAGAGGTTTGTGTCATTTCGAACAGTCCGAGATTTGATTTGATTTTATGACCGAAACTAGTGTATATATATTATGATTTATTGACCGAAACTTTCATTTCGAAAAGATTCATAGAATATAATTTTCAGATGATTTTTTGCATGGACTTCCGTCATAACCTTCCCTCCTGATATATATAAATGATCTGAAAAGTTTCGTATCATTTTGAAGAGCCCCCGATTTAATTTGGTTTTTGACCGAAACTAGTATAAATTAGTATATAATATATTATGAATTTTTGACCGACACTTGCAATTCAAAGCGTTTCATATAATTTAATTTTCAGATAATTTTTTTGTGTTGATTTCAATCATAACCTTCCCTCGTAACTTATAGAAAGGATCTAAAAAGGTTTGTATCATTTCAAACAATCCTCGATTTAATTTGATTTTTTTACTGAAACTTGTGTATTATATATTATGATTTTTTGACCGAAACATGCATTTCGAAAAGATTCATAAATTCTAATTTTTAGATGATTTTTTGCATGGACTTCCATCATAACCTTCCCTCCTGACATATATAAATAATATGAAAAGTTTCATATAATTTCGAATTGTCCACGATTTAAATTATATTTGACCGAAACTAGTATAAACTAGTGCATAATATATTATGATTTTTTTACTGAAACTTGCATTTCGAAAAGTTTCTTAGAATCAAATTTTCAGATGATTTTTTTGCATGGACTTCTATCATAACCTTCCCTCCTAACATATAAAAATGATCTGAAAAATTTCGTTTCATTTTGAACTGTCCACGATTTAATATTATATTTGACAGAAACTAGTCTAAACTAGTGTATAATATATTATGATTTATTGACCGATACTTGCATTTCGAAAAGATTCATAGAATCTAATTTTCAGATGATTTTTTGTATGGACTTCCGTCATAACCTTCCCTCCGGACATATATAAATGATCTGAAAAGTTTCGTATTATTTTGAATTGTCCACGATTTAAATAATATTTGACCGAAACTAGTATAATCCAATGTATAATATATTATGATTTTTTGACCGAAACTTGCATTTCGAAAAGTTTCTTAGAATCTAATTTTCAGATGATTTTTTTGCATGGAATTCTATCATAACCTTCCCTCCTAACATATATAAATGATCTGAAAAATTTCGTATCATTTCGAACTGTCCACGATTTAATATTATATTTTACAGAAACTAGTCTAAACTAGTATATAATATATTATGATTTTTTGACCGAAACATGCATTTAAAAAAGTTTCTTAGAATCTAATTTTCATATGATTTATTGCATGGACTTCCATCTTAACCTTCCCTCTAACATATATAAATGATCTGAAAAGTTTCGTTTAATTTCAAACAGTCCCCGACTTAATTTAACTTTTGACCGAGACAAGTATAAACCAGTGTATAATATATTATGAATTTTTGACCGAAACTTGCAATTCAAGGCGTTTCATAGAATTTAATTTTCAGTTGATTTTTTTTTGTATGGATTTCCATCATAACCTTCCCTCTTAACACATAGAAAGGATCTAAAGAGGTTTGTGTCATTTCGAACAGTCCGAGATTTGATTTGATTTTATGACCGAAACTAGTGTATATATATTATGATTTATTGACCGAAACTTTCATTTCGAAAAGATTCATAGAGTATAATTTTCAGATGATTTTTTGCATGGACTTCCGTCATAACCTTCCCTCCTGATATATATAAATGATCTGAAAAGTTTCGTATCATTTTGAAGAGCCCCCGATTTAATTTGGTTTTTGACCGAAACTAGTATAAATTAGTATATAATATATTATGAATTTTTGACCGACACTTGCAATTCAAAGCGTTTCATATAATTTAATTTTCAGATAATTTTTTTGTGTTGATTTCAATCATAACCTTCCCTCGTAACTTATAGAAAGGATCTAAAAAGGTTTGTATCATTTCAAACAATCCTCGATTTAATTTGATTTTTTTACTGAAACTTGTGTATTATATATTATGATTTTTTGACCGAAACATGCATTTCGAAAAGATTCATAAATTCTAATTTTTAGATGATTTTTTGCATGGACTTCCATCATAACCTTCCCTCCTGACATATATAAATAATATGAAAAGTTTCATATAATTTCGAATTGTCCACGATTTAAATTATATTTGACCGAAACTAGTATAAACTAGTGCATAATATATTATGATTTTTTTACTGAAACTTGCATTTCGAAAAGTTTCTTAGAATCAAATTTTCAGATGATTTTTTTGCATGGACTTCTATCATAACCTTCCCTCCTAACATATAAAAATGATCTGAAAAATTTCGTTTCATTTTGAACTGTCCACGATTTAATATTATATTTGACAGAAACTAGTCTAAACTAGTGTATAATATATTATGATTTATTGACCGATACTTGCATTTCGAAAAGATTCATAGAATCTAATTTTCAGATGATTTTTTGTATGGACTTCCGTCATAACCTTCCCTCCGGACATATATAAATGATCTGAAAAGTTTCGTATTATTTTGAATTGTCCACGATTTAAATAATATTTGACCGAAACTAGTATAATCCAATGTATAATATATTATGATTTTTTGACCGAAACTTGCATTTCGAAAAGTTTCTTAGAATCTAATTTTCAGATGATTTTTTTGCATGGACTTCTATCATAACCTTCCCTCCTAACATATATAAATGATCTGAAAAATTTCGTATCATTTCGAACTGTCCACGATTTAATATTATATTTTACAGAAACTAGTCTAAACTAGTATATAATATATTATGATTTTTTGACCGAAACATGCATTTAAAAAAGTTTCTTAGAATCTAATTTTCATATGATTTATTGCATGGACTTCCATCTTAACCTTCCCTCTAACATATATAAATGATCTGAAAAGTTTCGTTTAATTTCAAACAGTCCCCGACTTAATTTAACTTTTGACCGAGACAAGTATAAACCAGTGTATAATATATTATGAATTTTTGACCGAAACTTGCAATTCAAGGCGTTTCATAGAATTTAATTTTCAGTTGATTTTTTTTTGTATGGATTTCCATCATAACCTTCCCTCTTAACACATAGAAAGGATCTAAAGAGGTTTGTGTCATTTTGAACAGTCCGAGATTTGATTTGATTTTATGACCGAAACTAGTGTATATATATTATGATTTATTGACCGAAACTTTCATTTCGAAAAGATTCATAGAATATAATTTTCAGATGATTT